>BTHU01000015.1:83837397-84441588 GCA_036184795.1 Tokudaia tokunoshimensis
AGAGACAGACAGGCATAATATCGCTTCAGTTTCAGGCAGCTTGGGTGTAACCTGCTCCCAGGTGCTGGGCTGATCTGCAGTAACCAGCGCGCCAGTTCCGCGGTGGGACCTTCTGCCTGGTGGAGGGACCCTGCGCAGGGAGGGAGCCCGCCAGCTTCCCTTCCGCGACCTCTGTTCCCGCGGACTGCGCTGGAGAGACCGGTACCCAGGCTCTCCCCCCGATATAACATCACTTGGGACACGGCCTGTTGGGGCTTCCTTCTGTGCCCGAGGGCGGGTTGGCGCTGTGGTCGTCTGGGTGCCAGATCGGCGGGCCATCGTGACCACAGGGTGAGCAGCGCCACGGAGAGTGCCCTCCGCCATCTTTGCTCCAGTGACCAGGTAGTTGGGACCACCAGGCTCAGAGACAGACAGGCATAATATCGCTTCGGGTTCAGGCAGCTTGTGTGTAACCTGCTCCCAGGTGCTGGGCTGATCTGCAGTGACCAGCGCGCCAGATCTGCTGTGGGACTTCTGCCTGGCAGAGGGACGCCCCCTCCCCCCCCAGGAGAGATCACACACCCCTGCACAGGGCAGGAGCCTGCCAGCCTCCCTTTGGCGACCGCTGCTCCAGGAATCCACTAGGCTGAGCCTTTAGATGTGCAAGGCCTCCCCAATATAAGATCACTTGGGGCAAAGCACATTAGGGCTCCAAAGTCACTCAGGAGCAGGCAGGCCCCAGAAATCGGTGCCAGGGGAATCCTGGTAATCCGGGGGGGGCAGAAATAGCTTTGCAGGCTCACAGGAGGTCCAACCAACAGCCAGTGGCAGCAGGACCAACTAACACCAGAGGTATCCAGATGGCAAAAGGCAAACGTAGGAATGTTACTAACAGTAATCAAAGTAATGTAGGACCATCCGAACCCAACTCTCCAACAGCAGCAAGTCCTGGATACCCCACCACACCCGAAAGACAAGATCTGGATTTAAAATCACTTCTCATGATGCTATTAGAGGATCACAAGAAGGACACAAATAAATCTCATAAAGAGTTACAGGAGACCATGAATCAACGGTTAGAAGCCCTTACAAAGGAAACACAAAAATCGCTTAGAGAAATGCGGGAGAACATGGATCAAAAGATGGAGGCGCACAAGGAGACAACACAAAAATCGCTTAACGAGATGAATCAACGGGTAGATGCACTCACAAAGGAATCACAAAATTTGCATAAAGAAATGCAGAAGAATATGGGTCAACAGACGGATGCCCATAAGGAGGCAACACAAAAATTGCTTAAAGAAATGAATCAACGGTTAGATGCCCTTACAAAGGAAACACGAGAACTGCTTAAAGAAATGCAGGAGACGATGGATCAACAGATGGAATCCCATGAGGAGGAAACACAAAAATCGCTCAGAGAAATGCAGGAGAACGTGGGTCATCAGGAAGAAATCCTGAAAGAGGTAATGCAAAATTACCTTAAAGAAATACAGGAAAATACAAACAAACAAGTGAAGGATCTCAGCAAATCCATCCAGGAACTAAAAAAGGAAGTAGAAACAACTAAGAAATCACAAAGGGAGACAACTTTGGAGATAGAAAACCTTGGGAAGAAATCAGGAGTCATAGATGCAAACATCAACAATAGAATACAAGAGATGGAAGAAAGAATCTCAGGTGCTGAAGATTCCATAGAAAGCATCGACTCAACAGTCAAAGAAAATGCAAAATGCAAAAAACGCGTAACCCAAAACATCCAGGAAATCCAGGACACAATGAGAAGACCAAACCTAAGGATTATAGGTATAGATGAGAGTGAAGATTTGCAACTTAAAGGGCCAGTAAACATCTTCAACAAAATTATGGAGGAAAACTTCCCTAACTTAAAGAGAGAGATGCCGATGAACATACAAGAAGCCTACAGAACTCCAAACAGACTGGACCAGAACAGAAATACCTCCCGTCACATAATAATCAAAACACCGAATGTTCTAAACAAAGAAAGAATACTAAATGCAGTAAGAGAAAAGGGCCAAGTAACATACAAAGGAAGACCTATCCGAATCACATCAGACTTCTCACCAGAGACTATGAAAGCCAGAAGATCCTGGGCAGATCTCATGCAGACACTAAGACAGCACAAATGCCAGCCTAGACTACTATACCCAGCAAAACTCTCAATCACCATAGATGGAGAGACCAAGATATTCCATGATAAAACCAAATTTTCACAATATCTTTCCACAAATCCAGCCCTGCAACGGATAATAGGTGGAAACCTCCAATACAGGGAGAGAAACAACACCCTGGAAAAAATGAGATAATAACCTTCTTGAATCAAACCCAAAAGTAGATAACCACTCAAACATAAAGATAGCGTCAAGAATGGCAGATGGCAATAATCACTATGCCTTAATCTCTCTTAATATCAATGGTCTCAATTCCCCAATTAAAAGACATAGACTAGCAGACTGGATACGTAAACAGGACCCAGCATTTTGCTGCATGCAGGAAACGCACCTCAGTGTCAAAGACAAACACTACCTCAGAGTAAAAGGCTGGAAAACAATTTTACAAGCAAATGGCCCCAAGAAACGAGGTGGAGTAGCCATCCTAATATCGGATAAAAGTGATTTTCAACCCAAAGTCATCAAAAAAGACACAGAAGGACACTACATACTGATCAAGGGAAAAATCCACCATCAAGAACTCTCAATCCTGAATATCTATGCTCCAAATGCAAGGGCACCCTCATTCGTAAAAGAAACTTTACTAAAACTCAAAGCACACATCGCACCGCACACAATAATAGTGGGTGACTTCAACACCCCGCTCTCTGAAATGGATCGTTCAGGAAAGCAGAAACTAAACAGGGACACAGTGAATCTAATTGAAGCCTTGGACCAAATGGAACTAACTGATATATATAGAACATTTCATCCTAGAGCTAAAGAATACACCTTCTTCTCAGCTCCTCATGGTACCTTCTCCAAAATTGACCATATAATTGGTCACAAATCAGACCTCAACAGATACAAGAAGATAGAAATAATCCCATGCCTCCTATCAGATCACTATGGAATAAGGGTGGTCTTCAATGGCAACAAAAACAAAAGAAAACCCACGTACACATGGAGGCTGAACAATGCTCTACTCAATGATAACTTGGTCAAGGTGGAAATAAAGAAAGAAATCAAAGACTTTTTGAAAGTTAATGAAAATGAAGGCACAACATACCCTAACTTATGGGACACAATGAAAGCAGTGCTAAGAGGAAAATTCATAGCCCTGAGTGCCGCCAAAAAGAAACGGGAGACAGCATACACTAACAGCTTAATGGCACACCTGAAAGCCCTGGAACAAAAAGAAGCAAATACACCAAAGAGGAGTAGAAGGCAGGAAATCATCAAACTCAGGGCTGAAATCAATCAAGTAGAAACAAAGAAAACCATACAAAGAATCAACAAAACGAGGAGTTGGTTCTTTGAGAAAATCAACAAGATAGATAAGCCCTTAGCCAGACTAACCAGAGGGCACAGAGATAGTATCCAAATTAATAAAATCAGAAACGAAAAGGGAGAGATAACAACAGAAACTGAGGAAATTCAAAAAATCATCAGATCCTACTACAAAAACCTGTATTCAACACAACTAGAAAATCTTGAGGAAATGGACAATTTCCTTGACAGATACCAAGTACCAAAATTAAATCAGGATCAAATAGACCATCTAAACCGTCCTATAACCCCTGAAGAAATAGAAGTTGTCATTGGAAGTCTTCCAACCAAAAAAAGCACAGGTCCAGATGGTTTTAGTGCAGAATTCTATCAGACCTTCAAAGAAGACCTAACACCAATACTCTTCAAACTGTTCCACAAAATAGAAACAGAAGGAACACTACCCAACTCGTTCTATGAAGCCACAATTACACTAATACCAAAAGCACACAAAGATCCGACAAAGAAAGAGAATCTCAGGCCAATCTCTCTTATGAATATCGATGCAAAAATACTCAATAAAATTCTTGCCAACCGAATCCAAGAACACATCAAAACGATCATTCACCACGATCAAGTAGGCTTCATCCCAGGGATGCAGGGATGGTTCAATATAAGGAAATCCATCAATGTAATCCACTACATAAACAATCTCAAAGAAAAAAACCACATGGTCATCTCATTAGATGCTGAGAAAGCATTTGACAAAATTCAGCATCCTTTCATGCTAAAGGTCTTGGAAAGATCAGGAATTCAAGGCCCATATCTAAACATAGTAAAAGCAATTTACAGCAAACCAGTAGCCAGCATCAATCTAAACGGAGAGAAACTTGAAGCAATCCCACTAAAATCAGGGACTAGACAAGGCTGCCCTCTCTCTCCATATCTTTTCAATATAGTACTTGAAGTTCTAGCTAGAGCAATTAGACAACAAAAAGAGGTCAAAGGGATACAAATTGGAAAGGAAGAAGTCAAACTATCACTATTTGCAGACGATATGATAGTATACATAAGCGACCCAAAGAACTCCACCAGAGAACTCCTACAGCTGATAAACGACTTCAGCAAAGTGGCCGGATATAAAATCAACTCAAGCAAGTCAGAAGCCTTCCTATACTCAAAGGATAAGCAGGCTGAGAAAGAAGTAAGAGAAATAATACCCTTTACGATAGCCACAAACCATATTAAGTATCTTGGCGTGACGCTAACCAAACAAGTGAAAGATCTGTATGACAAGAACTTCAAGTCTCTGAAGAAAGAAATTGAAGAAGACCTCGGAAGATGGAAAAATCTGCCATGCTCATGGATTGGCAGGATTAATATAGTAAAAATGAGCATCTTACCAAAAGTAATACACAGATTCAATGCAATCCCCATCAAAATCCCAACTCAATTCTTCATAGAGTTAGAAAGAGCAATTCAAAAATTCATCTGGAATAACAGAAAACCCAGAATAGCTAAAACTATTCTCAAGAGTAAAAGAACCTCTGGGGGAATCAGTATCCCGGACCTCAAGCTGTACTACAGAGCAATAGTGTTAAAAACTGCATGGTATTGGTACAGTAACAGACATGTAGATCAATGGAACAGAATTGAAGACCCAGAAATGAATCCACACTCCTATGGTCACTTGATCTTTGACAAAGGAGCTAAAACCATCCAGTGGAAAAAAGATAGCCTTTTCAACAAATGGTGCTGGCTCAGCTGGAGGTCAACATGCAGAAGAATGCAAATTGACCCATCCTTATCTCCTTGCACTAAGCTCAATTCTAAGTGGATCAAAGATCTCCACATAAAACCAGACACACTGAAACTAATAGAAGGGAAACTAGGGAAGAACCTTGAACATATGGGCACAGGGGAGAATTTCCTGAACAGAACTCCAATAGCTTATACTCTAAGATCAAGAATAGACAAATGGGACCTCATTAAATTACAAAGTTTTTGCAAGGCAAAAGACACCGTCAAAAAGACAAAGCGGCAACCAACTAACTGGGAAATGATCTTTACCAACCTTACATCCGACAGAGGGCTAATATCCAAGATATACAAAGAACTCAAGAAGTTAAACTCCAGAGAGGCAAGTAACCCTATTAAAAAATGGGGTACAGAGCTCCACAAAGAGTTCTCACCTGAAGAATATCTAATGGCTGAGAAGCACCTAAAGAGATGTTCATCATCCTTAGTCATTAGGGAAATGCAAATCAAAACAACCCTGAGATTCCATCTCACACCAGTCAGGATGGCTAAGATCAAAAACACAGGAGACAGCAGTTGTTGGCGAGGATGTGGAGAAAGAGGAACACTCCTCCACTGCTGGTGGAATTGCAGGCTGGTACAACCACTCTGGAAAGCAGTCTGGCGGCTCCTCAGAAAACTGGGCATGACACTTCCGGAGGATCCGGCTATACCACTCCTGGGCATATACCCAGAGACTTTACCTGCATGCAATAAGGACACATGCTCCACTATATTCATAGCAGCCTTATTTATAATAGCCAGAAGCTGGAAAGAACCCAGATGTCCCTCAACGGAGGAATGGATTCAGAAGATGTGGTATATTTACACAATGGAATACTACTCTGCAATTAAAAACAATGAATTCACGAAATTCCTAGGCAAATGGTCAGAACTTGAAAATATCATCCTTAGTGAGGTAACCCAATCACAAAAGATCACACATGGTATGAAGTCACTGATAAGGGGATATTGACCCAGAATCTCAGAATACCCTAGACACAATCAGCATATCAATAGATTTCTAAAAAGATGGAAGGAGAGACCCCTGGTCCTGGAAAGACTGGATGTAGGGGAACGCCAGGACAGAGTAATGAGAGGGGGTTGAACGGAGAAAAGAGGGAGGGAAGGGGGCTTATGGGACTTTCGGGGAGGGAGGAAACGGGAAAGGGGAAGTGATTTGGAATGTAAATTAAAAAAATAAAATAAAATTAAATTAAAAAAAAAAAAAAAAAAAAAAAAAAAAAAAAAAAGTCTACTCTTGCTGTTGAGATCAGTCTGAATATTCACTCCTTGCTTCCTCCTGTAAACCCAATCGTTGCAGATATAACTGCTCCCCTCAAGAAGAACTGCAGCTCTAATATGTCAGTAAGAGAGGGAGACCATCGCCTCTTTCATCCGTTCCTTGCAAACCCATAGAAATCCTCATTACTAAGCCGTGAGGTCTGAGGGCTGTTCATTCTCTCAGGCAGTTTGATCAGGTACCATTGGGAACAAACCTTTTGTGACCTGCCTATCACTGACTCTACCTCCTCTCCTTTTCAAAGTCTCTCAGAAAGGTGCATATGTTTGTGCTCAAGAGAAAGAAACTGATGGAGCATCCATTGATATTTGTTTATCCAGTCTCCTGTGTTGCTTGTGCCCAGTCTCATACACACCAGAACTCAAGTCTCTCTGCTGGTGAACAAGTAAATCTCAAAATTCAGCTGAAATTTCTGTCATTTGTCTTTACTGCACAGAGTGGAAGTTCTGGAGTCTATCAATCATCACCAGACAGCGATGACTTTAGACAGAACTGTAATAGCCAGGCGAGAGACAAGAGTCTCTGCTCTCCTCCTGACAGGTATGAAGGAAATTTGCATGACCCACGGGGAGAGGCTGGAGGGACTCTGAGGAGCTGTTGCCTGCAGTGACAGCCCCTTCCATGTATGCCACTGGCTTCCCTGTTCTCTGTGCTGTCTGTGTAACTTTCCCTACGTTGTGGAAGCAAAGATCTGCAGGGGAGATGGTTGAAAATATATATGCAGATATACATATTCCTGGAGGGGAGGAGTTGTGAGATCAAGCCATCCACAGGGCTGTGTTTCTGACAGAGCCTTCAGAGACTGACTGATCCTTTCCAGAATAGTTCAGCTTTTCATTGCCTGTTTTATGGCAGTGTAATGCCACCTTTATTGGGCTTTCTTCCTCTGCATCTGCGTCCAACTTCCTCTCTCATAAGGACAGGATCCACACTGGATCAGGGGTCTTCCGTACCACTCCACTTATCCATACTGGATAAATAATATCTGCAAAGACCCAGTTTCAAGTCATGCCGCTTCCTAAGGTCTAGGGATATTAGTGCTTCAGGGAATCATTAAAAACATGGCTTGTGACATCTGTACTACAGATAAAAGGTTTAAAATAGGAGCGGAGAAGATGGTCCATTGTGAGGAAGAAGCAGGGGGAGCTTAAGTGTGGGCAGCACAGTGAGTCTGAAGAGGCTATCCTGGGCTAGCTAAAATAAAGTGCATGAGAAACTATATTCATAGTTTTGCTCCCCCTCCCCCACACAAAGGTGAAAAGTGGAATTTCTCCTAGGAAATATTTTATTTTAGAAAGATGCCAAGAAATATAATGCTATTGTATGAGGTGCAGAAATCACTTCTGTCCTGAACTGCACAGAGTCCCAGCCCCTCCACAGCTGTTGCTATAGCATTGGTTTGCTAAGCACATGCATTTGCTGCTACCTTGTCCTGGATATAGGGATGAGCAGAGAAGGCATTCTTCTTCAGATAAGCTCTGAAGAAGCCAGTTCTGCATTTAAAAACCTGCACGCATAAAATTGAAACAAACATCTGAAGGCAGGGCAATATCACAGCTCACTTCCTACTCCACCTGATTTCCATAAGAACATGGTGTGTTTGTCACTTTTCCATCTCTGTGACAGACGCCTGGGCAAGACGACTTGAAGGGATGAAGCTGACTTGGTTCATGGATTCAGGTTGTCATGGTGGGCAGCTCACAGCATGGTGGACAGGAATGCTGTGCTGTCTGAATTTCTGCTTTTATTCTCTCTCCCTCCATCTGAGCGCTGGAGAGGTGGCTCAGGAGGGAGGTACAGGGTGTGCAAAACCCCAGGTTTCTTCCTCAAAATGATAAGGGAACAAAACCCTTCTTACTCTACCCAGGATCTTATTTTCTCCACATAGAGCCCTAGCCTATAAGAAGAGATGGTGGCACCCATATTCAAGGCAGGTCCTCGCTGCCATTCTAGAAGCATACTGCACAGGCAACCTGGAGGTGTGTTTCACTGCACAATGTGCTTCTCAGTCAATCAAGTTCGTACCCAAGATTAACAACCAGATAATTCTCAATACAAGTGACAAGAAGCATCCTTAAGGAGATGGCTTAGCGAGTAAAGTCAATCACTGTGCAAGCCTGGTGACCTGGGTTCATGGTGCAAGGGGAGAACTGACTCTTGAAACTTGTCCTCTGACCCTTACATATGTACCATAGTGCACATGCACACACAGACGAACACACTCACACACAAACACACATACTCATACACATGAGAACACTCTCATGCACACATGTACATACACATGCACGCATGCATACAAGCACATATACACAGGCGCACACATGCACAGGCACACACACACACATATGCACACAAACACACACGCCCACACACCCACACACAAAATCTTGATGCTGCATAGTGACTCATCAAGTAGATGTATACTCATTTAACTAATACACATAATGGGAGCTTCTAATATCTCACTGTTGTGAGTTAAATGAAGTGTTACACATGGGTCTTTGCCTATATTTCTGATTATCTCCTCAGTATGCTTCTATGGGATTTCTGGGAGTCCAATTTTCATTTTCTTTTAAGGAAAGACATTAAATTGGTGAATTGATGACATGGACTCTAGGTATTGAGTGTTTTAATGATCTGTGATGGTGATCTGCTTAGGGTCTAAACACACACACATATACACACACATATATATGCATATATATGTATATGTATGTATATATGTATACACACACACACACACACATGTATATATATATATATATATATATATATATATATATATATATACACACACACACTCACATTGTCTACCTTATCCAGAACCATTATGAGCACAGGGAGGAAAAAAAGAAGAGCTGTGGTCTCTGTGATTGCCACACACCAAGGACTCACAACATGTCTTTTAATGCCCTAATTTTATGATTTGGGCAGGATATCTAAAGTCCTAGACACAACCCTTTTAGGACTGAGGTTACCCAATCTAGGTTCCCCTGATGCTCAGAGACACAATTTACTGCATCAGACTGGATAACTCATATGGTCCAGGTGACAAATTGGGGCAATCAGCTCTCTTTAGTCAGGCCCTCCCTGTTTACAGACCCATAGAGGATACCTAACCCTGAAGATGAATTGGGTTTAATACACACTAGCTAACTGGGGAGCAGTGGGGGCTGAGAGAAATGATAGGCAGATTTAGGAGGAGGGAGCTCAAAACTTGGTGACTTTGGGGCTGCGTTAATTATATAGGTATATATAAACTACGGTTAGGTTAATTTTCCACAAGGTTTCCTAGACTTGTGAGGAAAAACCTGGATTCAGTAACAAAGGCCACAACATCAAGCTCTAGCCTCCCCTTTCCCTCCCCTCCCCTCCCCTTCCCTCTCCTTCTCCTTCCCCTCTCCCTCCCCTCCCTTTCCCTTCCTTTCCCTTCCCTTCCCTGGATAGTTCCAAATAAATAATTTCATGTGGGAGCAGATTTTGAACCTCAGAGGCTATTCTGGGACATTCTTTTGTTATTTTTATTTTAATGAAAGTCAAACTTGAAGACCAGGATTTTTCCTCTTCAAAGGTCAGGCCTATTTTTACTTCCCTTCTGGATATGTTTTTAATCAGAACTTCCATTCTCATTGGTACCCAGCCTTGTTACAAAGCAATTTGTCCACCTGCAGAGCTTAACATTTTCTCTATTTTAAGTGGATAGCTGAAAGAAGTTTGTAAATGCATAAATTTTCTTAGTCCTCTGTAGAATGCAGTTTAGAGGTTTGTACCTGGATTCCATAATTCTCCAGGAATTTTGTTTCTTTTCCTTTATCTTCAATCATAATACATTAAAAAAATAAAGTCCTGAGATACTTTTCTCAGTATTAATGAACTTTTTCAAACACGTTCATTGAAACACCTTTGCAAGGATCTGCTTCTGTGAACAGAGACTCATGGACAAAACCTTGGGGCTGGCCTTAATGTTGATAATTTTGCTTTATTCTTCATTCCGGGACCCTCATGTGGAGTAAAGGAATGGAGACATTAGCATTTACCATGTGACTCTTTGGTCTTATAATCTGTCCTATGAACAGCTCTTATACCAAGCAGGCAAGATGACTCAGAGAACAAGAGAGATTGCCACCAGGCCTGACACTGGGTTTGAGCTCCAGAATTACATGGTAGATGGGAAGAGCCTATGCGGGCAAGTTGTCCTGACTTCTACACACTCACTATAGCATGTGAAGAGGGCACACAATACTCACACTTAACCTCATACATACCCTTATCACAATACTCACACTTAACCTCATACATACCCTTATCACTAGCTTCAGGGTTTGGGTAGGAAGGGGGCTCTGTGCTAGGACTTGAATTCCTTATAGCTCATACACAGGCCCAGGGCTATTTGGGGATCCAACCTTCTTAATCTGGAGTATGAATTTATCAGGAGCTATGACTGCTGATGGCTTTACAAGGCTCCACTTTTATTAAAGACTTGAGATGTTGACAGAGACCATCCATCTGCATTCAGGAGGTTGAGGTCTCCTCCCTGAATCTGCCTGGTCTAATAGCATTTCAGAATCTCTGAGATCAGGATCATATCAATCCAGTGACCTGCCAATCATTTCCTTAGATCTGTCGCCATTATTGCTCAGAGCTCACACTCCTCGATTAACAGAAGGCAAAGCACTGTGTCACCCATCATCATTGTGATTAAGATCTGATATACAGGCAGGGCAGGGTAAGGAAGGGAGACTGTGCTCTGGATTCCTCTACTCTAGAAAACATATTTCTGAATTTTACATTCACAAAGAATGTATTCTTCCAAAGGGATTTCTCAGGCTTCATGCCTCCAGTTTAAACAAAAGGCACAGGGAACAGTTCCATTTTTAGCTATTGATCTCAGAAAAGTCTACCATCATGTAAAGTCCATTCAATAAATGTGGCCCATTACTAGCTCCATGCCAGGTCAAGAACAGTTCTCTGTCTCTCTCTCTGTCTCTCTCTCTCTTTCTCTCTCTCTCTGTGTGTGTGTATGTCTGTCTTTCTCTGTCTCTCTCTGTCTCTCTCTCTGTCTCTCTCTCTCTTTCTCTCTCTCTCTCTCTCTCTCTCTCTCTCTCTCTCACACACACACACACACACACACACAGTGTGCAGAGAATATGAGAATATGTTTGCATTCTCTCCTGTGTTCACTGCAGAACTGCCCACAACAGCAAGGTATGAGAGGGAGCACAACACAGAAGAACAGATAAATGCATTGCATATGCACACGGAAGAATACTACTCAGCCTTTACAAAGAGAGAAGTCCTACAACTGGTGACACATGATGAATTTGGAGAACCTTATGTTAGTGAAATACAACAGTCACAGAAGGTAACACTGTCCTCATGTAAGAGTTGAGAAGTGAGTGCATAGAAGAAAGGAGTAACTTGCCTTCCCTGGGATATAGCCTGAGACTTGGAGCATTGCAGATCAAAGGACACAGCTTTTAGCAATATGGGAGCAATAAGTTAAACAAATTATTGCCCAATATGCTGATTATAGTTAAATAAGAATGTATTGTAACTTGCCAAGAAGCAGATTTTATCTGGGATGAATTCATATTTTAATTAGCTTGACGCAGCAATTGCACAGCATATACATATTTCATAAATTCATTTTGTGAAAGACTATATATGCACATACATATATGTGTATATATATGTATATATACACATATACATATATACACATATATGTATATATATTCAGATTAGATCTGGATTAAAGGTGTTGTCTTTCTACCTTAAAGATCCAGATTAGAAACAGATCTTCCCACTTCAAATTAAGCAGAAATCCCTCACAGATGTGCCCTCTATTTTTAGGCTGTAGTTAATTCTAGATGTAGTCATGTTGCCAACCAAGAATAGCCACCACAGGCTCAACAGTGGCACTTACCCCTATTGGAAAGTTCTAATAAGGAGAACACAGGTGGCAGCGACTTTCACAGTCAGCTAAGTCACTATTTTCGTGAAAGTGTGAGCCAGTTAAAAAAAAAATCTATGATAAAATCATGACTCCATCATTCAGTTATAATCACAACCTCAGAATAGAAAAGTTAGTCTCCTTTTGACAATATTTACCTTTGATCTAAATAAATAAGTCCTATTGAGTGCCAATCACGTGCAAACATATCCAAAATGATGTCTTGCTCCTGTCTCTTGACCCATCCTCCCACTCCTATTGCTTCCACTAAATCACATAGTTTCTGTAACATTGACCCTGGAAGAAGGTCAAGGTAGACATCATAGCCCCTGCAGTTGTCACTGTGGGTAGATGTGATTGAGTGTTGGAACATTGTCCCTCATACTCATGAACGGAGCCAGACAAGCCAATGACTCCTTCCCTTTTGCCACAACTAGAAAAATCTCTTTAGCTTTGAGCCTGATGATTTACCCAAGTGCTTTGTCAGGGAATTTTGTAGTAGTTAGATTCTTGCTGGCAGGTGAATAACCTCTTCGAGACCTCTGCACTTTGATGATCAGAGCTTGTGATTTTCAAGATGTGCCCACCTGTGTAGTACTCCGAATCTGTGTCCTTTAAGCTGCAAGTTGCTGCGTATTGTCAGGTGATGAATACATTGATTTCAAGTCTGGCGATCCAGAAGCAGGTACAGAAGAGAAGCAGCATAAATCAGCCCTCAGACCTCACGGCTTAGTAATGAGGATTTCTATGGGTTTGCAAGGAACGGATGAAAGAGGCGATGGTCTCCCTCTCTTACTGACATATTAGAGCTGCAGTTCTTCTTGAGGGGAGCAGTTATATCTGCAACGATTGGGTTTACAGGAGGAAGCAAGGAGTGAATATTCAGACTGATCTCAACAGCAAGAGTAGACTTTTAATAGCCTGAGAGGTGGGGTGTCTCAGGGCCTGGCTGCAGGAATGGCCAGAGCACTCCATATGCAACCCAAGTGGGCTTTGTAGCTAGGAAAAAGGAGGTTTTAATAGGGGAAGAACGGGGAGGGGGACAATTAGCTGTTTTATTTTGTTATTTTTTTATTTTTTTTTTAAGAAAGCTGTTTTTTGGGGGAGGGTCCTGGGTTTTTTGTTTTGGTTTTGGTTTTGGTTTCGGTGTTAGACTGTGCAGGTAAGGACAGCACTATTACCTGCTTTTATAACCAATGGTATCTAGGGTTGAGGTCGGCTGCTTTTTGTTTTTTAATTTTGGTTTTCCCACTCCGGGAACTGTACAGATAGCTGGGTTTCTGGAACTCTGAGCCTACTTTGGGACCTTGGTTTTTTGGGAAAGAGGATTTTTTTTCCCTGTAGTGTCTAACTATGGTTTTATTATTCATTTTTTTTGTAAAGATGCTAGCATTTTAAACATGTTCATGGCCATTCTTATACTTTCTTTGAAGTGCCTCTTCAGCTATTATGAATGTTTTGAACTGGGACATTTGTTGTGCTGCTGACCCCTCGCTAGTCTTTCTGTGCTTGGAAAGGGTGTCTTTTGAAGCTGTGCTTGGCCTTGTCCATTTCTTAATGGCGCTTTTGAAAAAGCAAAGGTTTTTGTTACTGTCTTCATCCTTAAATTTACTTTATACACATTTTTTTTTCTCTTGGAGTTTGTTTTCTTCTGTGTCCCCAGTAAAATATCTTTGCCTACTCTTAGGGTGGTTCAATTTTTTTCATGCTCTCTTTGAGAAATGAAAAACTTTAAAAATAAAAAAAAACACACAAAAAATAAGATTTATTTCATTTATATGAGTACACTGCAGCTGTCTTCAGATACACCAGAAGAGGGCATCGGATTCCATTGCAGATGGTTGTGAGCCACCACGTGTTTACTGGGAATTGAACCATTGGAAGAGCAAGCAGCCAGTGGTCTTAACCACTGAGCCATCTCTCCAACCCAAAAACTTAGTTCTTATGGTGAGGTCAACGTCTACCTCATTTTCCCATGGTGTGGTAGTAATAGAAGAGCCTTTTGGCACAAGGATGTCTGAATGTCTTTCATACGGATATCCAAATCTTACAATATTGATTAGTACACATTTTTTTCTATCTTTTGCTGAATTGCTGGGTCTTGCTAATCTTTGAGTCTCCTAGTAGGGTTGGAGGATGGGAAGGAAGAAACTTTGTTTTTTCCATGATTTTGAGGCACTGGAGTCTTTGACATGTTTCTGCCAGTGTCAAAAATATACATTCACTCAGCACTTCCTCTGGACCTCACAAAAAATAATAAAATAAAATAAACAAATAAAAGCCAGAAGATGTTTTGAGTTTTTACAATGTCACAGAATCAATGTACCATGTAAATTAGAGTTGATTTCCAGGCTAGGTAGATGGCTCAGTGGGTAAAAATGCTTGTTTCACAAGCATGAGAACCTGAGTTCAAATCTCCAACAACTGTAGTTATTTTAGAAAGCACAAAAATAGTTATATACATGCTAATATCTCCAGCATTGTGTGAGCCACACAACACAAAAGATGGCTTGGGCTTTCTGGTCTCAAGCCTAACTTAAGTAAGAAATCCTGTCTCAGGGGAATAAAGCAGGCAGAGAGGAGGACACCAATGCCTAACACTCACCTCTGACTTCCACACATGCACGGTCATATATGTATACACACACACACACACACACACACACACACACACACACACTATTTCTGTAGATTATCATCAAATAAATGAGAAGACAACATTTCCAAATAAGACCACGTATAAGACATCAGTTGTAATAATGACAAATTTCAAGGCACCAAACTATAAGATAAAATATTAATGAGAGAAATAAAAGATTCCTTAAATGCAGATGAGAATAAATGGTTGGATCAGAAAACTCAATATAGTCAAGGGGCTGACCCTTCTCAAGCCCATCCTTTGATGACCACAATCCAATCCCAGCAGGCAACAGACAGCAGTGGTGCTAGTCTACAAAGAAATGTTGAGTATAAAGAAATTCTAGACTGTACTAAACAAGAACAAAGTGAAGCTTTGACTCTGGGCTACAAGGTTCATACAGGTTAATGTGAATAAGAAAGTGTGTTATGGAAGAAAAATAATAGTAAAAATAATAAAAAATGGCACTTAGTCCAGAAATAGACCATACATGTCTGTGTAACATGTGCAAATGATTACTTTTGATAATCAATCCCATCAACTCAGCCTTTTGCCGGGAGGGCACCTGAGGACAGTGTGACTTCACACAGTCTGCAGAGCTGCAGGTGGTAGTGCTTGGTCATTCAGATGTTTAGCCTGGCTTCTCTTCTCAGGATAGCACACTTGTATGTGTGGTATTACACTTCAAGTTTCACTGGATTCAATTTACTGGCATTTTGCCGAGAATTTTCTTCCTGCAATATCTTCAGTTCTGAAATAGGGTGAATATTGGTCTCATAAAGCAAGACCAGTAGCGTTTCCTTCCTTCTGTTTGCTGGAAGGCAGGCTGTGCAATCCTGATGTTTCCAGTTTAAACATTTGGAAGAAGTCATTCCTAAAACTGTCTGGATATTTTGTCGACACCATCAAAGTATAAATTCAATGACCTTTTAATAGCTACACAGTATTCTCTTAGCCTCATTTCTCTTTGTCACAAAGCAACTTGGTAGAGAATAAGACTTATTTTATCTCACAATTCCATGTCACAGTTCACCAGAGCAGTGAACTCAGGACAAAAATTGAGACAGCTGGTCACATCCACAGTCAGAAGCAGAGATAGATGTGTGCCTGATTGCCCACTTACTTGTGCTTAGCTTGATTTTCTACTGTTATTCCATTCCTGACACCCTGCCTAGGGAATACTGCCACCTACAAGGGGCTGGGTCTTCCTACATCAGCTAAACTGAAGATAATCTCCCACAGGTCAACCTGATCTAGACAGTTCTTTATTTCTACTTCCTTCCCAAGTGTCTACAGGCTGTGCCAAGTTGACAAATCTATCCTCCTCCTCAATTGCTGAAGTTGTCTTTCCATAGAGGGTATGGGTTGGTAGTTTGTGCTATTATGAGAAACTGGTCCTTTTTCACATAAGGTGTGAGAGAAACGGGTCCATTTTACAGTTCTGCTGGAAGAGTGGCTAACATTGCTTGGATCTTCTGATACCTAGGGATCTGAATGGCATGATGTCCTCGACTTTGGAAATGTCAGATCTTTGCATCTTTCCTGTTCTTTTTCTTGTCAGTCTTGGTCTAACTTCATCCACCCCCCTCTGCTGTCTATTTTATACAGATGGTCTTAACTATTTTGCTGTTGTGTCGAATAACATCTGCAGTTTTTCTTTTCTCTTCTCCACGTTGTCTGAAGACCTCTGCTCATGGGATTGGGTGAAGAAAGCATAAAGCACAGGCCATTTGTTTTCCTTTGATCAGGCTCAGTGTCATGTGCTGCCTGGTCTCCAAAGCAAAGTATTGCATGAAATATGTGCCTTCCCCAAGATGTTTAAGATGAGCGGTTAAGTACAGATGGGGCTGCCAACTAGGGACCAAGTATTCATGGAGAACATTTCATGTTCAATCTAAAGAGGAAGCCTAGCATTCTATCCTCAGAACCTAAAACAAACAAAACAGAAATACCAGGCCGTACCATTGTGATTCAAAGAAATTGCTTGTGATTATTCTATGAATCAGCAACACATCTGGATGGGCAAGGTGGTAATTTTCAAATACCATTCAAGGTTCTCTGGAATTTCTATATGATGGAAGAAAGATAGCTCATTATCAGGAACATGGGAGCCCGAGAACAATAGCTGTCTACGGTTATGGTTATACTCATTACTTTTATAATCACTGTAACCAAATATTCTGCAAAAGCAACTCAAGAAGAGCCAAATGTATCTTGGCTAAGAGTGTGAGAAGATAAAACCGATCATGATAGGAATGTGGAATAATGGGAGCAAGAGACAGCACTCACATGACAGCCACAGTCAGGAAGCAGAGAGAGGTGAAAATTGGTACCCATAACCTCCTTCTTTCCCCCTAGCCCATGGACTGGCACTGCCCACACCCAAGACTCATTCCCCATCATTGAAACCTCTCTGAAAGCACTTCACAGACACAGGAAAGGTTTGTCTCCAAGGTGACAAATCCATTCAAGTTGACAGTGACCCTCACAGGCTGACATCACAGAGCTCTTGGTGACGGGCTCTACACACACGCCTGGCACCTCTGTCCACACCGTTCTGCTTGTTCAGTCTTCTAGCATCACATCAGAGCTGCAGAGTAGATCCAAGTGCTGTGTAAATGGGAGCTCCACTCATGCTCCTGTAAGTAGTTCATCAACCCAGAACACCCTCAGTCTCCCTGGACACAGTGCATCCTGCTGATCTCTCTACATGGAGTCATGCTTTTCCATTTGTTCCCTGCTTGTACTTTCAGAGCTTCAGACTCAGCCACCAGGTAACCATCCTCATCACGGGAACATCTCTCGTAATCATTGTCTTAGCACTTGGTCTGGGTTTAACAGCCCCTTTAGCTCCTTTATGTGTGTGTGTGTGTGTGTGTGTGTGTGTGTGTGTGTGTGTGTGTGTTATTTCATTGTACACACACACACACACACACACACACAATCAATTGTCTTCCAACTCTCATCTGTACTTGTCCTGTCCTCACGTTTGGCAATGAGGTAGCCCAGGCTTTTATTATTCTGTGTCTGTTCCTGGGACATTCTGACAGACTCCAGAACAATACAGTTCCACTGATTGTTTTAGAAAAATCTGATTCATATTAGAAATAGATGAGTTTACTGACAGATGTATGAAGTCACTCTATCTAAGCTGGGATCATTAGGTAGCCCACATTCTCTGGGCAGGAAACTAAGCAGGGCTCTGAGGAGGGCTTGCCTTTGCTGCAGGTATCCTCCTTTACTGGGGATTGGGCTCTGAAGTGTCTGATCACGCTCTGCTGCCCAGGACCTTCGGTGAGATGTTCCAAAGGGCTAGAGTTAAATAAAATAATAAAAACGTTATACGGAAAACTTGACCTAATCCAGAGTTGGTGATGTGGTACTAGACTACTCTCTAGTGGCTGGTTACAGAGCAAGAATTTCAAAATAAATTCCAGATTTCACAGAAATGGAAAATAAGAATGATAAATACCATTTAAGAGGGGGTGTTCTTTACTGAACATTTTGTGGAAAATACACTGGAGAATTTTAAAAGTTAAGGATTTGCATAACTAGTCACTCTTCAGGAAACCAGTCAAAAGATGAGGGAAGATGTAATCTCCATGCTGATTTTGTCAGTGGAAGAATGATGCTACCTTGGCTGTTAGGTGCTTCAGCTATGAAGCGCTCGATTATGTCTATAAATTATGATATCCCATGTCAGTTCCAAACTGACTGGCAAATGTACCTAAACTATCCCCTGAATAGAATCTTAAAGTTTTAAAGGTTGAGTAAATATCTTTAATATTATTTTTTGCATCTGATTGCCTTTGTTGATGCATTAGTTTTTAAGATCTCATTCCTTTTCATTTGAAATCATTTTCAAACCTCTATGATCTGGAAGAAAGAAGGTGGAGAGGTTTTTGCAAAGAAATCATTAATTTCTAAATGCAATAGAAAATTCACTAGACTGTATTTCAGAAACCTAACTGCAGACTGAGTGTTAAGTCTAACATCATAGTGTAATCATTAAACATTGGTATTTGATTAAAACAAGAAAAACAAAAGACACACATTGCTGGGTCTACTTTACACTGGAGGTCACTCAACTTTTGTGCTATTGGTTTAGCATTAAATTAATCTGTGTAATCATCTGGCTATTTCTATTATAATTCCAGGGCATAAAACATTTTCAAATCATTTTATCTCAACAAATAGTAGGGTGCTTTAATTATCGTTAATCAAAAGAAAGATGGGTTTCTGAAAGTAAGCTCTCTGCTAGATAAACCGGTCACTGGAAACAAAGGCCGTGGCTTACTGCCATCATATAAATCAGGTCACAGACATGATCTCATTCACTCCTAAGGGCAGCAGCTCTGTGTTCTCATGACTGCCATGTATGAATACACAAAGTGATGTTTCCTTCGATCCAGTCTGCTCTCTGGAACTCTACAGTGAGGTAATGGCTCACAGAGACGTGAAACTGGGACTCTCGAATAAGCA
This sequence comes from Tokudaia tokunoshimensis, assembly GCA_036184795.1. NCBI lineage: Eukaryota > Metazoa > Chordata > Mammalia > Rodentia > Muridae > Tokudaia > Tokudaia tokunoshimensis. Next base: position 83,856,993 of record BTHU01000015.1, read on the forward strand.
CACCTTTTCTTTCTTCTACACTGAGGATCAGATGGTCATACTTTCATGAGGAAGAGCTGAACTAAGAGGAGAGAGCCTCTACCTGCGTGAAGTGACCAGATAGGTCCTAATTAGTTTTAACTGTCAACCTGATACAATCTAGCGTCACCTGAGAAGAAGGATTACCCAGGTCAAATTGTCCTGTAGACTTGTCTGTGGGAAGACTGTCTTGATTGTTAATGATGTAGGAGGCCTATCACTGTACTGGCAGCACCATCCCTAGGCAGGTGGTCTTGGGACATATATGTGTGCTAGCAAAAGGGCTGGAGAGATGGCTCAGTGGTTTTGAAAAAGACCTGGTTCTGGTTCCCAGCATCTACAGAGTGGTTCCCAATGACTTGTAACTCCAGTTCCAGGCCTTCTAGCATTTACTTCTGGCTTCCGTGGACACAAGGTATCAATATGACCTACAGACATGCATGCAGAGAAAAACATGTGTGTGTGTGTATGTGTGTGTGTGTGTGTGTGTGTGTGTATGTATGTATGCATATATAACATACATCTCTGAACTTTTACATGGCATATTAGCCATGGGATAAACTCAGAGGCAGCCTTATCTGGCACCAGCTGGTTGCTTTACGGACGTGAGGCTCTCTCTCCCATCAGATCTTCTACATTATTTCAGTCATTACTCCCTAAAAAATCCACCAACGTGCAAGTGGGATATAGAAGGGCATAGATGAACTGATTGGGCAGTGACTGGAAAAAATGTTAATTGAGTTTAAAATTGTAAGTAGGAGGAAGAATATTGAGCAGGACGTAGAGGACACGATAGCTCTTGATATTCAGAGTGACAGTATGAGGTGGAACAAATGAAGTGATACAGAAGAAAATTTAAAGTTGCTCATTCTGTTTAGTTTTGCCAAAAGTTCTAATATCTAAGAAGCAAAATGAAACATAGGACATGTATATATATATATATATATATATATATATATATATATATATATATACATACACATACATACATATATACATATATATACATATATGTACATATATACATACATATATACATGTATGTGTGTGTGTGTGTGAAATATATATATTTCAAGGTAGATAAAGAGCTTGGGTAATGTCAGGCAGTTTATCTGAGAACAGAATTTTAAAATATATACTAAGAAAATTTTGAAGGAGAATGTTAAAAGTATCATCTAGTTTTCAGGCTGATGAAAACAGATTTTATATAAACAAGCAACATTTGCTTCAGCATCTAAGGAGAACATACCACCTTCTGAGTAACTTCCATGCCCAGCCCTCTTATATTTTGTGTGTGAAAGATAAGAAATTTACCAACATCAAGGGCTGGCCAGTTACATCACCCATGTAAGCAGACAAAGAATGTTACTCTCTCATAGATTTGGTACTCTATGGAAAGATGAAGTATAGTTACTAAGAATGTATAACATTATTGAAAGATAACTCATCTCAATGTAATTGCCAAAATAGGTGCTATGATAAACTAATTAAGCTTAATAAAGCCAGTTCTACCTTCACCATCATCCTTATTATCAGTAATGACAGCCACAAAAATCACCATCACCATCATTACTACCACAGCCACCCAAATCAGCATCATCTCACAGTCAAAGTTATTATAACCATTATCATCATCACTGAAATCACCATTATCATATCTACCACCATTGTCACCATCAACACCATTACCACCATCAGCTGTCGCTGCAGTACCATCAGCACCAACATAGCAATGTAAAGCTCCACACCACTGCTGTTGAAACTATGAACTTCCTGGGAGAATGTAAGAAGCAAAATCATATGGAATTTCTCTACTGACCTCAATGCAAATGGACGTGTTTCTGTACTCCTGACTTTGAGGGTGAGCAAAGTGCACATGTACCTAGTGTTTGTTCCAAAGTGGGCACACCAAATCCCAAAAATGGCAGTGCCACCGACGGTGCCATGGGTTGTACACTGGGCTCAGCTCAGGCTAGATTCTCTCAAGGTAAACAGCCAGATTGCTACTTAAAATCAGCATCCAAGAAACCTTGTAAGGAGGGTTTCTGTTTGTCAAGAAAAAGCCATTGTTAGCCTTATGCACCTCCTACAGCTAACTACCTATGTGAGGAGCATCCAGTTCCCTGTGAACTCAAACAAACTAGGTCTAGCAGACCAAGCCCTAGTTCCCAGGCAGTTCTAGATAATTTGCCTCCTTCCTACTGCAACATAACTCCCAATAACTGGCAAGACTCTTCTCATTTTGCTTTTTTTCTGGCTTCCCAGAGGCAGTCATTGCACCTTTCAATCCCCTGAGGTGAACTTTTTCTTCCCACCCACAGAGTGGTCTGGTTTGGTGGTCTCACTGTGCCTTCACTAACACCTATGAACTTTGAGTAGTTATTTCTGAAGATTTAATACCTACCCTGCAAATCTTTTCTGATAGAAAATATTGTGGGAAGTGCGGTCACATAGAAAAAGCTTCTATGAAGGATATGTTAAAGGAATAAGAAGAGAATGAAATACAGCCATTATGCTCCAGGGACAAAACCATCAACCAAGTGCACATAGAGTTACCCATGACTCCAGATGCATAGGCAGCAGAGGATGGCCTTGTTGGACATCAAAGGGAGGAGAGGCCCTTGGTCCTGGAAAGGTTGATGCCGCAGTGTGGGGGAATGCTGGGACAGGGAAGCAGGAAAGGGCTGATGGGGGAACAGGGGGAGGGGAGATAGGTTATGAGACTTTTGGGGGGGGGCGGGGAAACCAGGAAAGGGGACAACATTTGTTAACAAATGTAAATGAAGAATATATTTAATAAAAAAAATAAATAAAAAGCCATTATGCTTAAAACAAAATAACAAGAAGGCTACTGTGATGACTTCATAGCTCAGCATGACTCATTTTCAGTAGTGTTGAACCATTTGATGAAGTGATTATAACATCACAGTTGGTAAAAATTATCTTGGTCATAAATTATACATAAAATTTCATTTTCAAATACAACTATAATCATCATAAAGATGAAAAAAATGGTTAGACATGAACACAGAGGTCTGATTTTGACTGTGGCTGTGGTTTGCAGGAGAGATGGATCATCATAGACACAGGTAGCCATGAGAGACCCTGAAGGGAGAAATAGTAATCCTAGATCTTCCAGTTCTATTCAGATTCTAACAACAAAGCCAACTTAGGGGGATGGGCAAGCCTCATACCATGTAACCTAACCTGGCTTTACAGGAATACCAGGAGTCAAAAAGGTAGATAAAGTCTACCATAACTGAAGGCTGTCTCACGGCTAGAAGGAAGATGAAGGATACAGGAGAGAGACTGCAGGAATATGGCCTGACACCTGGGAGAGAGAATAGCAGCTATATTATTTGTAAAAGAACAAGAATAAAGAAAAAGATGCGGTTTATACAAACACAGGGATTGCTAAGGTTTGAATTGTGTCCTCCAAAAATTTATGTACCCAAGTCCTGACTCATTATCTAAGGACCGATCTTATTTGGGAAGACTACCCTTGCACATGCAATTATATACACTGCTTAGGATGAATCACATATAGGTGACAGAGCGACCCGCACACCCGTTGCCAAGGCAACAGCCACCATATTCCCAGAATCCACTTGGCTCACCTTCCACCTTTACCTGTGGCTATGTCACTATCTATATATAAAAGGAAGGCCCCTCTGATCTCTCTCTCTCTCTTCCCCCACTTCTCTTTCTGCCACTACCTTGCCCTTTTCTCTCTCAATAAACCTCATGTGGAACTGTTTGGTCTGGTGTGGTCCTTCTGGAGCCTTGTGATGATCACAACATAAGTGAGCCTCATTTTATAACATGCTTATCCTCAAGTGGATTGCTTTAGCAAAAGAAAACGAACTTACTCAAGGACTAGAGGACTTCTCAGCTTTGTAGTACAGTGAAGTGGGTCTAACATTTAAAACACAATTCATTTCTAGTCTTTAACAGCATACACCCCAAAGGTCAAAAATGTGTGTTGACATATTTACGTATTTTAACCTTGTATATTAATTTGAAAGTTAGTGTGTGAAGTCTAACTTTAAAACATCTTGTACATTGTTATTTTAAAGATTTTTAGATAACAACTTGCTAAAACCACATTGTTGGATTTTTTTTTCTCCAAATGTGATAACCTCAAGCTAAATTCTCAATGTGGCAGGTTTTAAGTCTTGCAGAGAAGTCACACTTTCAAATATGCCATCAACATAACTGGTAATAAACCCCACGCACATGTGTGTGTAGACACTGAGCGCCATGGCCTAATCAGGTCCTTTGCTAAGTAATTATCGTGACACAATTTTAGCAGCAAAGGTTAAGCATCTTCATCTGAGTGGAATCTGAAGAAATGAGTCTTGATGTGGTAACCGCCATTTATCAGCATCCGTGCAGAGGCTGTTGACAGGCTCCGGTCTCCCTGGCAACACCACAGCTCCTTTTCTTTTCCAGTAACCTTAGACACTAACGAGACAGGCAAGCCCAGAGGGCATAAAAGGTATTTCTAATCTGTTTCTCCTTTTCTGACTTGACTAGGCAGAGGCACATAGGCTCGGCTGGATGCATTTGAAGCAAAGCAACACTTGCTTCCCAATTCTGACTCTGTCCATGAACATATTAAGGATATGTGTATGTATGTGTATGTGTATATGTGTGTGTATGTGTACATGTATGTGTATATGATATATATGTATATGTACATGTGCATGTATATGTGTATGTATATATAATAAAGACATATATGCACAAATATACACACATATAGGCACACATGTATATGCACACATGTATATATATGCTTATGTATCTTCATTAACAAAACACACTATTAATTTTAACCTTATCATCTGAGAGAGAGAGATTTAAATAATAAATAGTGCTAAAGTAAATAAGTAAATTAAATGGAGGCCAGGCCTAAAATATTCCTAAGTAAAAGTGAACAAGTAAAAGGAGCTGTATGTGACTTCAGTATCAGCCAACTGTACCTCGAACATCTGATGTTGATGTGCTACCGAGGTTAAACAGAAATAAATAGCAAACAAAAAACCAAACAAAACAAGCACCCCTTCCCCCAAACAAAAACCTGAAACCACCAAGAGAATAAAACACAAACATGACTTAGGCTCATCTGAGCAAAAGCCTTCAATGAGCTCCACCCCCCAGGGCGCTGGCACAGGCCTGGGAGTGAACAAGACAGGTGAGGAATTTATATATATTTTTGGTTTCCTCTCTTCACTTGCACCTTAGAAAGGCCCAGGCCATGTTCCCACCACCAAGGTGGGGCCCACATCTTTTTTGGAGTAGTCTAATTCACAAAACACTATGGCCTTTAACTCATTAAGGATTTTTTTATTTATATGTCATTTTAATTTTTATTTTTTATTATATTAACACAATATATATTTTTATGCCAATCATAAAAAAGATGGACATGTTATTAAATGAACATAAAAAGATAAAGTCTTTTTGTTTGTTTGTTTTGTTTTTAGTAGAGCTTAAAATCTTGGCTCTTACTGTGGTACAAACCCAAAATAAGAACAATTTTTAGACATTGGATTTCATTGTAATGAGGCTGTACTTCAATGTCCCTCACATCACCAAAGGATTTTATTTTCATAGTAGCTAAGCTAAGAGTTGACAGTTCTGCTGCCCCAAGGAATGAATTGTAGGCACAATTATTTGGATACAGATTTCCTGCTATGGTCAAAGCTATTTGACTTCAGTGATTGTCATCATTCTCAGCCCACAGGGAATAGGTTACATTCATTTAAGGAATGGTGTGTGTATTAAGATGGTCTATCAATGAAGTCATTCATCAACTGTTTCAATGAACAATGGATCTGCTTGGAAGGTGGCACAGACATAAGGTGAGGGTAAGATTCTGGTTCATTGGCTGTGATGATTTTGAAAAGAGTTCATCTCAAGAAAAAGAGTAACTTATAAGGTCATCTTCTTCAAAATTGATACAATAATTAATCAATCCAATAAATATCAAGCCAAACATTCAGACTCACTCTTTGTTGTTCTCTTACAAGCCACTTCCCAAATTAATTGTCTATGTTTCTTTTGGCTGTATAAATAGTTTTGAAATATGTAAGTTGTTCTGAAAACCATAGTATAGTGTAAAAACATCAAATAAACAATCCTGCTAATAGAGAGGCTGAGATAGGAGAAGCATGATTTCAATACCATTATGTGGTACACAGCAAGACATTGTCACATACAAACAAGCAGAAAGTATATATGGATTGTACAATATTGGACCTATTTCTCCAATTACCAAATTAGAGAGACCACTGTATGAGAGCCAACACATTTCTAATTCCTCATATTTTTGAATTTCAATTGATTAGGATATGTTGGTAATATTAATTTTCATATTAAGGAAAAGTGATTGTTACTTCCTGTTATTTTTGCTGTTAGAGGTAGAATTATGTTTGTGTGGATTTGTTGAAAGATTACTTTCTTGCTTTTTCTAGGGTGTAGTTTCCCTCCTTGTGTTGGTGTTTTCCATCTATTATCCTTTATAGTGCTGGATTTGTGGAAATATAGTGTGATTGTGTCTCAGTTACCCTGTTAAAAGTGAATACATAAATTTATCCACCCAAGACCCTCTTCAGATACATTCACATCTCAAATGAGGACTTTGTGGAGCCAGGCACCCCTTAGACATCATGTGAAACCTTCACCTTCAGAATCTCAGTCATGAGTTCTATTTGGAACCAAGGAGTAAAAGACTTTAAAATACTGAGGAACCAAAGTATAAAATACTGAAAGATAGAGTGACCTTCAAGCCTAGTAAGGTAGTCAAATTTAAGCAAGGTTATCGGGTACATCCTAAGCCAATGAAATTGGTGTCCTTAGAAAGGTTTAGTAGAAAACCAGATGCATACAGGAGGGAAAACAACTGAGGACACAGGAAGAAGATGGCGGAAGGCTGGAGAGATACACCCACAAGCATGATAGGGCTTCCAGGGTCACAGGAACCAGCAGGGGACACAAAGGGGAGGAGAAGAGCCTCATCCAGAACCATGGGGGTTAAGTGCAACTGACTGGCATTTTTATTTTGAAGACATAGCCATGAAATTTTTAAATAAATGTTTGTCATTTTAAGCCACCCACTCTGGGGTCCACTGAGTCTTTTATACCCCCAGGTCCCATGTCTGTAGGTTCATCTAATAATGCATCATAAACTACTTTTAGACTTCTAGCTTATACAGGGGTAATTGTAAGAGGAATTCGCTAAGGGAGGGGGGCTAGAAGGGCATAGGTGATAAGCACAAAAAATGAGGGTACGGGGAGAGGAAGGTTGAAGCACGAGTAAGATCTGAGGGAAAGATGGAAAGGGGAGAGAGGGTGAATCAAAACAAAATAAGGAACAAGCCACAGGGAAAACTACTGTTTTCTAAGTCAATTAAAAATATAAGTTGGGCTGGAGAGATGGCTCAGGGGTTAAGAGCACTGGCTGCTCTCCCAGAGGTTCTGAGTTCAAATTCCCAGCAACCACATGGTTCACAACCATGTTTAATTGTGGTGTAATAGTGTAATAGCCCTCTTCTGGCATGCAGGTGCACATACGGATAGAGTACTAATAATATATAACATTAATAAATAAATCTTCAAATATATATGTATATGAATACACACATGTATATATAAATTAAGCTGGTCAGTAATGTGGCAGGCAAATCGCTGTGAATTCAAGGCCAGCCTGGTCTGCAAAGTGAGCTCCAGGACAGCCAGGGCTACACAGTAAAACCCTGTCCCGAAAAACCAAAAATAAATAATTAAATAAAGAAATTAATTAATTAATTAAATATACAAACATAGATAATAAGTACACACACATATACATATATATAATCTCATATATATAATACATGTATATATATTCATATATGTGTGTGTGTGTGTATATATGTGAGTGTGTGTGTGTGTGTGTGTGTGTGTGTGTGTGTGTGTGTGTGTGAGACAATAGCTAGAAAAGGCATATCCAGCATGGCTGGGTAATCTGGCTCTCAGAAGCTACAGTTTGTTAAACAAAAATCCCAGTCCCAGTATGGGGCACCTCCCCGTAAGCTGTCAGTTAAGAAGGACCCAGAGGTTCTGTCTGCTAAGCAATACAGGCTGTTACTCTCCTCTTGGTTGTCCACTAGAACTCGATGGCAAATCCTCATTGCTGAGATACCACACACCTTGGCTGCAAGATCCAGATAAAGCATTCTGAAACTGGGCAGGATGCTTGCTCCTGCTGGCCAGTTTCCATAATGCCAGACTGTTCTATATAGGACCTGTTGTGAGGAGAAGGCTTGTGCCCACCAGTGCAATAGTGGAGTAACTGTTGTACTAACCAGCTGCTCTCAGCTTGGTTTTTCAGGCTCACTCCATAAGAGGGAGAACATGCCTAGTACTGTAAACCCGGCCAAACACCCATGGCTGGAGAGCTCATATCTCCTTGAGGGACATAACCACTCCACAGTGTCAAAATGCCTTCTATTTCTTTTCTACCAGAGATAAGACTGTTCTCAGCATTAGCCAGATAAGCTTCTTTCTGCAGTGTACTCATGACTGCTCAAAGTGCTGAGAATTAATGAAGGTGTTCACATAGCCCTAAAGAGGACATTTATACTATCTCCTCTCCAGCTCAGGGAACACATGAAAGAGAGACTGAGAAGAACAGAGGAGCTCAAAGTCAGGGCAAAGGGCTGCATGCAGAATTCCGTCTTCGTGCCGTTACAAGCTCACTGCAAGGGTGATCTCCCAGCAGCTGCACTGGGCCTCAACACAGTACAGAGGGCTCACCACACGGCATCTCTATTGTATTCTATTGGAAATAGCCCAGCGCTCGGGGGGGGGGGGGTCTAACAGAATGTTTGTAGGTTCTAGGAAAATTTTACTGTGCCATTTTATACAATGGATATGAGTGCCTATAGACTCTTGGTATCTCAAGGGGGCCCAAAGCCACTCACCCCTCACAGATAACCTCAGAAGAATTGGGATCAATCGTTAATACAGGAAAATCATACAATTTGCTTCTTCGGCAGGAATATAATGAAGCCATCCCATCCTCTCATGAATAACATAGCTGAGGATTGGGCTCCTTAAGTGACTACAGCTTCAGAAAGTTAATAGTGTTCAGAATAGTCCCAGCAGTTGGCCCTTGGGTAGCTGAAGCAAGCCACGAATCCAGTGGAAATGAATTTAATGGCTAGCAAATCACTAAGCATAGTCAGCAAGCACTGAACACAGGAAGTGAATACTGAGCATAGCCAGTGATCACTGAGCATAGGCAGTGAGCACTGAACACAGGTAGTGAGTCCTGAGCACAGGCAGTGAGTACTGAGTACAGCCAGTGAGCACTGACCACAGGCATCATGCACTGAGCACAGGTGGCACAGGTGGCAAGCACTGAGCACAGCACATAAGCACAGGTAGTAAGCACTGACAGTGAGCACTGAACACAGGTAGCAAGCACTGAACACAGGCAGTGAGTACTGAGAACAGCCAGTGAGCACTGAGCATAGGCAGTGAGTATTGAGCAGAGGCAGCAAGTACCAAGTACAGGCAGTAAGTACCAAGCACAGCCAGTGAGCACTGAGCACAGGCAGTGAGTATTAAGAACAGTCAGTGAGCACAGTGCACAGGCAGTGAGTACTGAGCACAGGCAGCAAGTACCAAGCACAGCCAGCGAGCACTGAGTACAGCCAGCATGCACTGAGCATAGGCAGTGAGCACTGACAGTACTGAACACAGGCAGGGAGTACTGAGCACAGCCAGTGAGCACTGAGCACAGCCAGTAAGTACTGAGTATAGCTAGTGAGCACTGAGCACAGGCAGGGAGTACTGAGCACAGGCAGAGAGTACTGAGTATAGCTAGTGAGCACTGAGCACAGGCAGGGAGTACTGAGCACAGGTAGAGAGTACTGAGTATAGCTAGTGAGCACTGAGCACAGGCAGGGAGTACTGAGCACAGGCAGAGAGTACTGAGCACAGGCAGCAGTAAGTAGAGACTGCTTTGGTGCCAACTCACTGGCTCTTTCACCATCAGGATGAGAACCTGGGTACAGGGCACAGAACAAGAGATGGCCAGTCTGTGAGGGAAAACAGGCTCCTTGGGTCTAGATTTACTAATCTTAAGACACTGCTGCCTTTCTTAGTCTGTAAGTACAATGGCTTGAGTTACATTTTGCAAACACTTGAAAACCTTCACTTCATAATGAAAACTTCTCCCCATCCCTAATGCTATATGGCACGGCCAAGGCTGCGATGTGACTTCAAACTCCTTGACACCAGAGATGTCGTCTTATGTCCAGTTTCACTTCCTGGCCCTGCTGAGACATTAATTCTCTTGGCCTGAGGTTCTTAAACTTGAGATGAAATGACAACATTTTTCTGCCTTAATAAATTCTAAAGCATGAATCACATTTAAACCTCACAGTTCCTAGTCTGCCTGTAGCATAGATGTACACGGGCACACATGCATGAACACATGTGCCTGGGTACCCACACTCTCTCTCTCACATACACACAGAGGCTCATACATGTGTGTAGACAAATACACACATATTGATGAGCATGTATGTCTCTATAAAATCTGTGTGCATATGCAAGGATATACACACCTATCCGGGGTACAAGAGGGAAGACAAGGAAAGTTTTCAACGCATCTCCTTTACATCTGTCTTTACATCCTGTCTTCCTGCTGGCTTCTCTCCTAGAAGAACATTGTGGGTGTGAGAAGTACCTCATGTTCTGTTCTCGGGCTTATTCTCATAGCGGGGACAATCTCCCACCTCAATATCTCTAATGGAATCACATCAGGGAGCATTTACTTCCAAAACTTAATATGTAGTCAGCTTTGATGACTGAGGAACCCTCATTGTTCAGGAGAAGCAATGTGACTCATTCTACCCTAAGGCAGAAGGCAAGCAGTGAGCCGTAGGCAGGTGTAACAAGGTATGGTGAGTACCCTTTGGTTTGCCATGAATATATTATATTAATGTATTTAATAAGACTTATACAATCCTGTGGGCTAGGTATCATCATCTTTTACACAGGTCAGGAAGCTGGGGCCCAGAGTGTTTCTGGCCTGCTTAATTCTTGTCTCCTAGAACTGGGCCTAAAGCCCACTCCCTTAACCAAGATGGCATGTCTTCCTTCTTAGTTATTCTTTCCTGTCTGTGAAAAGAAGTATTTGTCTTTAGTTGTCAGCATTTTCCCAGCACAACAAAACTCAACCACATTCCTCTCCCATTAATGCGAACCTCAAAAATAAAATGAGATGGTTAGAAATGAAATTAAATGGGCTCTGACAACAGGCACTGGCTACACATAAGGCTGTGAGAGGACACAGAAGCTGCCGTCTGCACACTGGGCCCTCCTGCATACAAATCTGCTTCTGAGAAGGAGGAACAAAATACTCACAGGAGGTAGAGGGTGGGAGGGACTGGGGAAGAAGAGAGGAGGGGGAGGGGGGAAAAGGAGGGCAGGATAGGTATGGGAGGATGTGGGGATGATATACACAGGGTTAGGAAATTGAACAGAGGTGTGTAGCAACGGGGGATGGGGAACTGGGGGTAGCCACCAGAAAGTCCCAGATGCCAGAAAAGCAAATTTTTAACCCAGAATTGCTCCTGTCTAAAGGAAATACAGGGACTAAGTATGGAACAGAGACTGAAGGAAAGGCCATCCAGAGGCTGCCCCACCAGGGGGATCCACCCCATATACAGTCACCAAACCGAGACACTATTGCTGATGCCAAGAAGTGCTTGCTGACAGGAGCCTGATATAGTTGTCTCCTGAGAGACTCTACTAGATCCTGACAAATACAGATGTGGATGCTTGCAGCCAACCATCAGACTGAACATGGGGTGGGTCCCCAACAGAGGAGGTAGGGAAAGGACTGAAGGAGCTGAAGGAGTTTTCAACCCCATAGGAAAAACAACATCAACCAACCAGACCTCCCAGAGCTCCCAGGGACTAAACCACCAACCAAGGAGTACACATGGAGGGACCCATGGCTCCAGGTGCATTTGTAGCAAAGGATGGCCTTATCTGGTATCAATGGGAGGGGAGGCCCTTGGTCCTGTGAAAGTTCAATGCCCCAGTGTAGGGGAATCTCAGGGTGTTGAGGCAGGAGTGGGTGGGTGGGTGGGGGAGCACCCTCATAGAAGCAGTAGAAGCAAGGGGAAGGGGGATGGGATAGGGGGGTTTGCGGAGGGGAAACTGGGAAAGGGGATAATATTTGAAATGTAAATAAATAAAATGTCCAATTTTAAAAAAAAGTCTGCTTCCTTTAGAAAACCATTTTTCTGCAGTCTAGTCAAACACAGGAAGACAGGAGATTGGGGAGAGTTGGTTGCCCATGCCGACTGCTGGCCTAGATGTGGACTGTTTTTAGTCTTCCTCATCTTTCCTATGGTGAGGAGAACAGTGAGTGAAGAACTGGACAATGTCACCCAAGAAAGATGACATCACCTGAGATAGACTCCATCACACAATGTCCAAATTATCACCCTAAGCAGTTGCCACCCTCTAAGGAGGACATTTTCTAAGGTAAATGATGTCACCTGTAATAGATAATGCCATCTGGGGTAGAAAATACTACCTATAAGGTAAGTTATTACTGGAAATGGCCAATGCCATCTGAGGTAGGTGATGTCACCTCAGATGGATCTTGTCATCTGAGGTGCACATTTCACCTGAAATGATGTCGTCCTGAGAAGAGTGACACCCTCTGAGGTAGATGTTACTGTCTGACATGGACAGTAACACCTGAGAGGGAATTATCGCTTGAGATGGACTAAATCACTTGACCCAACATACGACTAAAGCTAAATGTGACCACTCAAGAGAAGCCATGGCTTTCAGGGAATGCTGGGGACTCTTCTGGTTCTAAACAGAGCCTTTAGATTGCCTGTCTCAAGCCTAAGCCACTACCCTAGGCAATTCTACTCAAAATAACTGCTCCAGGTGATAGATTTCTCATCAACCATACTACCACCCTCTTCAACAGGAGTGCAGTATCACATGGTTATACATGTTTACACATCAGCCATTAGATGACAGACACCATAACAGTTATCTTGGGGAAAATAAGTGAGGAGAAGCCAGGTTCTGGCATCCTCAGAGCCTGGGATGGATAAAATTCCCAGACAAACAGAAGACACAGTATCACCACCCCAGCCCTGGGAAGCTGAAGACACAGCCATGAGCAATGAAAAGAGCCTATCAAATAGCTAGGGTCTTAGAGTTTAAAAAAAAACTGTTCTATATTTTTTTAAAAGATATATTTTGATCTAGGTTTGAAATCAGACAGCTGGACTGTTTAGCAAAGCCACCCCCTGGGGTATTAGCTTATCTCCATGGTGGAGATCCATGGTAGAGACACAAACTCCGCTATAATTGTTCCTCATAATGGAACATTATACAGGAAAAACAACGCAAGCAATTTTCCCTAATCAGGCTGCCGAGTGAAAATAATTAAGCAAAATAATGCACACTAATTACGAAACCTGATACTGATGTGCCCTGTGTTTGAGGAAGTAGGGGTGTGCTTTTATTTGGATGATTACTGATTATTATAAATCCATATTGACTATCAGCAAGACTGTCGTGAGAAATACCTGACTCCACAGTAAATATATACAGAGACTTGGCGAGTGCCCTCTTTCCACATCTATAGGACCTCCCTCAGCTCGCAAAGGCTGATGGATTTCCCAGAAACCTGAAAGGAGTTGTTTCACTAATTGCAGAGAGAAGCTAGGAGGAAAAAATGGTGAGAGATTGCCCTAGGACACCAGCCTTTTGAAGACCCCAGTGACCTTATGATATATTTGAAAGTTTCCAAATGATGAAATGGACAAGTGTGAAGGGCACAGGTGAGACCTTTCACAAGGCCCACAAGTAGGTCAGACAGATCACCATGTTCTGGTATGTAGGTTACAGCTCCAAAAGCAGAATCAGAATGGAATAGGTTCCTGTTAGCCCCATTCCTACCCAGTCACTGTGACTTCTGTGTAATTTACAGAGTCCTTTCTGGTTTCCAGATTCTGTAATTCAATTTCACTTATTTGGTATTACAAACTAAAAAAAAAAAAAAAACACCCAAACAAACGGCATGCTTTATATTTTAATATGTTAGACTTAAGTCAAAATTTTCAGCTTACAGTAGAGACAGTCATCTCTTGATGTCTGCAAAATCTTCTTTCAGAACTCTCTGGAGCTAGAAGATCATGGATGTTCAGGACCCTTGTCTAAAAATGCATATAATCTACACACACCAATTTCATATACTTAGTTGTCCCTAGACAAATAAAACCAAATGCAATGAAGATGCTGAATAAAATCACATTGTATTGTATCATTTAGGAATGTTAAGAAAAATGTTTGTAGTATTCTCAATGTAGACATGTCCTCCTGCCAAATACTTTGTCCTGAATTTTGTGGGAATTTCCTGACACTTAGAATTAACTGGTAACTTGTATTTTCTGGTTGCTGTACACTATTATATTCTTAGGCTTGCATGTTGGAACTCTGGTCCTCTAAGCAGGGCATCTGGCTGCCTCCAGGCTGGCATGCAGGGGTATGTGTACACATAAGATTCCACCTCTCACTGTATTTTCCTTCTGCTGAATGGGTGGTTAGAAGCAGACCTGGAGCATATGTTACAGCCATGTTAGGCACATCAGCTAAACTGTAAATGAGAACTGACATCAAGGCCAGTTTATGAGCCTAGAGGAGCCAGATAAAAGGAAGACTGCAGCCCCCATGGGAGAAATCAATTAGCTGTAGAATGTCATGCCCAGCATTAGCTTCACAGGAGAGTGATGGTTCAGATTTTACATCTGTAAGACTGAGCTGAATGTTTCTGTTGTATCCACCACAATGGTCTGTAGAACTCACCTTTTGTTATGGTAGACTTAAGTTATAGCACATTTGGAAAGGAGTTGTCAGATGGAGTTGTCTGTGCATGTATACATATGTATGTACATACATGCATGTGTATATTAACCATATAGAAAAATGACCCATTGTACTCAATGCAGATATTTCTGAACCTACCTTAAGATCCAATAGACACAGAAAACAGATTCTACTTGAGTAAAAGAATGAATATTAATTTTTCAAATTCCTTTAAAGGGTCAATGTCAGGAATGTGGAAATAGGTTTTTAAAATTAAATACCAGTATTAGAGCCTGTCTGTATGTAAGCAACGAAGACTCTCAAACTTAGCCCCATTAGCAAGTGAGGAACAAAGGCACCAAGAGGGAAGTCAGACTGGAGTGGCAGCCTGGCCTGAGTCCCAAATCCTCAACCCTCAGCACCATTCAGGTCTTAGCTGATGCCATGCACAGCCCAACACTGAGCTGCAGTTACCATCCTGCTCTGTCCTCTCTGGATAGATCCTAAATCCTGACTTAAACTAAATCCTGGCAGGGATGACATATCTTGGATTAGGAAGCTGGGGATACAGGATGTGATCTACTGTCTGCACAGACGCGATTGAGGAACACTTGTTACTGGGGTTGGGTTTGAAATGTAAGATAGTACTCCAGATCACTTTCTACCCTAAATTCCTGTAATCTTATTTAATTAACAAACACAATGTAAAGTATAGCTTGTGATTCTATCTAAGCAAAATTATCTCCGGATACAAGGCAAAGATTTGTTGAAGGCAAAGATTGTGCCTGGGACCTCACGTGCATCTTGGAAGCCATGGACCTCAGAGACTAAGTATTGCCTACTTTCATAACCCTCATGAACTTTAAAGTCACATTGACTCTAGTGTTTTGTTATAGTCTTAGATAACCTCACTGACAAAGGTCTCACCACCATTACTGACTTTCCATTTCAGACAACAACATTCTACAGGGTTCCTGGGTAAATGGACACTTGTGAATCAGTCTGAGGAAAGACTTTAATTTGCTGTTGTTTAGTGTCAGCAACATAAAGAGGAGGGCTAGCTGAGTTGAGTGACATGCTTGTTCTCAGAATGCTGTCAAAATAAATGGACCTTGATTCTCCCAATCCCTAGAGGGGCTGAGCATAAAGCATGGCCCTGGACAAGCTATGTGACTTGAGACTTCATGATATTCTAAAATGAAGATGTCAGGCAACATCAATGTCCTATAATATGGGTTCAGTATCTGAGGGTGGATACATCATTGTACAATGAAGGACTGTTCCCCTCACACCTCAGTCCCCTCAGCTTCTTTCTGCCAAGGTTACCCATGAGCTTCTTGTTCTGAGAGCTCACGACCTGCCTCTTGCCTAGAAGATAGTAAATGGCTTTCAGCATAAACTGAATTTGCTGTCCTCCTACGAAGCCTCCTCAAAGCTTCTGTCTTTATATTCCCATATAGTTTCCTATTTCCCTTTGGCCACCTGGCTTACCTTCTCTGTGTGTACATATCTTCTCTCCCTCACGACTAGTGCCTCTCCTGCTTGGTGCTTTGCTCATGTGGGTCACTCTGCCTGATTTATTTTCTAGCTTTCTGATGCCTGTTTCTCTCTTCTTCCCTGGCACACCATCCCCCTGCACCCTTCTACTTCATGTATTCGAATTTTGTAGCATTTCTTACGGAATGTGACCACGTAGCTTGTTTGTTTGCCTAATGTTTGTCTTGCCTTAACCACAGGACTAGGGCATAGAGATCATGAACAAATGCATATATTCACACATGTATAATAAATATGTGCGCATATGCACAAGCACATACATGCTTAATTTTTACCTCCAAAGGAGCAAGAGCAAAGAGTATATTCATGCAGAATTTGTTAATACAGAGAGTGATTCACACTATGCAGATGAAGAAAAGGTGTGTTAGGAAATGTTAGGTCATATGTGCTCATGTTAAAAACATAGCAGAAGAGTCCATATATAAGACCTACATATGAACCTCTACAAGAATATGTGCAGAAAGCATGCAAAGATGGAGATAGCCTTGGGATCTGTCTCAGGTAATGATGTAAGAATTCATTTGTTAAATTACTTAACTATCAGCATGTGCATGTGTGTGCTTGTGCATGTGCTCACACATGTATTCATACAAGTGTGAATATATGCATTTCTGTGCTCAGGCATGTTTGTGTTTGTGTATGTGTGTGGGCATGTGTGTACTGGACAGGCATGCTCATGTGTGTATGTATGCATGCATATGCTCAAGTATGTGAGTACATGTGTGTGAGTATGTGTATGTGTGCATGAAGAAAGCACAAGGCCAGTAGGTGTAACATGTGATGTTTCCTTTTGTCAGAACTATGTAGTTGGCGATGAAACACTAAATGTTGGAAGCAATATGGCTGGCTTCTCATCACATCTGCGTGGACCATGTCATGGGGGTTAGATGAGGTGTTGCTAAGGTTGAGAATCGGCTAATTTATGCATGATGCTTAACTGCTTGTTTTACCAGCAACAATGCTTGCTCCTTTCAAAACAAGAGTTCCAAGCAGAGTTTTAATTAACTTTATATCACTGTGAGAATAAACACACATAATGTTCCCGGATTGGATTTATGCTACATTAGAGTGTCCATGAAGTCATTGAGAAGCCTTTCTCTCTCTCGGCAATATTCAGTGTCTGGCAAACTGTAACATCTCCTAATTAAGAAGACTGCTGCATATGGCTTCACTGAAAGTTAGAAGGTTTGGGACTCCAGCTGCACTCTGGGATGCCAGTCGGGTGGTCTGTGCACCCATCTGTGTTCCTGCTGGGGAAGCCAGATCCCTGTGGTGTTGTGTTTCATGATTAGGGTCCTTTATCATGGAGATAAAAGTCAGGTTTATGTGATCAGCCATTAGATCAAAACAGAGTTCATCAGTAGTGTGTGTGTGTGTGTGTGTGTGTGTGTGCTTGTGAATGGGTGAGTGTGCATGTTTGAAGAATATGTGTGAATATGTGCACAGGTGGTCAGAGGTCAACATTCAGGAGTCTTACACTTCAATATCTTTAGGTTTTATTTTTATATTAAAGTTATGTGTATGTATATGTGCTACTATGTGTGGGGTTGGGGGGTATATGACCATGAATGTAAAGGTTGGGACATCAGAATCCTCTGGAGCTGGAGTTACAGGCTTGTGAGTTAGCCAACATGGTTGATATAAGTGAACCCTAGTCTTCTGCCAGAGCAGGACACATGCCTAATGGTTCCCACCTCAGTTTTTGAGATAAGATCTCTCAATGATTTGGAGATCAAGTAGGTGAGGCTCGCTTACCAGTGGAGCCCAGGTTCTGCCTGTCTCCACAACCCCAGGGCTGGGATTCTGTCATCTGCCACCCTGACTGGCTTTCTGCATGCAGGTTGCATATGACCTCAGGTCCTCATACTTGGGCAGCAAGAGCTCTACTGACTGAGCTATACCACCACTATATTTAAAGAGTAAAACTCACAAGCCTGGAGCGGGAGAGATGGCCCAGTGGTTAAATGAACTGGCTTCTTTCCCATAGAATCTTGGTTCAGTTTACAGCATGCACACGGCAGTTTACAACAGTCTGTGACTTCAGTTCCAGGGGCTCTGACTCTATTATGGCCTCTGAGGGTATTGTGTGCATGTGATGCATATATGTACATGAATGCAAACATAATGTAAAATAAATAAATCTTTTTAAAAAACACAAAAGGTAACACTAACAATCTATGGTATACAGGGTCAGGGTCATTCCACTGGTGGAACAAATAAAACACCAGCACAAACACCTGCAGGGGTGACACGTTTACTGTCTCAGAAGAACCCCATTAATAATGGAAATATAGCTTAAACAGGTGCATCAGTTTATTTCAAATTCTATTTGAGGCCTGAATAGCCAACAGCCACAGAGAAGTAATACCAAGATTCCCTGAAGTCCTCCTAGGTCCTACATGTTCCTGGAGGATCCTTGGGCTCCCAGAAGCCAATGGTACCTGTATGGATTCAGATGGACCCCATCTGGGCACCATGAGCCAAAATAAATTCTCTTTTCCTTAAGTTGTCTTGGTTATGGTTCAACAGAAAAGCAACTAATATTGAAGTAGAGATTCTGGGAAGATAACCTAGGACTACATCAGTCCAATGCGTGAAATAAGTAAACGTTCCACACATTTCTGAGGAATTGTTGTTACCTTTCATAAGCTGTACTGCGAGAAATATATGTAAGAATAGGAAAGAGTTTAAGCAATTTGTTGAAGTAGAATTTTAAATACTCATAATACCACATTCAGCTCTTACTTCACATTGTAAATTTTTTTTTTATTAAAAAAATAGGGACTGAGGAGATGGAGTGGTTCATGAAATGCCTACTGTGCAAGCATGGAGACCTGAATTTTTCAGCCACAAAAAATCTGGGTGAGCCGTGTGTGACTGTACTCTAGCACTTGGGGCAAACACAGTGGATCTCCAGTTCTCTGACCAGCCATACTGGCTGAATCAGTGAGCTTGCGGTTCAGTGAAAGACTCTGTCTCACAAACTAGCATGGAGAGGAACAGACACCTGAAATCTATCTCAGCCACCACAAATGCTCACGTACCACCCTCATATGCAGACACATATGATCATATACACATTTAACACACAATGAATAAAATAAGTACACTTATCTTAATAAACTTAATTTTATGCAAAGCATGAGGTGACTGCTAATAGACTGTTCCAGGTTTTATTCACATATACTGTACGGTGTTCACATTCCAGCAGTCAATCTGAACCTCTCTCTGCCTAAGGCCTCAATCTGTGGAAACCTCCACTAGTGGGAAAGAAGTGAAGAAACACCAGGATTGTCTTGACTTTAGTTTTCCTTTTTCCTTTTCAATGAACGAGGCAGTTTCTTGTCGGAGCTGGCACTGAGCAACCCAGCTGCAAAGAGTGTCTGAGCTAGGATCTGTGCCAAATGTTATACTAGATGCAAGAGAAATGACAGAAATCTGCAAAATCCTGGCTTGGACTGAAATTAGTAGCTTGTGTTTCAGTTGAATTAGATATAATCAGATAATTCCATATTAAACTCAAAGTGGGATTGGAAATAAATTCTGATATTTGTAATATTTTCTGTGTTAGAGAGAAACATGGCTTTTCTACCAGCTTTTGAATACCAAGAGCTTTGTGGTGTGCATGTATGCATATGTGTGTGTGTGCATATGTGTGTGCATTCATGTGCACACTATCAAACATATTATTGTCACATAGGATGAAACTCAGTATATCAGTTGTGTATCTAGTTTCTAAGCTCAGGGACTCACAACCTCCCTCTCCTTCAGAGGCATGCTTTCCTGAAGGAGAGAGAGGACATCCACTGAAAAGCAACCCTCAGTCCAGTCATGCTGTCTCAGTGTGACAAAAATTCCCCTGGCATGTTACTCTCAAATGGGCCACTCTGACAAGCTCAAGTGTGCAGTACAGGCAGATTTTTGCATTCTGCCTGATAGCTTCATTTCTCTCATGTATAAAGTTCCAACAACAACGAAATGGAGGGTATGCAATTTCAAAACCATACCAGAAAGTTTTGATTGCCCTCCACCATTTGCTGCTGCTCTTGCCGTTCTAGTTTTATTCTGTGGGCTGTGATAAAAACACTCTTACCAAAAATATCCTGGAGGGGAGGGTCTTTCCCTTTACATTTACAAGTCACAATTCATCACTGTGAGAAATTAGGGCTGGAGCTCATGGCAGGAACTAGAGCAGAGGTCACACAGTGGTGTTTTTTATTGGCTTGCTCCTACGGCTGACTCAGCCTGCTTTCTTATACAACCCAGAACCACATGCCCAGGAGTGACACCACCTACGGTTACTGGTTCCTCTTCATCAATCAACAATAAGATAATTCCTTACACACATGGCCATAGGTCAATCTGATCTGGGCAATCCCTTAATTGACACTCTCTCTTCTCAGGTGCCTGGCCCAGTCCCTTTGTGAGGAGAACTTGGCAGTCCACCGGAGCTTTGGTTGATGCTAACGCCAGTGACAGTGCTGAAAATGACTGATAAATACCATCTAAAATCATAACTCAAAAGTGCAATAGCTGGTACTTCATGACCATATCACATTCTAAGAAGATGCATTTAAGGACAGATAACCTTCAATTAAGAACCACTTAGCATCTGAAAGTACTCATGACATAGAGAACAAACCATGCTTCTCCTCCGGAGAAATGATCACACTTGTGAAGATCAGACAAACTGGTGGCTCACTAACAGGGCAGAAGAACAAGTAAAGCTGATCTTTAAATTACCCAAGGTTTCCCATGCTGTATTAATACAGTAAAGGGAACAGGAAAGGTCTTGGTTAGAACTATTCACATCTCTATTCCCCTTAGGCTTCCAGTGCAAGATCAATGCCCATAAATGTTTATCAAGTACCTACCCAGTATGGAGCAAGAATTTCATGTAGCAAGTACACTTGTAGACCAAAACAGAAAGGCATTCATGAGACACTTAGACAGCCCTACACTATGGCAAAGTCAACTCATGTTACATAAAGGTGATTTCCTATTTTCTCTGATCTACCCCAGAGGTCTAAGTGCACCCTATGTTCATGATAGAAGAGCTGAGATATGAACAACAGGCCAGCAATGGAGCCTGATTCCCTGTGAACCACAGGACATGTGCATGACCTCAAGGACAGTGGTGCAAAGGGGCTGGCATTGTGTGTATACCCGTGTTCCCAGCAACCAGGATCCTGAGCAGAAGGACTGCTGAAAGCCAAGGCCAGCTTGGGCTACATAGTGAGTTTAAGGCCAGCCTATGCTATGTCATAAAACTTTGGGAAATGCATAATGAAAGAAATAGTGAAGCAAGGCTAAAAGGAAAGATGGGGAACAGGCCAAAGCACAGGGAAGAGGAACTTAAGGAAGTGACTGAGCTGGGAGCCACATTGTACTGAAGGAAGACAGATTTTGAGACAGAAAGGACTGGAGCAGAAAGTTAACAACAATGGCAAAATCAGGAAGATGGGTGATAAACTGATAGATAACAGAAGATACAAATGTCAGGGAGCAAGATATGATAGATAATAGCTAGATGGCAGATGATAGATAGATAGATAGATAGATAGATAGATAGATAGATAGATAGACAGACAGATAGACAGACAGATAATGGATGATAGATGATAGATAGATGACCAATAATAGATGATAGATGGTAGACAGGTAGATAGATTAGATAGATAGATAGATAGATAGATAGATAGATAGATAGATAGATGATAGAGGGTGATAGATGATAGATGATAAATAATAGATGATAGATAGATAGATAGATAGATAGATAGATAGATAGATAGATAGATAAATAGATAGATGATAGAGGGTGATAGATGATAGATGATCAATAATAGATGATAGATAGATAGATAGATAGATAGATAGATAGATGATAGAGGGTGATAGATGATAGATGATCAATAATAGATGATTAGATAGATAGATAGATAGATAGTGATAGATGATAGATAGATGATCGATGATAGATAGATAGATAGATAGATAGACAGACAGACAGACAGATAATGGATGATAGATGATTGATAATAGATGATAGATGGTAGGTAGATGGATAGATAGATAGATAGATAGATAGATTATAGGTAAATAGATGATAGATGATGAAAGGATAGATAAATGACAGATAAATAGATAGATAGTATCTTAGTTATGGTTTTATGCTGTGAACAGATACCATAACCTAGGCAATTCTTATAAGAACACCATTTAATTGGGACTGGCTTATAGGTTCAGAGATTTAGTCCATTACCACCAAGGCAGAAGCATGGCAGCATGTAGTGGGTAATAATTAAGAGTCTCACCCTGCTAGGCCTCTGCACCACTCCTTCCAAGTATCCAGTAAAGCATGACTCTTAAACTTGAATAGTTAACCAAATACATTTATGTATATAAAACTCCCAATTACATAATGCCAATTTACAATGATAACGTCTTATCCCAATATTTCTAACCTCTCCAAAACACCAGAAATACGTCTGAAGCCATCTGGATATCCGAGTCTCCCTCTCTGCTCTCCTCATCCCATCCCCTGAGCCTCTGTCTCTCTCTCTCCCTCCGCCCCTCACTTCTCTTAGCTCCTCCTCCTCTCTCCCCTCCATTCACTGGCCTCTCACTGCCTCAATGTGAATGGATAAGAAATAACTTGCAACAGCAGCACCCAGGCAGGCACGGTGCAGGAAGAGCTGCGAGTTCTACATCTTCATCTGATGGCTGCTAGGAGAAAACTGGCTTCCAGGGAGCTTAAAACCTACACCCACAATGACACACTTCCTCCAACAAGGCCACACCTACTAATAGTGCCACTCCCTGGGCCAGGCATATTCAAACTATCACAGATAGATTGATAGGTAGGTAGGTAGGTAGGTAGGTAGATAGATAGATAGATAGATAGATAGATAGATAGATAGATAGATAGATAGATAGATAGACAGACAGACAGACAGACAGACAGACAGATGATAGATAACAGATAAAAGATAAAAGATTGGTACATGGGTAGAAAGATAGATGATAGATGGATAAGAAATAGAGGGAGAAAAAGACCAAAAAAATCTCACATCTTCCTAACTTGAGTGCCCAGAAAACAGAAGCGTGCAAAGGAAGTATGAAGTAGTACTCTGTTATTTTACTAACAATATATACACACTGATGCTCAAGTATAAAAAGATATGAAAATGCAGATGAAATGGCTCCAATAGGCAAAATTCATATGGAAGCAAAAGCTGTTTATTATTGTGGGGATGGGTGTATGTCACATGGAGCTCAGAGGACAAATGCGTAGGGTTGATTCTGCCTGCACACCTTCTCATGGGTCCTAGGGTTTAAAATGAGGTCAACAGGTTTACTTGGCGATTGCATTGCCTGTTGGGATAGCTGGCCTGCCCATAAGGAAGAATTGTTATCTATATAACCAGATTTATTCTTTCTTGGACTTTGGAAGATTTAAAAATATTTTATGTTCAGAAGAACTAAGGAAAATTGAGAAAAGAAAGTCAATCAGAATTACACAGGTCTCAAAATTACATAGATCTCATATTTTCCGCAATAATCTTCAACTTGTGACAATAGTAAAAGATCTATAAAACATCCACAGAAATGTTTTAGCCAGCCTAACTCTTACTCAGTTATGAACTGTAGACTATAATGTTCAAAATGGGAAACACCAATGTTCACTGCAAGTCCAGCTGAAAATTTTTGGGGAAACCAATGGAAAAATGAGAACCATACATATTATTTTATGTGTATGAGTGTTTTGCCTGCATGTATGTAGATGTATCACACATATATCTGATGCCATGGAGTCCAGAAGATGGAGATAAATGCCATAGGTCAGGATCTATAGACAGTTGTGAGATGTCACACGGGTGCTAGGAATCAAACCAGGACACTCTGCAAGAGCAGCCAGTGTGCTTAACTGCTGAGCCATCTCTCTAGCCCTGACAACTAGTATGAAACTCTAGTTAGTAATAGGTAATGCCAGTTTCTCAGGATAAAGGCTGGAGATATCTGCAAAGCGTTTCAAAATGTATTGAGGCTTAAGATAAATGGGTAGAGAATCGATAAATGGATATCTGATAGATAAAGCAAACGGCAAATACTGACTGCAGAATGTGAGCAGCATTTAATGGCTATATATTTGCTTATTTTCATTTTTATGTCTTTTAGATATTCATAATAACAATGAATTATGGAATTCAATAAAAGAACTGACTATCTCCTGGTAGGTTACACAACTCCAAGTGGTCATCCCTAAGTACATATGAGTAACACTAAATGGACTTAACAGGTATTAATTGTTGCACAAATATATATGGATGATGTGTAGATATATATTATACATATAACATATATAATATATATTATATAATATACAATATACCATATGCAATATACACATATATACATATATACATATACCTATATATGATCTAGAATGTATGATGTATGATATATGATATATTATATAAAATGTATAATATATATGTATGCATCTGTGTATACTAAGAGCTAACCACTTGGGATTAGATATACATATAAATATGCAATCATAATAATTAAAGAAAAACAAGTCATAAATTTGAAAAGGAACAGTGAGGGACATGGGAAGAATTGGAGAAGTAGGAGAGGGAGGGGTTGGAATGATGTAAATATAGTACTCATAGATGAAATTCTCAAAAATTTTAAAATTTAAATGGAAAAATCAATAGAGAAGGGAAATAAGAGATGGGCCATAGAGGGATGTTTGTAACAAGGTATCAAATGCCCTTAGATCCTTTACTGAACTAAAATCATCAAGCCGCAGATGTAAGTGGGACGGGAACCAGTAAAACTACAACTAAGTAAAGCCGGGCAGGGCCCACACCCACCATCACTTCGCATGGCTGATTTCCTAGAGATGAAGGGCAAGTGCAGCCTATCACTTTGTAGTTAGAGCTAGCCATTACAACCATTAAATCACCCTGCATGGTCCATACTCTTAAGAGGACACACACACAGCAACACGGAACAAAAGAGGAGAAACAGCAGGCAGGAAGTCTGAGGCAGAATCGGGTGTGGCGTACCGCAAGTCTAAAAAAATCTACTCCTGTCTTGGACACCTGAGTTTACATTGTTTTGTTGTGTTACCCTGCTTAAGCATTCTATTATTCAGGATGGGCAAAGGCATAAGAAGTATGTGTGTTTAGGTAGCTATAGCCATGCCCTGCATAGCAGACAAGCTACAAATGGGTCATGAGCATCTGTGGGACAGAGGACAACATGGTAGAATCTGCCAGACAGATAGAGGAGGTGTGGCTGTCACCCCGCCTCTCAGGAAAATCAAGGTAAATAAAGCGAAATGTAATAGAGAAGGAAGACCAGAGGTCTGACGGCAGGAAAGAACAGGCTGAGCACACAGTAGCAGAGACCACAGAGGCTTAAACAGCACAGCGAACACACTTGCTTGTAACAACTAATTCCATAACCTGAAGACAGATCGCTGCCTTTCCTTTCAGTACCTAAGAGAAAAAATGTCAATCTTGAAAACATTATGTCGGAAAGAGTTCATTAAATTTTTGCAAGTAGAAGCAGTAGAAAGAAGAACACACTCTTGACTTGGTGTGATGAAACTAACTTCATGGGATTTCTCAACTTGGAGTCTGAAAGGAAGCCCAGGGAGAGATTTGAGAACATCTGGAAAATTGCTCACAAGCACAACTCATATCAGAACCCGTGTGATGTGGCAAACAATGCTTGGAAGAAATCCCATCGCCTTGTATATTGTACAGGTAACATGAATGAAAAGAAATGGTGAAAGCAATGGAGAGATGGAAAAAAATCCACACCACAAGGCAAGAGGAGCGATGAGCAGAAAATACACTGGAGACTCAATGCCCTTATAGGCGGCACTCAGAGTCATCAAAGACACTGGAAGCCAAAGGAAAGCTGTCGAAACACAAGCCCCAGAGGTCATGTGAAATAGGCTGAATGGATGTGAGAACCTATAAACAAATCTGAAGTTTTAAGACAATTAACAAAATATATGCATTCCTGGTTAACCATGGAAAGAACATCAACGCATAAGCTGAGAGAGGAGGAGGGGGAAGGGGTAGATAGTGAGGGGATGGGATGTTCCAGCGTTCAGCTTGATAAGAGAGAATTAGAAGCGTGCATACTTAAAAGGAAGAAGGTAATTATCGTTATTTGCATACAACAAAATTGCATATGAAAAATGCATGAGCACCAACTGGAAAGCTATCACAGATAGATAGTCCTGTGAAGTGACTGAAATGGTCAAAGGTAGAACTGGGCTGTCTACCTGTATAAACAAACACTGTAGGGAAAATGGATGGGCGGGGCCCGAGTACCCAGGTAGGGATGGCGGGCACCTGTGTACCTATGGAAGGGCAGGCTGCCCGGGTAGCGGGGGGGAGGTCCTTGCCCAGAAGGCAGGGCCGTTCTGCCACGGGGGGACCCTATTACCTGTAGAGGAAGCCTGGCTGGGTGGGAGAATCTTTGGTCCAGTCTGGAGGCTGGAGATGCTGAGGCCTGTTCTATTGCTCCTACATGGCGGGTTTTGATAAGAAGAGACAGTCTGTAGTTTCAAAGCTTTATTATAGAGAAGTAGGAAAAGAAAAGGAGATTAAGAAGTAAAGAGAGAAAGAAAAGATAGAGAGGTAAGACCATGTGGAAAGAGGGGAGAAGAATGGGGAGAGAGGGGGAACAGGGAGACAAGAGACAAGGGAGAGCCTAAGGAGCCTTCAGCCGGTGAAAGAATGAGTCGCTAGGAATCAGGCTTGGAGGACCATAAGCCTGTTGACTGGTTCACCAAGGTATAAGCAAACAGTCTTCTGCTTCTGTTGACCTATCTGAAAAATAACCTCCAGGCTCGAGTCTTTGGGCTTGGTATTCTTCCAAAACAATACCTGCTTCCGATTTCTTTGCTTCTATTCCCTTCCCCTCTCACTGAGCCACCTTCCAGAGATGCCCATGACATCCCTCAGAGGTGATCAATTTCTATGACTTCATCACAGGGACAGGAATATGTAGATTACCCCAACTCCCTCCCTGGCTCCAAGTCCCAATCCCACCTTCCACCTGAGCATCACACTGCCTGAGCTCTGTTAAGTTGACTCTGAGGTGCCAGGACATGTGAGCCTGTCTGCAAGGACGAGATGGGATGAACAAGATAAATAAGTTTAAGTCACCCATCTGTGGGAGAAGATGGAGAGCAGGGCTGAATAAGATAATGGATTTTTGCAAGTGCTCAGTGTAAGTCTAGTCTTGGTCCATGAGTCCCTCACCAACCCACCTACTATACTGCCTCTCTATTCAACCTGCAAGTGCTATCCAAGTGGAGAGGATCCCTAACCACTACATCTATTCTCTGCTTTGCTCACACTCTCTCCCATTCTCCATCCTCACAGGACTCCCTCTTCATTATCATACCCTGCAACCAATAACCAGAACCAACTTTTAAACACTTAAGTAAGGTTATGTTTTATTATCTTCTTCTGAAAACAGTGATGGCTCCCTTTAGTGGCACCTAAAATAAAACTCAAAGTCCTTGCAAGCAGGAGCAAGACTCTCAAAACCTTTATACATACGTCCCATAATAGGCTTACGGTGTGCTGTTGTTCCTCACTGCCAATGAAGAATTAGATTCTTTTCCTATTGCTGTGATAAGATGTCCTGACAAAAGCAGCTTGCAACGGGGAGAATTACTCTGGCTCACAGTTCAAGGGTGCAGACAGGGTCACATGCAGACAGGATCACATGCAGTCAGGGTCACATGCAGGCAGGGTCACATGCAGGCAGGGCTACACACAGACATGGTCACATGCAGGCAGGGTCACATGCAGGCAGGGTCACATGCAGTCAGGGTCACATGCAGGCAGGGTCACATGCAGGCAGGGTCACATGCAGTCAGGGTCACATGCAGGCAGGGTCACATGCAGACGTGCTAACAATACAAAGGCAACACCAGACTCCTATGTGAAACTCCAAACAACTCAGTGGCTGAGCAGAAGTGAGCCCAGCTTTTGTGTTCTCAGCAGTGACACAGGCAGGGTGAATCCTGGATCCAACTGACTCACTGAAGCTGAAGGTAGATTGACTCAAGTCCAGACCTGAGTCTCCTTGTGCCCCTCTCACCTTTCCTTGAAACATTCGGATTTAATGAGGTTCCAACACCATCAGCTCCCATGTGACTGACGGTCACAGTCCCCTTAGGCCCCAATGGAAGGAATGGAAGGGTCCCTGCCATCTAGATATACTTGGAGTGGGAGTCCCACCCTAAGTGCTTCTGAACAATGGAGTCTGTCCTCTGCTCCACCATTCAGTGATGGGAAATCACTAACTCTAAGCAGCTTGTCTCCAAGTTTGAAATGTTTTTAATGCTGGTTCCTTCTTTCCACAGGCATAAAACCTTTCCCTGCTTTCTCTTCCTGCCATCCCTGAAGATGAAAGGAGTAAAATCCTTACAAAGGTGACTTTCTGACCTTGCAGGTAGCCAGCCTACCATTCTGCATATCCCCACTCCACTCAGGGACTTTCAGAGATGCCAGGAGACCACATCCTCTGTCCTCCAAGGATGCCATGCTGCTCTACGACCCATCATGCAGCTGTCACCTGATGGTCACTTGATGCACTTGCAAAGGCTTGGCTGTGCTGGCCAAGATCACTGGCATTCCCCCATGTAGCTGCAGTATAAAGTCCTCTGGCTTAGTTGGCTCTGGCTATTACTTTTGCTGTCTTTGTAGTGTTGGAGCCGGACGCCCCTCGCCCATGCTCCTGTGTGCTACACAAGCTCTCTACCCCGCATCACAACTCAAAGGTCGCTGTTGTTGTTTTAAGAATATATCTTCAAACTTTAAAATAACTGGCTCTTGAGAAACGAGAAGTTAAACCGAAGAGGAAATTATCTAGTCAGCAACTAAAGCTGTTTACTTTGGCCACCAGAGGGCTCCCACATTTATCCTTCACTCCTAATCTGTATAGAGACAGCCAAGAAATGATACTATGAGTTTAGCAAGCTCATTTAGAACGTGAGATGCTTCCCACCCTAGGACACAGAGTTTTTATACAACTATTTGATTTGTCTCTCTCTTCGTCCAACGCAAAGCTCCTTAAAAATGTCCAGCACATTCATACGCACAAGCGCTCAATCCCTAAAACAACAACTACAGTTTAATTATCTTCATTCATGCACTGATTAAAATCTTTACTACTCACTCTTGGCTGTTTCTTTGTATGTATGCCATCAAACAACTATGCGAAAAAGCAGGTGCTTTATTTTCAGAATTATGTGCTTTGCTAGAAGTGGGTACTTGGAAACCTGAATAAAAGCATGGAATTAATTTTCTTATCAAAATGGAAATGAGTTTTTAAAGAGATAATGATTAATGTAGGGGGATAAAGCAAAGAATCAATACTTCTGTGCATACTGGAAATGAAATCTGATGGTCTTATGTGTTTGGAAGAGCAATTTGTTAATTTTGCAGTAGTGTAAAATAGGTTTTTAATAGGCAGTGGCCTATTGAGGGGCTGAATAAAGAGAAAAGGTAAATGTTGGATTTATCGTGATCATTCAAAACAGTGAGAAGGACGAGGGGACTCCCGGCTAAGCAATGACAAACTAGTTCTCCAGGGAATTCCAAAGCCTTGCAACAGAAGGGCTATACCACTGAGAAAATCAATGATTCTGAGTTACCATGAAATATCCGTAAACAAAACCCCTTCTCTGAAACCACAAACTGGAAGGGTGACTACGGAGACCTACTTTGGTTTGGCCCACAGAACCTGGAACAATTCAGGAATTGGAGGTACCCAACATACGTAAATGTCACAGTGAGGTAAGAATTGAAACCCAGTTCTCACTTCCTATGACCTTGGTCATTCCTCCCTCAGATCTTAGAGTCAGGCCATTTATTGGGGGCTAAGAGATGACACGGAAATAAGATGCTTGCCACACAAAGCATAAGAACTGGAGTTCAAATCCTCAGGTCCCAAGAAAAAGTCACATGTAAATATAATCCTAGCTCACAGAAGGTAGAGAGAGGTGATCCCACACCAGGCTGCTAGCCAGACTTGCCAAAATGTGAGCTTGTGTGTGGTCTCCATACAGAAGTGTAGATTGAGGAAGATACCCAACATCAACCCTGGGCTCCCCTGTGCATAAACACATAGGGGCATGTACACCTGCCCACTCAAATTCAAGTACATGTGTGCACATACAAGAAAAGGAAAAGAAAGGCTTATTTTGGCTGACAGAAGGCTCAAGTCGGTAAAGGGTTTGCCACATAAGCGTACGGTCCTGTATGAGCGTTAGTCCCCAGAACCAACACATAGGTGGCAGAAGGCTGGGCTCTAGGAATAGGGAAGTCTGGGAACAGCAGTATGTATCTGTGACCCCAGTGTTGAAGAGGTAGAGAGACAGGAAGGTCAGATGTTCAAGGCCATCCTCCTTTACATAATGAGTTCAAGGTCAGTCTGGGCAGCACAATATCTTGTCTCAAACAAACAATAAAACAAGATATAAGAACCTTGGGGATTTTAGTTTAGTTTTGTTTTTTTATTTCAGAGAGAAGGGTTTTTTTTTTTAATTTATATTTAGAAGTAAAAATTCTTAAAGGCATGTCTTTTTTCTTTTTGGTTTTTCGAGACAGGGTTTCTCTGTGTAGCCCTGGCTGTCCTGGAACTCACTCTGTAGACCAGGCTGGCCTCGAATTCAGAATTCTACCTGCCTCTGCCTTCCAAGTGCTGGGATTAAAGGCATGTGACACCACAGCCCGGCTTAATCAGCCTTTCTCAGAACAACAGTGTGGAAACTGAACACTGATGATAGGAACCAGTAAAGGGAAAGAGACAGGCAGCTGTAGGAAAGTGGGACCTTCACCTAGGGGAGGGGTGGGGAAGTGTCACGTGTGGCAGAGGCTGGGCTGAGGGTGTGGCCTGCGGAGTGCCAAGCATCCCTCACACACTTGCCCACAAATTAGAATCGGTAAATCCACCAGCAAATGGTCTCACAGAACGGTTTTTGTGTGGTCTGGAACGTGAGTGCCTTAGAAGTCCAAAAAACGAGAAGAGGAAATACAGTCACAGAGGCCATGTGACTGGAGTCAGGAGTATTTACGTGGTTAGAACGGACTGAAGTTGTAACGCATGGCAAGGAAGGAGACCTCGATACGCGAGACGTTAAACACAACCGTGTTTCGGAAAAATCAAACTAGGTGCCTTGAAGAGATGGTAAAATGGATGGCAGTAAATCCATGTAGCACTTTATAGCCACATGTCCTAATAGTTATATTGAAAGGTGGGGCAAGTGAGGTGAGAGCCACCATTCACTCTTCTCCGTCTCCTCACCCTGCCCCAGAATGTCCAGTTGACTCAAACTGTAGACACTGTGCCTGCCTTTCCCAGAACAATGAACCGAATTTCATCACAGGATGGGCCAATATAAACCTTTCCTTCGTTAAAAATGACTCACAGACAACTCTCCACAAAAATGAAGCAAAAGGTCTCTGTGAGAAGATGCTCTAATGGAATGCGTGGGGGGAAAGCATTTTAGAAAAATATATTTCTCTACATACAGGAAAATAACTGAGCAAGTCTCTCCCAACATGTTTAAAATTCTCATTCCCTGGGTTTAGAAGTACACCTTTTTAAATACTCCTTTGTAATTTCTGAACTTTATTTTATGTTTATTGGTGGCTTGCCTGAATAATGTCTGCGCACCATGTGTATCCTTTGTGCCATCAGAGGCCAGCAGGAAATGTCAGAACCCCTAGGATTAGAGTTATACACAGTTGTGAGCCTACCATATGGATGCTGGGAGTCAAACTCGCGTCCTTTGAAAGAGCAGACAGTGGTCTTAACCACTGAGGCATCTCTCCAGCCCTGAATGTTTCACAGTAGATTCTTTTTCTAGCTTATTCTTTTTTCACCTGGAACCCCACAATAATGTAATTGCTATACATGTTATAATTAATATAAAAATAACTAAATGGGTTTGTTTTAATTTATTTCAGGTTTAGATGGAGAAAATAAAGCCTTTTCACTCAGTACAGAAAGTTTTCCAACCAGAAGGTCAGAGCTGTAATAAACATCAAGAATTATTGTCAAGTTCAAGTTTCTCTCATAGGAAAACACCAGGACAGAACTAGCGATCCTAGAGTCCTCACAGCACTGGAGATACGGCAGCCACACAGAATCATGCTGAAATCACCTGCATTGTCTTCTCACTGCTTTGTTTAGCAACACTGCTATATCCACAGGCAAACAGAGAGTGCAAGAACTCTGCCACCAACAGGTTCAACGCAACTACATGTTGAGTGTAACCCTAAGGTCCATTATTCATGCAGATTGAAGGGATGCTTGTAAACTTAATGTTATTGAACTGAGGAGATGGCTTGGTGGGTAACGTGCTCAGACATGAGAGCCAAAATTTGGATACTTAGCTCCCACACCTAAGCCAGGCTTAACTGCCTCCTTCTTTAATCCTAGCACTAGGGGATTAGAGATAATCCACCCAATCAGTGAGCCTCAGTTTCTGTGAGATACCATGCCTTAAAAAATATGGTGGGGGGCAATAGAGGAAGAAAATATTTACTCCTAGTCCAGGCATATATACACACGCAATACGTTTCACACACACATTATTAATTAAAGTTAACAGACACTTGGAGTCTTAACTGAGTCATAAGATGAATCACATCTGTGAAAATCAATCACCATGAATTTTCTTATTTCATCTAATGATGGTAAATCTTTATTGATACATCTGCTTCTCAACGTATCAAGAAGGTAAGGTAGAAATGATATGGGCCCATGAATGGTATCGTTCTTAGAGGAAAGATCCAGATGATGTACATAAACTGTGAGTGGTCAATGCTCCAATCCATCCATGTAAAACAGCAGCCTGTTCCCATGGCAGAAGAAGGCTCTCATATCCAAAATGAGAAGCCACTTTCCCTCAGCAGGTAGGGACAGATAACTCAATGAAGTCCAGGTCTTTAAGGTCACATCATTTCCCATTGTGGTGAACAGGTTCTTTTCCCCAGGAAACACGAAACTAACCTACAATGCATGTACTAGATTGTTTTCTAATCCTCTGCCACATGCTTCATCGGAATTTAGTAGTTTAATATTCCACAGCCACCTGATTTTCTGGGTCCTCTCTGTGGGATGTAGGGAGATAATGGGACCACAAGAAGCATGATGAGGCCAAATGACAAAAGCTTTAAACACACCATGAACTGTGGGCTATCCCCAGGGAGATGAGAGAACAGACCCACCAAAAAGGGCATTTGGATATTTATATGGTGGTTTTAGTTGGGTGGGAAAGTGGCAAGATAGCATTATGTGTAAAGGAACTACTTAATGGCCAGGGGGACTTCACCAGATCCACAAAACTCATACCAGACAAAGCTGCCATCTTGAATAAAGGGGTGTGTGTGCCACTGTACTTTCCCCAGTATGGCTCTGCTGAGAGAAGGGCAGATCTCAAACTGTGGGGGTACTGATCATCTGTCTCTTTGTGACTGTTTTTGGTTCCATTATGTCATTTGCACGTGTTGAGGGAATGAGCTTGTGTTTATGCACATTCAGGGAATGTGGACACTGTGTCCATCCATGCCCAAATTTAGAAGGCAGGATTACATCACATTTCAAAACATATGTTCCAGAGAAAATGGGCGAGAAAGGTTTTTTTTTTTTCCACATTCAATGATATTTTAAATTCACTAAGGACTATTTAAAGCAGTTCTAAAGGGGAAACAATTTCTTTAAACAAACAAAAGAAACTTTAGGAGAATTAATCATGTTTTATGTTATCTTTGTACAAATTCTAATTTTTTTTTTAATTTTTGAGATACTATGATGAAACCAGGACCACATGAGTGTGAACTTAAGCACTCTGCCCCGGCTACACTGCCAGTGGGAGCCTAAATCTGCCTAAGTTTGTTTTCTTTACCCAGAGACTCACACACTTGATTGTATTAAACATAGTTTCCTTTTTTTTAAAAAAGGTTGAATCATTTTGAAACAGTTTCACTTGTGATTTTAGTAGCCAGATCACCCTGTGGACTCAGGTTTGAAACTATTCAGCAGATAGTTCAAAATCAGGTATGTGGACCATTGATTTATATTTGTATTTGTGTGTGTGTGTGTGTGTGTATGTGAGAGAGAAAGTATGTGTGTATCTGGGTTGTGTGCATGCGTGAGAGGGGGGAGAATGTATTTCTGGTATGTGTTAGTATGTATGTGTAGTGTGTGTGTGTGTGTGTGTGTGTGTGTGTGTGTGTGTGTGTAAGTGTTCATGTCTCTGTCCAGTTATCTGAAACCTTCCATTCTGTTAAACAATAACTGACTTCCCCAACATAGATCATGGTATAGAACCTGGGTGGCAGCTAATGCATGTGACCAGGAGAGAGGTATAATACTGTGCACAGTTCCTTACACTGATTGGAATGGGCATAGAAAAACACTTGATGTGTTTGCTGCTGAAGCCCCATGGGTCAGTCTTCTGAGCTAGTGTTGAGGCTGTTTCCAAGGCTAATAAAACAGCCATGTGGACCCATGGCTCTAGGACAAGAAAGGCATAGCTCACCAAACCAGCAGAGACTAAAAATCAGCTATAGCAGCTTGGTTTACCTGCCAGCAAGAACTGCCAGATACATTTCAGATATGGACTTGACAGCCAGACTAAAATACAAAGGCAGGCGATCTGCATTGCATGGGAGAGTGCCATTCTCCTTGGACCAGATGCTAGAATCCCTAAAGAAACTTACAGAGGATAGGCAGTCACCAAAAGCAGGCATGAAAATCTACTTCTTACGGGAGGGGACAGACAAGTGGCAATCGGGCTTCTTGTCATTCTGGAGGGGCCACTCTGACTCCTTAGCCAAAGCATCACGTCAGCTTCACTGACTGCAAGTGTTGGCCAAAAGGTCAGGAAAAGCATCTGTGAGGTGACCTTACAGGTCTGTGCGACTGAGAATGTGTGTGTGTCCCACTGTTTTTAAATTATGTTATGTATCAAGTCATGCTCTCCAATCTTAACATACTGAACACCCAATGCCCCACAATGCAGCTGCATTTGGAGTGGGTACTTTAAAATGGTGATCGAGGTTGAATGAGGCCATGAGAGTGAGTCCTAATCCAGTGGGCTTGGTGTCCTCATCAAAGGGAAAGAGTCTTAGACACTTAAGAGACAATCATGTAAGGATGCAGGGAAGACATAGCCATTGCTGTGCATTGGGTGTAGTTTATACTGAGGTCCCTGTCAGCATGATGGATGATTCTGAGATGCTTATACCCTTAAGAGGGACCTATAGTGCCAAGTATTTGGTCCTTGTGCTGTGTTCTTAGTAGGGATCCAGGTAGCTTCGGCTGAGTCCAACTCTGCCCAATATCCTCCCTTCCTACTTCTTAAGGCCCCTACCACAGGAAGCACCGATACCTGACATATCCCAGAGGACCCAGGTGGAAACTGAATAAGGTAATAGCCAGCCTGAGTGCCACTACCATAAGAGAAGTAGGTCGGACATTGCTTCATTAGTAGCCTGCCCTTGGGTTTTCATTATAGTTCGGCAAAGCTGACTAAAACAGCTATCTGCAAGTCAAAAAGGGGGGCCTGGGAAGGAATGAACCCCGACCCAGCTCCAACCTCCAAATCCCTGTGGGACTAAGTTCTTGTTCAGCCACACATTGCTGTTGTTATGGCAACCCCCAAATGAATGCAGAGGACCCTCAGAAAGGACTCACAAGGTGTGCAGTGCAGCTAAGCGGCAAAGCACTTGCCTCGAATGCACAAGACCCTGGGTTCCACCCAAGCTCAAAAACAAAAACAACAAAATCAAATCAAAACAAAACTCCAGACGCGCATGCATGCCTAGAAAAAAGGTCCAGGAATCCCTTGGCACATCCCTTCCATAAAGGACATTCCATCTGAGATATAACAAGAGATTTCTTTTTTTCTTTATAGATTGCATTCACTTCTGTTATCCAGAATCTTCACAGGAGTAAAACAAACACGGAGAGCGAACCAAGCTCAGAATGGAGAGCCTGCCACATGAGTTCCACCCTCCTCCTGCCTGGAGTCCCCACAGCCCCTGGGGCTCCCATGGTGCAGGTTTTGAAAAATGCTGCCTCTATCCTAGTGCCTTGCAGAGATCTAACATGTCAGCAAATTACCTCCAGTTCTCACATTATCGTTAATCATGGGCCTCCTGGGATGACAGTGTTCCCCTAGACATGATAAATAACAATGACCTGGAGGCTCCTGCATGCAGATATGTGCCTGTGTGCCTGCAAAGGGGGTCTGCATCCGGGAGAGATAGAGAGAAACTTGGTTCTTAATGCCTCCTCTGGGGCTTCTTGGCAAGGAGGCCAGTCAAGGCAGACTCCATTCAGGGCACTCAGAATGTCCTGCCCAGAAATCTTTCTAGGACCCTGGAGGTGCTCAAGGACATTTGAAGATTTCCAGGTCCATGGAGAAGAAATTCCCATCTTGCCAAACAATGAGTCATTCTGACATCTCACCTATTCTGGGTTTTACAGAGCACTGAAGCGAGAGCAGCAAGGCCTTAGAAGTTCTCCAGTGAGCAAACTCTGCGTACCCCCTCCCTCTGTACAGTTAGTTAACAGCATGCTTTGTGCTTAGCAAGTTAGTCAGCTCCTCAGGGTCCCTCACTCACGGGTTGACCTTGTGGTTGATTTGGGTCTTAGCAGTCTGGCTGGTGTCCTTCAGAGGACACTGGGCACTTGCTGACACACTTCCCAAGGCTGGATGCAGCTAGCCTAACTGGGCTGTTGTGATATGGTCCCCAGGCTCCTGCCAGCTCTGGGTGGATGTTCTGGTTATTCCTGGTTGTCAACTTGACTATATCTGGAATGAACTACAATCCAGAACTGGAAGGCTCACCTATGATCCTAATCTGGAGGCTCAGAAATACAAGTTTCTGACCTGGATCTTGGCATGGAGATCTTGAAACATAGTGGCTATGAATTCCACAAGATTAAGACAGGGAGATCTCTGAGTTCAAGGTCATCTGGGATTAAAGGCACAGTGGCACACACCTTTAATCTGGGCCACACCCTCTGCTGGAGACCTACATAAGGACATTGGAAGAAGGAAGACTCACTTACTCTTCTTATCCTGCTTGCCTTGTGGGACTGAGCAACTGCTAGATCCTTGAACTTCCATCCACAGTTACTGCTGACCATTGTTGGGGAGTTGGGCTTTGGACTGTAAGTCATCAACAAATTCTCTAACTATATAGAGAGTACCCATATGTTCTGTGACTCTAGAGAACCCTGACTAATACAGTGGGCCTCCCCTATGGTAATGCTGGCCTTTCTGTCTTCTTTATTCTCTCCTGATCATGCTCCCTGCAGTCCAGTGAGCACTGTTGCTGTCTGTCCAGAATCGACTGAAACAAGTGTGACGTTTATCTCTGAGAAGTGTGAAGTTTGAAAGAATCTCAGCCTTGTGCTCTAGACTTTGGAGGGTATTTAAACTACACATCATGCTTCTGTTTAATCCCAAAGACCAACTACCTGATCCCACACAGGCCTCATCTGTGCGGCTGTTTTCTTCAGAGGATGGACTGGGAACACTGCCCCCAAAGTTCTTCTTTTTCCTCTGCTTTTAGCTTCTTTGTCGACATACAATAATTATTTTAGATTAAAAAACAAAACATGAAGAAAGGGCAGGCAACTCTGAATCGTCACTGTTTATTACAAAATGTGAACTTTCAAAAATAACATACTTAATTTTTTTGAACCTCAAAATTGAGTCTAGGACTGCCCACTGAGGCTGAGTCAGTGGGTCAACTATTTGTATATTGTCCATATTTATGTAATGTATAAAACGCACAGGTAAGTACCTGACACACAATAATCATCTTATAAAGATGATGATGATGATGATTACAAATACTTTATGTGATGCATGTTCAGAGTAGAAGTGACTCACACTATATCAGTTAAATATATGCAGCCTTAACTGAGCAAAGAGCTTGACCATATCAATTGCATGAAAGCCAGAAACTATAAACTGGGTCTGGCAAGGCTCAGAGATTGGAATGAGAGAATTTGCTCCCTTGCTTTAGTTTTTTTGGAGGAGGAGTGGTTTTGTTTTCTGAGACAGGGTCTGGCTATGTAGCCCAGGCTAGTCTTGAACTTACCTGTCTTATCTGTCTCTGGAGTTGCAGGATCACAGGCATGTGCTACCATGCCTGGCTCTAAGCTAAGATTTAGGACAAAGAATCACGACTCTAAGAATGATCCTCTTCATATCATGGAGAGAACTAAAACTAATTACAATTATAATCCAAAAGATAAACCCTGAGTCTTCTGCTTTGAATGGTGGGCTAAGCTTTGTGCTACAAGAGACATTGACTGCTCTGGCAAGCCTGTGATTTGAAGACCTTCCCTGTTGCTCTGCCCAAAGTATAATGAAGCTAGATACAGATGCTGGGAGGCATTCCAGAAGATGGTAGAACTTCATACATACACAGATACACACATACAGATACATTTACACAGACATACACACCCAGAAATACATACACACAAACACATACAAATACACACACATACAGATACACACAGATACACATATAAAGATACACAGTCAGACACACATGCACACACAGAGAGACACTTGCAAATACAGATACACACACATACACATACACATACAACACACAGAGACACACCCACCCACATACACAGACACATAGACACACAGACACACACAGAAGCACATACAAGCACACAGGCATATACATACACACAGACATACATGTACATACTCAGATACATACACAGACACACATAGACACAGACAGACACAGACACACACACATGCACACACACATGCACACACAGATACATACACAGACACACACAGACACACACACACACACACACACACACACACACACCTGGTTAATAAAGACATCATGTGAGTATGACAAAAATGAATGAATGAAACAAAGCTTTCTGTTTCACATGTTCATTTTACCGTGCAAAATAAAATGCTACACAGTAATATTTCTCCTGCGAGCCCCATGAGTCAGGACAGACTCTGCCTCAGCAGATGTGAAGCAGCAAACATAAGCTCTCCACATCAGCAGCCATTTCTTCCTGAGTCTCCAGCTCAGGTCCTATTCAAAAAACAAAAAAGTCTGTCTAGGTGTGGCTCTCTCTCCTCTGCTATATGCATGAACTGCGAAAGCAGCATTTCCAAGGCCTCTGTGTGATGGGGCAGTAGGTTATTCTCTCATGGAATCCTTCCCTTAAATTGTGAAAGTGGAGATGGTTCAGTCGGTAAGAGAACTGGCATAAAAGCATGAGGTCACCCTCACCCACATAAAATGTCAGCCATGGCCACCCACACCTCTAATCGCTGGGCAGGAACAGGAAGACTGTAGGATTGCTCACCTCTGCCTAGCTCCAGAACAGGCAGGGTGACCCTGTCTTGAGGGAATAAGGATGCCATGAATTGTCCTTTTTTAGCCTCTGTTCACACACACACACACACACACACACACACACACACACACGGATGCATGAAACCCCTCACATGTACACATACATCACATATCCACACACACTTGGCCTATACCACACATATACAAACCCACACAAACCTCAAAGTGGCATGAATCGGTCACATGTTGGCGGCTGATACACTCCTCTTTGTAGGCTTACATATATTGTCCTGTCTCATGCATATAAACTTGAACCTATTTTTAGATCTAATAGATTTTGCTTCCTAAACACCTAAGATCTAGTCAAGGGGAACCAGGAGTGTTTACAGACACTGTCTCTCTGATCTTCTTTATTATCACATCTTACAAGGTTCATGTTTGCCCGTGATTATTTCTGATCTTTGGTGACTGTGGGTCTGATGTCATAGCTCATCACTACTATCTCCATTAACCAGCAGCCACAGCTTTGTGAGAAGGGTGGGTGTGACCACAGCAAGGAAGATACTGCAGACTCTCACCCAGACGTTAGATTCCTCAGATCTGAATCATCATCAACATGATGTTGGTTCATGGTAAGAAGCATTGGATATTAGCATTTGCACATATTTTTCTCTGATGTAATCAGAAAATATCTGTCCCTGCCCACCATTTGCAGCAGGGAACCAGGCAGCTCCACAGCCTTCTGTGCACAGACCCTGCCAGAAGAGAGTTGGTCTCCCAGGAGTACAGACACAGGTTTACAGGGCCATAGAAGGGGCAAGCTCCAACCAGAGACAAGACCAACTAACACCAGAAATAACCAGATGGCAAAAGACAACCCTACCAACAGAAACCAAGGCTACTTGGCAACATCAGAGCCCAGTTCTCCCACCACAGCAAATCCTGGATACCCCAACACACTGGAAAAGCAAGAGTTGGATTTAAAGTCTCTTCTCACGATGCTGTTAGAGGACATCAAGAAGGACATAAATAGCTCCCTTAAAGAAATACAGGAGAACATGGGTCAAATGGTAAAGGCCCTTAAAGAGGAAACACAAAAGTCCCTGAAAGAAATACAGGGTAGCATGGGTGAACAGGTAGAAGCCCTTAAAGAGGAAACACAAAAATACCTGAAAGAATTACAGGAGAACACAAACAAACAAGTGAAGGAACTGAACAAAACAATCCAGTATCTAAAAATGGAAGTAGAAGCAATAAAGAAATCACAAAGTGAGACATCTCTGGAGATAGAAAATCTTGGAAAGAATTCAGGAGTCAAGCATCAACAACAGAATACAAGAGATAGAAGAAAGAATCTCAGGGGCTGAAGATACCATAGAAAACATTGACTCAACAGTTAAAGAAAATGCAAAATGCAAAAAGCTCCTGAGCCAAAACATCCAGGAAATCCAGGACACAATGAGAAGACCAAACCTAAGGATTATAGTTATAGAAGAGAGTGAAGATTTCCAACTTAAAGGGCCAGTAAATATCTTCAACAAAATTATAGAAGAAAACTTCCCTAACCTAAAGAAAGAGATGTCCATGAACATACAAGAAGCCTATAGAACTCCAAACAGACTGGACCAGACCAGAAAGTCCTCCTGGCACATAATAATCAAAACACCAAATGCACTAAACAAAGAAAGAATATTAAAAGCAGTAAGAGAAAAAGGTCAAGTAACCTATAAAGGCAGGCCTATCAGAATTACACCAGACTTCTCACCTAAGACGTTGAAAGCCAGAAGATTCTGGGCAGATCTCATACAGACCCTAAGAGAACACAAATGCCAGCCCAAACTACTATACCCAGCAAAACTCTCAATTACCATAGATGGAGAAAACAAGATATTTCATGATAAAACCAAATTTACACAATATCTTTCCACAAATCCAGCCCTACAAAGGATGATAGATGGAAAACGCCAATATGAGGAGGGAAACTACACCCTAGAAAAAGCAAGAAAGTAATCTTTTTCCAACAAACCCACAATAAAGTAACCATACAAACATAAAAAGAACATCAAAAATAACAGGAAGCAACTATCACTATTCCTTAATTTCTTATAATGCCAATAGACTCAATTCCCCAACAAAAAGCATAGTCTAACAGAGATGTTTTTATGTGGATCTTCAACTTTATCAGAAAATGTTTGTGACTCCTCTTTCAATTTAGTAATGCTTTTTGTGTCTACCATTTTGACTGTATTATTTTCCATGATAATCTTTAATTTTAACATTTTTTTCTGTGTATTCGATTTTGTCAGAGGTGTTTTTCATGTAGATTTTTGGTTTCATCGGGACGGGGGGTGTTTGTAGTTCCACTTTTAATCAATTTAGGAATGTTTTTGTGCCTACCATTTTGTCGGTATAATTGTCCATGATAATCTTCAATTTTAACATTTTTCTGTATTTTTCTTCAATTTTATCAGAAGTATTTTCCATGTGGATCTTCAGTTTTATCAGACAATGTCTATAATTTTACTTCCAATCAAATTAGGAACATTTTTATACCTTCCATTTTATCTGTATAATTTTCCATGTAATAGTCAGTTTTAACATGTTTTTCTATATATTTCTTTAATTTTTTCAGGAATATTTTCCTTGTAGATCATAAATTTTATCAGAAAGTGTTTATAATTCCACTTTCAAAAAACTTAGGAATATATTTATGCCTATCATTTTATCTGTATAATTTTTTCATGAAATACTCAATCTTAACACGTTTTTTTATATATTTCTTCAATTTTATCAGAGATATTTTCCATGTAAATCTTCAATTTTATCAGAAAATGTTTATAATTTCACTTTCAATCAACTTAGAAATATTTTTATGCCTACCATTTTATCTGTATAATTTTCCATAATAATCTTCAATTTTAATGCTTTTCCATATATTTTTTTCAATTTTATCAGAAATATTTTCCATGTAGATCTTCAATTTTATCAGAAAATATTTATAATTCTACTTTCAATCAACTTAGGAATATTTTAATTCCTACCAATTTATCTGTATAAATGTCTTCAATATTATCAGAGATATTTTTCCATGTAAATCTTCAATTTTATCAGAAAATGTTTTTACTTCTACGTTCAATCAATTTAGGAATATTTTTATGCCTACCATCTTATCTGTATAATTTTTCAGGAAATAGTTTTAACGTGTTTTTCTATATATTTCCTGAGTTTTATCAGAAATATTTTCCTTGTAGATTTTCAATTTTATCAGAAAATGTTTATAATTCCACTTTCAATCAACTTAGGAATATTTTTATGCCTACCATTTTATCTGTATAATTTTTCCATGAAATAGTCAATCTTAATGTGTTTTTCTATATATTTCTTCAATTTTATCAGAGATATTTTCCATGTATATTTACACAATGGAATACTACTCAGCAATTAAAAACAATGAATTCATGAAATTCTTAGGTAAATGGGGAACAGGGGGAGGGAAGAGGGCTTATGGGACTTTCGGGGTGGGGGGGAACCGGGAAAGGGGAAATCATTTGGAATGTAAATAAAGAATATAGAAAATAAAAATAAAAATTAAAAAAATAAATAAATTAAACCCATCTCCTAAAAAAAAAAAAAGAAAAGAAAATATCTGTCAGTTTACTCACATCCCTGATGAAATATGAAAGAAGCGGTGTACATAATCACAGAGAAAAGCAAATGACTTTAAAATTGCTAAGCTCATTTTTTATTAGATATTTTCTTTATTTACATTTCAAATGTTATCCCCTTTCCTGGTTTCCCCTCCAAAAACCCCCTAACCTATCTCCTCTTCCCCTGGTCGCCAACCCACCCACTCCCGCTTCCCTGTCCTGGCATTCCCCTACACTGGGGCATCGAGCCTTCTCAGGACCAAGGGCCTCTCCTCCCTTTGATGTCCAACAAGGCCATCCTCTGCTGGAGCCACGAGTCCCTCCATGTGTACTCTTTGGTTGGTGGTTTAATTCCTGGGATCTCTGGGGGTACTGGTTGGTCCGTATTGTTGTTTCTCTTATGCTCAGT
Organism: Tokudaia tokunoshimensis; assembly: GCA_036184795.1. Lineage (NCBI taxonomy): Eukaryota > Metazoa > Chordata > Mammalia > Rodentia > Muridae > Tokudaia > Tokudaia tokunoshimensis. Next base: position 83,900,960 of record BTHU01000015.1, read on the forward strand.
ATTTTAAGCCTCAACCGAAAGTTCCTTCTGTGGAAAGCTTGAGGTGAAGGGAGCCTTGCTGGACAGCAACAATCTGTTCTGATGTGTCCCAAACCCCTTAACAGTAACAGCCAAACCCATCTCAGCAAGGCCATGAGAGCAGGTTTTTCTTAATTTGTTTATTGACATGTGCAATATGTGAATTCATTTGTTAGCATGTATATGCATGTATACATGTGAGCGCAGGTGTGGAGGTCAGAGTTAGACATCCTTTATCACGTCCACCTTATTTTTTGAGATGGGTGAAACTGGAGCCAGTGGTTTGGCGAGCCAGCAAACTCTGGGGAGTTTTCTGTCTCCAAGGCCCAGTATCAGGATTATGGGCACACCAAACAAGTGTTCTGTGTGAGTGACGGAAGTTAAACTCATGCCCCCAGGCTTTTGTAGCAAGTACTTCATCAATAGATTCATCTTCTTGGCCTTAGAGCCACTCTTAACAGTGCCAACAGTAAATTATCTCAGTAAGCTCATGCCGGAGCCCAAGTGCAGTACCACTGGGAATTAGTTTGGGCATCCCATACCCTACCAGGCCCCTGTGGCAGGCAGAACCAGCTCTGGAGGAAGAGGCAGCAGAATGAAGAAGGGATAGGCTTCAGGAAGCCACCACCAGATGGCTACTGAAACAGAACAGCACCCACATACCCTCCTGTTTTTGATGTCCTCTCAACCATACCCATAGGCTGTTGATGGAAGGCCAGTTCTCTTTCACACATACTACTGATGAGTCACTACCAAGGTGGGTGGTCAGCACTGGATCTAGAACGTCTCCTTCTCTCTGTTTATGTTACACCAGAGTCCCCTTGTGCTTCCCCATGGAGTTTCAAGAAGACAATTTATAACTCTTAGCACTTGGCCCTGTCACTGGCAGAGGTGTGAAATGAAGGGCTGGGGTGAGAAGGTGCGGAGGTTCCCTTCCCACAGATGCGTACTTGCAAATGAGGTGAGGACTTGGGACTGCAGTCAGGGAGGCTAATGACAGGCAGCCTGTCTAATCGAGATTGTCCTGAAGGCAGAGCATAGGCACTAAGCAGGTAATGGCTTTTAAAAGATTTTCTATAGATTGTCCGTGCCAGTGAAAGATATAGCTGAGAAAATTTGACTACAAAAGATGTTATTTTTTTTTCAAAAAGCACACATGGTTATTTATATTTTAGGAGGTTAAAAATGTATTAAAAGGCCGAGGTATGGAAGAGTTGACATACATGTATGCTCAAATAAGCACCGATTCCTAATTATTTTGCCTTACCTGTCAATTAGCAAACATTCATCTAAAAATTTCCAAAAGGTTTTTCTGTTCCTTTAAATTAACGTTGAATCTATTCACAAGGAAGTAGGAAAACCAGCCACTTTATCAGCCAACCTGTGATAGATAAATGTGGTTTGAGGTGTTTAATTATTAATTGCATAAGAATCAATTTATGTATTTAATTATGATGCTTTTATTTGGAAGTGTAAATAAAGCCAGATGGTCAATATGTTTATTTAATAGGTTAACTTTGCTCCGTTATTTAATTTTAAATGGGCCCCAACACATGAATAGTGAGGCCTGCCATCTGGATATTCCTAAGGAAGGTGGCTGGAAGGGCTTGTCTCGAGAGAGAAGGTTGCCAGTTTTCAATGTTAAGAACAAGATTGCCGGGCGGTGGTGGCGCACGCCTTTAATCCCAGCGCTTGGGAGGCAGAGGCAGGCGGATTTCCGAGTTCGAGGCTAGCCTGGTCTACAGAGTGAGTTCCAGGATAGCCAGGGCTACACAGAGAAACCCTGCCTCGAAAAACCAAAAAAATAAAAAAAAATAAAAAAAAGAACAAGATTGTGCAGCGAGCCTGTTAAGGAAGGCTACAGTACAGTGAGATGCTTAGAGGAGAAATGCCATTCAGAGGGACTGTCACTCAATTTATTGTTTTAATAAGTAGTACTGCTGACTGAGTTACTGTTAACTCTCTTATTGCATCTACTTTGTCAGTTAAATATTATAGGTTAGGTTATGCATATAGGAAGCTGTACAGTACACATAGGGCTTTTGTAGTTCCTTAGGAGGCTTCTGAAATGAAGGGGTCTTGAAAGAATCCTCTGTAGCATCTCCCCAAAGAGTACAGTAGTTTTTACTGAACTCTGCAGCCAGAGAGGCAGTCCTAGTGGATGAAAGATGTTAGATACAGGTCTCCTTTTAAGAGGCCCCATGTCCCATCTTCTAACCTTCAGTAGTTTTCCTACCTGGAAACAAAATCCAAATCTCAACTTCTGAGTTGATGTTTTCAGGGTTGGAGGAATGGCTCTGGTTAAAGTATTGACTATTCTTCCAGAGAACGCATGTTTGATTCTCAGCCGTACATGGTGTCCCACAATTGTTTACAACACCACTCCCAAGAGATCAGACACCCTCTTCTGGCTTCCAGATGCATCAGATGCATATGTGGTATATAGGCATACATGTAGGCAAAACACCCATGCACATGAAACAAAATAAAACATTCCTTCCTGCTTCGCCACCAGAGAGAAAGATTAGAGGATCTTTGATGGGCAGAGCTTGTTAGGTGTGCTTCCATGGCTTGCCCATCATGACTGGGCAGAATGTGGCTGGGTGGGCTTTCATTGCTCACCCATCCTGACTGTGTCTCCTGCTCCTAGGGCTGCTGGGAGAGATTGCTCACTGGAGACTACAAACCTCTGTGAGTCACATCCTTGATGGGAGCATCTGCAGTATCTTAGCACTCCACTCCCTCATCAGTTAAGGAGTTAAATAAAATCTTTGACTAAAGAATTTTTGTTCCTTTATTAATTTGGTGCAAGTCACCAGGTACCTCTTAGAGAGTCCAGTCAGGCTTTCTTTGTGGCTCCCTGCAGGCTGTCATCTCTTGCTGACTCCTTCCTTGATCAACCAAGCTGGATGCCAAACACACGCCTCTCTTCACCCCTCAAAGAACTACGAAGGCCATGATGGTTGGCTGACTTTATGTGGCAGAGACAATAGGAAACCTGCTACACACAAGAATGCAGAAACCTAAAATCAAAAGGCAGCAGTCCCAGGGTTTCTCTTTCTGGGGGTCACTAGCACTGGCATCTGTGTCTTATTCCTAGTGCCGAAACTTCTCTTTTCTGTCTTTCCACTTCGACATGTCCTTTGAATGACCTTTAAACTTCCTGCTGTATCTTTACAGACCTTTCTCAAGATCTTGTTTCTGATATAGAATTTCATAACTAAATGTTGTTCCCGGCCTCGTACCCATGCTGGGCTAATCCCCAACATTGTCCAGATGCCACATCGAAGAAAAAACCCTAGTGTTTCCTTTCCATCCACCTTCCAAAAACAGGATCCACTACATTCATTTCTTAATTTTCATTGGCACAGAAGGAAGAACAGAGAAAGTTAGCCTTTGTTAGCTTTTTTAGAGACTTGTAATAAACAAATGAAATTAGCTGGAGAGATGGCTTGGTGGGTAAAGTGTTTGCTGTATAAATAAGGGAATCTGGGTTGGGATCCTCAGAACTTGCATAAAAGCTGGGCACAGTGCTAAGGGATTTGTAAACCCAGTACTCTGGGCAAGGGAAACAGAGATTGATAGATTCTAGGGGTTAATGAGATCCAAGTTCAGGGAGAAATCCTACCTCAAAACTAAAGAGTAGAGAGCAACAGAGGAAGACACCAAATGCCAACCTTTGGCTTCCTCATGCACACATATGAGGAAGCTCACCCTCACATCCATGTACCACACACACAAAAAAACCCAACTCAAAAAATTATATGTATGCAAATTTAAAGAATGGACTATGCTGAACAATTAGTGCTTTTGAATACAAATTTATTATTCATATTTATACATTTAATTTTAAAATGCTTTGAACATGTTTATTTAAATATAAAATGTGTGAAATTTGAACAGAATTATTATATATTATATGCTATCATGTATATCTATCTATACATACAAATATATATGTATACACATGTATATGTTTATATATATGTGTGTGTATACATATATATATGCATGTGATCACTTCTCACATGTATATGCAAGGAACCTATAAAATATCTTTTGAAAATTAACACCAAATTTAATGCTATGATTGTTTAATATTTTAAGTAGAAACCTCACTAAAATCTACTGAATATTCTTTTATCTTGCCTGTATATCAAATTATTTAAGACAACTTACAATTACGTGCCATGCAAACTCACTGTAGCAAAAATAAAATGAAATATGGTGGATGTTGACAACACAGATCTTAAGATACTACTCAGTTCCTGGAGGTCAGTCCTAGATGGCTGGGTGGTCACCTGAAACCATGCCTAGTCAGTGGATCACACACCCTGAAACCATGCCTAGTCAGTGGATCACACGCCTTGAGACCATGCCTAGTCAGTGGATCACACACCTTGAGACCATGCCTAGTCAGTGGATCATACACCTTGAGACCATGCCTAGTCAGTGGATCACACACCTTGAGACCATGCCTAGTCAGTGGATCACACACCCTCAAACCATGCCTAGTCAGTGGATCACACACCTTGAGACCATGCCTAGTCAGTGGATCACACACCTTGAGACCATGCCTAGTCAGTGGATCACACACCTTGAGACCATGCCTAGTCAGTGGATCACACACCTTGAGACCATGCCTAGTCAGTGGATCACACACCTTGAGACCATGCCTAGTCAGTGGATCACACACCTTGAGACCATGCCTAGTCAGTGGATCACACACCTTGAAACCATACTTAGACAGTGGATCACACACCTTGAGACCATGCCTAGTCAATGGATCACACACCTTGAAACCATACTTAGACAGTGGATCACACACCTTGAGACCATGCATAGTCAGTGGATCACACACCTTGAAACCATACTTAGACAGTGGATCACACACACTGAAGCCATGTCTAGTCAGTGGATCACACACCCTCAAACCATGCTTCCTCAGTGGATCACACACACTGAAGCCATGTCTACTCAGTGGATCACACACCCTGAAACCATGTCTAGTCAGTGGATCACACACCTTGAGACCATGCCTAGTCAATGGATCACACATCCTGAAACCATGTCTAGTCAGTGGATCACACACCCTGAAACCATGCTTAGATAGTGGCTCATACACACTGAAGCCATGCTTCCTCAGTGGATCACACACCCTGAAACCATGCTTCCTCAGTGGATCACACACCCTGAAGCCATGCCTAGACAGTGGATCACACACCCTGAGACCATGTCTAGTCAGTGGATCACACACCTTGAAACCACGCTTAGACAGTGGATCATACACCCTGAAACCATGCCTAGATAGTGGATCACAACAGTGTGGGCCATCTTGGTATGTCTTAGGATGTTGTGTGCAGCCTAGGATGAATACATTTTCCTGATTCACACTATCCTCTTGCCACTCACCCCGCCCTATCCTCTGTTTCTGGCCGGTTCTGCAAACTCACTGTCTGGTTTACTCAGTGTAAGGCAGTTTGTGTTAACGAACAATATGTGATAAATGACATGGCTATGGTGACACCATCTCATCCTACCTCTACTTTGTTTCTGCCAAGATAGGCTTCAGTCTCTCATCCCCCAACAGCCATATCCACCTTAGCAACATTGGTCTGTCCATGACCTGGCTGTTGTCCAGACACATTAACCAAACTAAGTGATGTTTGGACAAGCTAAAACACCGAACTAAAATAGTTAAGAGGAAGTGTGAATAAAAAAAAATAATTGTTGTGTAGTGTTTGGAAAATACTGCTAAGCTTTGCAAAAGAACATGCTACTAGGATAACCCAACCCCTCCCTGCTGCAGTCCTCTGCCCTTCAGTACTAGCATAATTGTGGTTTTTGTCTTTTAAAATGCTGCACCCCTGAGCTTGGGCACCAAGAACCTCTGAGGCATAAGCTTGCTTTTGGTTGTGGGCTAATAAAAGGACTCATATACTTTGTTGGCCTAATTAATGTGAGTATCAATAACAATCGCCTGAGGATCACTTTAGTAAACAAAAGGAAGAGGAAGAAAAAAGAGGGGAGAAAAAGAGAAAAGGGGAGATGGCTGGAAATGCATGCCCTTCAGCATCTGGAGCTGGAGTGTAAGAGGCCTTTCCTTAGCTTGTATAGTCTACTCTCAGCTTCATGTATTAGCCTGGAAGAGCATCAGGTCTAGCCTTCTAACCCACAGTACAGCACTGCTTTGCATTGAAATGGCTTTTTAGGGCATGACGTAAACTAATTCTAGAAGGCACACTGAGCATCCCTCTAGTCTCTAAGGTGACCTGAACTGCGTTTCTGCAGTCATTCGTCATCAGGCAGAGTTGAAATGAGCCTCATCGGAGTGGACGTTTGTAGGGCATCAGCACCCAAGAAGGCTTCTCTGAGCTAGAACTGATACATGGCTCCTTAGGGGGATGCCTTTCTGTTATTGCCAACCTGCCTCAGGCTTAGGAGCACTGGACTGGACATAAGCAATTGTCTCCTAGCAGGCTGGGAGCTCAGGGTAAGCAAAGAAAAAACAGCTGAGAAATTTGATATGTTTAAATAGAAAATCTTCAGATAGGATCTGTCTCCTCTCTCTCTCTCCTCTCTCTCTCTCTCTCTCTCTCTCTCTCTCTCTCTCTCTCTCTCTCTGTGTGTGTGTGTGTGTGTGTGTGTGTGTGTGTGTGTGTGTGTGTCCAGGTAAAAGAGAGGTGTTCCAGACTGTGTCTAGTGAAGGAAACTACTGATTTATCTAAATGGTCCTGATATTGCAAGAAGTAATATAGAGGGCTTCACATGGGTAACATTTCTAAGGCCTTAAAGGGAGGAATGTATGCCTGGGAACACATTCAGAAGAGGGATAAGGGAAGCAGATTTAAACCTCAGCAAAATCAGCTTGATGGCAAGGGAGGCAAACCTCTGGGAGAGAGTCCACAGAACAGAGGCATAGGGGCTCACTCACTCCATGGCTAGCAATCTGAGCAAGCCACCAGGAGCTGATAGCAGGGAGGGGAGGGTGGGAGGCCTGTGGTGCTGATCAATGGGGAGGGTGTTGTCCTTATGCTCGAAGAAATAAATTCCGAGATACCTGGCTTCAGTATTAACAGGTGAGTCTGGTGTTCACAGAGAGGAGAAACATGGGAAATGGGACTTGGTTGTTGTGAGTGGACCATAAAGAGAGTCCAATTCATGCATTTTCTGGTTCGTATGGGTGCTAGCAGGGCTCCTCAGGCCAAGGTGTATTTGATTGCCCTAAGGTCCTCTGTAAAAGCATTCTGCTTCTATAGATCTGCAGTAGGACAATGTATCTGTTTAACTGGCAGCAGCTGCTGCAGGTCTGGTCTGAGGTTTGAAGGAAGGATCTATGTACACTAAGAGCTTTCTAATTACACTAAATAAGTTCACCATTCTTACTAGCAGCCAGCCACATTTTGACAGAACACATGGCTGAGTACCCCGAGCAAAGGCCTGCATAGGGAAGGATGATCTACTGCAGTGCTATCCAAGAGTTCCTCCCCTTGCAAGGGAGAGAAGAGGGAACAGTTTTCATCATAGGTGGCTGGCTATGTGTAAAGGTGCAGTGATGCTCAAGATTCCCACTCAGCATCAAAACCCTGTGCTATGAAGTCTAACTGTGCAGCTATTAAGGGCTAGTGATCATCTCTCTCCCCCCTCTCTGATTCTGTATGCATAGAAAATCATATGCATGGCCACCAAGAAGACAAAGCCATCCACCCCAAGGAGAAGAGTCAAACCCTATTCATATAACCACCAAGGAAATGCAAATCAAAACCATAATGAGACACTGCCCAACTATAGTAAGCATAGCTGTCTTCAAAAAGAAGATAGCAGGTGCTGGAAAGGATGTGGAGAGGAGAGAACCTTTACACACTGTCAGGAATGCAAATTGCCACAGTCATTATGGAAAATAGCACAGGGTTCCTCAGGAAGTGCAAAATGGAATTACCATATGATCCAGCGATCCTGCTACTGGGATACATATATATATATATGGGATACATATATATATATTCTCTGAGGGGGGAATAAAATCTGTTGATGGGAGATACATCTGCAACTTCATGTCTGGTGCAACACTATATTCCCAGCAGCCAAGAAATGGGAATAATTTGAACCCAACAGATAAACAGCAGACAATGTACATGGGGTATATATGCATCATGGAATATTATTTGGCCATAAAAAGAATAAAATCTTATCATTTTTATGTTATAGGTGAACCTAAAGATCATCTTATAGAATTAAATAGTTCAGGTACAGCAAGAGTTCCCTTGATCTCACCCCTGTGTGGCAGATAAAAACATTGATCTCATGGAGCTCAGTGATAGGAGGGTGATAACCAGAGGCTAGGAAGAGGAAGGAGAGAGGAAGAAAGAGGGGTCAGGAACAGGCTGGTAACTGTACTAAGTCACAGAGAGACAGGAATGAGCTTTGGCTTGCTACTGCACAGAGAAAGGGTTTGTCTGGTTTATAGGTCATAGTCCATCAAGCAGGGAAGTCAGGGCAGGAACTGAAGCAGATACCATGGAAGAACACTGTTTATTGACTCCCTTGACTTGCTCAGATGACTTTTTTACATATCCTAAGTCTTCATATCAATTAATAAAAAGCCTCCTTCTCCCCCAAACATGCCCACAGCCAGTTTGATGGAGCAATTCCTGGATGAGGTTCCATCTTTCTAAGTGACTGAAAGTTTGTATCAAGTTGACAATAGAAGCTGTAACATCAGCAGGATGTGGGTGCTTTGGATGTTTCTCTATAGAGATACAATAACCATTTTAGGAGAAAGGTGTGTTCAGCTAGCTGTAAACATTACTTGGTGGCTGCATGCACTGAAATATCACATGGCACTCCTTAGCTATCTTTGTGTGCATGTTAAAAATAACTGAGTCTAAAGGAAGACATAACTTCACTCAAAGCACTGCTCTGCTGAGAGCCCCGCACATTTCCATGGAACCCTCTAACCCGAGAGGGTGGTTAGTGCTGGAACAGTGATGTGGGAAACCTTCATTTCAGATTGTCTGCTTTAACACTTGCACTCATGGAAAGACCACATGCTCTACATTCCCTTGGTTTCATTTCTAGAGATACCATTGCCAGACACAATTGAAATTCTAGTTATTTCTTCACTAAAACAGCAAAGGCACATTCAAGAGAGCTCACAGAAATTTCAAAGAGAATCTACAGCAGTGTGCCAGCTAGAAACAGAATCTTTCATGAGATTCATATAAGCCATCGTGGTTTGCAGCACTAATGTGTAACATGATAGCCACAGAATAGCAGGCACCATTTTCTAGATTCACACATCAAACATACCAGGTTGAGTAAGGTGGTAAATACCTATAAACCCAGTACTCAAAAGATTCAGGTTGTCTGAGGCCAGCCTTGGCTACACAGTGAAATACTAGCTCAAACACAACAGAACACAATACCAGCTAAAACATATTAGAGGTTACTTTTAAAACCATTGGTAACATATTGTGGCTTCATTTTCTTTTCACATTGCTTAGTCTAGATACACTGTTTCCTCAACTCATAAGATCTAAGTCTTGGCCCTTTTTAAAAAGGTACTTGTAAATCTCAAAGGGCTTTATCTAATGACACATTAAGAAGTATAACTTTTAAGATGAAAATTAATTGAACTACACAAACATCAAATGCAATTCTCTTGTAAGATAAATGTTTTATCAGAAATCTATTTTTCTCTTGGGCTGTTAATTTCCAAATGATTGGAGAATTGGTAATTATTTTAACACACTCATTTATGCATAAAGAGGTTGAATCAATAACAAAAAGGTGTCTCATAGATACGTAACAAGTTGGAGAGCTAAAAATAAGAGAATACGTATAAGGCCTAAATAGGACATCTATATAAACCCACCACTACCCAGGCTCAGAGAACATCACAGAAGAGGAGATGGAAAGAACGTGAGAGCTGGGGTGGTGAGAGGGGACTGTGAAGTGCTGCCCTCCAGGATGACCTGGCTGCGGTACTCATGAACACTCATGAGCTCATGACAGCTATGGCTGTCTGGACAAGATCAGGCCAGCTAAAATCCCATAATAGCCAGGGTAGATAGGTGATCTTCAGGCCTCAACCTGCATTGTGGAGCTATTGGAAATAGCCAGTCTCTGAGGGAGGGAGGAATATTATTATGTGAGGATGTGACCACTGGTAAGTTGCCCATGCTCCAGTAGACAGCCACACAACCATGCACATGTGGGCAACATTAACTGGACTTTGTGGACTGTCAAAAATAACAAATAAAAAATGAGAGAGTTAGAACAGGGGTGTGGGAGGGGGGCATGAGAATTATAAGGGAAAGTTGGGGTAAAAATGATAATAGCTCCTTATATATGTGTGTATAAAGTTCTCACAGTGCTTTTGAGTTTCCCGGCAAAGAAAACTCTTGAAATGATCAATGTTTGAAAAGAAATATGAGAAATCTATGTAAGTTACCTCGTGAATAACACATCACTTGGCACCTCACAAATAAGCACAATTTTTATGTTTGCGTATAGTAGCTGAGATGGGGAAATTAGGAGGAAAGGGAGGGCAGATATGTACAAGATACACTGAATACAGGCATGAAAATTTCCAACAATACATAAAAATTAAAGATTAATTTAAGTACTGTAAGGAGATAGAAGAAAACCTAGGAATCACTAGCTACACTGCTGTTTTTCACCAAATATTAATGAAGAACTAACACAATTTTTTTCTCAAATTTTCCCTAGAAATTTATTTTTCAAGGCCAGCATTAGAAAGAATACCATGAAAGAAAGTTGCACGCCAGTATGACATGAAAAGCAGACATCGAAGGCTCTAACAGACTACCAGCAAACTGAATCCAAGAGCAGAACACCTCCACAATGATAGGATTCGTATCTGGTACAGAAGGAAGATCTGACATAATGCAAATCTGTAAATGTGATGCTCAGAAGTTTTAAAATAAAGGGACAAGACAGGAAGGAGACTTCATACCACTAGTTTAAAAATAGACCACAAAGCAACAGCTATCAAAACAACATGGCTTTTCAAAAAAAAAAAACAGAAAGTTCATTGGAGTGGAGATAACGAGAGATCATTTACCTTTATGTTCAGTTGATTTTACACAAAGATTCTGAAAACACATAGAGAATAAAGGGTGGTCTACTCAGAGTCACTGATGTAGAGATATGAAAATAAACCTTTGTAATACACCATATACAAATACCACCACAGAATGGATGATATACTCCAATATAAAGCCTGAAACTAGAAAACTCCTGGAAGAAAGTATAGAGGGAGGGCTTAGTCAGTAAAGCATCCGGCATGCAAGCATGGTGACTCTAGTGTGGCTCCTGAGCATATGGCAGCAAACATCTGTAATCAGGGCTTAAAGACCAAGTGTTGCACCACACATCTGTAATACCAGGGCTGGGAAGTCAGAGATGAGTAGATCCTTTGACCTTACTGAGCCAAATCGATGATGAGGTTTGGGTTCAGTGAGACTCTGTCTGTCCCAAAATTAGGTAGAGAATGATTAAGATACTTGATGTCAACCTGTGGCCTTCACACACATGTGTGTACATGTAAACACATGCATACATACACGCCCTCCATGACATAGAAGAAAAACTTGTTTGCATTGTCCTAAACAGTAGTTTGTTTTTTTTTTCTTTGTATAATTCTAAAAGCACATAAAATGATAAAAAAAAATGACAGGTGGAATTCTATCAAAGTAAAAACAGCAACATTAACTGAGGGTTTCTTATGTGTAACCAGATGATATATTTGTAAGCCATACATGATAATGAGTTAATTTGTAAGCTAAAATGATAGTGATTTAACATCTGAGATATATAAGAATTGAAACAATCCAATAGCAAGAAAATAAATCAAAAACGGGAAAAGGATCTGATTAGACATGTCTAAAAAGCAGATATATAAGTGGCCAACAGGTATATGAAAGAATGCTCATTGGGTCTAATTGCTGAAGACATAGGAGTTAAAGCTATCAAGGGATGCCACATGTACCTGATAGGGTGGCTCTTGTCAAAGACCAAAGATAACAGAATGTGGTGAAAGGCACAGATACAAGAGGGTCCTGGCTCACTTCCCACAAGAGGGTGAATCAGAGTAGGTGTGATGATTGCAGCATTTTAAAGCAGATGGGGGAGGAGGGGGAGGGGAGAGCAAGAGTGAGGGAGAGAGGGAAAGAGGGAGAGAGGGGGAAAGGAGGAAAGGGGGAGAGGGAGAGGGTCTTCTATACTCCATGGTGTTCTATAGAAAATAGAATCTAGAAAACAGAATCTAGGACTGCTCAAATCACATATAAAATGTCCTAACCTCTGCGCAGAAGCCATACATCTTCTGATAGAGTTCAACCACCCCCAGCTTACTTGTATATTAATTCCAAACCCAAGCTAAAGACTGTGTACCTAGTTACCTTATATTGTTCAAACAGTAAAGGTGACATAAAGGTGACAGAGATGTTTGTATACATTCACTTCAGGGGTGACCTTTCTTGGCCTGTGATTAAGTCTGTGGTTTTAGAATACGTAGGTATAGAGGGACAATAACTAGTTCTCCACATTTATCTGTCTACCTCTGTCTCTCTGTCTCTGTCTCTCTCTGTCTCTGTCTCTCTCTCTCTCTCTCTCTCTATCTGTCTCTGTCTCTGTTTCTCTGGCTACACGCACATATACATATGTATCACTTATATGGGTATATATCTATATATTAATACAAGTAACATAGAAATAATATGCTATTTAAAAGGGAAAGCAAGCCTACAATAGACTTTGTGAAGCCATACAATCTGGATTAGAACACAGGATGACTCCCCTTCATAGCCGTGTGACCAAGAACCCTCTTCACCAGGTGAATGCAACCCCACCATATACCATGAATCGTCATCCCTTGAAAAGTTAACCAGGAAGGAAATAGATTGCTGATATGATATCAAATGAAATGCCCTAAGCATTTTTAGGCCAAAGACTCCACTGCGATGGACACATCCACACTTGGACTGAGGGTACGTAGGAGAAGGCAGTGACTCTAGCTGTGTCTGTGGTTATGAAGTGTGCAGGACTGAAGTCCAGCACGCCAGACCTGCAGACAGCTGGAGTGGAGGCCCCGCTCAGCAGGGTCCGTCCTCCCAGCCACAGAACGCCTCATATTTGAACAGTTCTGACAAAATCCATCCATCTCTTTAACTGGCTTCTCTCCTGCCCTTCTAACACCTTCCTCACACAGATTCAAACAAACAAAATCCTGGGACTCCACTCCACCTAGAACAGAACAGCTGGGCACCAGAGTGTGGCAGCTGGGTTCTTAATTAAGAATCTTCCGACTGGCAAAGTGCTCATCCTGTTTAATATGGAGGTGACACCATGCTTGGATACGCCCGCTAATTCTCTGGGAAAGGTTTAGAGAGATAATGAGGAAATTTATTCCTAGTTGTTTCCCCCCTACCCATCTCTCAGACAACTAGGTCAAGAGAGCAGAAATGCAATTAAATTTAGCAAATACTTCTGGAAAGCCTAGTAAAATTGCATAGAAATAAAAACCAGGAAGTCTCTGGGCTGGAAGTAAAGGTTTGCGCAGAGAGTTCATTCTGTAGACAACTCAGCAGTGCTCGGAGAAGAAAACAGAGCAGAGACAGTGGGAAAGGAAGCTACAGGACAAGTACAGTGGAGTTTTTATTTCTGCTCTTTTTGTTTTTGTCCCTAAATATTTACTACATGCTTACTAAATAAGCTGATACCTAAATTTTCTGATTAAATAAGGAAAATGACCTTCACACAGACCTTTCCTGTTAAGACAGGATTTACTGTTTTATAGACAGTCTCCCATCTTCTATACATTACAGCACAGCTTATTCCCCAGGCTGTTTCTCTTCCTCTGTTGAACTAACCAGAGGGACAGTTGTTCTTCATTCTTCTAGGAACATTTCAGGACCAGATGGCATTTTATCTACTGGACAAAGCAGTCATTGGGGCTGCCCTGTTGGAATGCCAGCTGTCTTCTTTCTGCCGCGACTTTTCTTTCCATGCTTTCATGGATATAAATGTGTCCTGACCTTGGGCCTCTGTCTCCTACCATGTACAGGGGACAGACCCATCTGCAAGCACTGACACTGGGGAAGAAATCTGATAAAGGTGGCAATTTTACAAAGCTGGGGCAGTTTGCTGGGGTCTATAAGCAGTTCAAAGGTATTGCCCTCCCCCATGCCTAGAGGGGTGATAGGAAGAGGGTTTGCAAACAACTTGACAAAGCAGCAGCAAATGAAATAAAATCAATGCCAGCCAGCCCTGCCTCTCCTTCTAGGGCTTCTGTTCATTGATTAAACCCAGTGGGAAGTCCCTGACCAGGAGCCCCTTAGGTAGCAGCTGCCAGATCTGGAATCAGAAGACACCTAAAGGATGTGCCTGGAGAGGAACATGCACAGGATGCTCTGTCCACTGAGCAAGTTCAAGGGGGAAACATCTGCTGCAAACAACACTTACATTTCAGTTCAGAGAGAATGCACTCTGTCTCAAACAAACAAACAACAAACGAGAACACAGAAATCTAAAGTCTTAAATTCAGAGAACAGATAAATTTTGGAGTAAGTATTATCCCACACAATATTTGGAAAGATACTGCATATTCCTTGCTATTTATCTGGAACTCACACAAGTGCCCTGTATTTTTCTCTGAAAAGCACGCTCTTTTATTGAAAAAGGAAGTAAAAACATTTTATGATAAAATTGAAGATTTACATGGAAAATATTTCTGATAAAATAGAAGAGACATATAGAAAAACACGTTAAAATTGACGATTTTCATGGAAAATTAAAGAGTAAAGTGGTAGACATAAAAACATTGCTAAATTAATTGAAAAAGGAAGTAGAAACATTTTGTGATAGAACTGAAGATTTACGTGGAAAATATTTCTGATAAAATTGTAGAAAAATGTAGAAAGACATGTTAAAATTGAAGATTATCATGGAAAATTTTATATAGATATAATAATGGTAGGCATAAAAGTATTCCTAAGTTGATTGAAAGTGGAATCAGAAACATTTTCTGATAAAGTTGAAGATTTACATGGAAAATATTTCTGGTAAAGTTGAAGAAATATATAGAAAAACATGTTAAAATTGAAGATTATCATCGAAAATCAAACAGATAAAATGGTAGGCATAGGCCTACCTCTCTGAAATTGCTATTTCTATCCCACACTGAGCTTCTGCCAGGCCAGCATACTGTACTCAGGGCCACGGCTATGAGTTTCCTTTTTTTGTTGTCTTTTCCATTGTAACCTTTGGTTTCTCTCTCTTAAAAACTGATGTTTCTACTTCCAGTCATCCTGGTCTGTAAAAACCATCTCTGCTGACTTGGTATCTGTTGAGGTCATTCACAAATTGCCTTCATTCTCATGAGTACACATTTTTATTTAAAAAAAAATGAAGTCTAGCACTCTGCAAGCCTATATTTTCTTTCATCTATCTCCTGGGCACAAATAGGACCCAGGGATTTTACAAATGAACATACCCCTGGGAATCTTCAGTAAACTGTGGTATTCTATCCAATGAACTATGGGAAATTAACACAGAGCAAGCAAGTCTGTGGTTCAAGGGTTTTCTCAAGATCATGACTGTTTTCTGAGGAAAGACAGTTTTTCTGAGGGATGGTGTGGGTTGGGTGCCGACTCTGCTTTTGTGACCTGTAACCATTCCTTTCTTTGATCAT
Organism: Tokudaia tokunoshimensis; assembly: GCA_036184795.1. Classification (NCBI taxonomy): domain Eukaryota; kingdom Metazoa; phylum Chordata; class Mammalia; order Rodentia; family Muridae; genus Tokudaia; species Tokudaia tokunoshimensis. The sequence continues at coordinate 83,916,693 of BTHU01000015.1, forward strand.
AGTGGAGGATGCTGGGGCTGAATAGGGGTCTTGTAGCCGGGACTGGATGGAGAAGGAAGTGAGTCAGGTCCAAAGGTATGTGTATCTTGCCAATGTGCCCTCTGCTTTGCTCCCATCTCTCATGACTTGGCCCCTCCTCCCTCTTCTCCCATGCCTCTCTCTCCCTCCCCTCCCTACATCTCCCCTCTCTTATCTTCTTTCCACATCAACATCCCCATAGTCTACACACCTGTAATTCCTTCTCCCCATTCTTGCTCCTTTGCTTGCTGTGACCTTCTTAACCATCCATCTTTATAAAGATAGCACTCTCATTCCTCGGCCTATTATCTCAGTTCATCTTTATTGGTGCCACCAAATCATTCACACATATAAAATGAAACAAATTTAAAATTAAACAAGAATGCCAAGTTTTGTTCCAAGCACTATTTTTTTTTTTTTACTAAAGATGAACCCAGCACCAAGAAGTGAGAATAATCACCTGTCCCAAGATGAGGGAATTTACAACAATATATGTGGACTTGGCCGTGTGGTTCTGGGCCAGGAGACTATGAAAAATCATCTCTTAAAATACCACTCTGGGGTATGTCAATTAACATGACTGAAAAGGAATCAATCCTTCAGAAAAGAAGTGATTCTTTGAGTCTGAGAGGGGGTGATATTTACAGAGGATAGGGGAAGGGCAGCAGGGTCTTGAGGGGTTCTACAGACTCGGGGTGGATAGGGGAGTCCTGTCTGTCCAAGTGAAGGTATGACTCAGACCACTGAATCACAGCACAGGAAAACAAGAACTTATAAGGAGGTGGGGGGAAAAGAAGGGGTGAGGCCCAGCAAAATTCCCCCATCTGCACTAGCATGTTAATGGTATGGTCATTATGTAGTTCTTCTTTAGGCATAGTTATAGTTGAGATTACATGAGTGCAGCTTTCCTATCATGTCTGGAAGACATTATTTTGCAGCAGACATCCTGGTTCAATGTGCATGAGGGAAATCTCAGAAGGCTCCACCCCTAGATGAACTGCTATAGGTAATCAATGTCTGAATAAGTCATTGCTATAACATCCAAAGCCTTGAAGCCAGCCCAGGTGGAACATATGCCATACATACAAAATGGAATTCTTTCCAGCCACGAAGAATGACATTATGCTATTTGTAGGAATACAAAGACAAACAGATATAATCAGATTAAGTGAAAGAAGACAGTCTCGAACAAATAACATATTTCCCCCGTATAGCTACATAAAGCATGTGTGCCTTGATTAAATAAAAATAGAAATGAAATTTTCTACAGGAACAAACAGGTTTAATGGGAGGGAGAGGGTTGAGAAAAGGGATACAGTAAGGGAACTGGGCAGGGCATATACTCAACATGCAATGTATGCCTACTGATTTAAAAAGTAGAAACTTGAGCTGCATATGCACATAGAAATACCGCTAGCTTACTATGAGCATACATGAAGGTGCAGACCCACACTGCTTCAAGCAACTGATGCACTGTCAGAAATTCACAACAGTTTTAAAGTAACATTTTCCTTTTAATTTTACAAAGGAAGAGTGATAGGATGTAGCAATTTCCTGTTAAAGAGTATTCTTAAGTATATCTGCGTGCTCATAGTTTCTGGTGATTTTTAAGTGGTTTATTTTGTTATTTGATAAGAATGGGAAACACTAGGGAATTTATTCATAACACCTGGAAGGAAAAAGTATCTGATAAATTGTAAGAGAAAAGTCTTTGTTCATGTCTTTTCTTGGATTCATTGCACCCAGATTTCTGCCTCTTAAACTCTGTTTTCTGGCATATCAGAGAACATTTCTAGGAGGCAAATGTTGCCATGAGTTCCCTCTGCTGGTGTTACTCTGTGCCCTTTAATGCCCCATCCAGTGTAGAGGGATTCTCAGTCTATTATTAAGGAACTGGACATTGCTAAGGTTTGGAGTTGCTTTCAGAATCTCTCAGTTTCAAATATACCTGTTCAATTGCTCTCTAGGGACCTCTACTTATCCTGTGAGCTAACTTGGGGAACTACTTTGTAACTGTGATGCCCTAAGTGCCTCCCTATGCTAATATATGCTAATATATGTACAAGGCCACGACCACATTATTGACTGTGAACACCACACCTATAACCATTCATCAAAATGTTGTCTTTATGAAATTAGTATAGTAGTTGAACTTGGTTCCTTTTTATTGAGTCAGATGCTCAAAATTATGCAAACAACAAGATATTAAGTTATAGCTGCAAAACAAACTTTAGAAGGAGACTTTGAACTGATTGGGCTCCCCTTGCTTTCTTATCTGTGTGTAGGGGGAGGGCAGAGATCAACCTCAAGTGTTATTCCTCATTTGCCATGTATCATGTTTTCTTTTTGAGACAGGTTCTCTCACTGGCCTGAAGCTTGCAGGTTAGGCTGGCTGGCTAGTGAGTTCCAGGGATCCTCCTGTCTCTGACATTCCGGTACTGGGATAACAAGCAGGTACCACACTATAATGTCTGTCTTCTTTGGTTTTTGATTTTTTTACTTTTACATGGGTACTGAATACTAAACCCTAGTTCTCATGTGTGTGGAACAGGTACTTTACGGGCTAAGCACCATCTCAGACCCATCTTTGGAGATTGTTTACTGTCAACTGGAGAATCCTGGTCTGGTGTCCTGTATGCTTGCAATTCTACATGTAACCTGTTGTACCATCTTCTCTGCTGATCTCAGAGAAAAAGAACCCAATGTCTGTTTTTTACTGATCTCAGTCTCCAGGCTGTAGCAGGCCACAAGGATGTCAGCAGTAGTTATATTCCCACATGGTAGGTTGGAGTCAATAACAGTCATGCTGGGTTTTGAGACACGCAATAGATTGTGAGTGTCCAGCTGTTTGAATCCTCAGTTTGAAAGTTCGATGCCATTTTACGGAACCTGTTCCCATCTGGAACTTTCTTAAGAAACATTAAGAATAGCTTATGGGAGTTGCTGGCCCTGGATCCACTGGTAGAAAATCATTCAAAAAACGATAGAAAATTCAGAAACTTAGTAGAGCTCAAGGTTGTTAGAGCCCCTTTTTACTCTTTCTTGAGGCATGCAAAAAAACAAGTTGATGAAACAAGGTCTTTCTTCCTCAGATACAAAGAGGCAAAGGGTGTTTAAAAATGGATGACCAGACCAAAGCAGCTTTTAGGAAAGGTGATCAACCTTCTCGGTGAACCCTGTGCCATATCCCATCTGCTCATCATATGGAATCTGTAGACAAAGGACATGGTGCTAGGGCAAAATCTACATGTTCCAAGACTTTATAAAGATTCAGTAGTAGCATGTGAGCTCCAGTGAGAAAATTCTACAATTCCTAGGCATATCCAAGAAGATGAAAAAAAAAAAAACCTGACAATCATTTAAATATAAGAAAAAAATTCCCTGTATGGGGACTATACAGAAGGATCTGGAGAACAATTTTATTTCATTCCACATTGTCTTATTCTAGCAAATGCCACATAAATTTATATGGTGTGCTAGGTAGCTATGATGGTTGGCTTTAATTGTCAATTTGACTCTATCTAAAATCACTCAGGAAAAGGAAAGGGCGGTATTGATTACCTAAATCAGGTTGGTCCTGGGCATCTAGTTAATAGACCTGGAAAGACTCAGCCCACTGTGGGTAGCATCATTCCCTAGGCAGAAGAACCTGGACTGTGTAAGAATGGAGAAATTGAACTGAACACAAGCAAACAAATAAGCAACCTGAACCTCTGAGCTACCCCTTTCTCCCCTAAGCTGATTGTTGTCAGGGTATTGATCATAGCAACTGAAATGGAACTAGAATGGACAAAAGCCAGTGTTATTCAATAGTCAATACTTGTCAATACCTCAGGTTTAGCAACAGATCTTATTAAAAGTGAGCATTCTCCTTATAGCCACCCTCTGAGGAGAACAGCCCTGACTTCTAATATGTGATGTGGACTTGGGCAGCTGACCCCTGCATCCCTCAGAGGGAGGGATGTGGTCTTAGAGGAAAAAGTCAAATATACCTCAACTAGTGCCTTCCAGAAGGGGCTGCATAAGGAATTTGTATGTTTCTCTGAAGAATTACTTTCTAATCTTTTCTAATTCCCAACCTCAAGAAATTCCTTTCCCCCACATATACTATGAATTACTATTGCTGCAAAATACAAAGTAGCATTTTTTCAAATGTACTCTTTTCTAAAATCTTTTTAAAACAGTGATTTTTTTGAACTTTTTTTTTTTGGAGACAGGATTTCTCTGTATAGTCCTGGCTGTCCTGGAAGTCACTCTGTAGATCAGGCTGGCCTCGAACTCAGAAATCCAACTGCCTCTGCCTCCTAAACGCTGGGATTAAAGGCGTGCACCACCACTGCCCAGCTGAACTGTTTCTAAAAATTTAGAAACTAGGCTGGGAAGATGACTCAGGACCTGAGTTTGATCATCAGAACCCACATAAAATGCAAAGACAGACTGATAGTGTGCACTTGTAATCCAGGGCTGGGAGGCAAAGAGAAGACAGGAGATCCCTGGGGCTCTTTGGCTAGCTAGGATAGTCTAATTGGTGAACTTGAGACCAGTGAGAGACACTGTTTCAAAGAAGGTAAGTGGCTTTCCTTGGCATACATGAAATACACAAATATATATATGCACAAAAATAAAAATTATTATTTAATCAAAAGCTATATGTTGCATTAAACGTTAAATCATCATTAAAAAAAATGCACACCAAATTTAGAAAAAGCGCAATGACCAACAGCCCCTCAACTCTGACTGTGCTTGACAGCAACGTCACATTTTCTCTAGATTCCCCCTCTCTGTCTAATGGGAACAATATCTCTTGTCACTACTGATGAGTGAGTTGAGAGGCAGCTGCATAGTCATGTCTCTTTCCCTATAAATATTAGGACATCATTGTCTAAGAACAAAGATGGCCTTTTATAGACCATGGAGAAATCATCTACTTTAGAAAAGCCAAATTGAACTTTGATTTCCAAGAACTTCAGCACATGAGCATTGTGAAACCCCAGTTGAAGGTAACAAACTTTATGTTAATCATAGATGGTCCTTTTTAACTTCTCATTCCAAAGAATGAAACAGTAACATTTTGGGAAGTCAAAGACACATAGTAGTTTCAGGCACTTAGCATAGCCAGGTGCCTCTTATACTACACAAGGAAATACATTTGCTAACTTAGAAAATGATTTAATGACTGTCAGGAATCTGCTGGGTCTGATAGAATATTTGATATGATTTTTAACTAAATTTATATCAGTGTGCTATGATCCATGTGTTTGGCCTGTTGCCATATTTCTAAAGGGTTACATTTAATATTGTTTTTGCTTCCGATAATGAGATGGCTAACATTTTGGGGAGATTAGTAGAATGGCTGATGACATCATCTATGAACTAATGAAAAGAAAACCAAGACCCTCCAAACTGACTTCTATTGAAATTAATTTTTAATAACTGCTTGGTTTGTATCACTACTTCCCCAAATGCTAATTAATTCTAACTCTAAACTATGTAATTATAATACTTCTGCTGAAATACAAATTATCTGGTGCCCTGGGGTGAAGGAGTTAGAATACATTTCATGTTCCATTCAATAGAGGAAACACGCTGTTTCCTCGACCATGGGAACACGGGAGACACACAGCCACTGGCTCCCCACCCTCAACCCTCTCATTTCCCTTCCTCTCCATTTAGCAGGAAGACAGACCCAGGTCGACAGTTGGCATCCAGCAGGCTTAATGCCTCTTTCCATGGGGTGGTGAGGAGTGGTGGCCTGCCAGGTTATTTTTGGCTAGGCACTGCAGCATGGAGCCTTCAGCAGTCTTCATTCAGTCAGTGGCCTTAAGTGGCAGCCCCTGTACCTGCAGAATGTGAATTGACGTTGCCATGGAGACAGAACAACTCTTCCTGGTTCTGTCAAAATCTATCTTTCTCTGCGAGTAGGCAGGGGTCAGGAAAGAAACCCCAGTAGGTGCCTGGGAGAAGATGGGGGAAGGGTGGGGGGAACTGTATGGTGCCTTATGGAATGGGAGACACACCAGGAGCTTTATGTGCTAAAATGATCCATACAAATCCCTTTGTCTTTTTGACTCTTAGAATCCAAATAAGCCCTTATAGAACTAAGGAACATTTTAAGGTCTCTATGTCCTTTGCTGTCACAGATAAGACCTGTGGGATCTCTCAGCCCTGTGTGTGTGTGTGTGTGTGTGTGTGCGCGCGCGTGCGCGTGCACATACACATGCACATTGGTAGAAACAAAGAACAACCTTGACGTCAGCCAGCCTTAGGCATCTGTCTGTCTTCACCACATCCAACTGTTTACATGAGTTCTGGGGACCAAACTCACATCCAGATTGCTTTCAAAAGAGCACATTACCCACCGACCTAACTCCCCAGCCCCTTACCCTTTCATTTCAAATTAGAAATAACTTTGTTTAATTAAATAAAAGTCTGTAAGTACCATTGCTAAAAGCTGGATTCATGACATTTGTACTTATTTCCATAGCATTCTTCAATGCTAACATGCACTAGGCTAATCCACCTATAGCTTTAGCAACAGTATTGAAGTAGGGCTGTACATACAAAAAGGAAAAACACATGGGAGTTTTAAGAGAAGCCACAATTATTCTCATCCATGTCCTCCTTGGGAGCCAGCTCTTCCATGTTTCTATGGGCTGACATTCAAGTACCTAAAACACATCTCTGAGTTTCAGAAAGTGAGTCAGAGATATGTCCATGCAGTTCAGTTCAGCCAGGGACCTGGTTTCCAGCCTCTGCTCATGAGCAATTTCTCTCTGCTTAGAATTCTGATTTGACTCTGGGTTCATCCCAGTAGCCTCTCTCTTGATCACTTTTTTGGCCCAGGACATGGCTCTGAATGGAAGGTTCAGTTTACAGTCCCATGCTCTGGTGCCTCCTATAGATTCTCAGCTTGCAGGAACTGTAGATACTGTAGACTCTATCAAGTCTGCCAGGATGCAGGGACTAAGATGGGGATATGGAATCTTAATGCTGAGTTCTACGAAGAGTAGGTGAATAGCTAGCATTCTGAATAGGACTCCGTGCAAGCATTGTAATATGGGGAGAAGCATCATGTTTGGTATTCTAACCCTTTCAAGAGCCCCTGAAGATTGGGTTATTCTGCCTCAGTTTTCAATGAGATGCACTCAGGAATTAGCTCACCTATACCAGCCAATCTGTCAAAAGGCTCCATCGAACTCCATGCATGTTTTCAACAAGGATCTGTCCTTATCCATGTGCAGTCACCACCCAAAACCCCCACTGAGGTTTAACTTCACCGCATTTTATACATTAATTCAATCCATTGCATGCAGTATTTATTTATGAATCAATAATTGAAATTCAAAAATAATTCAATATTTCAAAATCATGTCCAAGTAGGCTTCCATTTTCCTACGTCTAGACGTGTTTATACACAGGATGGTGAGTTCTGTGCTGGTTGGCTAGGTGGCAGAGTCTAGCTACTTAATCAAATACAGTGAGCCTGGACAAGAGAGGCTGACTTCACCTAGTCAGTCAGCTGAATGGCTCCAGAGCAAAAGCCTAGAGCTATGTTCTGAATGTTCATATACTACCGAGGCACATGCTGAGACCTTCACCTCAAGGTAGTATTTTTACAAGAAAGATCTGAGTTTAGGAGACGAATGGCTATAGGAATATCCTTCATATGTGAGACTGGATTGAGAGCCCCATCCTCTTCAACCATCTGAGGACACTGTGAGGTATCACATGTGAACCAGGAAGCAGCCCTCACCAGAGACAGGACTTCTAAACCAAGACTGCCATTAACAATCGAATACAATATACACTTTTAAGCTTCTGCTAGTCTTTAAGGCAGAAGAAAACCAAGATACCAATACTAAAATGGGAATCGAATAAAAGATCAGAATTGTGTACATGAAGTAGAGCAAAGAATTGTGTGTGTGTGTGTGTGTATGTGTATGTGTGTGTGTGTGCGCGCGCGCACATGAGGATCAACATGGACAGTTGGGCTATATGTGCACATGAGGTTCAACATTTTCAATTGTGTGTGTGTGTGTATGTGTGTGTGTGTGTGTGTGTGTGTGTGCACGTACACATGAGGATCAACATGGGCAGCTGGGCTATGTGTGCACAAGAAGACCCACATGGGCATCTGAGTTATCTCTCAGACAGAGTAATGAAGCAGGCAACTTGAAATCTCTCTCCCTGTAGTTTCACACTAATCATACAAGTTTTGCCATGTGTTGCTCTGAAACAGAGGCTCTTGTGAAACACTCAACAATACGTGGGGGCATCTTAGGGACTCACAACTGCAAATAGAAGCTAGGAGGTCTTGACATCTCATTATAGAGGCAAGGGGTGCTAATACCAGTTTAAAAATTCACAGAACAACCCCACACCTCCCTCTTCTACAACAGAGAATCATCTTGCCCCAAATGTCAAGGTGTTGTCCTGTAAATTCTGCTCTAGGATCGAAATCCACAGGAAGTATGTGCTTCTGTAGGCAAGAGGCCAAGATAAACTAAAGAGCAAGGGAGAATTTGGGGTTAAAGCAGGGGCCACCACTGGAAGTAGTAGGGAAGCAGGAAGCTGGTACACAGAAAGAGTCAAATGGCCGTCTGCCCTTAGGATGCAAGCTAGCAAGGAAAGGCTACCCAGTCACTGTCACGTGCCAATTCCAATCAGCAAGAAGGGACCCTGCAATGCAATTTGTTCTACTTGATTATAGCTCATTTGACTCAGAGTCCATGTTCATGATGATCAAGTGCAAATCCTACAAACTGTGTTTAACGAGAACGTGGTGTCCATTAATGCCTTCATTAATTTGATTTCCTCCTTTAAAACAGAAACTGTTGATAACTAAATCTAAGCCACTCCATGTCTTTGGGCTTCAGTTCCTGAGTTTTAAAGGTAGAGAGGTTCAGAGAAGAACCTGCACATCCCTGTGGATGCTCAGTGGCAGGAGAAAACCATCTCTTCACTTCCTTCTGTTATGGGGGCCTACAAACACATGGCCAAACCTTTAGATTCAGATGTCTGGTAACATCCCAATAAGAATTTTGTTTTGTCCAAGACAGGCCACAATGCTAACTTCTTAGGTTTGTTCATATGTCCTTTCTTATTTACTGCCTCTTTAGCAAGGGAAAATGTCCATGGTGCATCTGCCAGAGCTTGTGAATTTCATGGGGCTGTGTGTACTTGGGCATACTCCTTATTATTGTTCTGTAACATAAAGTTAACCAACAACAACCCAATGACATTCAATAAACAACAGACACTGATGGGCAAGTACATTGCTGGTTTTAAGATCAAAGTTCACATAGTGTGAGAAACTTCACTAGAGAGAAAGAGACTAAGACTCTGAGGAAAGATTTTGTATTATTAGCTGTGTGTGTTTGAGTATGTATATGTATATGTGCATACTTGTGTTTCTGCATGTATCTGAATGTGTGGGTGGTATGTATGTGTGTGCATGTGTATATGTGTGAGAGTATGCATGAGTGAGATTGTGTGTTTGTGTGTGTGCGCATGTGTATATGTTTGTGAGTATGTTTGAGTGTGGTTGTATGTATGTGTGAGTGTGTGTATGTGTGTGAGCATGTATATGTGTCTGTGAGTGTGTATATGAGTGTGTGTATGTGGGTGTACATGTGTATGAGTGTGTGAGTGTGTATGAGAGTGCATGCCTGTATATGTGTGTGTTGTGAGTATGTATGAGTGTTTGAATGAGTATATGTATACATGTATGTGCATGTATTAGTGTGTGCACATGTGTGAGTGTACATGTGCAAGAGTGTATGTGTATGTATATTTGTGTATGTACATGCATGCACATGAATGTGAAGGGTAGAGAATAAATTCATAAATGCCATCTACTTGATTATTGAGACAAGACAAATAAATTACAAGACAAAATAAAATTAAATAAAACAGAAGTACACAGTTTCTAGTTGACCATGGAACAGTCAGTCCCACAGGAATTTCTTGTGTGAACACACAGGCTTATTTTACAACAGGAATTTGATTATAACAAAAGATGCAAACTCACACCATTTAAAGTAAAATGATCTCTTCAGTAATATCTGGGTCCTAAGAAAATTAGAACATATGAAATTTAAATATCAGAGTAGAGTATCAATAAAAAATTTTTAAATTGTTATTTTTATCTGTCATCATTTGGCATATTAGATATAGATTATATATATGATAGTTATACAGATGATAGATGATAGATAAATAGATACATAGGTAGATGATAGATCGATGAGAGATGAGAGATAGATGAGATTGATGATACATGATGATAGATAGATAGATAGATAGATAGATAGATAGATAGATAGATAATACATGATAGACAGACAGACAGATATAAAATTTGGAACAGTGACAAAGATATACAAAATCCTGCCTCAGCAGTTCAGGAATTGCTTCTGATTCCCAGTACCTATAAGCTATGGTTCATTCATGTGCAGTCAGGTAACAGGGACTGGTGGCAATACTTCATTTTCATCCCTCAAACTGGTATTGCTCCATTTTGAAATTCAAAGTCAAAAGCAAAAGCAAAGCACCAAGAAGCTTCCTTGGCCATGACCAATGTATTTCTGTGAATTCCTGGGGTGATTTTACACATCATAATTGATTTGACTTTATAAAGCTTTTCATGATGTGGGTGCAGCCAAAGCCAGAGTCCTGGTTAATATTTGATGGGCAAATTCAAGGATCCATTTACTAGTGTCTCAGGCTTGTCATCCAGTTATTCAGGTGGCTGAGGCAGAAAGATCACAGGTTCAGGCCCAACCTTGTCTCAAAATAAAAAGTTGGGAAAAAGGGGCGGGGTTGGAGCTGGCACCCAGCAGAAGAGTACTGACCTAATGTGTGCAAGATCCTAAAACAGTCCCTAGTACATTCAATAATAGTAATAGTAATTAATAATAATAATAAACACATCAGTAAAGACTTTATTATATGCTAGAATTTTCCTCATTTGATGCACTGCACTTTCTAGCACAGTGCTGACTTAAGCCATTCCTGCCCACTGTATACTGGATGGCATTCTTTCTTGAGAGAAGGAATTGTCTACCAAAGAGTACACATGGAGGGACTCATGGCTCCACTGCATGTGTAGTAGAGGGTGGCCTTGTCGGACATCAATGAGAAGAGAGGCTCTTGGTCCTGTGAAGGTTCACTGCCCCAGTGTAGGGGAATGCCTGGACAGGGAAGCAGGAGTGGGTGGGTTGGTGGGAGGGGGAAGAGGGGATGGGATAGGGCGTTTTCAGAGGGGAAACAAGGAAAGGGGATAACATTTGAAATGTAAATAAAGAAAATATCTAATTAAAAAAATGAACAACAACAAAAAAAGAATATTAGACAAGAACTCTATCCAAAGCTTTGGTTTATTTAAACTATGTAAGGATATTGGATATTTAGCCAATATTATGTACATTTTGGATATAGTTCTCTAATTATAATAATAAATTAATTACTTTAACTGTGTAATAAAATCCAAAAAGAAAAAAAAAGAATTGCCTTTGCTAGTCTCATCAGATCAGAGCCAGTTCCTTCTCCATGTGTAATGTGGCTATTAATTTTGCATGCTCACTTCTCTCTTCAAGGAAGGGGTCAGTCCTTTCAAGTTGAAATGTCCAGGGACTGATTTCAGAACCCTCCACAGAGCTTCTCTATTTAGCATGCTCTTGGTCTTTGCTCCCACCTGATGAGTTACTGTCTCTGCTTTCAGAATTGCAGATAAGAGAGGAGAAAGTGACCTCTGTCAGCCAGAAACCAGAATGTAGTGGGTTGGCCTAATACTGCTTGTATTCTAGTGCTAATTTAGAGCCCCCAAGGCTGGTTGCCCCAAAGAGGAGAGTACACACACACACACACACACACACACACACACACACACACACACACACACACAAAACACTGCCAGTTAATTGTGATTGGTAAAGAAAGATACCAACAGCCAATAGCTGGGCAGAGGAGACACAGGTGGAGCTGAGGTTTTGTGGGGTTGGGGCAGAGAGGAAGATGTGGAGGAAAGGAGGAGGAGGAAGCCTCCATGGAATAAAAGAAGAACATGCAGGAGAGGAAAAAAGGAAAGCCACCAGGGATTAGCTGAATCATAAAAGCATGTCTCCAAGGGCTGCCCAATTGGAAGTTAAGAGAAGCCCAGATGGAACATAGAAAATAGTAAGTAATAACCTGGAGTTATTGATAGGAAAGTGGATTCTAACAGCATGGAGGGTAGGGAGCCACCCAATATTGTGCTGCTTAAGACTTATTGTAAACATCAAGGCTGTGAGTGTATCTTTCTTCCTAGAACTCAATAACCAAAGGCCATATAGAAGCCCCGGGCTGGGATTTTTAATAATTATTCCTACACCAGAATCCTCAGAAGATGGAAGGAGGTCATGTATATCATTGGTGATGTGGCAGCTTTCCAGTTTAGCCTCTCTTCAAAGTATTCTATGGCACCAGTAGAACGTCCTCCCTGTCCACTATTACTCAGAGGCACCAGCATACATCCAACCTTAAGTCTGCAGGCTTCCAGCACAGACCATGCCGGGGTTCTTGATGGGGGTAAATAGATTGCCTTTATATGAAAATACCGCTTACAGTGGTGTTAGTTTGCATTCACTAAGATCTGCCTGTTCTTCAGGCTTCCGAATATCCCAGTGTCTTTCAAAACCACACATTGCAACTACTCCAGCACTCAGCACTCACCAAACCAAAAAACGTTTGTGTCCTGTTCCCCGGAGACCAGTCCCTTCTTTCTAGCAGTAGTTAACAGTCATTTCTCTCATCCTAGCTCTCACCTGGACCCTGATCTGCCAGGTAAAGAAATGCTCAAGTTAAATTCCCAAGCTTCAGTGAAGCCTTTCAGGTACAAATATAAAAGCTGCAAGAACATTGCAGACAGGTCTTTGAGTTTGAAAGACTTCATAATCGGCTGCAGGGCCTACCCTTCACATAGCAAAGCCTTCTTTCATTATAAAACATCAGAGATACAGGTTAAATCTTAGCCACCTATCCCTCCAGGACCTTCTTTCTTTCTTGCCTGTAGGAAGAAGAAATGAAGATTGTTTACCTGGAAATCATAGTCACAAGAATCAATCAGGTTTGTGGACTTGGACTTGCTATTTTCTCTCCCCACTTCCCCTAGCAGCTCTTTGAAGCAACAATTTCTATGCCATTGACAAATGCTTTAACTCCAAGGGTACCGTTAGTCCTGAGAACTGCCTTTGCCTGAGGAAGAAATGAGCACCAGATATTACTCCAAACTCCCCAGTCCCACTTCTTTGCTGTTCCCTGGCTCACCCTTAACAGTGGCCTGACTACACAGAATATCCTAGAAGGCTCTAGAACATGGATATGCTGAGATACAAATCCAGTAAAAAGAAAGAGCCCAAGCCTCTCCACATAAAGTCATCATTTCTAGAATCATCATCCTTTGGCTGTATGTGAGGCATCTTCACAGACTCTCACACACAGCCTCAGCAGAGCCTCCTCTCTCTATATGGTACTGAGCAAAGGGATGGGGTTAAAACTGTTTGCAAAAAAGCCATGGAAAAAGGTGCTTCACTAATTTGAAACTACAAATAACTTAAAATCCCATTCCTTCGTCTTCGAAATTCCCTATTCAGAGACAGTCTTTCCTCTACCTGGAAATCCCAGGGTCATTCAAAACCAGTCAGAGCACTGAAGCCAAAGGCTCCAACACACACCATCATTAAGGAGAAGTCAGCATTTCTACCCTCCCTTTGTGCCCTACCTTCTCTTGACATCCACAATGTCTCCAGATTTGTGTTTCTACCACATAGCTCCCATCTCCGACATTGTTCTGCCATTCCTGTGCTCCTCCACCTTGAGCTTCCTGACTCTTTCTCCCTTGGACCACGATCGAAGGTTGGCCATTTCTGTTGCTCACAAACCCTGTCACACATCTTCAGAATGGCATTGCAGATTGTACTACAGATGTGATCAGTTCTCTACAGCCACCAATACCTCTGTGCATTCTCCCATGCACAAAGATGTTGTGGCTTGTTACCTGCTGAAGATCATAGATCAGCTTTGGCCAGCTCCTGCAACCATACTGCTTAACTGGACTCTACCTTCCTGTCTCCTTAGGATGTCTCCCACCTTAAGGGCCCCATGCTCTCCTCTGTGGCACACTGCCCCAGACTCCCTGCCTGTCCCTATCTGAAAGGTTCACTATGCCCCAGTTTACCTGCCCTTCCTTCAGTGATAACTTGATCATTTCCTCTGTCCTTGGCAAACTAAAGCCCCTTAGCATCTTGCCACAAGCCTGCTACCCCTGCAACTGTTTCTCTTGCCAGGTATAGTGGCAGTGGCTCAGTAAACTGAGAGGAGGCTATCAAAGAACAGGTGGATCTACCAGGAGATTAAAGTCCACGATTTTCCACTCAGCCTCCAGCAAGAGAGTGGTATGGGCAAAATGGCTCACTCCTTATCTCCTAAACATTCCTGCCGTCAGAGCACAAATTCAATCATGTTATGCAAAACACAGGTGGCAGGTTAGTCACAGGCAAGTTAGATGAAGTCTGGCCAAGTGTATTAAAAGAAAGAAATCATTTAATTTGCTTACTTTATAAGGTGAATGGAGAAATGTCTGCTAGTAGATGATAAGAAAGATCAGGAAAGCTGAGTGAAAGGGGAATTCATTGTTTAATTGATAAACAGTTATCAATTACACATTGGATAAACAATAAATGGCACTTGCTGCCTTGACTTAATAGTTATTCAAATGCTTGTGTGCAAAAGTAAGCAAAAATGATTTTCTTTATATTAGGTTACACAAATGTTTAAATATGTGGTATCTGCTATGTAGAGATAGAGCATTCTGTATTTTAAATTTACTAAATATTTTACATTTTCTAAATTCATTAAAATGGTTTTCTTTAGTTCTATCTAAAGTATAAAGCATATCTAAATGTACTAGTTTGAAAGAGGAAATTAATCTAGTCACTTGTGTATTTTCTTATCATCCATCCATCCACTCACCCACTACTCACACATCTATTCATAGATCCCTTCTTTTTTTTTTTTTTTTTTTTTTTTTTTTTTTTTTTTTTTTTTTTTTTTTTTTTTTTTTTTTTTTTTTTTTGATGAACCAATGAGTTTTATTTGGATTACTTACAGAAATATGTGTATATGGGTGGTTTAGGGGGAGGGTTACTTACATAATCAAAAATGACTCAAAAACAACTGTATTACCAAAGCCCACACCAGCATGGAAACCTGAGGTACAATGTGTATCCTGCAGTCAGTTTGACAATTTGAAGAGTAGATTCCAGATGGACCCAATTGATCTAAGCTTCCTCCTAGTGGCTTAGCTGGTCTTTGTTTCTTTCAGTCAGTTTGGCTGATCCTTCATAGATCCCTTCATAGATCTCTTCTTCCATCCATCCATCCATCCATCCATCATCTATTCATCTATTCACCCACATATCTATCTCTTCATCAGAGATAGATTCATTCAGCCATCCATCCACACATCCATTTATCCTTTTATTCATCTATCCATCTGCCCATCCAACTGTCCATCCATCCAACCATCAATTAATTCATTCATTTGTTCACAAATTTGCCCAACCATCCATCTGTTCATCCACTAATACATCTACTAGTTTGTGCATATATCTGTATACTCATCCATCCAATTCACCCGTGCAACGTGTGTGCATCCATTCATCCATCCATCCATCCATCCATCCATCCATCCATCCATCCATCCATCCATCTGTTCATCCACTAATACATCTACTAGTTTGTACATATATCTGTATACTCATCCATCCAATTCACCCATGCAATGTGTGCATCCGTGCATCCATCCATCCATCCATCCATCCATTTCTCCTTCCCTTTAACTAAATATATAAATAAAGCATTGTCTATTTAAGTGATCACAGCATGTGATCACTTCTGATATCCTGACTGTTTAAAGGATGGCATCCTAAATTAACTTTTCTAAAATGAATCTCTTCAATTAGTTTTTGTTGTTAAAGATTTTATTTATTTATTTTATGTGAATGATTATTTTGCTGGTGTGTGTGTGTGTGTGTGTGTGTGTATGTATGTATGTGTGTGTATGTATACTGAATGCATGTGGTGCCTAAATTGTCCTGATAGGGTGTAAGGTTCCCTGAAACTGGAGTTATAAATAGTGTGAGGAACTATGTAGGTGCTGGGAGTGAACTTGTGTTCTCTGCAAGCAAACGATCTTAACCTTTGAGCCATCTTTCCAGTCCTTTATTATTTTGATAAATATTCAGTTACTAATACCTGACAAATCAGAAATTATGGTGTTACTGTAGAGTATTTTATACTATGTTAAATTTCAGTTGAGCGAATTAGCATCAACTTTGCTGCTATGGACTGTCAGAACTCTAGGAAATAAAAGGCAAAGCAAAATATCAAAGCTTTGTGTATAAAAAAAAATCAACAGTGAAACGGGTGACGGTATGGTTTTTATCCCTTGAAATTAGGGTATTTCCCAAGTGACAGTGTAAATGTTTTATGAAAATTGACTTGTGACTAGAATAGAAAATTTGACCCCAGGTGGCAAAATCAATTCAAATTCTTCTTGACGTTTTTCTAACCTTGGAATTTCTCCAGGAGCAAGTAGCTGTATAAAGATGATATTCTTGGATATTAATTATTTCTAGGAGTTTCCATTGGGGGGAAAAAGTCAATGTCATTTGTGACAGTGCAGAAGAAAGTCACACTTTTTCCTCCTCTCATCTATAAAAAGAGGGGAAATGGAAGATTGACTGGAAAATGCACGTATCTCTGGCATAGCTGAGGGGAACCTCATCATCAGTAGCAGACTCACGGAGAAGACAAGTGTAGACCTGCTCAGTAGGAAACCTGGGCCCTGCGGGCACCTTCCCAGCACTCACACTCCCTCCTCAGGGCAGTGACACTCCTCATTAAGTGCTTCTGGTTATGAATACACTTAGTGCCTGCTGTCTTAGAAAATATGCTCCTTTCTGTCCCCACTCTTTTTCTTCTACCCCCACACTCCCTTCCTTTTTTCCCCTTTCCTTCCCCTCTGTTCTTTTTTCCTTCCTTTCCTTCTTATCCTTTTTGCTTGCTTTTATTGACATGGTCTTGTTGGCCTAGAGCTCACTATGTAGCCCAAAGCTGGCCTCAAACTGATGATCTCTTGCCTGGGCTTCCTGCATGCTGGGATTGCAGGTGAGTACAACCATGCCAAGCATGGTGTAACATTTCTTTCATTTAGAGATAATTTTACCTTGCTTACTGTCCAAGCTAGAAATACATGAGACCTATGGATCTCTTTAAAACTTGTCTATCTTGTTATTCTATACCTTGATATATGGTAGTTAACCAGATTGTTTCCTGTATTGTGTATTTCAGTGGTATCAGGCATGCATTATCCTCTGATGTCAAATGATAAATGAATAGCATGACCTCTCCCAGAATAACCTGGAGAACCTAAACATTTAATTGGGTTTCAGAGCAAACATGGAACAACCTAAAGAAGAGAGGGAAAACAGAGAGCTTGGGACCAGAGAAGAAACTCTTGTACTTGTAGGAAACTCATTATGTCTGAGTCATTTCTCCAAGAGGTTGTTCTCTACCTCAGCCTCCCAAATTGCTGGGATTACAGGTATAAGCCACAACACCAGGTCTCTCCATTTTTATAAGACGCAAGAATTTAGGCAAATTAGATCTACGTTTTGAGCCATAAAATAAGGCAAAAACACAAAGTTAGGGCAAGGTTTAGATAAGATAAAGAATGATAAGTTCTTGGCAAATCTTTGCTCTACTGTATTTCAGCAAATATTAGTCTCCTTCTAAGTTCTGTTTTACATTTACTAAGCACATAAGATTTGTGATGCCCAGTGGGATTAGACAGAAATTATTAGCATCATGAATTCTGAGGATTGCCTTTAACTTTCTATATGCAGTACTATATTCCTCTCCTTTATTAATGCACGTTAGAAAGAAATATCACACACTAGCAACCTAAGAGCAAAGAATACAAGGACACAAAACTGCCAGTGCTTGACTTTGAAAAGATCAAAGTCTAGTGTGAATGATTGGCAGATGTGAAGACATGATGCTAGAGAGATGCCAGAAGAACCCTCTGCAAGGTGACTGACTGGGTTTAAAAAGGGGGAAGGGTAACTTTCAGGCCAGTAAACCAACCAGCCTAGAAGGAATTTAAAGCAAGACTCTTCAACACACGATGTACACATGCGTCATATTGATTTAGAAGGAAAGCATCCACTTGGTGAGAAGTGCTGGAGGAAAGAGAGAGCTGAGTGATATGGTCTACCCTCCAGGAACCACACCAGCCTTTACTCTGCTCCACAGTCCTGTCGAGAGAAAGTACTCCATCATTTACAAGTTCAGTCTAAGGATCTCCTGTTCATCCACCTGAGTGTCAAGAAAGAATGGAAACCAGTGTGAGCTTGCTTTGGACATAGGGAGGCAGCAGATGCGGGTCTGCAGGAAGCTGGGTCAGTGCTGTGGCTTGAAATGGGTTCATATACTGTGAGTCCTGAGTACTGGTTTCTCAGAATGGAACCTCTTTACAGTAGGATCTCTGCAGAGGTTACAACTGTAAATCAACCAGGATTCAAAAGGCTTCCCCAAAACATGCAAGGACAGGATTAACATTTGAAGATAGGACACACATCTTAGGTGCCCCCTTATTCAAGTTTTTGTTTTCTTGCAGTTTTAGGGTCTCATGATCAAGAATGGTCTGAGAAGACTGCAGAGTAAGTTCCAGAAACAACTCACATTCATGTAACCTTTGTTACAGCTTATTGCTACACTTGTTGTATTACTGTT
This sequence comes from Tokudaia tokunoshimensis, assembly GCA_036184795.1. NCBI lineage: Eukaryota > Metazoa > Chordata > Mammalia > Rodentia > Muridae > Tokudaia > Tokudaia tokunoshimensis. The sequence goes on from BTHU01000015.1 coordinate 83,935,545, forward strand.
GGCTGTTATAACTAGTTTATAAACAAGATGTCACAATAGGCATGCAGTCATCTATCTAGGAAAATCCATCTATACATGTTTCTGTTTTCTACATGATTATAACAGTCCGATGAGGGTTTTGCAAGATCAAGGGGAGGAGGATTATTACACACCTGATACAGACTATGGTCTTAAGATGGGTGTACTGACTGGTTTTGTGTGTCAACTTGACACAGACTGGAGTTATCACAAAGAAAGGAGCTTCTGTTGGGGAAGTGCCTCCATGAGAACCAACTGTGGGGGCATTTTCTCAATTAGCGATCAAGGGGGGAGGGCCCCGTGTGGGTGGTAACATCTCTGGGCTGGTATTCTTGGGTTCTATAAGAGAGTAGACTGAGCAAGTCAGGGGAAGCACGCCAGTAAGGAACATCCCTCCATGGCCTCTGCATCAGCTCCTGCTTCCTGACCTGCTTGAGTTCCAGTCCTGACTTCCTGTGATGATAAACAGCAATTTGGAACTGTAAGCTGAATAAACCCTTTCCTCCCCAACTTGCTTCTTGGTCATGATGTTTGTGCAGGAATAGAAACCCGGACTAAGACAATGGGTAAAGATGGTATAGTAGTTAAGCATGGATCTTTTTGTTTAAGAATACAAAAAAGTTAAAAGGTAAGTTAGCCCTGCCAGTTATAGAGGCAGGATGCTAAACACTGCTGCTCACCTCCTGTTATCACAGTAGCACTGACTCCATTGAATCTGCTCCTGGATTTCAAAGCTCTCAGTTGATAACTAGCATTTTGTGTGAAGGCTCAGAGTATTTCGTCTGCTGTTCTGAGCATCAGTCTCCTGTAAGGGGGAGACTGCTACTTGACCTGCCTCTCCAGGAGGGCACTCCCTGGCACAGTGCTACCTCAGAAGGCTCAGGCTTGAACCCTTTGAACAATCCACTCTCTAACAGCTCAAACCACCCTCTCGCACTGAACACAGCTCCTTGAGAGAGTCCCTGAAATATTCTATCCACTCAAGGCAATTTAGTTTGGAAGTGTTGAGAGAAGAAGGGGGTCGAGAGAAAGACAGAGTGAGATACAGAGAGATAGATATGGTAGTTTATGGAGCACACTGCTACCTTCTGTGAAACTATCTAGAAATGGACAGTACTTCTGTGACCCAAGGGGACTCCAAGGAAACTAAAATTTTTATCAGATTTTTGAGATCTAAGAGGAGAGAAATTGGAGAGAACGAGCCATTTTATGAGTGAAACAGAGCTTCCCCAGCTCCAGTTCCAGTTCCTGACCAAGTACTCCTATCCGATGTATTTTCCCAGGACCTTTGCTCTTACTAGGAAATAGGATTGCTGGAGATGTAATCAGTGGGGGATGCTAGGGAGGGGCAAGTCTCATCCAACAAAATTCAGACCCTTACAAACAGAAGAAGCTTGCATGCAGAGACAACACACAAGAGGAACAGCATGTTTGGATAAAGGCAGGAATCTGTGTGGTGCTTCTAGGAATTAATGGTGACCACCCTCCAGAAGCAGAGGCAGGAAGAATTTGTGCCCTGAGCCTGAGTCAGCTGCGTTGAGACTTCTGTCTCAGACTTGCCAGGCTTTGAGAGCATAGCTCTCTGTTGAATGACCCAAGGCCCTTGCACCTGGAATGAAGTGGTCCTCATCTGCCCATGAGTCTTTTATGGTTCTTGAGGGAAGCCCAAGTGCTGAGTGTCTGAATTTCAGAGTAGTCAATTAATACTCAGTAGTGTTGAGGAAGGAGTTTCTGAAGGAAAGAAAAATATAACTGGCGATGGGGAAGCTGAGCAGGACACCCAACAAGAGTCTGTGAGGCAGCTGTACAACACAGAGCCAACCCTCTGTCCTCCATCCTTCATGGAGAGCCCTTCTGCCTCTCAACCAAGGGGCCAGTGTTCCAGACACAAGGGTTTAGTCCTCTTTCATTTCTAGGTGAGAGAGGCAAGAGGATACTCAGAGTCCCAAGCACGCCTCAAGGAGTAGTCAGTGCCTAAGTAAGAAGCTCTTGTAGAGGAGTGTGAACTGCCTGCCAAGGACACATATACCTTTTGGATGTGTTCCTTATTATAATCTCCACAGATCTATAAAATAAAGTTTAAAGCACTTCTTGAGAAATAGTGAGTATTTGGAAAAGAATACCAATTCCTTTTTGATTTTATATAGAGTTTGGCCCAAGCCTAAATGAAAACAAATGCCAATTACAAAAATCACAATTGGCTTAACATCTGGCTAACTTTCTCTTTGCTCACCTGTGAATTCTAGAGGGAAGGTTTAATTTTATTTAACATTTTTAAACAAAAATTTGCAGTCCTGTAGGCGGAATCCAGGGCCTCACATGAGCTAGACAGCTGCTATTCCACTGAAATGTTTCCATGGTTCCCTTTAATTTTTTTTTATTTTGATACAGTCTTGCTACATGTTACCCAGACTCCTAGCTTGCCTTACTTTCCCCAATGGGTATATTAAGACGTATGTCATTTCCCATCTATTCATAAGTATTTTATGATCTCATTTTCCCTGTGTACTATAGGAAATATGATAAAAGAAATATTGTCCCTTATGACAACTTCTATCAGTCTAGTACAAATAACCTTGGCCAGAGACATCTATGAGTCCCACACTACTTACCCTAGGGAGGCTTCATGCTCAGTGCCTTCTGTCATCATGTCCCTACCAAGTATTGAGTGATGACCAGCTGTCAGACTTTAGGGCTGTTCCTTGCACTTTTGATGTCTGCTTGTCTCCCTTTCCCATGTGGTGGTATCAAGATATGCAAAGCAAGGCAATCTCATGAATGCGTTCACTAGCCAATTCACAATCTTCCCATGGTCAATATCAATTACCCAGTATCTGTGGCCCTGTGGCCCCCTTCATATAATGGAAAATGGACTGCTCTATGGCTATAGAAAGTAGATATTTGGAAAATATTTAAATATATACTTCTGATACTATAGGTATCACAATGGGCAGTACAGTGTTTGGTTAACAGTCTTAAAGCATGCCTTTCCAAATGATCGGAAACTGGAATGACTGATACCTTCAAGAATGCCACCTGCATAGATGAGCCACTGGACATAAAGAGAAAGCCAGGCCAAGGCATGAAAGAAGACAGGAAAAAGTCACTACTGCCCAATATCTTCAAAAGGGCAACCAGGGAGACTCCTCTGCACCACACTTCTTTTACACAGAGGCCAGGTCACATTGTTCTAAAATGAACAGATCTCTAAAAACATACTTGGTCATTCAGAGGATGTATATTATTTCCAGAAATAAACAATTGATGTAAAAAAAAAAAACCTGGAAGGCAAGGGTTGTCAACAGTCATGGTATTAAAGGACTCACTCAGTGTGAATTAGAAAGGATATTTCCAGGAATACACTGGGGGTTCAAGGTCCTCTGCCACTCAAAAGCAATAGAGATGGAGCCGTGGATTAGCAGGCATATGGATGATTGCTGCAAAGCCTGATATCCTGAGTTCAATGCCCTGGCCCTACATGGCGGAAGGAGAGAACTGACCCTTCTGGTATGTGTAAGCCACATATGCAGAGGGATAAGTAAATGTAAATAATACCCTTTCAAGTATATGACAATGCTTACACATTTTCCTCCTTATCCATTGATATGGGCTGAGCGTGTCTCCCCCCTCCCCAAATTCCTGTATTGCACTTCTCACTCTCAATGTGACAGAATTGGGATCCTACAGCCTCCGGGATGTGATGGCAGAGCCCTCAAGAGGATTAGTATTTGTATATTCAAAGAAACATGTGACTTAGTTTCCCCGCTGTCTGCCCCTATGCCATGTGAGAGCATTGAAGTGGGTCCTGAGCATACACAGGAGTTATCAGTACTCTGGATTTCTAACAGTCATGCCTGTGAGAAGTCACTGTTAATGACCAGTCTGTATGACCACTGTAATGACCACACAGGTCAGCAACCCAAGTCCACATACTTCCCAATAAATAAAGACTCAGAGCAAGATATTTAAAAGCTTGGCCATCACATAATCACATCACGGCTAGAATTTGAGTCTCTGGGGCCTGGGGGGTCTTGTTCTGTTGTGTGGCTAATCTTTATCAACCAACAATCCTAAGAAAGATCACAGAAGAGAAGCCACCCCTATCTCTCCACTGGTAGCCACCCTGCCCTGATTATACAGTATGGTATTTTCTTTACATGCTAAGCTCTCTAAAATATCTGTCTGATCTAATCCTAAAGATTGCAAACTGAAGTTACTAGAAAAAAAAAAAAACATAATTAAGGAGATTTAAAATGTGGCCGACCAGAGCTAAATTATCTAGGGCTGTTCTCAGTCCCATTTAAAGCATTCATTAGCCACCCTGTGCCTGATCTAATATCCTGATGACTATCAAGACCTTAAAATGTACTCTTAGCAGACCCTAGATCCTACTAATCATAACCATAATTATGTATTTTCAGGCAGGGTTTCATCTATAGAAGGGCTTTTTGTAATTTACTGTAATAGCCTACCTGTGGTCCCCACCAATGCTTTTGAAAAAAATCATAAAACCCCTTACCTATTTCCACAAAGTAACAGTATCTGGGGCAACCTGAATCTCTGTTGCTAGGTCATAGTCACTCACATTGAGCTCTAGAATAAACACTCTGTTATTCCATTTGAGGTAAGAACTGTGATTTCATAACCAGATAGACAATCAAGAAGTCGAATAAAATGCATCTGACTCACTGTACAAAAGAACACAGGAGGCACAGCTCTATCATACAAAAGAGATGGAAGAATCTTAGACAACATGCGTTTCCACATCTGAGAGTACTTTGATATACAAACAGTAAAATATCTCATACTTACCACTAATACCTCAATTGTCCACACGTCTTTATTCAGAAAAATTCTGCCTGAATCAATGAACCATAGAGGCAGGAACGAGGAATGGAATGGTGGCCCCTGGAGCTTCCCCTTGATGTCCAGGTGGCCAGCAGCCAGCCAGAGTCGGGCACACTGCCCTCCAGACCCAGAACCAGAAATCCTGAGCAAACCACGGCTGTCCACCCAAGGCCATCTGAGAGAACCATAGCAGAACAGAAGGACTTACCAAGGGAACTGCTTTTAGTAACTTTAGCCCCAGAAGCAACAGGATGGCTCTCTCAACCTCAGTAGATTTTTCTGAATCTTTATCCATATTAGCCCATCATAATCAAGCTCTCTTGTATGTCACCCTGGCAAGTCTGATGTCACAATACTCAGTTTACATGGGGATAGTTAGGGCAAAGTAAAGCTGGCACTACAGGATATCATCTCCTTGGGAACAGTCCCTAACACAGAACAGCAAATGAACAAGCAAATGGGGGAGGGCTTCCTTCCTAACCCACGCATGACCGATGTTTGGTGAGTGTTTGATTGACTGTTCATTTTAAAATTACAATTGACTTAATTTAATAAAAGTCTTCAGGTGCCTTTCCCAAAGTTGATTTGTGACACTGGCCTCATTCCAACCACCTTCAGGGAAGAGAGATTTCCAAGCCATTCTATGGGGGTCAAGAGTTTTCATCTACCTCTCACGGTTGGGCTGTGGGAAGGTGGCTTTGCTCCAGCTAAGGTTCAGCAGGAACTGAAAGATTCTTTAGAGAGTCTGACACCCATCATGGGAAGGGCCACTGGTCAGCAATTTTTTTTCAGTCTATGTCAACCTCATCAGAAGACATCCAAGCCTCCACTAGAACAAATGGGTGAGTCCAGATCTTGGTAGGACTAATCCTGCAGCCCTCTCTCTGCTCTCAACCTCACCTATCTCAGAGGGGACAGCCGAGAGACAAAGGCCACCTCCCAGTACCTATGTCATGAAGGGTAGCTGCTTCCTCTGCACTACTTTTGCTTTGCAATTGCAAAGCCAAACCCCTTGGCCCCCTCCCTCTTGTCTGAGGCCTGCCCTTGGGAAGGTCCAAGACCAGGTGAATAGAGGTTGGTGGGGGCTGAGAGATACAAAATAGTCTTCCTAATCACAGGGGCCCAGATACTACCATGCTTCCCATCTCCTACAAGCTCCTGAAAGCTAATTCTTCAAAAATCAAAGGCACTCCGCTCTTCTTCAAAGCCTTGGGAACCAGCTGTCAGAACACATGAAAGCCATTCTTCTCATGGTTAAAATTTTAATGCACCGCTTACACAGGGAAACTAAAGGGGTTTACATAATTAACAGAGCACAGAAATCCACAAACACAAACCACTGCCTAGAGGAGGAAACCAGGGAGACTTGAAAGAGGAAGACAGACCCCTGCCCCCACAGCTTTCCTACATATCATCAGGGGGTGCCACTGTGGAGCTCAGTACAGAGGACCCCATTCCACATCCTGCCAAGCCTTGCTCCATGGACCTCTGCTGCTCAGTTTCCATGGCAACACCTCCAGCATCCTTCAGAAGAACTTCACTCTGGCAGACCAAACTCAGGAAAGCTCTGACACATTCCATGCACAGCGGGTGTCCTGATTGAGAGAAGCAGGGAGCTGGGAGGCAGAAGGGGCTTTTCCTGGCAGCCCTGACTCTGGGAGGAAATCCTTGGCTTGTCATCAGCAAGGGGCACTAGCTCCTAGCCACTTGCTCAGCAGAGCAGCCTGGCATATGGTGCCTCCATTTTTCAGTGACAAGTGGTATGTTAGCATCACTGGGAGAAGGAGAGAGAGAGCCAGTTGGCCAATCACCCCCTGTTGCCTGTACCCTCAGGCAGAATGGGATTGCTTTACGCAGATGAGTTCCTAACAGTTTCTTCAATTTGGCTTTTATAGAAAAAAAAAAAAAGCACCATCTCCTCTCGCTCTGTCAACAGCCACCCGAGGGCCTACCACTTTACAACACGAGTGTATTACTATTTAAAGTCAGGCTTTTAGCTGAGCACCACTGCGTCTTTGGAGCTTAATTACCACCCTCCCCACGGGGCCCAATGAGCCATCCATTCCTCCCAAAGGGCTTCTGCTGGTAGTAATCTTTAACTAAGTCAGGAAATTCAAACCCTGTTCCTTTTAAAGCACCCTTGTCTAATGCCTGCTCTGCTGCAGGATGGTGGGTGAAGGTCTGTGAGTCCCAAGATGCTGAGTGCCCAGCCCAGGGAATTGTTTTCCAACTGGAAATGTGCCAGCAAAATGTCTGCATGTAATAGACCTAGAATATATCATTTGATGTGTAAGTATACTCAACTTATATTTCTTTGAGTCACCAGGTGTCTTAGGGTCTTACTGCTGTGAGCAGACACCATAACCGAGGCAAGTCTTATAAGAACAACATTTAATTGGGGCTGGCTTACAGGTTCGGAGGTTCAGTCCCTTATCAAGGCAGGGACATGGCAACATCCATCCAGGCAGGCATAGTACAGGAGGAGCTGAGAGTTCTACATCTTCATCTGAGGGCTGCTAGCAGAATCCTGGCTTCCAGGCAGCTAGGATAAGGGTCTTAAGCACACACACACACACACACATACACACACACACACACACACACATACACACACACACACACACACACACACACACAGTGACACACCTACTCCAACAAAGTCACACCTACTCCAACAGAGCTATACCTTCTAATAGTGCCACTCCCTAGGCCAAGCATATACAAACCATCACACCAGGAAAGGGGTTCAACAGGAGAAGCAAGCTTCTGAGTTCATATCCAACACTATTTAAGCAGCCATTTCACCCTGACACTAAGAGGGCCCATTTATTCTTCTCCAGTATGTTTGGCGGAACAGGATGTACTGAAAAAGCCACGGTCACAGTTTTCCCACTTCCTAAATACTCATTAAATCAGACTTTTCTTCTAAAGTATCATTAAATAGGCATGACTTTGAGACCTATAATTGTGCCTAGAAACAGATTAAGATGTCAAGGGTCATGTTATCTGAGATAGGTCCAGAAGTTAAAATCTACTACATTTTCCAAAAGCCACCAGAGAATCAAACAGTAAGTAGATGCAGAAACTTTCATCCATTTGTTTTGAAATAACAAAACATTTATAACAAAATAACAAAACATATTTATTAATTAAAAGAATGTTGGTAGACAATTCTTCAGGTTTTGATTGAGCTTGTATCTTAGAGGATATTCTCAGATTTGTACAAATACCTGGTCTGGGATCCCATTACCAACAAAGGGCTGTGTGTACCATAGCTCTAATGAACCATTCTACACAGAAAGTAACAGCTGAAGAGTGGGACCAGAGATGTCAAAACTACACTCTCCTAAGGGAAGGGGTGCAGGGGCCAATAGGTTCTATGACTTCTCTTCTTGTCTACTTCTCCTGATACTCCATTTGGCCTAAGGAGTATCATCCATGATCAAGTCAGGGCAAGGAAAACCCCACTTTTTATTATTTTTAGCAGAGGATACTTAACAAAAATGGGGCGCTGGAAAATTGTTAGAAAGTAGAAAAACGTGAAAAAGAGACACTGGAGTTTAGTGACTGGGAAAATGAAAGCATCCCAGAGAACAAGGTTAGGTTATCAGAACAAGAGAGACATGGAAAAAGTGCCCATAGAGCTGGGCATCTGACCTTTGGGACATGCAAGGTGAACTGTGGTCGATGACTGGTGTGTTAACCTCAGGGGCTAGGAGGGGATCTTGTGTGGTCAGAATTGTAAGCATGGTTGCTTCAGGTCAGCACTTGCAACAATTGGGAGGAATGAGGAGGCTTGGAAATCATGACCTTGCAACCTGAAGCCAGATGGGGCCCAGAAACACAGTGAGGTGAGGGGCAGTCTTTCAGGTGCTCTATCAGAGTGGCAGCAGGTGGGGTGACACTTCTCCTTCCTTTAGCCTCCGAGCTATTCTTAGACCCCTTCTTATTGAGTGTAGTTCTTGTCACTCCACTTTAAACTCTGGGTGGACCATGCTACCAGCCCTGCCCAGGTTCCCTCAGATCCATAGATGACACACACACACACACACACACACAGAGAGAGAGAGAGAGAGAGAGAGAGAGAGAGAGAGAGAGAGAGAGAGGGGTCCCGAGGAACCTCTGCAGAACCATCTACCACTCTAGTGTTGGTACCATGAGCCTCTGCCACATTCTGCAAATAGCTCCATTTTCTCTTTTTCAGAAACCTAATAGTCTACATTAGCATTTCCGGCTTCAGGCAGCTGTCAAGGTTTAAGTGACTGTGTCTACCTGAAGCAGATCTCAATCCATGTTTAAATTCGCCATGCCTGACCAATCCATAGTAACCCTCCTTTACTTTTTGCTGTAGTGAAATTGGCACTTATACAAACTTAAGACATCTTCCCTTTTGGCCCGCTTTTGTGAACTAATTTCACCACAGTTTATACTGCATAAATTGTTTTGAGAAGAATGTAATGTGTAGAACTTAAAAGCTCTCTCTCTCCCCCATCACACAATCATAGGCATCAATCCCTCCACTGCAGAACTGAGGCGTAGCTGCGGCTGTAGTTAAAGAACAGGGGGGAACATCTGGAGAGGGCTTCCTAATGCTTTTAGACCAAGATTAGGAGGTAAATCCAACCCGGAAATTGAACCCTCACTAAGGATCTTTGTTTATCTGATTACCACTCAAAACCATCTGCACTTAATTGTAAGACAACAAATTATTTCACAATCAGCCAGGATTAAAGGACCTAGCTTCTTATGGGTGTTTTCCTATGGGTAACACTAAAACTAAAAGAAACAGCGTGTGTCATTCTTATCTAGAGTTTAGAAATCCACCAAGCATTTTGTTCGCATGTCTGAGTTGAGAAAGAACTGGTCTCATGGCTCTCTGGTCTAACAAAGGGCATGTACACTAAGTAGAGACCTGCCTCTCCCTTCTGAGAATTTGTTCTAAGAGAGAATCACAGAGGTGATCTTTCACAACAGCATTGGGGTACTTGCAAAAAGCAGAAAGCCACCATACCCACTACTGTGGGAGTCTGACAGGCATACTGTGTCAAGGGTACATCCCAATGTCCTACAATACTTTTTTTCTTAACTCTTGGCAAACAAATAAGACTTGTATACATCTATGTCATCAACCAACCCCATGTTTATCTTTCTTAAGCAATCCTTCAACCAGGAATAGAGGCAAGGCATCTAAATGGTTCTCATTGTTAACTGTCAAGATATACTAGTTTGGACCCCAAAAGTACTACATACACTTTCACCACCAGCACTGGCTTCAGGTCTCACAACCATTTCTATCTGTAATTATTTGTATTGTTTCTTCTGACATTCTAAGACAGGATCATGGTATCACTCAAACCAGGCTTAAAAATAGCAGGATATAGCAGGGCAGTTGCACATGTAAATTCACAGAGATGGTGACAACATGCACAAGACATGTACAAGATCAAGCCAGCCAAAACACCGACATAGTGCTAAGGATGGGGTAAGGTGGTAACTCTTCAGAAAGACCCACTCCTAGCTGAGGAACTGCTGGCAGCTGATGACTGCTAGGAGAGAGAGCATCAGGATGGGGCCCCATGCACCAGAGGATGTCCATACATCAACGTGCATCCAGGCAGTGCTAAGTGCACTCCTTAAGTTTAAAAAAAAAAAAATAACAAAAGAGACCACACGACATTAAGAGGTAATAGTGGTATGTAGGACAGAGGAAGAATTTGAAGGGAGGGTACAGAGGAGAACTTGATCAATATCATTATATGCATGTCTGAGATTCTCAATCAATAAAAAAAATATTAAAAAAAATAGAAGATTCTTGAGAAGCTAGTCAGCAGGATTTCTTCATTTAACTTATGATAAAACTGAGGCCCAACAGATTATCTATCTTATAATTATCTGATTATAAGAACAGGTTACCAGGTTCTTTCTACCACAGCAAGTATCAGAGCCACTCCTATAGACAGGACCAGTCAGGAAAACCCAGGGCCTCACACCCCAGAGGAAGGTGCTCTCTATTGTTTTCTTCTTGCTGTGGTTTTTTGTCCATTGTTTTCTATTTGGTAATTCTTTTAAAATGCAATAATGCAGTTTGGTACATTGAATCAGTCAAATGGCTTTCACAATGTAACTGCAGTAGGAATCAAAGTATCCTGTTTTCTGGAGAAGTTCCAAATTCCAGGTGTAGCATGACATAAGCGTCATTCTCATGAAAATGAAGGTAGTCTGATTACAGAAGAATCAGACAGTGGCCCTCTTCTGTGGCTGTGCTTCTGTGAACCCTGTTCCTGGGACCCCTGGTGTTCTATCTACAGGTGATAGGAACTAAGGCCAATCTTGAAAGCCATTTAGGCAAGGGCAACAGAAATATATGTGGTATTGAAGAGGGAGTATGGGGAGTAATTTATACTCAGAAAATGGCACATTATAGAGAGGACTGCATGTGATCTCCTCCTGGCAATACACCACTGAGTCCTTTTCTCTTTGCAGGTGTTCTTAAGAGATGGCAAATTCAGCTATGTAAACACAGTTGGTGGACTTCAGTAGTATAAAGAGTGGATGGATACTCTCTGCTGCCTCCCATGGCCTCTCATTATTAGTACTTGACATATTCTTTTGAACTATGTATCTCCTTATCAACTTCCCCCATTATTCTGTGAGCTGCTTACAGATTATGTCTCCTTAATTTTTCAGTGTCTAGCTCCAAGCTCAAACAGAACTATTTGTTAATGATTGACAAATGATCACAGGACCAAATGCAAGAATGAGTGAGTGGATGAGAATACACATATCTTACATTCCAGAGACCTGAAAGGTTTATTCTCAGTCACATGGATACTTTTAAACCCACTAACAAGTCCTTACTATTTTCTCTTATCCTGTGAACTTGATGAGACTAAGTAACCAGTACAGGTTGGTAAACATTCCAGAAAAAAAAAATCCAAGTCCAGAATCCAGGCAGGCGCCATTCCATATGCATTCAACAGAAGGGAAAAGTGTACATGTCCATGTTCACCTAACCGCTGAAAATGCATGGGTCTTACCTCAGGGAAGTACTTCACAGATGTGCATCAACTCTTTTTATGGGTAAAAATCAGAAGAGTAATGGTCATTTCTCACTGCCAGAATTGATGATGCATCACCTTGACTACAGAGTTCTCGAAGACCCATTCAATTGGCTTTTGAAATCTGCTCAGAATCAAGGTTCACTTGAGGTAGCACCTCTCAGCGATGCCAAAAGAAATATAAATCAAAATGAAATTGTGATCACAGAGCCACAGAATACTCTAAGTCATTATGGAAGATGACACATTAATTTAACTCTCACATATAAAATGATTGCTTTTTAAGTGAGCTCAGGACACTCACTGATTAATTTTAGGCCAACTTCTGTTCCAACAGCGGGAGGATTTATCAGTTGGATGAGAGAGAGAGATACCAACTGAAAAAATACCATAGCATTAATATTTAAGAAGCACTTCTATGAGAAAAAACAGGATTGTAGAAGGAAGAGAAACTCATGTTTTAAGTTTGCTTCCTACTACCTCCAAATCCAGATTACTCTAGGATCACTGCTTTGAGGTAAAGGCATAGGTTTGATGCCATCGTTGACGTAATGCCCAGTAAAACATTGATATATTCATGAACACCAATATATACTTAATCTGGTATCTCACTAGAACATGCCAGAGAGATGCAATCCTCACTGTTAGATTTTTACTGCTAGTTATTGAGAGTTTATGCTTTCTGGTCCGACTGTGTTACAATTTTCAGGTTTTATTTAGCTTTCACACACTTGGGAATAGACCTTGGGCCAGTTTTTCTTGAAGGACTTTTGTCTCTGCACCACTGATATTAGTACAGTTGAGTAGCCAGCATCTAAATAATTTTTAATTAGATTTTATTTTTTTTAAATGTGTGTATATGTATACATGCATATGAGTACAGTTTGCTGTAGAAGCCAAAAGAGGGCATTTGTTTTCTCTAAAGGTGAACTTGTAGGTAGTTGTGAGTCTTCTGACATGAATGCTCAGAAATGAACTATGGTCCTCTGCAAGAACAGTCAGCGCTCTTAACCACTGAGCCATCACCAAGCCCCTGAGGAACCAGGGTCTAAAGAGCATACATAAACCACTGATCAATTCCCCCTTTCCTCTCAGAGACTTGACATCATGGTATAGACGTCCCTGTAGGATAATTACTGCTAAAACGACCTGTATTGGTTTTACCTAAAGTACAGACTCTTGTCCTGCATGTCAGTTTGTAGTAAATCTGCTTGTGAGCAAGTAGAAGTCAGCTTGTACACTGACAGCTGGATGCCTTGGAGTCTGTTCCTCAGGACACGTGTCAATCATAACGAGATGGAGACACTGATGGCTCCCACCATAGCATCACAAGACCCAGCATGACACCGCTTCTTGCCATCTAGTTTGCAGGAAATGCCCAATGTTTTCTTACAAGCAGAAAGTAATTACAAAGAGTGCAAGTAAACTATGTATATGCTCATGTCTGTCTGAGAACTCTCAGTCCACAATGATAGCCTACTGCTCACGCCTACCCTTGAAGACTTTTTTTCTTTCTTTCTGACCACCCATCAGTTTTTGCTCAATGAAATGATGCTTAGATTTCTCCGGCTACTCTCTAAATGGTCTGACCTTAATAACATGTGGGTTAGGATGCTATATGATCGTGACATGGTCTCTCTTTTCCCTTCAGTTCAAGTCCTAGGTTGCTCAAGGACTGGCTTTCATGAATCTTTATGATGACAGGGCGGAGGACAAAACCAGCTGCTATTTAGGAGATGCAAAGGCAGTGCAGGGAGTCAACAGCTTAAGTTGCTTAAGGAAAAGAAGATCAAAGTCACATAAGGGGTCTGATGTGGGAGCTGTCTGTGTATATATCCTAATCTCATGTAACATCTGGGCATGTTGCACCCTTAAAGCTCTTCAAAGCACATATTTTTTTATTATCGAAGGTGATTTGTAGACTCAGTAACTAAGGCAGAGAAAGGGGATTCCCAGAACAAGCTGGGTAAGCTAGAGTAGAAACATTGGTAAGCTCTGGGTTTGATTAAGAAAGCCTGCCTTAATGAGTAAAATGGGAGTGCAATCAAGGATGACTCCTAACAGGCACCTTAGGGCTTCCACCTCCATGCTCATACACACGGCTAGATGCACAGCCACACACACACACACACACACACACACACACACGTATGTGAAAAAGGAATGACATTAATGGTACCTTCAAGGACTGAAGGAACTTGACCTTCTGGTCACTTTCCTGACTGACTTCCCCATGGTGGCTCTTCCTGGCAGCTGTGCTCTGCTCACCTCACGTTCCTCTTTCCTGTCTGTTCAACCTCATTTCTGTAGCCATCACTCCATGCACCTTTCGTGTGGAGAAGGTCGACCTGGGCTGCTGGTTGTTTCAGCGTCTCTCCTCTGCCAGACACTAAGCTGTTTATCTCCCTACATCCTCATCTCTCCCTGAACTGCTTTGACACCTCTGAAAATAACAGCTCATTAGAAAGTGATCAGAGACTGAGTGAGCAATTGACTGTAATTACACAAAATTACACAGATCTTAACCCAGGCACCCTACTATGTCTCAGCCTGAGAAAGCTGAAGAAGTGTTTACTGGCCAGGCCTGTGGAGGTCACCTCAGTGGTCCCCAAAGGGAAGCAGGGATGACTCTTGGGTGCTGTGCAGGGAGAGAGAGGGGTGCACAGAAAGCCAGCACACTCAAGCAACAACATTCAAAATAAGCTTGAAGCAACCTTGCCTGGGAGGCAGCAGGAAGTTACCACAGAGGCCACTGACTTCAACCCAGGAAAACTTTCATAGAATGGGTGGAGCAGTCATTACCCCACAGGAGCTCCAAGCTCTACAAATCAAAGTGACAGCACAACCAGGTTGCTCTTAAATCCTACACATGCCCTGTCCCACCCCCACATTGGTTGACTCACTCTCCCAGTTTGCCAAGGGTGGTCAGTCTTTGTCTCCCCATCCAGAGCTATGCAACTGGGCTTAGCTGCTGGGTCCCTGCTGAGTCAGGAGACCCAGTCACCTGCCCAAAGTCACCTGAGTCCTCACAAGCCATTTTCACTTGGAATGCAAACCAGGTGATGGAAAAGTTTATGAAATTTTACTGAATTGTGGATTTTATGAGGAAGCACCCTGAACCCCAAATTTAAATATAACACTATTTTGCATTTCAAACATACCTTAGGCCCAGAAAATAACTTCACACAGTATTTTTAATAATTTTGTGCATGAAAGGAAACCTCACAGTTTAGGCTTTCCTATTTGAAGTGACATGATGGTGTTCAGGGATTTTTGGATTTTGGAGGACTTCAGATTTAAATTTATGAATTGGGGAACCTAACTTGTCTCACCTAGCATTTGGAATTTTATATATGTATATGTATTTATGGAAATAAACATAATCACATATGTATATATACATATTCACATATATGCTACATATATAAATATATACTATATGATATATAGTGTATATTTTATTTACATATTATATATTTACTACCCCGGCTTGTGGGGTCACCTAAGTAGCCCTAAATTGAAATGGGATGACATATATACATATATATATGTCACTATATATATATATATATATAGTGGTGCTTGGGTTCAAGCCTAAGACTTAGCATAGTCTAGACAAGCACTATACTACTGCACTACATCCTACCAGTAAATTATTTCTAAACATTTTGTTGCATTTATTTATTTACACATTTGTGAATGTGTGTGCACATTCACAAATATATGCCACATCATAAATATGGAAGTCAGAGGACAACTATGGAGCCTGTTCTCACCATCCACCATGTGGATCCTGGGATCTGAACTCCAATTGTCAGTCTGGGCTGCAAGCCCCTTTATCTGTTGAGTCATCTCACTGCTGCTACCTAGAATCTTTTGAGTGAAGGAAACCTTGTAGCTGATTTGGAACTGGGTGGTGTTCATTTGCACAGTCAGAAAAGAAGCCAGGAAAGCAAGAAGTTCAAAGTAAAAGGCCTCTCTATCAGAATGCATTTCAGGGCAGACTGAGAGGAAGAAAGATTGAAGCTCTGAGTACAAGACCAGGTCACTAAAGAAGAGAGAGAGAGAGAGAGAGAGAGAGAGAGAGAGAGAGAGAGAGAGAGGGGCAAGAGGCAGCGTGTGCACTTCCCACTGGAACCAAGTGCATTAGAGAAGAAATCACTTCAGAGACGTGTGTTGCTTTGAGGATCAGGACAAAATCCTTGGCACACTCATCTCCTCTAAGTTCTTGTGGATGCAGATAATTGGTTGTCACAGCAAACATGGGCAAACTGGCCTGATTTTGCCCAGGGACACCTTCACTCCCTCCTGTCTCTACCTCAGTCTGAATCAACACTCTCCTGTCTTATTCAGGGTTTCTATTCCTGCACAAACATCATGACCAAGAAGCAAGTTGGGGAGGAAAGGGTTTATTCAGCTTACAGTTCCACATTGCTGTTCATCACCAAAGGAAGTCAGGACTAGAACTCAAGCAGGTCAGGAAGCAGGAGCTGATGCAGAGATCATGGAGGGATGTTTCTTACTGGCTTGCTTCCCCTGGCTTGCTCAGCCTGCTCTCTTATAGAACCCAAGACTACCAGCCCAGGGATGGCACCACCCACAAGGGACCCTCCCCCCTTGATCACTAATTGAGAAAATGCCCCACAGCTGGATCTCATGGAGGCACTTCCCCAACTGAAGCTCCTTTCTCTGTGATAACTCCAGCCTGTGTCAAGTTGACACACAAAAGGAGCCAGCACACTCTCCCTTATTTTTGCTTTGGAGCTTATACCTAGGATTCAGATGGTGATGAATACTTCACCTGTGTAGCCCCAGCCCCAACCCCACCCCCTGCACTGAGGTTGCTTTGAGCAGCTTTCTGAGTTTCTCTTTGCTCCTGGGAATATGTCCAAGACTCATGGGAGAGACTGGAGATGTGGCTCAATTATGAGTGCCAGTCTAGCATTCAGGAAGCCCTAGTTTTGATCCTCAGTACTGCATGAACCAGGCCTGGAAATGCACACCAGTCATGCTAGCACTTAAGAGAATCAGAAATCCAAGGTCATTCTTGCCTACGTAGTGAGTTCTAGCCCAACCTGGTCTTCATGAGACCCTGTTTCAAAAGCAAAAGGAATAAAAGAGCTGAAAACCAAAATATGAGTGTGATATCTAACATGGGATAAACAGTTAATCAGTGTGTCTGCTTGTGTGGCTCCTACCAATGAGATGGTACCATCCTGAGGCGTATGTTCCCCCCCCCCAAAAAAAAAACCATGAAGGTTTGGTATTTTTATTTCAGTGGGACCACAGGACAGAGTTTGAGGAATCAGAAGTTGAAGGTAAATCACCCTGCCAAGTTTCATAACATTTAACATCCTGTGGATGTTCAGGTGCGTGAGAACACTGCTAATCTTCATCAAGACAACAAGACGTTGAGTTAGAGGAAAGAACCGCTTCCTTCTCAGGCCCCCAAGGTGGTTACCTGCATGCTGGAGATCACAAGTGGGCATGCTATGTATACATTTAAGGATGCAAAGGATAACTTCAAAATATTTGCTAAGGAAAGAAGTTGGGTTTGAGAATGCTGTGGATAGAGGAATAACTGCTATTATTCCATTAGATCACTACAAGCCGTCTCTTTCCTTTCCTCCTCCTTCCCTCCTTCTCTCTCTCCCTGACTCCTTCCGTTTGTGTGTATGGTATGCATGTGCATGACCACTGTATTCTTGCATGTGACACTGTGTCACTTTGGATCTTGGAGAAGCAGCCTAATGACCCAACTTTTCACCTTGATGCATGGTAGTTAGGAATCCAGCCCATTGCATCTGCTCCTAAAGCTTCTTACCTCACTAACAGAGAAGCATTAATGAGCGCTTATGGATCCTAAAGCATGAAGCTATCTCCTGGTTTTCACATTAAACAAAAACATTTGGCTCTTAAAACTTATTTAGAAGGACATATACATATCCCCTAGTTGGAATGCAAGAAGGAGGATAATGGGAGAAAATTGTACAGAATAGGAAACAAAAATGGCCTTGGAAATAGAAAGGTTTGCCATGTAGAATTACAAATTAGAATGACTAAGCTACTCTCGGGGTTCATATCTCCTCACTCCCACCGAGATGTTCCCCTCCAGAATTTCCTTCTGAATGGCTATGCACTAAACTTGGATGTTGCTATTTGACCAGAGATGGGCCAGCTGGGACTTGAGGGGAGTCCTGTCCTGGATACTGAGCATTGCACCTGTGCTGAATGGGTAACAGAGTCATCTACTCAGATATGAACAAACTGAAGCCTGATGCAGAAAGAAAGGAAGAGAGATTTTGTTAGCAGGGAGAGGTAGAGAGTAGCACAGAATAGTTGGGGCACCCTGAGGGCCTGGACCTCCTGTCATTATGAGATGGTTATGGAACCTTGCAAGGACAAAGACTCTGATGTCCTAACCACAGGTACTGGATTTCTGGCTGTTTTATATCTTGCCTTTAAAATGAATGAAATCACATTAATTTGCGACACACGATATATGCATATTTATTCAGATACATGATTAGGCTAAGGGACAGTTTGGCACTAACATGAGGTGGCATTAGGATGCTCTACGTGGATCCAGTTAGCTAGTACTCAAGGGGCAGCACTGGAAGCTGGAGGTAAAAGAGGCAGGGGTTCTGCTTCCTACCCTCACACTCCAACCTGTGCCTTCGGAATGGCTTCTTTATTTAGGTAAGATGACAACATGAGGACACAGGCAGGAGCCATGAGCATAGCCTTCCACACATGTTCTCCCTGTCAGTCAAACATGCTTCTGGCGGTGGTCCATGGTGCTGGGCATGTAGGGCTGGGTGACTGAGTGGGTACTGAGACATACATCTGGATAGTTTAGCAGCCACTGGGGGCAACTAGACAAGAGATACCAGTGCTCAGAAGAGATAGAAAAGAGTCATCCACTGTTAGTCTCACCACACCAAAGAGTCCCCACAGAAATTTAGTGAGTTCATTGTCTCATCCTGTCATGATATATCAGCTATATACTGAACCTTATACACTATACATTACATTTTATATACTATGTAATCTGTAATATGTACTATATACTATACACAGTATACTATGTACTGTATACCTATTATACCCTATACTATATACTATACCCTATATGCCATACTATGTACTATATAATATACACTGTGCTACATATTATACACTATATACTATATGCTCCATACCATACACTATATACTATGCACTATACACTTTAGATGTAATCTGTATCCTGTATCACTATACACTAAGCTCTACCCTATTATCTCTTATTCTTTATTTATTCTTTTTACTTAATTTTGTGTGTGTGTGTGTGTGTGTGTGTGTGTGTGTGTGTGTGTGTGAGCATCTGTCTTTGTGTCTGTGTCCCTGTGTGGTGTGGGGTCAGTGGTTGGGTGAGTACGTGGATGAATGTATATGTGTGTGTGTGTGTGTATCTCTTTATGTGTGCCTTTATGTGGTGGTGGGGTCAGCGGGTATGCGGGTACATGGATGAGTGTGTGTGTGTATGTTTGTGCAGTGTTGGGTGTGTGGGTGAATATGTGTGTGTGGTAGGATCAGCTGCGTTCCTCCATCACTCTCTAATGGAGCCTTGCAACCACAACTGGCAATTTTTGATGTGGTGCTGCAGATCTGAACTCAGATCCTCACACTGTGCAGCAGGCAGTTTGATCTGTTATTCTTGAAGACAGGAGCAAGTTGTCCTCTGAGAGGCTCCACCCAGCAGCTGACTCAGACAGATACAGACATCCAGAGCCAAACAGTGGATGGAGCTTGGGGACTTGTATGGAAGAATAGGGGGAAGGATTGCAGGCCTAAAGGGAATAGGAACTCCACAGGAAGATCAACAGAGTCAACTAACCAGAATCCTTGGGGCTCTCAGAGTCTAAACCACCAACCAAAGAACATACATGGGCTGGACCTAGGTCTCCCAGCACATGTGTACCAGATGTGCAGCTTGACCTTCATGTGGGTCCCAAACAACTGGAGTGGGGGCTATCCCAAAAGTTGTTGCCTGTCTATGAGCTATGTTCTTCTAGCTGGGCTGCCATGTCTGGCCTCAGTGGGGGAGGAAGCACCTAGCCTCACAGAGACTTGAAGTGCCAGGGTGGGGGGGATACCCACACACTCAAAGGAGAAGGAAAGAGGGATGGAAGAAGGATTGTGGGAGGTGGTGACAGGGAGGGGGCAGTGAGTGGAATGTAACTTGAATATGTAACAAAAAATAAAATTAAATAATAAAAACAAAAAAGAATGAACCATCCCAAACTTGGGTTAATTCTTGGCAGGCCATAAGCATTCAGGGACCACTACTCAATAAATTAAACAGATTCAAAAATCTCCATAAAGGCTCATTCATCCTTTTAGATATTTGTTCCTTTCTGTAAATCCAGAACTCACAGATCCAACTGGTCTAACTGTCCAGTTGGCCTAGGAATCCCCCATTTCCTCTTCCTTAGCATGGAGGTTTCTGTTAAACCACATGCCCATAATACATTTCATGGGTGGTAGGGATCTGAACTCTGGTCTTTGTGTTTGCAAGGCAGGTGCTTTACCCACTGAGCTATCTCTCTAATCCACAGCTGTGAAGTTTTGAATATTCCATATTTTAGGTGTTTTTAGGTTGTGGATAATCAACTTACATTCATACTGTAATATGTCCAAGAATATGGAAGATAGAAAACTAAAAGTAAATCCTAATCCATGAAAAACAACATCTTTTGTCATCTGATGTCTCAATCTGTACCACTGGCAGTGACCTGAGAACAGTCCAGGACTCTGCTCGAACAGAAAGCCCCTTAGAAAGCACCTCTGCAACCAGAAAGGCTGCCCCTCAAAGTGGTTGCTTCTATCCACAGCAGGAGTAACGGCTCATTAACAGACAACACAAGCAATAAGTGATGCCCAATCTTAGAGGAATGCTCTCTCCCTGCTTCTTAGAAGCTTTGAAGAAGCGCTGGGAAGCAGAACTATCCTTTGCATGGATGAAGATTGGTCCACTATCCAGAACACCTAACTGACCTAGCAAGTCTGTGTGAAAGAATCAAGAATCTTTCTGTTTCCTTGTCTGCCTTATTAAAACATCTTCCAACTGTCAAGATTGTGTCGGACTGACTTATTTGACTTTTCTTAGGTCACTATAGTTTATAATGAAGAAACTTCCTTAAAATTGTAAAGGGAAGGGCTGGAACAATGGCTGCTATTCCAGAGGTCCCGGGTTCAATTCCCAGCCACCACATGGTGGCTCACAACTATCTATAATGAGGTCTAGTACCCTTGTCTGATGTGTAGGCATACATGCAGGCAGAACACTATATACATAGTAAATAAATAAATCAGAGAGAGAGAGAGAGAGAGAGAGAGAGAGAGGGAACAAACATAAAGGGAAAAAAGGGGAATGGGACAGGTAAATCTTGGCACCAACATGGTTGTAGTAACTCCTTTTTCCTTTAAACGCATGTCTGAGCTTCTCAGTTCCTTGCAGACACTGCAGCTTGTCTTGATTTTACACTGAACACCATTTTAGCACTCAAGGAAGTGTTTACCTTTTGAGATGGGCACATCCCTTTCCCAATGGCACAGGGCTGGCAATTCAATATGTACTCATGCCTGTCTTTGGGCTGGACAGAGGCTCCTGGAGATCTCTGACCTTTAGCTAGATTCAGTGGGTCACAGGTATCACACTTAGTGGGGATGGAGTCAGAACTCTGCCTTCAGAGGCCTCAGGATCTAAAGCCCAGCCAGACTCTGGGCATCTCTTTGTACTTCCTGTGCCATCCACCAGCTTTGTGAACCATGGGAGAGATCTTTCCACTGTGCAGCCTGCAGGCAGCCCTTTGACTAGGCCTGTTCCTGGATCTCTGTACCTGGATGGGGTTAGGATAGGAGTGGAGTCTTTTTTGGTCTCAGTTCACTGCCTCTGCCTCACCCTTGGCCTGTAGGGCAAGTGTGATGTACCTGGTGGTTTAACTCAGCTTTACTGTGCAACCCTTAGGTATTAGGGGGAGAATATACATACATACATACATACATACATACATACATACATACACGTATACACACATACATATACACATACATGTATATGTGTGTATATGTATGTTTGTATGTATGTATGTGTGCATGTATGTTTGTATGTATGTAACACACATATATGTATGTGTGTATGTATGTGTGTATGTATGTATGTGTGTATGTATGTATGTGTATATGTATGTTTGTATATATGTATGTACACATACATGTGTGTATGTGTGTTTGTATGTATGTATGTATGTGTATGCATGTGTATATGTATATGTGCCTAATTAGACTCAGGTATACACAAGCAACATTAAAGGGACTCATCAGATTGTATTTGTGTGTGTGTGAATGGGTGTGTATTTCAATAATTTTTAAAAAGATCACATAGACTATGGTGGTTAAAATTAAAATTACTGTCAGTGCTAAAAGTTGGAGAGAATATGGATCATTGCAAAACATTCATGCATTTCTGGCAAGAGTACATTTTGATTTTTCTTATGAAGTTAAACATGCAATTTCAGTCTAGTATTTACCCAAGAGAAATGCTAACATATGTTCACAAAAAGACTTCTATAATAATATTCCTGCTAACCTTTCTCATATTAATCAAACACTGGAAAGAGCTCAAAAGTCTGGGAACTAAAGGATAGGGGTATGTGTAAAATAAATGACTATTTCTTTCTGAAACCAACAATAAATGTGTAATTTTCAGAGGTATTAACTTGAGGACAGGAAGCCAAAAAGCATACACACGACTTTATTCTCTCTAACATGGCAGACAGACCAAAGTAATTGTATAAACATGTGTTGGTGGTGGAGAGAAATCCCTCTGGTAGGAGGAGAAAAAGAAACACTTTTAGGCAATAAGAATTGAAACACTGTATCCAGTGCCAAATATCAAAACACAATTTATCTGAAAATTATAAGTCAAAATTCACTTAAGAAAAATTATGAGACAGTGGCATACACCTATAGCCAGAGCACCTAGGAAATTGAGGCAGGAAGATCTCCCTAGATTCACATCCAGCTTGAACTGTCTAGTGAGATCATGGCTAACTTGTTTACTCAATAAGACTATGGGCAAAGTTCACATATAGGAGAAGATATTGCAATTCCTAGAATGGTCAAAATTTCGAATATTTAGAAAATACATCAGCCTCCTAAAAATTGAAAAGACATAGGTTCCAGCTACAGTTCAGACACAGTACAGGCAATTAAAAAAACAAAAAACAAAACAAAACCCAAGGCTACGAATGAATATAAATAAAATCCTCAAACTGACCAGTAATTTTAAAGACTCAAATCAACAAGAAATCCATTAGTGGTTGTCACTTATCGAAGAATAGAGTGAGGAGAAGAACAGATGGAGGAAGAGGAGAGAGTGGGAGAGAGGAAGGATAGACAGACAGACAGACAGACAGGAGTATGCTTCAATGTGTTACTAATTGAAAGCTTGGGAGAAGACAGCCAGGAAAAAGGCAAAATATTTGTGCGAGAATCCCACTGGGTGCTGCCACAATTGTGAATGGAAAGAAATGTGCAGCTTGAAATCCTATCTGTAAGGCCAGGGAACTATGTCACTGGGTATTAAATCTAGGAAGCTGGAAAAGTAATGCAAATGCCAGCAAGTGGGAACATAGGTTAAAGCAGGAATGAAGGGGAAAGAAAAGCAATGGAGAGAGAGAGAATCATGATGTCCTCAAGTCATGGAGGGAGGGAGAAGAAAGCACAGAGTCCTCAGGCCATCTGGGCCTACTGTGTCCTCCAGTTCCAGGGTGGAACTAGGAACCCTCGTGTTCAATTCAGACCCTCAGAGGCCACCTTCTTCCAGTTACCATTATAAGCTGTGAATAGCTAGGTGCCAGGCTGTGGGCTCAAAGTCTTCCCTGGATATCTTGAAATCTCCCCTGTCGCACAGGGGGTGACCATTTCATAATGGTTACCTTAACTTTCTTAAAAACACAGGAGTGTCACAGAACACACCTGGGTTCACTCTGCCAGCTCAGAGGGAGCTGAGCTCCACCCCAGACTTTCCTCCCTCACTCCCAACATTAAATTAGAGTTGTTCTCAGTCTTTCCAGGAGTTCAGGGATCAGGGCTAAGGCAGAGACAGGGAGGACAGTGCTGGTAAGGCCAGGTTTACACACTACTTCAGGCTTTCACACAGTGATGTCTCCTCTTGACAACCTGGTGTCTGACTTTCCTGCCAGCAGGTATGGAGTTCCCAATATTCCCCAGGGTACACCAAAGCTCACCTAGAAAAATCTCAAATTGCATCATTTACAGCCAGTGATAATCCATTCTGATTCTCCTTTCAACACCTTCCTATTATAAAGAAGCATTTTGTTTTCTCTTTAAACAAACAGAAGTAACTCATTCAAATCCACTTGCACTTCTAGAGTGAAAGATTATGGCCTAGGGATAGTGTAAAATGCAATTTATTTGATCTGCTTATTTTTTTTTAATTCCCTCAACCCATATGTTGGTGAGATTAGCAAAGAGCGAAATACAGTGGAACCACAAGGTGATTACTTTAGAGAAATACCATTCTAAGGTTTAGGATTAAGGTTCTAAAGCCCAGGATTTAAAGGAACCCAGGTGAAGCAGTGTCATACTGAGTACACTGAATTTGGTGTGTGGGGTCAGAGTTGTAATAAAA
Organism: Tokudaia tokunoshimensis; assembly: GCA_036184795.1. Taxonomy (NCBI): domain Eukaryota; kingdom Metazoa; phylum Chordata; class Mammalia; order Rodentia; family Muridae; genus Tokudaia; species Tokudaia tokunoshimensis. The sequence continues at coordinate 83,960,169 of BTHU01000015.1, forward strand.
CTGCACAAAATAACACATTCACGAACTAGTTCTTTTCCACATATGCAGTGACGTCAGGCTACAGCAAGAAGTAAGAGACAGAGTATCTCTCGTGATTGTGTTAAAATAGTGAGTTAAAATGCATTTAAAATAGATGGGACCAACGGGATGGCTCAGCAGATAAAAGGTACTTGCCACTAAGTCTGAGGACCCCAGTTTAATCACTGCAACTCACATGGTAAAAGAAAAGGAAGGGTGTCTCCCCTACTGGCAGGAAAAGTCAGATGCCAGGCTGTCAAGAGTGGAAATCATTACGTAAAAGACAGAAGCAGAGTGGGAATCCCAAACTTGCCTGCATCGCGTTCTCCATCTCTCTGCCTTAGCCCTGAATCCCAGTCACCCCCCTGGGGCAACTGAGAATAACTGTATGTAACCTAGACAGACAGACAGACAGACAGACAGACAGACAGACACACACACACACACACTAATGATGGTGATAATAATGATGACAAATTAATTTTTATAAATCATAAGAATAATTATTGTTCAAAACATATATCCCCCCCCAAAATCAAACTTTCACTGTGACTTTCAGACCTTTGCTTTTGTTTAAGATTTATTAATATTATTTTAATTATGCTGGGGGAATATATGCATACGAGTGTGTTATTCTCAGAAGGAGATCATTGGGTCGTCCTGGAACTAGAGTTGCAGCAAGCAGTTTGGAGCAACCATGTGGTGCTAGGAACTGAACCCCAGTCCTCTGCAAGTCCAATAAATGAGACTTGAGTTATGATATTTATTTAGTGGGCTCTTTGCAATTACTGGGGATTACCTCTAATCTAAATCTCTAATGCTAGTTTGGATACTACCCCAACTACACCCCCCACCCCCCACCCCCGATTGATCTTTGTTAGTTATCTGGGCTATTTCTGCTCCAGCTGTCTAATGTCCTGGGGAGGCACATGCTGCTGGTGTATCATGACTAATGGAGACCTCCTGTTCTTTCCTTCTATTTCTCTCCTCCTCATTCTCCCTACCTTGTACCCAGCCTGGTAACTCAAACTCCACCTCTCTCTATTCTTCCCAGTAAACAGCTGTCACCAGTTTTAAATTGGGGAGCAAGGTTTACATAACCAAGGTTGGTATATGTGAGGATCCACTCATCTTGGAGCAACCAGATCTTGGAGTACAGAACTTAGCATTTGAATACAAGCAGCACCAGACCAAACCCCTACATATAGAGACCAAAAAAGCAAGATGTTGAGGCATGGGAGTGAGAAAATATGATGCCAAGATCTTTTGTTTTGTTTTATGTATGGGTAGGTACATGGGAGAAAATGTACGTACTTCATGAGTATCCATAAGCACACATGTGCATGTATGTGCATGGAAACAGAGGTCTGCCTCTATCACTCTCTGCTTGTCTGAGACAGGGTCTCACTGAATCCGAAGTTCATAGACTGGTCTATATTGGCTGGTCAATGGGCTTTATGGATCTCCCTATCTCCACCTCCTAGCTCTGGGATTACAGGCAGGATGAAAGACATTGAGCCACAACACCAAACTTTTGTTATGTGTTGGGGCGAGATCCACAGTTAGCATCCTCATGTTTTCATGATAAGCTCTTGGCCCACTGAGCCACTGTCCTATCCTTCAGTGGCAAAATCACTATGTACAATGCAAAATACTGGAAAAATCAATCCTTCCCCCGCTGGAGAGGAGAATCTAACTTGATCCTTGTCTTCTAGGAGTGATCCACCTTCCAATGTCACTGTGAAGGCATCTGTAATAAATGGAGTTGGGGAGTTTGATATCTCTTTCATGAGCCCTGGAGCTGGAGTTGAGCCTCTGTCCCTGGCATTTTGCAGAACATAGGTGGTTCAGCTTAAGCACAGGGAGCCTTGGATTTAAAGTCATTGTTGCCTCATCCAAGAATAAATAAGCAACATGACTCTCAACTCTGCCTACAAGAGAAAAAGGAACAGCAAGATGGATAAAGGCACCTGCTGCCAATCCTGATGACCTGGATGGTTTCATCCAAGGTGGTGGAAGGGACAACTCCCTCAAACTGTCCTCTTCTGTTTATTTAAGTGATGTGGCATGCACGCACACACACACACACACACACACACACACACACACAGTGTGAAATATATGCAAAATAATACCTTAAAGTATCCTGATTGGAGTTTGTGATATTTAAAACACACAAATAAATTGATAATGTGCAGAAACAGAAAAGGGACAGATGATAGCCACCTTGGAATTAGCTCACATTTTGAATTGCAACCATGAGGAGCACAAGGGCTCTGGGGAAGGATAACACCTACCTATGCAACCAGAAATAAGTACAAGATGGAAGGAGTAGAGAGGAGGATGCCCTATTGGCATGCATTTCCATATTCATTACTGAGTGGAGCTAAAAGGCCCCACATGCAGGAGATCACTGGACACAACCATGGAGCTCTGCCTGTTGCCCAAGTCCTTGGGACCAAAGACCAAAGGAAACAATCAAGTTAGGATCTATGGATTCAGAATGGCCTAATGTCCATCCTAAAGAGTCTGATGAACCACAGGGGAGAGTACAAAATGGTTAATGAGGGGAAGAAATGTAGTGTGATTTATCTTGTGTACCTGGCCCTTTAAAGGATCCCCAGTTGCTAGTCAACTGGGCCTTTATGAATTCTTAGCTGTTGGAACTGCTTGAGCCTATGACCTTCAGCGTTGGTTGCTGCTTGGATTTCTGGGAACAGGATAAGATTTAAAAAAAAAAAGCCAGCTGAGGCAGAGAAAGTGAATTGGGGTAGCCGAGTAAGAGAAAGTGGTTGGTGAAGATATTGTTAGGAGACAGTTGAGCCAGGAGAAGCTGAACTGAGCAGATAGCCTAGGGCAGTTGTTATAGTTTGGACCTGATAGTACTGGGAAAACTGGGAGAAGGGACTGATTAAGGACACTGTTGTGGAACTGACAGAGGTTGTGAGAAACACTTAAAGAGGCTGGTTGGAAACTGGGAGGAATGGTTGGGAAAGAAATTTGATTCAAGGATTCTCCACCCCCCTTCTGTCTCTCCTCTCTCCTTCTTCTTCTTCTATCCAGTGATAGTGAGTGAAACCTGAAGGTGGGGGAGATATGAGCAAAAGAAGAACCTACAAAATAGCAAAGACCAGCTACAGTTACAAAGGTGATAAGAGGCACCAGAGCCCTTCAGAGCCAGAACAGACTAATAGAACGCAGAGTAAAACCTTCCAAAGGATAATAGGTCTGCAGAGTTATGGTGTATCCCTGTTTTAAGCACACCCATATTATAGTGAGAGACGTGGACTGTTTGAGAAGGGAAAACATTTCCGGTTCCTCTTAGCAGAATCACCTTAGGAAATGGCCAGACAGATTTCTCAGTGACCTGGAATAAAGAATAAGAATGACAGCATACTGAGAAATGTCAGCCTCTGAGATCAGGTTGAAGGACAGAGACATGTTAGCCCAGAGCTCATGCTTCTCCAACTGCAGAAACATCACTTATTAAATGCAGATGCATTTGTCCTAAACAGGCCTCCATACTTGACTGCTGAATGTTTCTCTGCAAATGGCCTCTGGGTATTCTGAACTGTAACCTAGCTTGCTGTACAGGCAGCTATCACCTGAATACACTGGTAACCAAGCAACTGAGCATTGGCCAATCAGAGAAGCCCATCCCTCAACCATTCCCAACCTAAAGACTCCAAAATCATGCCCTAATAAGGCAAGCCTGATGTTGCACCCACCAGTCAATCTCTGCTGTGTCATTTCCTATACTGCAGATGCAAAATGGGTTTCCTCCCTGCATACTGAACCATCTTCCCTCTGGGATCATATGTTCCTAGAGCCTTTCCTTTCTTTGACTAACATTTATTCAGTTCTAATTGGGATCTGTCTTTCTTTGGACTCAAGGTTTGCTGGAAGGCAGATCTGACTCTGAAGGGCTCTGATCTGCAGGGTATGAGGCAGGGTTTCCTGCTGATGCTGATGACTGTAGACCCTCAGCCTAACTCTGTATCCCTGATAATGCAGCTGTGGGCAGCCCCAGGAAGGCAGAAGAGGCTTAGATAGAAGTCCATGCATCAAACCCAGTTTGGCAAGGAAATTCCAGAACAACACTTTGCCTTGTCCATAGGTATTCAGGACTCAGTCATTTTTGAAGCAAATCCCTATACCTGATAATTGCATATAGCCTTGTAACTCAAACTTAGACCACAGAGGAATGCTAGGTCCCTAGTGTAGCCAGCCTAGCAGAATTAAAATGAAGATATTCTAAAGAGACACTCCTGTCTCTCAATCTATTAGATATTGGAACAGTGGACTCCAAAGAAAGGGAAAGTATCTCAGAAATCTCATGCCAGGATGAGGAAAGGGAGCCAGCTTGAGGGGCGTCTTATCTCCCTGACAGAGATGCCACACAGTTCTAAGAATTCATTAGACCACCTTACAGGATGAGGCTGAAACCCAGACAACGGTGGTCGGTGGCGTCAGGACCACATCTTGACCAGGACTGCTTAAATGTACATATTCCTGGACCTTTCAAACGTTGACCCCACTTCAGGACCCCAAAGACAGACTTGAGGGGTTTGCTGGACTCTGTCCTTCTCAGTGGGCTCACATGGAATAAACTTCCTTTTGTGCAGTCCTTTTTTAAATTTGGTGCTTTTAATTGGTTTACTGGGGATGAGTGGCAGGCTGTGTCCCTGAGTTTGATAGTGTAAGTGGTGTGGAAATGACATGGGCAAGGGTAGTCACATGGAGGTGGACCCAAATGAAAACAAGGCACCAGGCCCATCGCCACATATGACAAGCAGCAGGTGAGCAAGTCACATGCATTCATGTTGAAAGTTCTGTGTGCGTTGAGTGATGCGTCAATTTTTGTGAGCGTCTGTCACTTAAAAGAGACAATAGGGGCTGGGCTACAACCCTGGGCACAGTGTGTGTTACATATGCAAGTGTTGAGACCCCCAGGTTCAATGACCAGTACTTACATAAATAAATGGATGAATAAATAATGATAGCATTTGGCCTTTAAGGGACAGCATTACAAACACACAAGGATACAGCTTTTTATTTTTTTTAAAGCAACTTACTGTTTGAGAAATTATGCTTAAATTCTAATAAAACCTCCAGATGATATTCTCTCTACTTAGCATGTATCTCCGTTCAAGTTTCAACACATTCGCTGAGATATCCTTTTTAAATTACTATTTTCCAATTTATGAGGCAGATTGCTCTGTCATTGTGCTCACAGAGCCTTGGGGCCTAAGCTGGAGTTGAAAGTTAAACATCTATTTGCATTTGGGTTAGGAAATCCCTGTCATGGTTCCACGAGACTTCGGCTGTCCTTGTGGATTTGGTAAGATCAAAGCCCTAGCATTAAGTGATCCTGGGTTTTCATGCTCCCTGCAGCCAATCACAAAGAGTTATGACTGTGCACACGGCCTGTCTGCCAACTTGCCCCAGCCTGTGTTCACCTGTTTCCATTGGACTGGATGCACTGATGCTGATGTTGCAGAAGTCTGCAAAACTGAGAGTAAGCAAAAAAAAATCTGAAATGTAGCCATGTGGAAGCCAGAGACACACAGAAGATGTACAAAAGTCGTGTGTATGTGTGTGTGTGTGTGTGTGTGTGTGTGTGCGTGTGCGTGTGTGTGTGTGTGTGTGTGTGTGTTGGGGAGTACACAGTCAGTCCATGGGGCCCTCAAGTTGCTGGGTCTGGACCCACAGGTTTAGATTTGTAGACACAAAGAACACTGTTCTCAAACATCAAAATGATTAACAGTTTATTCTTCTCTAGTTAAATTTGAGTACTCATGGCCTGGGAACACAAATTTAGGTTACCCAAATTCCATGTTCTAATATTGGAAGCCCTTTTTATGAACCAGAACAAAAAAGTCTCAAATCAAGGGATGTTTAAAATGCATTTTGTGGGTACACCAGAGAGGCAGGTACACCAAAATGGGGGCAGCTTTTCTACAGTCTTCAGATGCTATCTGATAACGCTTTTAGCTCTGAAGTTTATGAAAGCTAGTCACTGGGTAAATTAATAGCTCCTGGGCGTATACCCAGAGGCTTTACCTGCCTGCAATAAGGACACATGCTCCACTATGTTCATAGCAGCCTTATTTATAATAGCCAGAAGCTGGAAAGAACCCAGATGTCCCACGGAGGAATGGTATATTTACACAATGGAATACTACTCAGCAATTAAAAACAATGAATTTTATGAAATTCTTAGGCAAATGGTCAGAACTGGAAAATATCATCCTTAGTGAGGTAACCCAATCACAAAAGAACACACATGGTATGCAGTCACTGATAAGTGGATATTAACCCAGAAGCTCGGAATACCCTAGACACAACTCGCATATCAATAGATTTCCAAGAAGATGGAAGGAGAGACCCCTGGTCCTGGAAAGACTGGATGTAGGGGAATGCCAGGACAGAGAAGCGAGAGGGGGTTGAATGGGGAAAAGAGGGAGGGAAGGAGGCTTATGGGACTTTCGGGGAGGGAGGAACCGGGAAAGGGGAAATCATTGGGAATGTAAATAAAAAAAACTTAGAAAATAAAATAAAATTAAAAAAAAAAAGAAACGTTTGTATCTATTTTGTATCTATTACTCACAGGATGTAAGTTCTGTCACTGAGGTGGACAAGGAATGGCTGGCTGTCCATGGAGCTAAGCTCGCTGGTGATAAGGTAATTAGCTTCTAAACCTGCAACATTCCAACATCCCCACAGAACTGCGGTAATAATTTCTCTCTGCTGACACAGGTTCTTTCCAGGAATTCTTCTTACTGGGTCCTTGGCAATGACCTTAACACTCAAGGAGGCAGGATCCTGCTGGCCCCAGAATGTACCCTCCTACACATACATATAAATACACAGTATCTACACAGGTAGAATAAATACTGTATACTTGTCTTATGGTCAGCAAAAACAACTATATGATTATTTTTAGCATAGTAAATAGGAATGTTTAGATAGAATTATTGCCTTTGTAATTAATCTCAAACATTACCCAGGGTGGTAAAAGTGTTTATAAACATAAATACAGAATCAATAGATATAATAAATTTCACCTAATGATAAGAAAACTATGAGACAGAACAGGCATTTTTTAGAACAACAGATTCCAGCCCGTAGTTATTTTTGTTTTATTGTAGGCTCCTAGAAAGTGATAGGTAAAAAATGATTACTTTACAAGGTGATAAATTTGATCTTGTCTAAAGACTCGGCAGTATGGACAGCTCCTGAAGATTCTAGATTTTCTTCCCCATACTATGGGCAAAAAGAAAAATCGAAAGGATTTACTTTTCTATGGAAATTACTCAGTCTGTGCTATTCTACATTCAGGGGAGTGTTTCACAAGATAACTGAATAAGGACAAAGAAAATTACATTGACCAAGGGTGGGGACAGAAAACTTTGCTCATGGAGAAGAGAAAATGAAACCATGTATTTCAAGAAAAGGAAATGACAACCAGTCACTGCCACCAGGTGGTCTAATTTTCAGGACATGCATATTCCACCATAATAACTAAGAACTAGGAGACTGCATTTGTAAGGAAAAGGAAGACGGGCACTCAAACCCACGTGATGCGCTGCAGCCCTGCAGAAGCACATGCCTCCTCGTTCTTCAAAGGCCATGAAAATAACTATTTTTCCGCCTCATTCTTCAAAGGCCATGAAAGTAACGATTAGTCACGACGCAATTGCAATCTATCAACAAGTCACGTTTCTGTGGAGGTAATCAATGAAAAGCTAGCAACCTAGCCTACAGCTCTCACCTCCAAAGTACAATCCCGAGAGTTCAGCAGACAATTAATGTTTAATTCATGTTGGGTCTGGATGATGCAGCCTGGAAATCTTTATGAGGAAAGTGGTCCTGGGTTATAGAAGAGAGGCAGAAAGAATGGTAAATCTGTAGGATGGGGGTGTAGGATTCTGTGAAAGCCTCTTTTGAACAGGCGTGGCGGCTGCACTCATGAACTCATTGATGCTGTGGTTTCCAGCACATGCCCAGGGCAAGCTTGGGGCTATCAGCATTTCATCATGGAAAGGGGGGGGGGTTCCTGAGACCTCCACCCCTCCCTGAGAGTTGCTGGAGGAGGGGGTGTCAGAAAAATATATCGAATCAAAACTCACTAAAACTATCACAAAATGCTGAGATCTGTGTTTTATAAGTTGTTGAGTGCTGTCTTAATTCTGCCCATCTCACAGAGGTATTACCATGTCTATCATTCAGATAAGGTGGTACCATAAAGTGACTAGGCCTTTGTCTATATCACCACCTCATCTCGGGGGTCCCAGATTCCTGCTCATATACCATTGCCTTAAAAAGTCATGGGGCAAAATACCATGAACTAATGGGTAGGAAACAAAGGAAATGCACCCCTTACAGACTGCAGTACTGGGATCTAAGAATTAGTGATTTAGTATTTTGTGAGGGTTTGTTCCTAAAAGGCAGCACCCTGTTCCTACATCCACATGATGGAAAAGGCAGGGCACTTCTCTGGGACCTAACTCATTTGTGATGTTCTGTCCATCTCTCTTCTCTCCTTCTCCTCCTCCTCCTCCTCCTCCTCTTCTCTCTCTGTTTTCTCTCTCTCTTTCTCTGTCTCTGTTTCTCTCTGTCTCTCTATCTCTCTCTGTCTATCACACACACACACACACACATACACACACACACACACACACTTTATTTAGCTCATAGGATCATCACACTGGGATTTGAACCATGGACCATAGAAAATACAAGCATTCATATCAGGTAAAAACCCTTCAGAAAGAAGTGACAATAGGAACAATCCAGTCGTCATCCACTTAGACACTTGTATTCACTATTGTTCTGGATATTGCTCTGAGACATCATTGTTCTGGATATTGGAGACATCATTGTTCTGGATATTGGAGACATCACGAGGAGCATAATCTAGCCACAAGTAAACTCCCTCTGACAGCAGATAGGCCAATAACCATAGAGGTTCTTCAAATAAGGCGGGATCTGCTCTTCAGAAAGGCAAGAGGAGATGGCTGTGATGGTGTCTAGCAGCCAGGGGAGGATAGCAGGGATGAGTAAACTATAAGAGAACACATACCTGTGTACAGAGAATATCTTGTATATTGTATGGATGCATCACCTGTCAATCAAAAAGCCTTTGGGTTATGGCTTAAGCAGGAAATAGAAGTGGGACATCTGGGAAGAATTCTGGGATAGAGCCAGGTGGGCCCAGGAAGATGTAACAAGATGGACGCATGGTACCTGAGCACAGGTAACCAGCCACGTGGCAAAATGTAGGCTAAAATAAATGGGTTATCAGATAAGATCCTATCTATATGGCCAAGGAATTTGTAAATATATTTTGAGTCTGAGTCTTATCTCTGGGAGCATGGGGCTGGTAGGAAGAACTGATCTGGATGTATTATGAATGAGGACAACTGATCACAGTTTGAGAGAAGAGCTCAGGTCGACCCTTTAGTTCTTTCCACATGTGAAGAGCCTGTTTTCCCGAGCCTTCCACACTACTATGCATTCAGAAGCGAGTTAAGAAAGCACAGGACCCAGGGTGCTGATAAGTAGTCCATGCATCTTGCACAGATATGGTTGCCTTCTGTCTCGTGATCCAGTGACCATTTTCTGATAAGGGATCCTAGGGAGGTTGAGGGACAGACTGCAGATCTGCCTGGGTTAAGGGAGGGGCTGGTTTCCTCCATTTGAAAACTGTCTGGCTCACTCTACTTCTGTCCACTGAGCATGGAGGGCTTGCTATCTATGGAAGCCATGCATCAGTAACAATGAGAATGTTATGTAGGTCTCTACTTGTACCAGAGTAGGAAGCTAGTTGATACGGGTTCCTCAGACCTGTCTCTGGGGAAGGGGCTACATACATGAAGATCCAGGATATTTGAAGACAATGCCTCAGTTTTATAAAAGCTAATCAGGCACTCTTCAATATGTCAGCCTGGAGGACTGGATCACCTGATCTGTTCTGGAAACACATAGTAAAGGGACAGGATCCAAGGGATACACACCTATTCAAAAGGTGACACAGGCTATGTGAAGGGAGGATCTACAGCACTCAGGTAGAATTTCTGAGCTAAATGTACTCTTATATTTTATGTTTCTTCAGGTGGAATATTACCCTGAAAATACAATAGTTCCCCAGGGAGTTCAAGACTCGATGCCTCCTCTGTGGGATGATGAGGAAGCACCTTGGATAACTGTCTGTCAAGCATCACATAGCTACATGGGCTTGTATACTTTAACATTTTTAATCAGAAGAAGTGGCCACATGCTGGCAGGGAAGGTCAAGTTATTGGCTTTGTAAGATGGATTCCTGCTGGGATTTAAATAAAATTCAAAGGCATACAAAGTTTGCATAGCTACAAGACCCAGCTTGATGTCATCCTAACTGACTGTCCCACTTCACTATAAATTGTCCTCCTTCTAGACTGTTCCCTCTAAATTGTTTCTTCCCTCCTTCCCATGTGCAGGACTTCCTCCTGCCTATCCGCACTTGACATGTCATTTCTTCTGAGTGTCTCTCTTCTCTCACAGGTCTTAGCCAAATCATCACATTCCCTGGAAGCCTGTAGAAGTCCTTCATGACCATCTCATCTGTCCTCTCTTAGCACACCTTCCCCTCCTTGCTCTGAGAAAATTCCTTCTTCACAGTTGTAGGATCACCTTTGAGCATAAATTGGTACCCATGGGAGGAGATACAGAGATAAAGTGTGGAGCAGAGACTGAAGGAAAGGCCATTTAGAGACTGCTCCACCTGGGGATTCATCCCATACAGTGTTATCAAACCCAGACACTATTGTGGATGCTAACAAGTGCTTACTGATAGGAGCCTGATATACCTGTGTCCTGAGAGGCTCTGCCAGTGCCTGACAAATACAGAGATGGATGCTCACAGCAACCATTGCACTGAGCACAGGATCATCCCTAATGAAGGAGCTAGATAAAGGATCCAAGGAGCTAAAGGGGTTTGCAGCCCCGTAGGAGGAACAATATGAACCAACCAGTATACCCAGAGCTCCCAGGGTCTAAACCACCAACCAAAGAGCACACATGGAGGGACTGATGGCTCTGGCTGCATATGTAGCAGAGGATGGCCTTGTCAGACATCAAGGAGAGGAGAGGCCCTTGGTTCTGGGAAGGCTCGATGCCCCAGGGTAGGAGAATGCCAGGACAGGGAAGTGGGAGTGGGAGGGCTGGTGAGCAGGGGAAGGGGGATGGGATAGGGGATTTTCGAGGGGAAATGAGGAAAGGGGATAACATTTGAAATGTAAATAAAGAAGATATCTAATAAAATAGAAAGAAAAAAATTGGTTTTCTGGTTCCTTGGTAGAATGTAAGATCCATGAAAACAGTGAACTTAGGAATAGTGGCTTTAGTAGGATGATGGGTGGCTGCCCATGAGTACAGTTGTACTTGTTATAAATGGCTCAGTTGGTCAAGTGCTTGCCTCGCAAGCATGAGGACATGTATTTGATCTCCAGAATCCCAGTAAAAATGCAGGATATGGTGACACATGCTGTAACCCCAGCTCTGGGGAAGCAGAGAGGAGAGTGTGCCACATGGATGGCCCAAGTCTATATACGACCTCATCTTAAGGGAGGAAGATGAAACTCTGAAGATGGCCTCCACACGACCCTCACACACATGGCATAAAAATAGAGAAAGGAAAAATACAGACCTTGCCCTTAGTTTTTGATATTTCCAGGGGTTGAAAGAGCTGGGAATAGTTCATCACAGGCAACCAATAAACTTGGGATGACCTAATGGACAGGAGATGCTGGCCTAAGTCTAAACTTGAGAGAGGCCAGGGAAGATGCAAAACAAAGTATGTGGCCAATTAAAAGTCTCATTGACCCGGTTGGTCCTGAATTGTAGCTCTAAATGCAGGCTAAAAGCAGTTTTGGTTGCCAATTTAAGCTTGAAGCTTCCTCAGAAATCTGTTAATTACATTGTGTGTGATGAATAGAAGGACCCTACCTCCAAAAACCAAAGGGTGTCTCACCCTTAAAGGACAATTTTAATCAGTACTAGATTAGTTCCACACTATGTAACAGAGTTGGAGGTGTCTGCAGAGCCAGGAGGCCCCAGAAGGTGACTTGTTCATCTGCCTTACAGCATGGCCCAGATCTGCAACCAGGATGGTAAGGAATCTGGGAGGGTGGTCACCTTATCTGGATAATAACTCACCCTGATAAACAGAAATGTAACCTTGGGCAAGGTACTTATATTTGTTGAGACTTGTCATTTGCAAAGTAAGTGCTAATAATTTTCTTAAGAGGTGGTTGGTATTAGTTGCTTCCTTATTATTCTGGCAAAGTCATTGGCAAAGCACCTTCAGGAGTGACGTTTATTTTTGCTCACGATTTGAGGGTAGAGTCTATGAGGCCAAGGCAGGCATGGCATCTGTGGTGTGAGGGAGCTGCTCATATTGCAGCCACCAAAAAGCAGAATTGGATAAATGATGGCGCTCAGCTCACTTAAGCATTTTCATTTTTCTTTAGTTTGGAACCCCAGTCCATAGAATGGTGCCTCCTACTTTCAGCGGAGTCTTCTCAGTTAAGCGAAAGCTAAAACTGCTCTAACGAGGAGACTAACAACTGTGTTTCCTAGGTGACTCAAAATCCAGTCAAGCTGACAATCAAGACCAACCTTTGTGATTCTTATAACATTAAAAAAAAAAGAGTAACCAGGAAAGCTATTAGTTAGTAAGGTATTTGGAGCAATGACCTATTAGAATTGTGGCTTAAGGAAGATGATGGGCAACCCCGTGAGTACAGTTGTACTTGTTATGATGACCAGGCTGTCTGTGGTACCAGGACACAGCTGGAGTACAAGGGAGGAGAGCAAATTGTCAGAATGTTGGAGTTATTCAGAGAAGTGTGAGCAGAGGCATACCCAGTCCTTACAGAGTGTTCCACATGCTGAAGAAGGTCCTATGCGCCTTGCCTTAATTCTGAGTTCAGGGTCTTCTAGAGGCCCTGTCCACTGAACACACAGTCAGGATATAAGACTAGCCGGTCACTGCTTAGCTCAAGACAAGGATGCACCCTTTTAGATGATCGTACCCAAGCTCCTCAGACCCCAAGATTTGGTTTATTCTTGCTGATAACTTATCTTTCTTATAAACGACAAGGGCTACTCTTCTTTTTCTCATCTAGACTTTGTCACCAGTTTCGGGGGTGGCATGTATCTGGTGAACATGTTCCATTTCCCTCCTGTCCACTAGAGCCCTAACTAGCTAATAACCATCACAAACCAACAAAATAGTACTATTTTAATATATCTAAACTAAGCCATTCAGAGACTAAGTTTTTGAAAAGAACAAAACTGCACAGACTCATGATTGTGCTCAATTTTATTTGAATTACAGCACAGATTTGCTTAAAAAAATAAAAACAACTTTGGGAGTAGGAAAAAGGTAGTATTTGGTTGGTGAACATTTCATAGGTAAATTTATTTGTTTGCTTATGTTTGTTAAGAAAGGGGAAATCTCTAACCCAGACTGTTCTGTTACTTATTCTGTAGTCAAGACTAGGCTGAAGTTCATGATGATTCACCTCCCTCAGCTTCTCCATGAGAGAGTACACCTGGCTTAGCAGTACTTGGTTTTTGTTTTAGGGTTCCATAATGAACACTGTACTGTGTGTTTTCATGAAGGAGATCCATAAATGGTCAAGGAGTAGAGGATAAGTTCCTTTGGGGTACCTAGGCCCAAATGACCCATCTATTAGATCAGAGGTTCAGAGACATCATGAAAAGATTTCTGAGAGCCCAAAGCCTGGGATGCTTGTTGCATGACAGCTTCTTCTAAACATTCATGGATGTGGCTTCCATGAATTCTCAACAGCATGGCCTGCAAAGACCACACCAATCAGTAGGCCAAGATGAATGGAGAAGAACAGCGAAGGCACCACCCACAGGTAAAGACCTACAGGTTTATTGGTACTTTTAATTGAAATTCTTCCTTTTATGGGGGACGATCAAAGTCGGTGCTTTGTTTGTCAAGTCAGTCTTGGTTCTGCCATACACCATGCCTCTTTGTTCTGTGGGTGCCCATCCATATCCTCATTTCTCCATAGGCCTCTGACTTTTCTTCCAACAAAGACCAACCCATTGGCAGGTAACAGTGAGCCACATTATTTGGCCTACAGGGATCTGCCTCATGCATCTCCGAGGGCTGAAACTGACAATGGTTTACTAGGATGACTTGAGAAGTCCCTAACACTGCCATACCCACATGGGTGATTCACAATACATGGCTAAGACTACAAAACTCAGACACCAACATCTTATCTCCACAAGCCTGACGACACCATTATACTTAAGATGGGCATCAGCATCTTATCTCCACAAGGATGACGACACCATTACACTTCCCACTAGTCACCACTACACACAGGAATGTAACACTGCCTCCCCTGAGCAGCAATCTTCTAGGGACATATTGATGACAAAGCATTAGACATGACGCACCCACCTATGTATATGTTCCAGCAAAGCATCCTAAGCAACTTGTTGGGTAGTCCAAAAAGGAAAAGGGGGTGGGCGGTGCATAAGAGCAGAAGAAGGACTAATCAGGAATGTATGGATGGAAATGGGGAGAGTGTAAGAGAGGCTAATGGGGTGAGGGTGAATTTTAAAATGCATTTTGCATATAAAAATATTTTGATGAAGCCTATTAAGTATAATTAATATATATTAAAGCTAGAATTCTAAAATTTGCTGGCCAAGCCTGGTGTCAAATCTGTGGTCATGTGGAGGCTCTCAAAAGCTACCTGTTTTGTCAAGAGGTTATTAAGTTTGGTAGTTATATTTGTTGAGGTAAGAAAGTGTGGGAGGGCAGGGGGCAGGAAAGTGTGCATAGGCTTCGAGCTTGCCAGACAGCCCATACAGCCTCATGGAAATCCTTCCCATCAGGAAACCATCTTGAACATTCCCATCCAACACCCCAGGTGTTATTAAATACACACAGTAAGAAAAACTATTGAACTCAGATGATTTTTAATGAAAATACAAGTGATTTAAGGCTGGGCTCACATCACAATTTTATAGTTGAGAATTACTCTTCAGGGAAAATAAAATCGTTCATTTGTGCCTCACCTCTCAAAAATGTCATAAATATGTATAGGTGTCCTTGGCCCATCACAGAGCAACAGGGAGTCAACAGGAGGCCACATCAGAAGCAAAATCAAGAGCCTGTTTCTGCTCTTGTGTTTATCCCTAAGATGAAACTCCTTGTCAACCATACATCTTCTGAACACTCTTAAAAATCATTTCTACTAATTGATTTACTTCATCACCTAATTTGCTTAGATCCAGAAACACCACCTCCTAATACAAGGGTCACTTAGTGAGAGGGAGGTATTGCTTATCCCTTGGGATGCCACTGGCTCAAACTATGTCGGTCTCTGTTGAGTCTTCAGTACAAAGAGTAGATAGAGAAGATCAGAATAAAGGGTTCCTACACTTGAGTTTGATTTTAGGATACAATGCTATCTTTAACCAAGTGAAACATGACCTCTGTGGGTTTAACTGCAGAAACGGATCAGCAGTGACATCCCTTTTACACAGATGCATGATTTTCTAACTCCTTCAGTTATGGAAGCCCAGCAAGCTTCAGAGAAGTTTCACCAGATTAGACAATGGTTAGCAAAAGTTCTTAGCAAATGTTGATAGTACAAGACAGGGCAGAACCAGAGACCATTCTTCCACTACACCCTAAACCCATTTCCCTTATCTATTTCTCTCTTCCCTGATTTTCTTATTTTCTTTATAGCTACACCTCTTCTGGAATGTTCTATAACTGGAATTGTTTGATCAGAGTCTGGCAGCATTTTCAGATTGGCTTCCGTCATTTGGCACATTTAAGATTCTTCCCTGTCCATTAGTAAATTGACTGCTAAATAATATTTCATTCAACAAATGTATAGTTTCCTTATCCCTTTAATGACAGAAAGGAACCCTGATTGCCATTGTGGGTGATTATGAATTAAGCTTGTTTCAGACACCAACATGCAGGTGTTTGGGCTCCTTCTCCTATATTCATTAAGCATTTGTCGCTCTTCTTGTAACTGACACCCAGCCCCCAGATTTTCTGTTCCCTCCCCTCTTTTGTTCACTTTTCTTCCTCTTTGGATTTCAAGTTGAAGAATTTCTATTCGGGTATTCCCCATGCTTGCTGATTCCACTTCCACTGTGTTTGGTTTTATGCCAATGAGACCACTGAAGGCATCCTTCACTTCTGTTAAGTTCGTGTTTATAGTATACCTGAGGTGGAAATTTCTGCTTTCTTTGGAGACTCAGTTGTTTCATATGATATTTTTCTGGAGACTGTCTTATGAGAGGATGTTTTTGCTGAAGCACACATGTGGGAGGATGTCGTGGTAAGAAGAGACATGTGGTGTTTTTTTGGAAGCAGCCTGGAAAAAGGGCATGTGATGTTTTGCTAGAGTGCGGACACTTGAGAGAATGTGTGATGTTTAGAAAGGGTATAAGCATAACCCAACAAACAGTGGACTCTGCTATGTAGTATTGGTACACCTTACCATTATTTGATGGTCATCGTTTGTCATGACGTCATACAGAGAAACACACCAAAGAACTTCTCATGGTGTTCCGGCAGCTTCTTGACACTTCCATGGACTCAGGCCAGTTGATAGAACCTAGTATTTCTTTTGGATTGAACTGCCATTGCTGATTCATGAATGGTGTTTGCCAGTGGATCGAGGTGCCGCTGCCGATTTCTGTGAACTGAACTGCTGATATCCTTACATTGCGCATTTGATTTGATCCAAAGAACTATCTCTTAACAGGTTCACATACTCCTTTGCCCTATTAACCTTTCCTTTCTACTACCTCCGGTGGGTGGTGGACTAGAAGGGGAGTTAAAGCATTTAAGAACCCTTATTAAAAGTAGGTTCTGAAAAATCTAAGCTTACACATGCCTGTCAGTCTGTCTTCCTCATCTGCTTCTTTCATGTTTGCCTACTTTATTCCACTGGTACCTCAGTCTACTAACCATGATCGATTTGAATCTCTGTACAATTCCCCATTTCCTGAAATAACAGAGCCTGGTTGCAATGTTTCTTCTTTTATTCCATTAAGAATTCTTGATTTTTGTTTCCTGGAAAGCCAGACCTAATGATGTTTTATCTTTTTATCTCTTTCCTGTTGTCTTGGAGCATCTCTACAAACTCATTCTTAGCCAGTTCTGGTCTGTGTCTGCCATTCTCTTAGTTGTAGTAAATTGCTATTAGTTGGGGTCCTATTGAAGTGGTAGTGAGTATTGGGAGGGGAAGCTTTGTGTGTCTTGTGACCACATCTCAGCTTTTTGGCATGTCTGAAACTCAGCACAGTGACCTCCAGAAAGGTTTGAATTTGGAAAGCTCTCCCTGACTTCCACCTTATCATCTTTCTCTTCACTGAGTCAAGAAAGCTGGAAAAGGCTGCCACAGATGGCTGACTCTCCTTCCTTCAGGACAGAGAAGAACTTTGAAAGACATTTTTCCTTTAGAGAATGGCTTATAGGGTAGGCAGAGTACCCTGGGCTTGTTGCAAAGGTTCCCTTTCCACTTGCTGTAACCCCAACAGTCTGGGATTTCTCTCTTATCCATGTAATAATCTGGAAAGGTTCCTGGGGGTGAAACAAAGGTAGAGTGGAGATTCCCAGGGCATGTTAATTCGCAAGCTATGCATATGTATTCCTGTTCCTATAGGTTTTCTTGTCTATCGCTCTCTGTATCTATCTGCACCTCCCAATTTCAGAAGGATATTAACTTCTGGTGGTCCCATAAAAGTCCCTGGTTTTTCAGTTTTTTGTTCATTGTAAGAAACAAAAACCAAATTGGCAATGATTTCTAAGCTCTCTGTGTGTGACAGCTAAAAATGAAGGTTGGTGAACTTCAGGTACAGGACAAATAGCACATATGTGTCCCATGGCAGCCACTCAAGTATGATATTGCCATCTGAGAACAGCTTTAAGGCAATGCACACTGAATGGATGAGGGAATGAATCAATAAACATGTATTTAATAAAATCAGGTGGGGACCAAGCTTGTTTCACAACCCACAGTTTTCCATACTCCATTCTAGGTCAAAGGCCATGAACCAAAATACTATTAGGACAATCTTGAGAAAAGCTGAATCAGTTTTAAGTAGACAAATGAAATGTTATTTACTTATACACTAAAGACATCATTGGCATCCAATATGCTGTATCGCATTTTTCTTGAAAGAAATATTTTACTTTGGGTAAAAATTTATAAATCAAGCAATGCTTTCAACTGCTATATGAGAAGGTTTGGAAGACATTGGAGAATAGAGAGAGTAGGGGTGTAGGAGACCAGAATCACCACTAACAGCTTCAGGGATGGGTGGAGAGGACATCCAATAGGAAGCTAAAAATCTAGATTTTTACATTTCTTCATTGTGTTTGTGAATGGGGGAAGGGCATGCTGCACATATATGGATGCTGTGCACATGGAGGTCAGAGGGCCACCTGCAGGAGTCAGTTTTCTTCTTCCAGATAGAGTCTGGGGATCAAACTCAGGTAGTCAGACTTGGTGGCAAGTGCCTTTGCTCACTGAACCATCTCACTGGCTCCACATTTTAGACTCTTGAATGTCTATGAACACTTTGAACATTGGCAAGTTCAAAAGCATCTTTAAACATTGTCTAGGCCAACAACATGCAGACCAAATGCAAATCTCCTAAATGGCCCCGAGTGGGTATTGCTTAAGTATATACTTCAATGCAGTCCAAAGCCAACTGTGACCTGAAGAAGGACAGGAGCTAAAGACCTTCTCTGAGGTCACAAAGCAAAGGTACATCCAGGGTGCTGGGTGCTGTTGCCACATAGTACATTGCTTTCCTAGATCAGGGCACAGGTCCACTCAAGTGGACTTTCCCTCCTCCATGGTGTTAGTGGCTACTGTGTAATCAGCACAGATCACTTTCTTTCACAGACAATATTAATGGTCCCCGTGTTTACCTTCTCAAATAGCTTTTAAAAATCAGCTAACTTCATCATTTTCTCCCAAGGAGCATAATTATGTTTTACTTAATCAGCAAGGGAAAAAAAATCCTAATCAAACAATCACCATTTTGCCTTTGCTGTGAAATCACAGCAAGATAAATGGTTCCAATCAGTCACAGGCCATCCTTGAAAGACCATGGCATTTTAAAAAATGTGCCTCTGGCTACTTGGACCCAACCTCCACCTGCCTCACTGCCCCCCCTCTTAATTCTGAATCATTCTAGAACACTTCAGCTTGCTGGGCATGGTAGTTTTCTACCAAGCAATGTTAAATCTCGGAGGGTAACATGAACAGTTATTGATTGGGCAGAGTCTCCCAGCTTGGTCAGGGACTCCCCAACTCTGCGTTGTCCTTGGACATAGGAAGCTGACAGGAGCCCGGATCACTGAGTTGAGTCTGTATGAAGGGGAAGTGGGTTTTGCAGCTGGAGAGTTTCAGGAGAAGGAACCCTTCGCTCAATGTGCAGTGACCCTTGGACCTGTAACTGAGATGCATTAAGACAGATGCATTACCTAACAGTTACTAAAATGCCTGGGAGACTGGAGTTAGAGACAGAGGTCTTATTGAAGCTGTTTAAGTCTAACTCTTTTAAAAATGATATTTTATTCTATGTGTATGTGTCTTTTTTTGTATGTGTGCATGTGTATGCCTGCCGAAGTCAGAAGACAGAGTCTGGTCCCTTGGAACTGCAGTTACAGGTGGCTGTGAGTCTCCTGATGTGGCAACTTCTGACAACCAAACTCAAGTCCTCTGGAAAAGCAGCAAGTGCCTTTAGCTACTGAGCTATCTCCTAAGCTCCTCAGGTTGGATATTGAAATGTGAGGTCAGCACACGTTAAAGTTACCAAACGTATACAAATATATACAGTTGAAATAAACTCTGGTAAAATAGTCTTTCCATTGGCAGCAAATAAGGAATGGCTCAGGAAGCCTAGCAGAAGGGCATCATGACAGACACACCTCTGTTTAGTGTGGCCTCACATCTTGCTAACCTTACTGCTAGTTTAAATTTATCAAGCCCAAAATGCATTTAGTATACCAGAAAATCATTGCTCAGGGGCCAGAACACAGTGGGCAGTGACCGGTGGCTGGTTGGCAACTTCAGATCACTGCCACCACCCCCGCCATAAAAGGATGTCACACTCACAGGAAAAGGCTGAAATTCAAAACCTCATAGTCTGTACTGAGTACGTATAACTTCAGCAACACTGTAACGTCAAAGGTCTCATGTTGACGCACTGTCACGTAAGGAACATCTATCTTTTACATGGTTACAGTCTTGGCATTCCATAGCAGTGATGTCTCATAGATTTTTTTTTTTAAAGAAAGAACGATCGACTACTCCGTGATTGAATATAATAATTGGTGCCCGAGAGAAATGGTGAAAGACTGTTCAACGTATCCTCAGAGGAGCAATCTCATTAAACACAGCATCTCTGTGCATTTCAGCATTTCCCAAACTAGCATTCAAGGAAAACTAAGAGATGCAGCTCAAAATAAACTGTTTTCTATCTAAATAGGTTTTGGTGATTAAGCTCAGCCTCAGTGAAACAGGTTCTGTGTCATAGGATGGACCACACAAACAATAGGTTACATTGACTGAGGAAGGCAGGTGACTCTGACAGCACTGAGTGGAGTGAAAGAGAGATCCTGGCAGACTCACCACCCTTTGGAATGTTCATGATCTGCCAGGCTCCACCCACCTTTCAAATATATTGATCATCCGTGCACACACTTAAGTGTGCTACTTCTAAATTCTTTTTTTTAAATAAAATCTTTTATTTTCATTTTTTTTATTCATGAGTATGTACAAGTGTCTGTGTCACTCCAGAAGAAGGCATCAGATCTCTTGGAACAGGAGTGACAGATGGTTTTGAGTCACTGTATAGACGCTGGGAATAGAAGCCAGTTCCTCCGCAAGAGCACCACTGAGCCATCTCTCCAGTCTCTATTTGTAAATTCTCGCAGAGAAGTGTTTAGTGAGGCAAAAATCGGGAAACAACATTTTATTTAGAAGCGTTTAAATAATGTCGGCAAGTTCGGGTCTCCAACTGTCACCTCTCCTCCTAATGTAAGACTATTGCCCCTAGAGTCTACCCCTCCTTCACACCCAGTGTAATCTCCGTGATCCTTCTGCATAAAATGGCTCAAACTGGATGGATTGTTTCAGACTTTTAAATTAGTAAGTCTGGGTTTCTCCCCCAACAGGATCTAAAAATGAGCTGAGATATGCACACCATACTGAATTTTCAGTGCCAGGAGCAGCAATTAAGAAAAATTGTTGTCATAAAATTTACAGCGAAGCGAGAGAGAACACCTGGCTAGCTATCCATTAATCCCCCTCATAATGTCCGGCGCAACTCTCTTTCTCCTTGTGTGCTATAATACTTGGGTGGGGGTGTTTATGTTTTACAGGAGGGGGGATTACGATTTCTATGAATAGGAAATGGTTTCTCTCTGCTCTGCGCACATTAGACAACAAGGAGAGTGATGCTTCAGGGAGCTCCAGGGAGGTAACACGGGTCTGGGTGGTGTAGCTGGATACTCTTGCTAGGGTAGACAGTGTAGCACTGGGAAGCAACACGTGGAAGGAAAGCGGGAAGAACATGGCTCCACCTTTGTGGGTGCAGAAGGGAGGTAGCACCGGCTTCCCTGGGAAATGGTTCATCCTTGGTGAGAAAAGTAATTCAGGAAAAAACAGGTGTGAGGCCATTAAGTTCACCTGGGCAGTCACGATGAAGCCACCTATGTAGTTGTACAGAAGTTTACTCAGATGTGTTCACAATTAATATTCTGTTCTTTGCTCCCTTGGCCTGTGTTTTAAGGTTCACATGAAAGTTAGAAGCCACTTGACTATGAAAACAATGCAGGGAAGTTGTGGCTAAACTGGAGCCCAGGAAGACAGCTTTCACTGGAGTACTTGAGTGTATTTAGAAGCCACACACCATGTCCAAGTGTGTATATACATATGTGTGCATATATATATATATATGTATGCAACAATGAGGTGTAACCTCTACCTCACTGTTGCAAAGGAAAAGCCACCAAAAGTCCCTAAGTAGGGATGTATATTATAAACAGCATTGTCCAGAATAAAGAGACATCAAAATAGCTGCCATTGCCCTGAAACAAAGCTGCCCCCAGCACCATTCTAGAAAACATGCAGAGAGCCTTCCTTAATTTGAGTCTTCTAGTTTAATTTATGGCTGACTATAGTAGTAGTATATATTCTTAGTGTGTGTGAGTGAGTGAGTGTGTGTGTGCACACGCATGCACATATGCGCATGCTCATGAGTATTAATGTATCTGTGGAGAGAGGAAGGGATACTGGAACTCCTGAAGCAGGAGATGGAGCCAAGCTATAAGAGTCCCAATATGGCTGCTAGGATAAGAACTCAGGTTCCCTGCAAGACACCCCCCCCCCGCAGTCAGCACCAAGGCTATGGTTTCTAATTTATTAGTGTGATGAGAACTAACCACACTCATACTTTTAAAGGAATATTGTTGCTATCAGAGTAGGACATGGGTTCGAAACTCAGCCACTTGCAGCAGTGCTGAGAAGTTCCCAGTTTGGGACCTGGAGCCATTAGTTTTTCTTTAGGAAGCAAAACTGGCTGCACCTGGACACGCTACTAGCTGCTCACCGCAAGGCTGATGAACTGTAATTCTATCAGGGAAGAAAAAAAAATTAAAACAAAAACAACAAAAAAAATATAAACAAGACAATTAAAATAGAATGCATCACTAGGCACCCAACACCTGACTGTTTTCCAGAATTTATTATCTCGCATTTAACAGACACAGGGGGATTTAAACAGGAGGAAGTACAATAAAAATCTAGAGGCTAAATTATTCCCCCAACACACATACATGCACACAGACAGACAGACAGACAGACAGACAGACAGACAGACACACATACACACACACACACACACACACACACACACACACACACACACACACACACACTTTGCACATGAGGCAAAGTTCTCTTCAAACCCTCAAGTTCAATCCAATCCAGGAGAAAATACAAAGAGGTATATAACCCATCCTAAGGACACAGGAGGATGAGAAGGCAACCCTCACCCCTGCAACCAGCCTCGATCAAGAACTCCTGCAGGGCACTGGGTAGACTCAATCCTGAGGTCCTTGGGAGTTTGCTCACAGGAGACCAGGCCTAGGTCTTTTCCAGGGTCCACAGGGGCAGGCTTGTTCTAGGCTCTACTCCCCAGGATCTGGGAATCCAGCCAGGGAACTGCCTAAGGGTTGGTTTCAGGCCAATACCAGTCTGTGTGCCATTTTTCTATGTTCTGAAACTTGAATGAGCTAAAATCTTAATGAAAAGTAATGTGAAAAGTGTGGCTTTCTTTAAAGATTTTAAAACAATTAGAGGCTACTTTAGTTATAATGAAATAAACATTCATGAACATCAAACTGCTGTGGGGTTTTTAAAGAAATTCTAAATGCTCTCATCTGCGGGTTGTGAAGAACAAGCTCCTGTGTGACACTGGGACGAGTTTCACAGAGGAGGATGCACCAGAAGTTTTAGTTCATGGCCCCAGAAGGTGAGCTCAGCTCTGGTTCTGTAATTCCATGATGGAGACTGCAATGAATGACCAGTAACATGGCTCAAGGAGTGCAAAGCTTGCTAGGCAAACATGTCCTCATTTCACTTTTGTTGCTGTGATAAAATACCCTCATGGAAAGGCAACATAGTGAAGGAAGGATTCATTCAGCTTCTTATTCCAGGTCAGAGGCCATAATTTTATGAAAGTCAAGGCTGGTTTTAAGCCATCACATCTACAGGCAGCAGCAGACAAAGGGCAGCCCATGGCTCCTTGCCTTCTTGTTTCTCCACCTTCAACTAGCTTTCTGTTCTCTTATACTGTTCCTGACCATCTGCCTAGGGAATGACACCACCCATAATGGGCTGTGACTTCTTACACAGATTGTTACTTAAGACACTCCCCATAGACATGTATGTCTTCAGGCCATCTTGATCTAGATAATTCCTCATGAAAACTCATCCTCTGGTGATTCTACATTGTGCCATGACATTTAAAACTACCAAGCAGAGTGGGTGCACACTGATTTGATTAAGATTATTGCAGATGACATGAGATGAAAGTTGCAGTAGGTCCAGTAGCCGACATCCTCAGTGTGGAGCAACAGTTCCCTTCTATCATTCAAAATGAACGTGAATCTTTTACATGATTCAGCAGCAATAAGCCACATGTTAACAGAACATCAGCAAGACCCAAAGAGACACATTAGACCCAAACTGCAGAACCTACAGACTGTATGTGCACATAGCCTTACCTATACATACTTTACCATCACTTGTGGACTCATACACACGGATAGAGCTGTTGTTAACTAAAGAAAAGGGGCAAGTCTAAGAGTTACATCATCTTGGATTTCATCATTGTGCTACTTTCATTGCTGCTGTTGTGATAAAACATTATGACAATAAGTACAGTTTTAGGTACTGTCTCTAATTGCAGGGAGGTCAAGGCAGGAACTCACGTAGCTTGTAATGTTATGTCCACAGGTCAAAATCAGGAAGAGAACAAATGCACACATGCTTGCTGGTGCTCAGCCCCCATTCTACTCCCATATAGTCCAAGATCTCCTGCATAGGGAATGATGCTACCCACAGTGAGCTGCTCTTTCCACATCAATTAATGTAATCAAGACAATCCCTCCCATAGATATGCCTACAGGACAATCTGATGTAGACTCATTGAGACTCGCTTACCAGTTGATTCTAGGTCGTGTCAAACTGCTAATTAAAACTCTTATAAACATTTCATGGAAGTTGTGAAGGGGTTGACAGAAAGGAAGATTATTGTGACATCAGTAGGAATATTGTCTCTTGAGGTCACCATGTATTATTATATTATATGTCATAAGGACATCATGCGGCTTAGGGCTATAACTATGTTCTACCTGTATGTGCTGTAAACTTGAACAGGAGGCTTAAATGGCTCAACACTTAAGGTAGCCTGCTGCTTCTCTAGAAGACCTGACTTCACATTCCCAGCACCTAACAGGCAGTTTAAAATGCCAGAATCATTTAGTATGTTGAAGGGGATTAACGTTTCCTAAGAGATTAGGGTATGTCTTTAACACACCAGTTCTGGGGGTATGGTGTATTTTGTATATGTGACAGGCAGAATGCTTGTGTCTGTAACAGTGCTGGGCTTGGTCAGTGGCATGAGATGTGTGAGAGATGCAGACACAGGGAACTAAGATCAGCACCTCTGTCCAGCTCTTCAGCCACTCAGAGACCTCAAATATAAAATAGACAGTCTTTGCATGTATCCTTGGCCTAGACCTATCAAAAGAATAAAGAAACTACTATGTGCACATAGTGTGTGCATGTGGTATGCATGTCTGTGTGCAGGTGCACTCATGTGTGTTCATGCATACGGAAGCCGGAGGAGAGTATTGATTGCCGTCTGTCAAGTATTGTCCAGTGGTCTAGAAATCACCAAATAGACTAGGCTGGCTGGCTAGAGAGTCCCATGGATCTTCCCATCTTTACTGCTGGGCAACCCTAATACTGGGGTTGGGGTGGAGATGGGTGCTCTCTACAACTGCAGTATTGGGTTTGGGTTGGGGGGTGGGTGCTCCTCTGCTGCAGTGCTGGGGAGGGGAACTCCGCCCCACAAATGCTTACCATAATAGTCTCCTTCCTAGTCACCTTTCCATTCAGCTTCATGTTCTGTCAAAAGAGAGTCACAAATCTACACCCTAAGACCAAGTTTGTTCTGCCCAGGAATTTTCTGCACAATTGTACTTTGTCTAATCTAATTTTCTGCTTGACTTAGTAAATTCTTGTTGACTTAATTTGAATATTATGAGTGACTAAATGTTATCTAGTTAAGATGAACCCTCCAGGTAGATAGGCTCAAGGAAAATCACTGTCTGGGAGTCACAAGGCTGGCCCGGTTCCTGTTGTTATTTTGGTTTTGTTCGTATCATTTTATTTATTTTTTTCTGTTTCAATGAGATCTTTATATTTCACAGTGTAGCCAGGCTAGCCTGGATCTTACAATACTCTGCTCTATGAATAGCCAGGGTTACAGGCATGTACTACCATGCTGAACCTGAAAACAGTGATTTTTAAATAAAATGTAATTCACTCTATTTTTATATAATGAACATTTCTCCATTTTTACAAGTATGAAATAAAATATTATATCTCTAAAATTACCCTAATATATAATGAAATTAATTATTTAAGAGAAAGGAAATTAGGTTTGTTTGCATCACTTATTTTCAGTGAGCCCATTGTGTCTTGTTTTCATTAGCACTTTATTAAATTTCTACTTATAATAAGGCACAAAATAATCAGCTCCAGAAATTCATTTTCTATCATATCTGTAAGTGTTACAAATGTGGCCATGAAGACCTTCTATAGTCAACAAATCCTTCTTTATTGTAAGATTAAATTTGAACTGAAAACTATTTTTAAACAGCCCATATGAACAACTAAATGCCAAGAAATTTAATTAGCAAAAAGAAACTGACAGGTTCCTGGACACATACTCCATTAACATGAGGCTAAATCATGAACAAATGCAAAACTGATAACAAGTAATAATTGACTCAGTAATTTAAATTTACCCCCCCAGTACCCAAACCAGATAATTTCTCTGTCTAATTCAACTAATCATTGAAAGTAAAATAATACCAATTCCTCTTAAATTAACAGGACTGTGAGTTCCTACAGATAGATCCCAGAAGGCCAGCACTACCACTGACACTCAAATCACAGGAAAACACAAGAAGACAGAAAGTTGTCAGCCAATATCCTCAAAGAACACTGGTGGAAAAATTCTCAGGAAATTAGCAAACCAAATCCAATAGCACATTTAAAAAATATATTTGTCATGAGCAAAGAAAAATTACCTCAGGGGTACAAGGTTGATAAAACCTGAATAGATGAGAAAACCACAGAAGAGAAGTAATTCAATATAATAGCACAGTGTGTGTGTGTGTGTGTGTGTGTGTGTGTGTGTATACACATGTGCATGTATATGTGTGTGCACACGCATGTGTGCATACATGCATGTGGGAGTGTGTATGTTTGTGCATGTGTGCGGATGTGTGAATAGCTGACCTTATGTCGAACTGAGAAAATCTGAAGGCTGTCAACTTCATGTCTAGAACAAATGAAATTATGTGCCTTCAGTATTTTTATTCAGCATAATACTAGATGTCCTTCCCAAAGCAATCATTCAAGAGAGAGAAACAAAGGCAGCTGGATTAGAAGAGAGGACACAAAGCTGTCATTGTTTACAGATGATGTGGTCTATTTAGGAAATCTCAAGGACTTCACCATACACTTCCAAATCCAGCAAGGAAGTCAACCAAGGTACAGATGCAGAGTTGGCTTACACTGAAGAGTGGCTCAGCTGTGTGAAAATCACCTCTCTCTGAAACAGAAAGTTACCTCTTTTCAATAGCTGAAAAGTACACTAGAAAGAAACTTAACAAGAGAAGTAAATTGTTACAACGGCATCTACAAAACACCACAAAAGAAACAAAAAAAGACACAGAAAGTAGAAAGAGGCCTGGTGTTCAAGGATTACAAGGATCTGTATCGGAGGAATACTGGGCCAAATGTGATGTTTAGACTTGAGGCAATTCCTACCGAAATGGTAATGGTGATCTAGGCGCCACTGTAAAGAATAAGGCCTATGTTTACGATGGAGCCACAGAGGAAAATGTAAAAGTCCTGAATAGCCAAACAATCTCCATAAAAGAAAGTAAGGCAAAATACTGGAAATGGACATGTAGACCCATGAAATAGAACAGGGGTGATAAGCAAATCTTCAGCCAATTGAGTTTTGGCAAAAGCACCAAGAACATGCACTAGAGAAAAGATGATCTTCTGAATAAATGCGCAGAAGAAGCTAGCTGTCCACATGTAGAAGAACGAAGACACAAAGAACTCAAAAATGCTCTAAGAGAGAGAACGCTTAATGGTAAGGCTTCAAACTATGACATTTATGGAAACTTAAGAGCCAGGCTTTCAGCACATTGGGATGGACAATGATTTGGAGCAACCTCCCCAAAGCATGGCAACCAAAAGAAAAAATTAGGCAAGTGGGGTTCCATCAAGCTGATAAAAGTCTGCAGATTAAAAAAAAATCATAAATGAGGGTGGTTTAAACATTTACAAGCACACAACTAAGAAATGTAAGTCTGTGCTCACATGAAGCCTGCAAATGAATGTCTATAATGCCCTCACCTGCAATTTCTCATAACAAAGAGCCCACCTTCCTTCTTTCCCTGTGAGAAAATAAACAGTGGTCTATCCAGACAGGGGAAGATCCCTCAGTAGGTACAGACTTAAGACAGATGCATCCAGGGAGAGAAGCCAGGCCACATGGGCTGCCTCCTGTACACCCAGATATCCTTCTTGCTACAAGCAACATATGGGGTGAAAACCACAGCAGAAGCCGCGATGGCTGAGCATGGATGGAAAGGATGCTGTGGGAAGGAGCAGACACCTAGGCATATAACTGAGGCTAATAAATAAGGAGCCTACCTGTTACCCAGCTCTCCTCACATGTCGACGTTCTCCTGAGTACGAGCTCCACCCGCAAATTTAACCAGTTAAATTTAGAGTCACAGGAGGCACAATTTTGAAGGTGGGGACTCCTGGGAAAACCCTTAAAAATATATTTAAGCAATTCTAGCAGAACTCATGAAAACAGCCTTCACAGTGGGGTTAAGACGCAGACATTTTCACAGAATAGAGACCCCCTTTGTTTCTTAAGATGTTTCCTGAGCACAGTGAACTTATTAGACACTTTGATGTTGCAAAAATTGTGATGTGCATATGTACAAATGATCTAAACATGGCAAAAAGCAGCTAAAATAAAAAAAATCAATAAAGCAGCTTTTTAACAAACACATTCTGCACTGGATCAAAGAGAATGCCGGGCAGATACATGGTGCAGATCTGACACCCATTAGTTTTCCATTTCAAGGAGACAGCTTGGCAAGAGGAAGGCAAGGCCTGTCTGTAATGTCTGTAATGAGCTTCTCTGGGGCAGAAGTAAAGCTGCTTTTCAAACAGAGAATAAACACACACACAAGCCAGTGTGTGCCTCACAGTGTGGAAAACTCACCTTCCACAGAGGCTTGAGGAAGAGATAGATTCAAACCTCTTCTGCAGGGGGCTCCCACACTCCTCTCCCTCCCCAGAACACACTTCAAATGTAAATGTTTGGTCAGGAGCAAAACCTCCCCTTAGGTATTTTTGTTTTCTTCTGGTTTTAGTTTTTTAAGGCATCATCAAATAAAGCAGGAATTGGCTGCTGATAAGAGCTCACCTGAACACAGCTCTCCACCAAGGTATGTGCTAATAAAGGAGCTTCCACAAATATGGGATTTTTCTTTTTTTAAGGAGTCTATGCCCGAGGGTTTTATTTCTAACAACCAGCCATTTCAGGGGCCATTTTGGTGGCTCGCACTGATAGACAGACACCCATGCCAAGTTCTCACCCAGAGTTGCCTGGCCCAGTGAGGTGCCACCATCCTCAATAGCTCTCTGAGAGATCTCACTGAGCCTCAGTTTCCATTTTACTGCCCTGAGAACCAGAGTTTCCCAAATGCTGGGTTCAGAGGTAGCAAAGTGCAACTGAATCTCCATCCTTCCATCCATGTAATGAAAGCAAGAGAGGGATGAAAGGGACTCAGAAACAGCGATCTGCTTTTCTCCCTCTCAGACCCAAAATCTATCCAAAGAGGAATGCAACCAGCCATGCCAGGGTACAGCCAGACTGACAAGTCCAAGGGACCCTAGGAATGGTGCAGGCATGGTACTGCCTGGGAGACACGAGACAAACCACATCTCCAAAGGGGACAATGGGGCCTGGGAAGCATGAACACACAATGAGAATTTCTGCTGAGTCACTTACAGGTACCTCTCCATCCGCCCAGTCTCCATACCCCTCAGGCTCAGGCCCTCCTGCAGGCTCAGTTCATAGGACTCTACAGCATATGTTCTGGGAGGTGGTGGCTCTTCCTGACCAACCGCTTCCTTAGGGTTGGCCCATCCCTCTGGTTCCTGCCCATTCATATTTCCCTTTTGTTCCTGTATATCCATCGACCTCCTTCCTCATCAAACTACTTACATGACCTTTCAAAATGCACTCTATCTGACTCTCTAGGCAAGTCCTTGAGTGGCATTGGGCTCCTCTTGACTCAGAGGAAATGACTCACTTTCCCCTATCTGTCCTAGAGCATCTCTGCCTAGAAACACTTCTCAATATTCTCTCCACTCCGTCATATCCCCTGTGCAGTATAATGACCAGGATGGAAGAAAGAAGTTATAACATAAGAACCTGCCACTGAAGCCAGTAATGGCCCTCCACTTGGGCATATAGCGACAAAAAGGATATGACCGATAGACTCTCAGGACTGGAATAGAACAAGGAAGAACAGGATGACTAAGATGTCCAATCAGATCCATGTGCTGTAGCAAAACAAAACAAAACAAAACAGAACAGAAACCCAAAAACAACACCAACAAAAAATTAACCAGATTAGCCAGTGTTGGGCTTTGCGGGTATTTGTCATTTTATGAGATTTGTGATAGACACGAAAAACAAAATAGAGATAATAGAATTAAAGATAGAATAGTAAATATTTATACATTAGTGAAGTTGCACAGAAATTAGTTCATGACATTAAATGAAAGACAAGGAGGAGGAGGTAAAGGAGAAGTCCATACATACACACAAACACACACATACACACCACACATACACACATACAAACATACACACATATAAGCACACATGCCCTACACATACAAACACATGCACATATACAAACACATATACATATACAAACATATCCACACATACCACACATACACACAAACACACACCACACACACATATACACATATAAACCTATACATACATACAAACACACACATACTACACATAGACACACACATGTACAAATACATACAAATATACACATACACCACACATACACACATACACCCTGCACATACATATATACAACACACACAAGTGTATACATATATATGTACATATTAAAAGACACACAGGTGGCTGGAAAGACAGATCAGTGGTTAAGGGCACTTCACTAGTCTTGCAGAAAATATGGCTTCAGTTTCTAATTCCCACATGGATGCTCACAGTCATGTGTAACCACAGTTCCAGAGTATCCCATGCCCTTCTCTGAACTCTTCAGGCATTGCATGCATGTGGTTCATAGACATACATGCAGACAAAACACACATGCACATACAGCTTTAAATTTTTCCAACACTAAAAACAGGCATACATTTACTCTGGTATTTTTGTGGTTTTGGTTGTTAGTTTAGCTTTTAACAGCTGAGCAATCTCTCTAGCCTCTGGCACACATGTACTAAAGGGCAGTTCTGTACACATGCAAGGAAAGATTTTATATGCAAGTATGAGCATCATTAAAATCTGAAAGTGAGTTGGAGGTCTGAGAGGGGTACGGGGGAAGTTGGAAAGGAGTGGGCAGTAGATATAATAATGGATACATTTTATGCATCTATAAAATTTTCAAAGACTAAGTAAATAAATATTTACTTATAAAAGCTTTGGTAAAATACTGTGGATGAGAAGGGGCTAAAAGAGTTAAAGAAAAAGTGGGAAACTATTAATAAAAACAACCTAATGATCGAATGCGGGAAAGGAGGCAGGGGCTTGTAACTAAAGAAAGGTTTGTTACTTCTTATCGTAGGAACCCTGCACATACTAGAACAAGTGTGTGTGTGTGCATGCATATGTGCACATACTAGAACATGTGTGTGTGCATGCATATATGTGTATGTGCTTATGTGTATGTGTACATGTGTGTGAAAGAGTGTGTATGTGTATGCATGCATGCATGTGTGTGTGCATGTGTGTGTGTGTGTGTGTACATATGCATACGTGCACAAGTGTTGGCTGACAGACTAGGTAAGAACTAGCTTCACTGCAGTTTTCTGATAAGCCAGTTTGAGAAACCATACAGCTATCAGGTATGTGCCATGGATCCCCTCTCGTGGAATACTAGGTGATAAGATGCCACAATAATTTATTTTGGGCCTTTTTAGATAAAAAAATCATAATCACTCAGATCTAAGTTTCCTAAGTCAAAAGAACTGATCTAAACACAGAGAGGACACAGGGACAAGGTCAGCCCTTCAGACATTACCCTGAACACAAAATAAATACATATACAGAAAGCCCCACTGGCCACTAAGATACAGGCAAAATGGATGCTCTGAAAAGAAAAAATACATTTTGTCCTAATATTCGTTTAATAGATTTTTCAAAAAAAAAATGTGATAAGAAGACTGGAAGAAACCTGGGTAAGTCTGGGTGGATTATGCAAATACTCATTTCATTCTTGTGCTTCAGGGTGAAGTATCTGGACTGCTTTTTTTGCAGGCTGTAAACCCCCAACACTCCCTATCTGTGCTCCGCAGCTGGTAAGCAGAACCAAAGGATTAGGTGTGATAAGCATGTGAGGCCTCCGGGAGCTCAGAGGAGTCTCAGATGCACGGTCCCCTGGGGCTTACGATGTGGATTTTAAAATGCATTTCCCCAATCTTCAGTAGCTTATCTCAAGTTAGAGGTTCAATATTCTCCCTCAGTGAGAGGGAAATGAAAGAGACAAAGAATGTGCAGTCTCTGCTGCAGGGGTTACAGAAATTGTCCTCTGTAGGTTATGCCATGATGGAGAGCAAGCAAGAGAGAGAGAGAGAGAGAGAGAGAGAGAGAGAGAGAGAGAGAGAGAGAGAGAGAGAGAGAGAGTGACCTTCCTCCTCCTTTTGAAAGTGTGGGGTTTATACTGTGAAGAATCCATATTCTTTTGTCAAGTAGCATCTCATTAGCTCAGCTTCATTTGGGCTGAAAGAAGGATGAACCTGGCTTACTGTATCTCCGTCATCTCCAGATCGAGAGCTCAGAAAACTTGATTACCACAAGCATGTCCTCTCCAGTTTAACTATACCAGGCCAGAAGCCTAGGGATGTCTCTCCCAAGGCCTCATTTGGCAAATACATTCATACTTGGCCTTTGGTGGCTTACTACACACTCAGGCTTCCCCAGGAAGTCCTAGGAGCCCAGGGACTAAGGCAGAATTAAGCATGCCTCGTCCCTACAACAATCTCCTCACCTTCCAGGAGCTGGAACTTTCCATGCTAAAACAAGGGAAATGCTAAAAATAAATCTGAGCATCAATGTTCTACAACAATCCCAAGCAGGGGGAGACATCTACAAGCCTCCATTTTCCCGAAACAACCTAACAGAACTAGGTCCATCTTGAGTGAACCTCAGAGATAAATTAATTAACACCCTGGATTGGCTTGTCAATCACAGCTCGGTCTACCTTTATTCGCTGATGTAGATAAACAGGATTAACTAAGGAAAGTTACTTTTTATTATATTGTCCATGTTGTGAAACCTGCACAGCTGTGTGCAGAGTGCCCTGGTGATACCCTGGGCTTCCTGATGCAGGGTCCCTAACTGCAATATGCCAACAGAACCACTAATAGACCACTGGATAGAAATCAGCAGAGTGTGGTCTCCTTGGGATGTCATCTAGTAGAGATGGCTCTTTGAATGCAAGGATAGATTTCAGATGGGGACCCTAAAAATCAACTGGCATTGAAACAATTATAAACACTAAGGTCTGGGCGGTTAGAGAATTGGGAGTGTCTGTGCTCAGTCTGTAAAGGCAGATAGGGTTAATGGCTTCTTCCTGTGACTCTGGGGCTCCCTGATTTCCAGCATGGCAGGGCTGGGGCTCTAATTAAGAAATGGGTAGTGCTGTTCACCAGTTGTGTGTAAGCTTTAAGCTAATAACTCAGCAATTACGAGAAAAATGAGCAGTAATTACACCATTTCACTCGCGGCTAGACAGATGGAACGCTCTCTCTCGTTATTGGCAAACTGTCACCATATTCGGCTCCTTTTTGCTGTTTACTATTTTTGTATTTTGATTAAGAGTAATTATAGGCTAGAAAAATATGAAAAACATGAATGTTGGGCATTCTTTAAAAATAGAAGGCCTTTCTCCCAATTCTGTGTTGATGGGCTTGCCATGAGATCCATTAACAAGGCATCTGGCATCAACATCCTGAATCCTCGAGATGGTTGAGGCTGTGTGTGAGTGTGTGTGTGTGTGTGTGTGTGCGTGCGTGTGCATGTATGAAATGGTTTGTTAAAAAACATCGTTCCCACAGAGCCTCCTGGTGACCTGCATTTGGGGTTTGCTTCTGCTTTTCATTTTGTTTTTGTGGTTCTGTATCTTGCATAGTCTCTCATAACATTATTATTGTGCATAGAACTCCACCTGCCTCTGGAATGACCTAACAGTGGGAGAGCTCTCCTGCCTGTGACCAAGTACAGCAAATTCGTTCAGCCACAGGAATGCCTGGTGTGGCCCACATATCTTCTTCCAAGCCTTTGAGTACAATCAATACCACCTAAAATCACTTGATGCTGACCCTTTATTTTTTTTTAATTTATTTATTATTATATGCAAGTACACTGTAGTTGTCTCCAGACACACCAGTAGGGGGTGTCAGATCTCATTACAGATGGTTGTGAGCCACCATGTGGTTGCTGGGATTTGAACTCAGGACCTTTGGAAGAGCAGTCAGTGCTCTTAACCACTGAGTCATCTCTCCAGCCCAATGCTGACCTTTTAGTTCCTGACTTGTGACAACATGGTACAAAGCTAAGAGGATTCATGTTCAACAACTAACCATAACTCTAGCTGGTGATATTGGTGCTCATATGGGCTGGAAGTGCTCGTGCTTTTAAAAGAAATATCAGTGGCAAATAAGAACATACATACTGAACACATGGGCTTACTATTAGTCAAAAAGTATAAATTTTTGCTAAGATGAAAAAATGTCTGCTTTCAGTTAAGTCTGAAGTCTGAATGAATGTGCTGATTCCATGGTTCTTTGTGAGCCTCTTTCTGTGTGTCTGAGAACACACACACACATTGTGTGTGTGTGTGTGTGTGTGTGTATGTGTTTGTGTGTGTTGTGTGTGTGTTTGTGTGTGTGTTGTGTGTGTTTGTGTGTGTGTTTGTGTATGTATGTTTGTGTGTGTATGTTTGTGTGTGTTGTGTGTGTTTGTGTGGTGTGTGTGTGTGTGAGAGAGAGAGAGAGAGAGAGAGAGAGAGAGAGAGATTGAGTCTGGAGTCTGTGGGTGGGTGAGTGAGTGTGTGCATGTTTGAGTTTGACTGCAAATAGCATGACCCAGAATAGCATGAGTCCAAATCTGATGCCTGTGAAGGTGCCCTCCTAGGGCTATCACACCCTCTCAGTACATCACAGCCCACACTAAGCATGCCTTGCAGACAAAAATTACTTTTTCCTTCCTAAAAAGCAAACCTGGGAACATCTAAGAGGCTGTTTGTGATGCATTTTCTTAATGGGAGAAAAATGGGGGCTTGTTCTACACAGACTGCATATCGATTCACGGAAGGGCTCGGTGCTCACACTCCCACTTGCTAATGGCCCTGCCTGTGTGGTGATCTGCTGAGCCAGCGAGAGGCAAAGAATTGATTAGGTCCTTTAACGAGCCCTGGACTGTGCTTCTCCGGGGATGGGTACACAAGGCAGGGTGTGTGTGTGGCTGGAAAGCCTGCTGCACAGGAGCCAAGAGAAGCAGCCGGAACTGAGGGAGGGTTTGGGTGGGCAGGGAGAACTGTGTTTCTTTTGAAAGAATATTCTCTACAGCTGCCACATAACTGGCTTTCTCCCCAGGCTAGAGGAAAGCAGAGTAGTGACCAGGTGCAGCCTAACAAGGGGGCTTCAGATTTGATTCTCTCTCTCCTTGTCACCCATGCTGCTGTCAACAAACCTCCCTGGGCCTGCACTGCTCACACAGTTCAGCGGGGAGGGGCTTGTCTCTCCCTGTCTTCATTTCTATACAGCTGCACCATGAAAGTTTAACCAAAGAGCAAACCATAGAAAGCAATTAGGCAAGTCAGCTCAGCTAATGGCTTCCCAGTGATTGATGGGCAGATAAGTGGAAGGTGGGAGAGGGGCTGCCCTATGAAGCCAATTGCTAAGGGAGCCCAGTGAAGCACCTGGCACAGAAGGAAGATTGTCTCACACACTATCATCCATACCCGGATCCATCTGTCCTTGTAGATAGATAGATAGATAGATGGATGGATGGATAGATAGATAGATAGATAGATAGATAGATAGATAGATAGATAGATAGATAGATAGATAGATAGATAGATAGATAGATAGATATGGAGATAGATAGATAGATAGATAGATAGATAGATAGATAGATAGATGATAGATAGATGATAGATAGATAGATAGATAGATAGATAGATAGAGATAGACCACAGAAACCACAAATGCCACACACCCATTTCATCCATTTCATATACATTATGTACACATTATACTCTTCATCACACACACATGTACATGAAAAGTCGCAGCACATACTACAGAATACACACACACAGCCCACAGACCCCTGGAAACACAAGTATAACACACACACACACACACACACACCATTAGAAAAACTCCTCAGAACTTCCATGGTTTTAACCGAAGCAGTGTTGTCTAGTCAGTTGTCTCTCATTTCAGCCAGAGGCCACAGCCGACAAAGACATTCTCTTTTCACCATTTGTGTTAGGAGTCAGGGATGTTCACCTATGTACTTGTGCGGGTAGACCTCAGATGACAACATCTACAAGTCCTTAGAAGAGAAGTTCTAGAATCTGAAGACAGCAGACTTTCAATACAACAGAATGTCAGCTCAGCTCAGCAGATGTGCTGATTCTGAAATTAAGAGCCTCAGAGCCCCATCCAGGTTCTGGAGCAAAGGGTAGCATGAAAACAACAAACCTGCCCCAGCTGCTACTGCTTCCTGTGTGGCGAGGAGATCACCTCTTTGTTGTCCACCATCTGACATAAGGTCCTCACAATGCAGAGTGTGTTACATACAGAAGGGAGAGATACTAGTACTGGTTTCAGAGGCAGAAAATGAGCTAACTCCATGCATGCAAGAGAACATGAAGAACAATGAAGAAAAGGAAGAGAAACAGAGCTATCTATGCGTATTTTGACATCAAAAATAATTTTTAAGTCAAGTCAAAGATTCAATAGATTCTATTCTATGTATACTCGCAAGGGTGGTGTGAAAATGACAGAGTAACTTGGCAAATGCCTGCATCAGCATTTAAATCCTTCTCTCCAATTCTGTTTTCACACACAAAAACCAAGTGCTCAGCCAATTACTAATCCTGGGGCTCTATATGCCCTTTAGAAATGGCCAGTGGGTTGTACCAGCTTGCAATCCCACCAGCAGTGGAGGAGTGTTCCACTTTCTCCACATCCTCGCCAACACCTGCTGTCTCCTGTGTTTTTGATCTTAGCCATTCGGACTGGTGTCAGGTGGAATCTCAGGGTTGTTTTGATTTGCATTTCCCTAATGACTAAGGATGTTGAACGTTTCTTTAGGTGCTTCTCAGCCATTTGGTATTCTTCAGGTGAGAACTCTTTGTTTAGCTCTGTACCCCATTTTTTAATAGGGTTATTTGGCTCTCTGGAGTCTAACTTCTTGAGTTCTTTGTATATATTGGATATTAGCCCTCTGTCAGATGTAGGGTTGGTAAAGATCTTTTCCCAGTTTGTTGGCTTCTGGCGGTTCCTCAGAAAACTGGGCATGACACTCCCGGAGGATCCTGGGCATATACCTAGAGGCTTCCCCGGCATACAATAAGGACACATGCTCCACTATGTTCATAGCAGCCTTATTTATAATAGCCAGAAGCTGGAAAGAACCCATATGTCCCTCAATGGAGGAATGGATACAGAAGATGTGGTATATTTACACAATGGAATACTACTCTGCAATTAAAAACAACGAATTCATGAAATTCTTAGGCAAATGGTCAGAACTGGAAAATATCATCCTTAGTGAGGTAACCCAATCACAAAAGAACACACATGGTATGCAGTCACTGATAAGGGGATATTAACCCAGAAACTCGGAATACCCAAGACACAATTCACATATCAATAGATTTCCAAGAAGATGGAAGGAGAGACCCTTGGTCCTGGAAAGACTGGATGTAGGGGAATACCAGGACAGAGAAGCGGGGGGAGGGGGGGTTGACTGGGGAACAGGGGGAGGGAAGCGGGCTTATGGGACTTTCAGGGAGGGAAGAACCGGGAAAGGGGAAATCATTGGGAATGTAAAGTAAAAAAATATAGAAAATAAAAAAAATGGCCAGTGGGACCCTTTCCTTTGTTGCAAAGGTCTGGGGACCCCCCATGTCTTGGCCAAGCTATGACCTGTCCTTGTGTCCTTCAAAAGAAAGTTGGAGAAGGGATGGCTAGACAAAGCTTTCTGTAGGAACTGTCCAAGTTTTAGGCAATGGACATTTCAGGTTGACCCGCTATCCAATTCAGATGCAGCTTGGATCTGGCCTGTGATGACATTAGGCCTGAGAGTCAGGGTAGGGTGCTGCTAGAGCTTGCAGCTTGAGCCATTGGTCTCTGGTACACAAACTGCCCCCAAACAGTCTTGTTGACTTGGTGTTCAGGCTAATTGGGGAGCACAGTTGTGAACACAAGAACTGATTAAACCTCTACAAATAGTAGTTTAGTATGTAGTTCTAGTTAGCATGTCCTCTTTCAGTATCCTGCAAGCTTCACATCCCCTGTATGTGGTAGAGGTATGTACATGTGGGAAGGGTAACCGCACCTGTGAGCATGCCCACAAAAAACAGAGGAAGGCTTTAATATTGCCTTCCACCACTTTCCACCATAGTTCTTTGAGACAGGGTCTCTCATTAAAGCCTGAGCGCATAGCTTTTCAGCTAGGTTTATAACCAGCAAGCCTAAGAAATCTGTCTGTCTCTACTCCATTCCTCCTGCCCCAGTTCTGTGGTTGTGTGTGTGCCCCACCACGGCTGGTCCTGGGGATCCAACCTTTGGCACTCCTGCTTGAATAGCAAGTACTTTGACCTACTGAACCATCTCCCTAGTCTCAAAATGCCTTTTTTGGTTGATTTAAGAATTGTTGACTAATTTATCTGAGAAGAATATATATTCTGAATATTTGTTTACATCCCATCCAAATTATCCCAGCAATGATTTCTATTCCTTCTCCCATTACTTACTAAGGCAGTTCACCCGCTTCCACAAATTGTAGCTCTGTGGCACCTGGTCATTTAAGGCACAAAGCTCTGGAGCACTGAAAACTCACTTCACAGCAGCTTACTGAGGTGCAACCCATACTACTTGTATTTTACAACACACACTGTCGGCTGATGATCCAAGAAAGATGTTGGTTCTGTTTTGCTAGAAACATGATCTGTTTTGGGGAAGATGTATTGTGTTGGCTTAAGTCAATTGCAACAAAACCAAACTCCCTCTGCTGGTGACTGATCTCAGGTGAACATGAATTGCAGCCATTTTCCCCCATGTGAAATACTGTTTCAGGAATGATTTACCTGAAAAAGTCCTAAAGGCTTCACAACCCTTCCAGAAAATGCAAAATAGTTTCCCTGATTAGTAAGGGACAAGGGGGGATGCCTCATTATGCTGCTGGCCACTGTCTGCAGTTCTAACCACTGTTTCTTACAGCCATAAGACTCTATTAGTTATCATTCTTCCCTTAGTGGAAAACACTAGAGATTTAATCCTATGTCTTTAGTCACATGTCAGGCTGTGTGTGCACGTATGTGTAGTCATGTGTATGCACATGTGTGTTCATAAGTGTGTTCATGCATGTGCATGTGTGTTTATGTGTGTTCATGTGTGTGCACATATGTGCCCACATGTGTGTGCATGTGTGTTTATGTGTGTTCATGCATGTGTGCATGTGTGCTCATGTATGTGTATGCATGTGTGTATTCATGCATGTGTGATGTATGTGTGCATGTGTGTGGTTATTAGAAAGCAATGCTGGGTGTCATTCTCACATGCTATCTTTGATTTTTCAGACGGAATGTCTCTCTAGTCTGGAGCTTGTCAGGTTGGATAGATTGGTTTTCAAATGAAGCCTGAGACCATTCTGTTTCCTGTTTCTCTCTCTCTCTCTCTCTCTCTCTCTCTCTCTCTCTCTCTCTCTCTCTTCCTTCCTGTGGGTTCTGGGAATTGAACTTACATCTTTGGGCTTCCAAGGCAAGCACTTTACTACCTGGTTTATCTCTCCACATTCTGAGTCAGAATTTGAGCTTAAATACCTAAACTTTATATCCTCCTAGACATGTTGCTGATGGGATGAGCAATAGGGTCCAGATAGACAGCATGTTCTAACAAAGGCAGCTTTGCCCACCCAGACAGGACAAGAAGCCTGTGAGCTGATGACAGGGCTCCATATATGACCTTGGGAATGGGTTATTTCCATAGCAACCTCATCTGATAAAAGCAGACATAATGCAATCACAAATGGGTTTATGATTACCAGAGAATCAGCAGTCTATGCTCCTGTGAAGGAAAGGGTTAACTCACTAGGCAAGATGTCTGACCCTTGCACATGCTAAGGAATACAGCCATTTGTAAGGGACTTGTCCATCCCTTGTAATACCCAACTGTGTACTTGGAACAAGGGGGGCTATACTGAGGAGGTTAGTAATAGTCCTTATTTGTTCTTCTGGGTTCCTGGGACATGTTAGTTGAGACCCCTTTGGGGGTCATATATCAAATATCCTGCATATAAGATATTTACATTATAAGTCATAACAGTAGCAATGTTATAGCTATGAAGAAGCAGCGAAGTATTGTATTAAAGAGTCACAGCATTAGGAAGGTTGAAAACAATTGCTCTAGTAGGTCAGGCATGGAGATGCTGTGACAGGGCAGTTGAGGTCAGTCAAACGAGCACTACACAAACAAGCACTGACTCCTGATGAAAACAGGAATACCAGGCTCAGCATAGAGTTTCCTATGTGCAGTTGTGGGCTGCGAGGCATATTTCCCTCTGTGGCTGGACCATGAGGAAGATAGTGATCCTTTAAGATGACATCACCACATAATTTCATAGCTGTAGTTTAAGTAAGTCTTCCCTATGAGATTTACACAATGACACCATTGCCCAGGGGAGCCCCTGTCTTCAGCAGCATTGCGTGTATTCACACATCTGTCAGGAGGAGGAGGAAGAGGAGGAGGAAGAGGATGTATTCCAACTTCAAAGCAGAGGCAAGCAGAAGCTTCTGTGGTTTGAATGTGAACTATGTGAATACTTGGTCCCAGCTGGTGATACTGTTTTGGAGACTATTGACCCTTTATGGTGGTGGAGCCTTACTGTAGGAACTGGGCCATTGGAACCAGGCCTTGAGGGATTACAATGTGGTTTTACTTCCTGCCCACTCTCTGCTTTCTAACTGTGGACACAGCTTCCCAGGCCAGCACCCTGCTCTTCTGCCTTACCATGATATTGGCAGACATGTTTCTTAAGCTGTGAGGGCAAATAACCTTCCCCTGTTTCTTCTTATCAAGTGTTTGGTCACAAGGAAAAAGAAGTCTCCTAGACTCTCACAAAGTCTCTTTTCTTCTGCAGATTTTATTCTGAGGCCCTTTATCGTAATAAGCTTCAGCCATGGAAAGGATTCTCTGCATTCCCATCAGACTGTCTAGACTGGGTGCCCTTGTGAACCCTAACAAACTCTGAACTTCTTATATGAGTTTCTGCTATAGTATGGATCATAAGTGTTTTCCAAAGGCCTAGGTATGAACATTTGGTCTGACTTTCTGAGAGGCTGTAAAGCCTTTGTGTGTGTTTGGGGGAGGGGGGGTAGGGTGTCAGTAGGAACATGTTCTCAATCTAGGCAGAGAGGTCCTGCCCTTCTGCTTTTCTTCCCCTTTCCTGTCTCCAGAAGAGTTTTACTCTTCCCTCCCACTATTTGCTTCCTGGCCACAGGCTGAACAGCAACGGAC
Organism: Tokudaia tokunoshimensis; assembly: GCA_036184795.1. NCBI lineage: Eukaryota > Metazoa > Chordata > Mammalia > Rodentia > Muridae > Tokudaia > Tokudaia tokunoshimensis. The sequence continues at coordinate 84,002,195 of BTHU01000015.1, forward strand.
CAGTCAGTCAAGGGCTGAGGCCTAGATCTAAGACCTTGAGTTTAAATAGGCCTTCTCTCTAAGTTGCTTGCCTCAGAAAACTGAGCAACATAGTTCCCACTGGTGGTACAGGCTAGGAGCATAGAGAGGCTGGTCACTTCACTGGGCTCAGGCCTGTGTCAACTGAGTCTTCTTCATACAACTGAAACTCCCAGGTGTGGGAGGTGTGGGAGGCTTTTGAGATCAGCAATACATACCTGAATTGACTGAGATCACCACACACTAAATGAAGTTAAGACTCTGCCACCTGGTGTACTGAGGTGCATATTGCAAACTAACTGAGTTACACGAAGATACAATATATAGTTTCTGCATTGTTTGAAAAAACATACAGTATCCGTACTTTAAGCCTCACACCCATAGATATGCATCCACAATATTCCCAGGATTGCAATGTCCTTTCATTTCTCTTTACAGAACATATTGACTATCAAGAGAACACACAGCAAAATTACAAGGCGGGATCTTGTTAGATAACAGGGTAGAGAGATGGAGAGAGAGAGACACCCTGCATCTGTGCTCAGGGAAGCACAGCTTCTGCAGTCAATGCAAACAACCATGGTTTCCAGGAGCCTTTCTCACCTCAGCTCACCAGAGAGGTCATGCAAGAGGTACTTGCTCGTGGTATTAATTTTCTGTTGCTGCTGTAACAACATATTGTAAATTTGGAGGCTTAAAACAAAATGAGTGGGCTTGATACAGCCAGAAATGTGTTTGCCCTCCAAGGAGGAAGACCTGAGATCCATCCTCAAAATCTACATTATAAAAAGGTGTGTGTGTGTGTGTGTGTGTGTGTGTGTGTGTGTGTAGGTGTGGGTGTGGGGGGTGTGGGTGTGTGTGTGTGGGTGTGTGGTGGGTAATCCATGCCACTGCATGCTTGTTGAAATCCCAGCACCATGGGGAAGACAGGCAGATCTGTGGTTCTCACTGGCCATCCAGCCTGGCCTACTTTGGAAAGCCCTGCCACTGTCTCGCAGGGCTAAAATTACAGGACAACCACAACACCCACCTAGCATTTAAGTGGGTTCTGGAAAGCTGAACTCTGGTCCTCTTGTTTACCTCAATGTGAACATTTTAACTGCTGAGCCTTCTCCCCAAGCCCCTTTCTCTGCTCAAAGAACCATACAGAACATGCTTCTGCCTTCACGCGGCACAATTCCCCATTGCTTTCATGCAAGTTCCTTCCTGCAGACAATGCATTTCAATAATCTCATCTCTCTTCAGAGCTGCCTTTGATGGTGGCAGTTCCAAGGGCTGAGTTAATTACATGTGACACATAGGTAAAATGGTCATGCTAAGTCTTTTCAGTCAGTGAGGGGCGGGGGTGGGGAAAGAAATAGAAATCAACCAGGAGGGCTGGGAAACCACTCTGACTGTAAACTGCCTGTCACACAAGCATGAGGACCCACGCAGTTTTAAAAATGAAGCACCACTGTTGCAGGTATGGAGACAGGAGAATTCCTGAAGTTCATTGGCTACTGTGTAAAACTTTATGGGCTCCCATTCACAATCCTGTCTTGGGGGGAAGGGAGGGAAGAGAGGAGGGAGAGATTAAAAAGAAAACACTCAACATCAAGGAAAGACATCTAGCATCAACCTTTGACTTACACAGACACACAAACAGACACACCAACACACACACACACACACACACGAGAGAGAGAGAGGAGAGAGAGAGAGAGAGAGAGAGAGAGAAGAGAGAGATCATCAGAATAGACACCATCTTCTCATTTTAAGTAAGGACAGGGAGCCAAAAATGTGTCAGTGTATCTGGTTTTATACTGTTTTACCTCGGGTAGATCAAAGGTGGGATTGTAGTCATTTGTTCAGTGAGCAGTGTCAACTACAGGAACCCATTTATTCAAGAGGGACTTTAACTACATGTCTGTGCAAAATCACTCAGAAGACTAAAACCAATGCTTGAGGGAGATTTTAATTTTACATAATTTTAAAATAGCTTCAAACCTTTAAGACACAACCTTTTGCCTATTTGAGGGGCTGAGCCAGTAGGTACAGCCTGGTCTTGGTAACAGGCTGTCTACACTCCTGGTGACTTGGCATAACTTTTGGCCATTATGGTCAAATGAGCTTAGCCTGACTGAGAGAGGGAGCTTGGAGCCTGCAAGTCAGGAGCAGCAGTTGTTGGTGGGCCAGATTTTCTGCATAATCTTCCATCTCTACACGCTCCATTTGAGCTAGCCTGAGGCCTAAGACTAAGCAATCTCCACTTAAGATGTAATTCTCTGTTGGACTAATTACGCAAGTCATCTTCATAATCAATAAAAGCAAGTAACCCAGAGCATAACCCCACCTCTGGGGTCTTACCCCAAAGCAGCACATGCAACATTTTCCTGAATAACATTGATGGAACAATGGCATGGTTGCTACAATGTGGCAGTTATCTCAGATGCTTTACTGGGAGGTCTGTGATGCTCTGATCACCCCTGACACAAAGTGATGTAGACTTGTTTGGGTTTTTATTATACACAGTGTTTCTGGGAGGACAGACAGCTAAAGACTAACAATGGGTATGCATTAAGGGTAAGGGGTAGACACCTGGAAATTGGGGAATGAGAGGCTGGAGTGGCTAGAATTGGAGATGTGTGTATATATATATGTGTGTGTGTGTGTGTGTGTATATACACACATATATATACATACATATACACATACATATATATGTATATATATACACATATATACATATGTATATGTATGTATGTGAATATATATACATATATATATGTATATATATTCATATTCTTTTGTGGAGACATATGGGGTCCATGAGGCTTTCTTTGGGAATCTTTGAAGCAATGTGCTGGGCTGTTAACACAACTGTGTTGTAGATGCAAAGGTTATAAAGGGAACAAAAGAAAGAAACTGATCATTCTAATTTTTTTCCCATGATGAACCTAAGTACAGAAGAAAGACACCTAAGAAAGAGGGCTGGGTGGATGCCATTTCCTGGTGTGCAGAGTTTGCTATTCTGAGCCTCACACTAATCCTCCACCCACCCCCCAAGCCCTTTAGTCTAATGCATCCTATACCTAAGTCTGAACTAATATATGATTTGGGTTTCAGAAGAGTTTGCACCATGCTTTACCTGAGCCACACTCCTGTTCTCAGGGTCACAGTAAGGCAAAAAAGGATTCTTCCATAAAACCTCGCCCTCACATCATGGAGTATCATGGGAATTTCCTGAGAATTTTCATATTCATGAAACTTAATTATAGCAAAATTGCCAATCTGTAAAATATCTCTGCATTTGAAGACTACTTTCAAGTCTGAAGCAGAGCAAGGAGACAACACCCCCCCACACACACACACACATACACACACCGGAGATTCCCACAGTTTGCACTGAGAAGCACAAGAGGGAACAAGGTGGAGTAAGGTGGGAGGAGAGAAAAATACAAATGCATCCAGAGGAGCTTTATTTACCCAAAATTGAAAGTCCCAATCAGAGGAAGGATCTTATTATGACCCTGTAATCAACCATGATATTCAACTTCTGAATAAACGCTTAGCTAAAGTCACCAGTTTAAGACATTAACCCTAAAGACAGTACAGATTCTACCTCCTTGGCTGAGGGGAAGACTGCCAACACCGTCTGCTCTGACAACAGGCAGCTGAATGGGAAGTATTTAGGCCCCTTCAGTAATCACTGGAGGTGCAAAGTGTGCCTTAGAGAGGAGAAAAAAAAACATCCAATTATCCAAGAATCTGTGCTTCACCAGCATATGGCTAGAATGATCCAGTGGGTCTGCCAATGTGCAGAAACCAAATTATGTTTTGTTTCTTATCCTTTGGTAAAATTTGGGTAATTAGGTTGTGGTACAGCTGTGACTTCCTACCAAAGAAGTAGTCATAACCACAGCCTAGCACATTGTTCTCCCCTACTTTCAGAGAGACCTTGGTAAGCCCTGGTCCAAGGCTGATGTGCTATTCCTGAACTTGAAACTCTGGAGACAACCCCCTTTAGCTTGTATTTCTATCTATGCCAAGAGCTCATATTTGGCTGTACTTGGGGGCTTAGTCATAGGACGGCCATGTTGAAAACAAAGTCTTCATCCCACACTTAAAGCAAGAAGGAAGGAACACAGTAGATGCTATTTTCAGACAGGTGATCCTCCCACAATTTACAGTTAATAAGCAGAAAATCAGGATGCATTGGAAACCTAAACAACAACAATAACAACAACTAGATAAGACCAAATCCACTGCTCTGAAGGGACCAGCCAACCCCACTCGGTGTGATATAAAACCAGAGGCATTAGAAGCAGCTCCCTCTCTGAACAACTGACTGGGTACTGAGTTCATTGCCTCAATCTTTCGTTTGTGACTTTGAAGCACTGTAGGGGGGTGGGTGCAAAGATGTACCCTGCCTCCATGGGAAGTTGCTAAGACCAAAGGGGTCACCTGCTCAATGAAAGGCAGAATTCAGCCACAAAACTGGTTTAAAACCTAATTCCGTAATGCTTCACCTGGCTGACCTCTTCCAATCCTGAAGAAATGACCAAAGGGAAGAGAGAGAGAGAGAGAGAGAGAGAGAGAGAGAGAGAGAGAGAGAGAGAGAGAGCGAGCACATGGTTCACTGCTGAACAGCAACTAAGTACGCCAGCAGTACTATCTCAGCAGAAATGGCAACACACGGCTTCAGTCTTTCATCTGCAATCCTAACACCCAAAGGCATATCAACAATAACAAAGTATTCTCCTGGTTTCCCTTCATGGAAGAGTGGGCCCATAGGAACAAGGAACTCCATGGGGTCCCAGTTGGTTTCAATCAGAACCAAAGGACCAAATTCTATTTGAAATGCTGAGTACTTGAGAGTGTCCCCGGAGGAGCATGGAAAACATGCATAGGACAGTGTGAAGACAGAGGCAGACCTGGCTAAAGTCCAAGAAACCAGAGAGACTCACAGCACCCAAAGTTAGCACAGGGATGAGAGCAAGTATTGTCTGCTGACCAAGGGTACGTCCACCCTTGGCAGTCAGAAGAGCTAGATAATGAAATGCCTGTGACCCCAAATAAACAACAAAACCAGAAATGCAGTGAAACTCCCCAAACTGACGTCAGGTCACTGACAGGAAAATGTGGTCACTGGGAGTCAATCACAATAACCAGATTAAGTCAGTCCCAGAGAGATGCCATGTCTCTCATCTGTGGGTCACAGATTTTCTATAGATTTTTAAATGCATATGTGTACAGATGCCATGAAAGCAGAAGGGAAGAACAAAGGGGAAAGATCGGGGAGAAGAGGGTGGCCGGAATGTGGGGATTGGCCAGAAGTAGCATATGCTTGCATGGAAATGGCCTTAGTAACCAGCATGATCAAAGAAAGAAAATCAAAGCTGAACCCAAGAAATCAAAGAAAGTACCCAAGGCAGCATAAACTTGTTGAGGTCCTGCCTCCCTGTAGACCCTCTTAGCTTGGGTTCCTATAGGCCCTCTCTCCATCAAGGTCACAGCCCTTGGCCCCGAGGGTCTAAAAAAGTAGGACATTTTGCTTTGTGGTTTTTATAGTAAAGTTGAGCAGCTTTGATTTGAAAGGACTAATAAGCCTCTAAAGGTTACTCTTGAGCATGTAAAATTTCATCCATATACATTTAAAGAAACATACCCATATATCACTCCCATAGCTACCAGTCCTAAATATATCACCAGACACACATAGAAATATCAGTGGGATTTTACTTCTGTCAATATTATTTATGAAAATTAAATATGACAAAATACAATATAAGCACTGGAATCTATACTGGATTTAGTGAGCATTTTGTTTTTCATCTGTCTCTTTATATTAATTAATTTAATTAATTAGAGAGAGGGAGAGAGAGAGGAGAGAGAGAGAGAGAGAGAGAGAGAGAGAGAAAGAGAGAGAGAGAGAATTCTACAAAGTAGATGTGGAAGTCAGAGGAACACCAGGTATCATTAGTCCTGAATTCCCCCTGCTGAAGACAGTTAAGCAGACTCCTGTTGTTTTACTGCTCTCTACAACAGGCTAGCCGGGCAGCAAAATTTCTGGGATTCTCCTGCCTCACCATTCCGTGTCCCCACAGGAACAGTGGGGTGATTGTCCTTTGTGTCACATGTCCAGCTTTATAAAAGTTCTGGGGATCCAAACTCATCCTTGTGCAGAGAGTGCTTTACTTGCAGAGCCATTCCCAGCCACCCTTTTCTTTTTGTTAGAGATGTAGTAATTCAACAATGAGAACAACAGTCACTGAAAGCCTGTGTTCTGAAAGTCTGTGAGTGCTGGTCTAGACCAGGTGGAAAGTAGAGACAGCATCTCCACTGGAAAGGTTTTCTAATTAAAACTGAAAGTTCACATTAATTCAAAGTATCCTCTTCAGGTTAGGAAGAAAACTGACTATTCTAAGTTTTGTTTTGACTTGAGAAAGGGTCTCACTGTGTAGTCTACATTAACCTGGAACTCACTATGGAATCCAGGCTAACTTCAAGCTCATGCTTGGTATTGTTACCACATACAGCCTGCTAGTTTCCAAACAATGGACTCAAGCTGTCAAGGTTCTTATTGGTTCCTTGAAAGGTTTAATCCTGGAATCTCCATTCATTCTCTCTTCTCTCTTCTCTCTCTTCCTCTCTTTCTCTCTCTCTCGCTCTCTCTCTCTGTTTCTCTCTCTCTTTTTGCGTGTGTGTGTGTGTGTGTGTGTGTGTGTGTGTGTGTGTGTGTGTGGTGTGGTCTGTGTTTCGAGAGATGGCTCATCAGTTAAGATCAGCAGCTTTTCTTTCAGAGGATCTAAGTCTGTTTCTAGCATCCATATGCTAACTCACAATCACCTGTAATTCCAGTTCCAGAGGATGTGATTCCCTCTTCTGGACTCTGAAGATACCAAGCACATACATGGTATACAAGCATGCATGCAGCCAAAACATTCATACACATAAAATAAATCATTACAAAATGTTATTGCCACTAAGAATCTCCAGCCTCATCTATTTTCTCCTGCCACATGTACACTTGAAGAATGGATATTAGGTAGAAGCCTTCTGAATAGACAGGGTTCACTTTGGTCCCAGACAGAGGTGTAATGTGGCCTATCTCAGAAACCATAGAGGAGAACATATCCTCCTGAGGCATGGATCTGCTGCTGAAGCCTGAATTATCCAAAGGAAACCAAAGAGTACTGAGGCCATCAGCAAAGCAGAGGGGTGTTTCTCTAAGCTCCCTTCCTGGGAGGGTCTCTGGAAACCCTTGATGCTGCTAGACCTGCAGGTACCCATGCCAAAACCATTCAGTTACATGAACCAATAATTCTGTTAGTCTTGCCTAATACCAGTTACTACCCAAATCATGCTTGGGGGAAAACACAGTACTTTTGTGCTTGTAGGTTTATGAGTATTCCATCCGATCAAAATATAATCAGCCTGCATAGACTCTGAATAAATGACATATACACATTCTAAGACAAGCTTCTATTCCTGTGTGTCAGGCTCTACCTGGGATGTCTCTGTACCCTTATCTTTCCACCCATGATTAAAGCAGTAGGCTGTTGTAATGGGTCATGAAATGCCTTTCCACAGCAACCACATCTCTGCAAGGCCAGAGGTGAGACCTGCAGGGAATGTGGACTTATATGGGAGGTATCTTCACCTGCTCTCTGTTGCTATGACTTATTGCTACATATGGAACAGGTTATAGAAAAGGAGTTCATTCACCCATATCCCAAGGGCTGAGAAGTCTGATACTGGGCGACAGCACTTAGAAAAAATTACTTACAATGGGGACTCTGTTGGGCTCTGAGCACCACATGGCTTGATATCAAGCTTGATAACTTATATCTATACCTCTTCTTTTGTAACTTCATCTAATCTTCATGTGTGTCCATGTTCATTTATGTGTGAGTACATGTCGATGTGTAAGTGTATATACACAGAAGTTACTCTGCAGGCTAGGCTCTGGTCAGCAAGATATGGAATCTTCCTGTTTTCATCTCCCTGGCCACAGGAAAACAGATATGTGCCATCACACCCAGCTTTTTTACGTGTGTTCTGGGGATTGAACCCCAGTCCTTGTGCTTGCAACACATACACACATGAAGCTATCTCCTGGGCCACCCTCCATTTTTCATGTCTCATCTCCATGATCTGCTTCAATTACTTACTCTGGAATAGAAAACACTTAGCCACCTAGAGCTCAGTGCTCAACAATCCTGTGATAAACAGACATGGGAACAGTATGTGTCTAGGAGCATTGTGTGATTAGTCTAATCTCCTACACCAGATGCCCGAAGAGTAATTAGCAGGCACAGACCCTGCCATGCATTCAATAAGAAAATGTTCTCGGAGTTCACACCATGCTACAGACACTGCTATCAGCATCCACACACCAACACAACTCTGGAGCTGAAGCTCCGGCTTGCAACAAATTTCACTCAGGCACCACAGAGTTAAAGACCACGCGGACCACGAGAACTACCACCAGTTTTCCTCAGATGTCATTACAAACTCAATTTCCACATCTACAACTTTCTTTTTTTTTTTTTAATTTCCTCATGGCTTGCTGATTTCATTATGTGACTGTGATAAAAAAAAAACAAAAACAAATTGGCTTATCAATCACATTCTTCTGGGGCTTTGTTGTTGTTTTAAGATAAATTCTACTCTCACATTGAGAGCAATCCTTCTGCCTCCACATCCTACCTACTTAGATAAAGAGTATGAGGCATTGTGTCTAGCTCAGTTACATTCTTTTAACTTGTACTAGGGTAAGATTTTATGATTTTAAGGTTGTTTATAAGCTTGTGTCACTACATCCTACTATTCCTTAGCTGAATATTTATGTGAAAATCAGCTTGCTTATATACTTATTTGACCTGAAGATGTGCAACAAAAAACTGTTACCCTTTGTGATGGTTAGGTTGTTTTGTTTTTTTGAGTCAATTTGACACAAGCTAGGGTCATCTGGAAAGAGGCAAACTCAGTTGAGAAAATGCCTCCATCAGATTACCCTGTGATGCATTTCCTTGATTAATGATTGACGTAGGAGGATCCAGTCCTATGTTGGAGATGCTATTCCTGAGCATGTAGCCATGGAAGCTATAAGAAAGCCAGTTGAGCAAGTCACAGGGAGCAAGCCAGTAAGCAGCACCACTCCATGACCCCTAATTCAGTTCCTGAGTTCCTGTCCTGACTTCCCCAGGGATAGATTGTGATCAAGACATGGAAGCCAAATAAATCCTTGCCCCTCACATTGTTATTCTTAGTTGTGGTGTTTATCACAGCAATAGAAAGCACACTAGAATACATTTTATTGATCTCTCTCCCTTCCCCCTTCTGTGTGTCTGTGTATCTGTGTATCTGTGTGTGTGTGTGTGTGTGTGTGTGTGTGTGTGTGTGTGTGTTTGTGGAATACGGCATTCACATGCTATGGCATCTACGTGTAGATCAGAGAATAGCTTGCATTTAGGTCCCAAGGATAGAACTCTGTTGTCAGGCTTGATGACAGGTGCCTTTAAATAGAGCCATCACTATGGTCAAAGATGATTATTTTTAATTTAATTGTGGCTCATCTTAGAAAAAGCAACCCTTTATATTCTAGAATTTCAGCATTCCTAACTAGCATAAAAACAAACCTTCATTTAACTCATTTTTAGTTTTTAAAGATTGAAGAACACATCAAAACGATCATTCACCACGATCAAGTAGGCTTCATCCCAGGGATGCAGGGATGGTTCAATATAAGGAAATCCATCAATGTAATCCACTACATAAACAATCTCAAAGAAAAAAACCACATGGTCATCTCATTAGATGCTGAGAAAGCATTTGACAAAATTCAGCATCCTTTCATGCTAAAGGTCTTGGAAAGATCAGGAATTCAAGGCCCATATCTAAACATAGTAAAAGCAATTTACAGCAAACCAGTAGCCAGCATCAATCTAAACGGAGAGAAACTTGAAGCAATCCCACTAAAATCAGGGACTAGACAAGGCTGCCCTCTCTCTCCATATCTTTTCAATATAGTACTTGAAGTTCTAGCTAGAGCAATTAGACAAGAAAAAGAGGTCAAAGGGATACAAATTGGAAAGGAAGAAGTCAAACTATCACTATTTGCAGACGATATGATAGTATACATAAGCGACCCAAAGAACTCCACCAGAGAACTCCTACAGCTGATAAACGACTTCAGCAAAGTGGCCGGATATAAAATCAACTCAAGCAAGTCAGAAGCCTTCCTATACTCAAAGGATAAGCAGGCTGAGAAAGAAGTAAGAGAAATAATACCCTTTACGATAGCCACAAACCATATTAAGTATCTTGGCGTGACGCTAACCAAACAAGTGAAAGATCTGTATGACAAGAACTTCAAGTCTCTGAAGAAAGAAATTGAAGAAGACCTCGGAAGATGGAAAAATCTGCCATGCTCATGGATTGGCAGGATTAATATAGTAAAAATGAGCATCTTACCAAAAGTAATACACAGATTCAATGCAATCCCCATCAAAATCCCAACTCAATTCTTCATAGAGTTAGAAAGAGCAATTCAAAAATTCATCTGGAATAACAGAAAACCCAGAATAGCTAAAACTATTCTCAAGAGTAAAAGAACCTCTGGGGGAATCAGTATCCCGGACCTCAAGCTGTACTACAGAGCAATAGTGTTAAAAACTGCATGGTATTGGTACAGTAACAGACATGTAGATCAATGGAACAGAATTGAAGACCCAGAAATGAATCCACACTCCTATGGTCACTTGATCTTTGACAAAGGAGCTAAAACCATCCAGTGGAAAAAAGATAGCCTTTTCAACAAATGGTGCTGGCTCAGCTGGAGGTCAACATGCAGAAGAATGCAAATTGACCCATCCTTATCTCCTTGCACTAAGCTCAATTCTAAGTGGATCAAAGATCTCCACATAAAACCAGACACACTGAAACTAATAGAAGGGAAACTAGGGAAGAACCTTGAACATATGGGCACAGGGGAGAATTTCCTGAACAGAACTCCAATAGCTTATACTCTAAGATCAAGAATAGACAAATGGGACCTCATTAAATTACAAAGTTTTTGCAAGGCAAAAGACACCGTCAAAAAGACAAAGCGGCAACCAACTAACTGGGAAATGATCTTTACCAACCTTACATCCGACAGAGGGCTAATATCCAAGATATACAAAGAACTCAAGAAGTTAAACTCCAGAGAGGCAAGTAACCCTATTAAAAAATGGGGTACAGAGCTCCACAAAGAGTTCTCACCTGAAGAATATCTAATGGCTGAGAAGCACCTAAAGAGATGTTCATCATCCTTAGTCATTAGGGAAATGCAAATCAAAACAACCCTGAGATTCCATCTCACACCAGTCAGGATGGCTAAGATCAAAAACACAGGAGACAGCAGTTGTTGGCGAGGATGTGGAGAAAGAGGAACACTCCTCCACTGCTGGTGGAATTGCAGGCTGGTACAACCACTCTGGAAAGCAGTCTGGCGGCTCCTCAGAAAACTGGGCATGACACTTCCGGAGGATCCGGCTATACCACTCCTGGGCATATACCCAGAGACTTTACCTGCATGCAATAAGGACACATGCTCCACTATATTCATAGCAGCCTTATTTATAATAGCCAGAAGCTGGAAAGAACCCAGATGTCCCTCAACGGAGGAATGGATTCAGAAGATGTGGTATATTTACACAATGGAATACTACTCTGCAATTAAAAACAATGAATTCACGAAATTCCTAGGCAAATGGTCAGAACTTGAAAATATCATCCTTAGTGAGGTAACCCAATCACAAAAGATCACACATGGTATGAAGTCACTGATAAGGGGATATTGACCCAGAATCTCAGAATACCCTAGACACAATCAGCATATCAATAGATTTCTAAAAAGATGGAAGGAGAGACCCCTGGTCCTGGAAAGACTGGATGTAGGGGAACGCCAGGACAGAGTAATGAGAGGGGGTTGAACGGAGAAAAGAGGGAGGGAAGGGGGCTTATGGGACTTTCGGGGAGGGAGGAAACGGGAAAGGGGAAGTGATTTGGAATGTAAATTAAAAAAATAAAATAAAATTAAATTAAAAAAAAAAAAAAAAGATTGACATTCATAAGCTGCCCAGTCCCAGAGTGGTGGTGTGCCAACTGTTTGTGTTAACCACAGACTCTAGAAGTTCAAAAACAGTGAGGACTTGTCACTTAGGGTTCCTTCAGATTGTCATTTAGATTTCAGAAACATAAATGAATAGCAAGGCTAGAATAAAGCACTTATTTATCCACTATGCGGCAGCTGCCAGTGAGTGTTCCCCATTGCTGCTTAGTGGACTCAGTCACAAGCAAATCTTTGCATCTGGGGAGACAGCTTCATTTGTAAGATGCTGGCTTTGGAAGCATGAAAACACCAGGTCTGGTGGCATGAATTTTCAACTCCAAAGCTGGGGAGGCAGAGACAACTGGATCCCTGGGGCTTGATGGTGGACTAGCCTAGCCCACTAAGTAAGCTCAGACCAGAGAGAGACCTAGTCTAAAAAGAAGAGAAGATGGATAGTGATCTGAGGAAAAATACTTGAGATTGTCTTCTAGTCTACACATCCATGCACACATATGAATACATACCCATACATACATGAACACATAGACATGCATGTAGATACACATGAACACAGACATACATACACACACAGAAACACAAATACATATACACACATACATGAACAGACAGACATGCATACATGTAGACACACACATACATGAACACAGGCATGGATATAGACATACACTGAGACAAAAATACATATACACATGCACATGAATATATAGATATACACACATATAGACAATTACACTTACATGAACACACAGACATACACACAGACATGAACACAGATATACACAGACACACATACATGAACACAGTCATATACACATACACACATACATGGATATAGATACACACAGAGACACAAATACATATACATATATGCATGAGTACATAGATATGCACACATATAGACAATTTCACAAACATGAACACAGACATACACATGCACACACACATCCACGAACACAGACATGCACACATACAGACAAACATATACACATATACATGAACATACAGACATGCACACATACAGAAACACATATACACACATACATGAACACACAGACATGCACACATAGACATACACAGACACACAGACACAGACACACAGACACACACACACACACAAAATGCACCTTTACTAACTGCTTCTTGCCACCACTGCTGCTTTCAGGCAGGCCCTTTGACATCATTTCATGGTATGGCTTTGGAGGGTTTTGATGAGTATGTATTTGTTCAGTGTTCAGTCACTGTTGATACATGCTCAGGGTTGAACTCTTGTCCCTGACTGCACAGGCTAACGTGATTGCACACACTCATGTGTCTCATCCACGATGGCCTGTCAGTAAAGCCAGGTCAGCAGGCTAGAGTCCACAGGAGAAAACAAATCAATACCTCTTTGAATTAATCATGCAGCCATCTGATAGGATTATGGGTGCACGAGGTGTAGCAGAAGTGCAGAGCCCATGCGCTTCTCTTTTCTTGTAGTTTTTCCTTCATTGCCCTAGGCCCCTCACTGCATCTTATCATTGATTTCCAATACCTTCCTCTCATTCCCAGTTTCTGTCCCACCTAATCCTGTCCAGAAAGGATCTGAGAGATACGAAGACTCAAATGTAAATCACAGGTAAGTGTGTATTTAAATTATTATGTTTCCCTTGATGTTTAAATGCTGGCTACATACGATGGCTAGAAATAAACTAAGCCTGCTATCTTTCAGTGCTATAGTAGTAAGGTGATGTACATGAGGGGTGTGCGTGTGTGTATGTGTGTGTGTGTGTTATATGCATTTATATGTGTTATATATGTGTTTACAAGTATGTAGTGTTTGTGCACTGCATTTATATGTATATGCTTATGTGTGTTTCTGTGTGTTTATATATGTATTCATGTGTGTTTGTATGTGTGTTTTGTATATGTATGTAGTGTATACATACAACACTTACTTTTCCTGACTTATTGGCAAGTGTAATATTAATAATACATTCAGGATATCCTTGTAGATGGTGTAAAAATGGCCTGCAAGGATGGAACACACTTCTTTCAGTGCTCTATTATTTTTAGTGAGAACATGAACACAGGCATCTTGCAAACCTTAAATCTGGGACAATGCTGTTTAAAGAACCCTCCTCACTTGGAAACCATCACTGAAGAGACACATCACGCAAACCTGGCCCGTGTGCCCTCTGGTACTCCACCAAGGAGTCTGGCCTGGCTGTGTTCCCTTCTGGAAAATGGCCCTGCTCAATTTCAAGTTCATTTGGCTTTTTCAATGATAGGGTTTCAATTCAAAGGAATAGCAGTGTTGAGAACTAAAAATGTCACCATCTAATTAAGGCATGGGGGTGCACAGTACTCCTTTCTCTCCTAATATTATCTGTGGTCTGAAAATGACTCCATGAAGGCTCTTCATAAAACCCTTTCTTTTCCTGGTATAAGAACAATTGTCACAAGAGATGCTGTAGGCACAGAAGGACAAAGGAATGCTGCAGAAAATGGGCAAAAATCAAGATCAAGGGAGAAATGAAGAGAACCTGGAAGGCTCACAGGCAGTTAAGCTGAAAACAAAAGGATGTATTTGCCCCCTGCATGCAAGGCTTCCCTGTGCTTGAATCCCTACTCAGTCTACTCAGTAGTGAAGAGAAGGTAATTCCAAGGGGTGGTCCCAGCAGAAGAGAAGCATAGAAGCCTGAAATTCCTAGGCAAATGGTCAGAACTTGAAAATATCATCCTTAGTGAGGTAACCCAATCACAAAAGAACACACATGGTATGCAGTCACTGATAAGGGGATATTAACCCAGAATCTCTGAATACCCTAGACACAATTCGCATATCAATAGATTTCCAAGAAGATGGAAGGAGAGACCCCTGGTCCTGGAAAGACTGGATGTAGGGGAATGCCAGGACAGAGAAGCGAGAGGGGGTTGAATGGGGAAAAGAGGGAGGGAAGGGGGCTTATGGGACTTTCGGGGAGGGAGGAAACGGGAAAGGGGAAATGATTTTGAATGTAAATTAAAAAAAACTTAGAAAATAAAATAAAATTAAAAAAAAAAGAAGCCTGAAAAGTCATGACACTTGGGTGCTCGTTGTTTTTATAACCAGCCACCGTTCCATCAAACTCATTACTTGCCCATGCATCCCTCATACAAAGCAAACTCAGAAAACATCCACCTAAGAAACCTTTCATCTATCACAGAGTAAATGTTAAATCACCTGTGTGCTTCCAAGCCCCTAAGATGAAACCTAAACAGAGGTGTAATCCAGGAAAAAGGATTCGATCATGATTAGAGTCCCCATGAAAGGACTCCAGAGGGGCCCCTTACCCTTCATATCCCACAAGAAAACAAGAAGACAACTGTGAACAAGAGGGTACCCAGCACCTAGATCTTAGATTCTCTATGATTATAAGAAACAATTCCTATTCTTTATATCAACCTGTGTAGAGTAATGTGTTACAGCACCTACAACAGAAAGAGACTAGGAGTACCCTACACATACATACTTGAGAATCACGCATGCATAGACATGCATATATACACCATACACATGTGTACACACGTACCTATGCACATGTGCACATATTCTCTCTCCAGAAACATTAGAAAACAATTGAATACATGGGCACAGCATTCTATTTGTATCAAAGTATAATATAGGTACTTGATGTCAAGGTAAGCACTGAGTTGTAAGTCTGTTTCGAAAGCTACTCCATAAGCTACATGTGGCTTTCTCTGAACTGTTAAAGAAATAGCTTTCAAACCACTGGTCTCTGTGGTCCTCTCAGTACAGGAGGCTCACCAACACTAAATGCACTGGGCCTGGCACATCTCCATCACATGTATGCCCTTTGTAAACAGATCATGTGATTCTTGAAAAGTGGCCATGGTTATAACGGGGTCATATCCATCCCACATGCTGACATTAAGGTCATGACATAATTTTAAGTACAGTACAATGACAATAAGAGAAACACATACACGGTGGCCCTGGATGTGTCCTGCTCTGAACACAAAGCTTAAGTGACTTGGACTCTGTGGATATCTCATCTTCATACAGCATTCCAGCACAAACATGGTCCTGCAGTAAGTTGGGAGGATGCTCTGAGACTCTCTCCATCCTCACTCAGCAGCACAGGCATCCAACTGGCCACACACCTGTCCGCTGACCCTCTCCTGTCTATTTTTTCATGGTCATAAAGTTGGTCTGATGGTCTTCCATCAACATCCTACAATCATAATACCCATGACCATTACTGAGTATGAAATATCAATCACAGTGTAACAGGACATGCATCCACATGCAAAAATCATGCATGCAGAGACATCTATTGCTTAGATAGAGGGACAGGAGCATCCTAGGCCGTGAAGACATAGTTGTGGATCCACTACATAGAACAATGCCATGATATGCTCCTTAAGGCCTTGGCATGAATCCAGGTTCCTGTGGCTTGTGAGATGCTTTTATTAGATGTATACCTTTGTTGTTGTTGTTATTGTAGTGGTGGTGGTGGTGGTAGTGGTGGTGGTGGTGGTTTTGATTTTTTTTTTTTGAGACAAAATCTCAAGTATCTTAGGCTAGCCCCAACTCACTATATATTCCAGGATGATCTTGAACTCCTGATACTCCTGTTCTACTCCCAAATGCTGGTATGTGCCACTACAAGTATGTGTGGCTCTAGGAATCAAACCCAGGGCTTCATCCATGCTAAGCAAGCTCTGTATTCTATGACTTAACACATGCTGCAGTGTAAAACTGAAAGGAACAAGATTTTTTTTTTTTTTTAAAAAAAAGCATTTCAGGGAAATAAAAGAGACAGTGTTCATTTTGAGAAAAATGAATACTGGCAATTAGGTGATCCTTTTTCCCATGGAGTAGTTCTATGAGGCAGGTGTCAGCTGGGAAGTCCCAAGACACCTCTGATTTGTCAACCCAGGCACTCTAGAGAGGTAATGGGAAGTCATAGTTTGGGGGAAAAAATAGGGAAAAAAGAAAATCTATTTCTTAAAGTATTGAGAATAATTAGGAAATTTTGAAATAATTTGAAAACTCTCCCATTCAAAAATTTACTCAATAAATATTTATGAGGCCCCTCCTCTGTGTCGAGCACCAACATACTATCCTTGATGGAGGGGAAGGAATAATTAGAGGTTGTCTTGAAATTAAAATTTATCTTCCAGGCTCCTGGAGAAGAAAAGCCATCACCTTTCTTATCTAGCTCTAGAACCTGTGTGCCATCAAAGCAACCTGTAAAGCAAAAATGGTACACACATGCCCTGGGGGTGACCAACCATTTTCTCATTGGATTTGACGCCTGCTCCATAGGAGGGAGTTCTTGCCTGGTACTGTAGCATGGTGAAAAGCCTATGGCTGGGGACGTTATGGGCCCCACATAGGCACATACTATGTTTTACTAAATGGATATGTTATCAAAAGGCCTTCTATATGTTTATTTATATACCCATCTACCAGTTCTACTCTCTACCTTGGTCAAGATGTTTCTTTTTGTCATATGTGGCAGGCAGTTAATACACAGATTCACATTTGGCCAAAGTGATGAAAATAAGCAACTGCTGAATACTCAGACTTAAATGAGATTTATATCGCTCAGGAAACAACCCAGAAGAGGGGAGAGGGGGAAAGGATGCAAAATCTGGAGGACTGGACGAATGCTGTGAAATGTCTTTTGGACAGGATCTTTGCACTTATGGCCTCACGGTCTCTATGGTTCCTAGCACAAGTTTTGTACAAGACTGAGCATGTCAACATTTTATCCTGGATATGGGTGGGGTTCATGAAACCTGGCTCCTCTCTCAGAGGCCACTTGCAGTTAATGATTGCATGGGAAGAGGAATAATTTTATTCATGTTTCAATAAATAACCTCCCTACCATGATCATGCAAGCAAACATAACTAAGTGGTATACACACACACACACACACACACACACACACACACACACACACACAGAGTACTTATTGTTGAGAATGGTCTCAGCACAAGGGGCAGGGGTAAGAGCAGGGAATGACTGGTAAAGAGAATCATAACCTTGAATACATGTTTAAAGTTATCAAATACTAAATAAAGACATTAAAATAAAACAACATAAAATATTATGATGGTTATGCAAATGTCTCTGGTTTGATCATCATTAAATACTTAATCTAATTATTATTAGATTAAATTATTATACTCCATGAAAAAATATACAATTATATATCAATAACATGTTAAATAATAAAAATATATTATCTTTGCTTAGGTAATTTTGTATATTTGCTTTTACACAACATACTTCCAAAGACATTAATTAATTAATCACATTGCCTTCAAAACACAATTAAATATCTTAAATATACCAAATATTCAGAGTTAAATCCAGCTTGGTTCATGTACTTGTAAATATCTTTCTTGCTTTGAGAAATCTCTATCTTATGACTCATTACCACTATAAATGGAAGGTCACTCAGTTGGTGATGTTATTTAGAGGTGAGCTCTCTGGACCTCAGTTTCCTTATCTGTAAAGTGGGATGGTGTGAGTGGGACCTGATGGGATTGCAATGCAGCTGTTGCTAAAGGCTGATATGTGCATGTGATATTATAGAAAGCTACCGCATCATCTGTCCCCCTACACATTCCTGTGCACCTGTACTCTTAATCACCCATGACAGTTAAAGCAAAAAGTTCTGTTTCCTTTCATGCCAGTTTGTTGCTAACTTTCCACCATCTAATTTATATTTGAGGAAACACTTAAGTCAGTCTAAGGGTGTTATAAAAATCCTGCACTCTGACAGTTCATACCATCCTGGTGCTTCAGTGTCAGGATACCAGGGTTCCTGATCATTCACCCTCAACATCCTCTGCACCCTTTGCATTTTGACAACTCTTCTTGAATTATCTTTGCTTTTCAGTTTAATGAATACCTTACAGGCAACTGTCAATGTGTTCCAGAAGTACATTGAGGAGAACATGATACAAGTGGTAACAACAGTGGCCAATGTTTATGTCATGATACAAGTGGTAACAGTAGCCAATGTTTATGTTACGCCCCATTCAAGACACCTTACCCATCAAGTAATGTTTGTAGAAAGGATGTGGTGATACAGGTCTGGGATGTAGCTTAGTTGGTAGGGTACTTGCCTAACATATACAAAGTTGTGGGTTTGAGTCCCAGCACCTCATAGGTAGGGATGCGTAGGGCGTAGGGATGCGTACCTGTAATCTCAGAAAGATTAGGAGTTCATGGCCATCATATGGGGTTTAGGACACCTGTTTCTTATATGAAGATTCATGCATCCCAGGGACAGAGTAAGATAGAGAGGCTAGACTGAAGCCAGCCACATGTTCATTGAGAAGAAAAACAAGTGATACCTTCCAGATAATGATTTTTGGGAACATGCAAATCATTTGGAGTAAGATCTCTTTTTGAGGCTGGGAATATCTGGATTACGGGAGCTAATGCCATTGTGCCCACTCACCTCAGCAATGTTAATGTTTATATTAAAAAATGTGATCATGGGGGATGTGAAACCCCTGAGCCATCAACACAAAGAAGTTGTGTGGTACAGAAAGAGACGTGGCTCTGAGATTGCTCCTGCTAGAAAAGTCAGCTCATATGGTGGACCTGTTGCTGTTGTCTGTGAACCCATGACAGTTAAAGCAAAAAATTCTGTTTCCTTTCATGCCAGTTTGTTGCTAACTTTCTACCATCTAATTTATATTTGAGGAAACACTTAAGTCCCTTTAAAGTTAAGGGACTTCAAAGGACCCGGTCACCCTACCTGGTAAGCGTGGTTGGTCACTTGCCTGAATTGTGTAAATAAATGCAATTGGAGCTGAATACTTGCCCTTCCTGGAGTGTCCAGGATGAGGGTGCCTGTATGACCTGTCCCTGAAACCGTGACTCCACTGTCAGTATGTACTGTGGCTTTGTCATAGCTTTCTGCTGCTAGAATTTAGTTTGTCCTGTGTGACTTTCTGTGGAGGGAACTGAAGCTCCAGTCTGCCTGTTCTCTCTGGGCCTTGCGCTTCTTCTCTCGGCTGACTCTTCTCCCTTGTAACACTCTCAGCATGGGTGTGGCAGCTAACTGTATTAGAGATCCGCTAAATTCTAGCAAGTGACCAAAGCTGGCCTGATCTTAGGGATTCTTGACAGATGCATAGAGTATCCTGGGAGATTATATCTGAAAAGGGCGTGGTTCAAACGGCCAAGGATAAGATGAGGGATAAGCATAGAGTTTCAGTCTCCAGTCTCCTATCCTTTACTACGGAGGGGCCTGTGAAGCCATGAATGTTCACTTGAGGACACTGAAGCCAAAACCAGAGAGAGTCACTCATCTCTATCCCCAGTTAGTGCTCTGAGATGCAACTGAAAGCCATTTTCTCTTGGAAATACTGAACAGTCATCTGGAAGGTGTGGGAGACTGTTGCAAAGAGCCCATGCTGAGTTTTACACACACTTGCCACATATAGCACATGCTGTGTGATTCTCTCACACACAGCATAGCAACACACATAACACATATCACCATACACATATCAAATACACTGTACAAGCGTATGCACAGATGGACACCTCCGATATCTGAGGCGTCCCCGACTCAGACTAAATCTGCTCAGTTGTTGTTCTTTTATCTTTCGTAAGAGCACTGCCATGGCTGTATCTCGTGCCCCTGCTCCTGTGGTTTGGGAATCTGCTCTGCAATGCACACCTTCCAGAATGGAGGGTTAAGTTCCTCCTCGTGAAAGGATGTACTGCTTTGTTGCTCAAGGTCTTTGGACTTGCTTGTTGTTGAAGGACATCGAACCCAGGTGCTGACAACACACAGCCCCATCTCAGGGTCCTTAGGAAACTGTGCAGAATCACAACTGACCTGGTTCCAATCATACTTGGGGAGATGGAACATAAGACAGCCAGTTCTGAGAGTAACAGACTTAGCTAAATGTAAAGAATGGCTTTCAAACGAAGGTACTTCCCTCTCTTCTCAGAGTTTTCTCAGGGAGCAGGCCCAGCATGCCGCACACACCCTACCCACCTCAAACTTTCTGATTCCAACCCCTGCATTGAGCTTTCTGTGCTATGAATGAGGCTCCTGTTTGCTAAAAAAAAAAAAAAAAAAATGTAAGTGAAATTAGATAATATACATAGGTAAAACCCAGTCTGGGAAACCCCCCAAACTCAGTTTTAACTGGTTCCCACACATTCCTTTCTAATATTTCTTTCACACAGTGATTCCCTGGCATAACTGAAGTCAAACATGAGGTCTGCCAATGACAGCTTCGTCCTTACATCACACGAGTGGTGACCTCATCATCCCTTTGACTCCAGAATGTTCTGGTTGCCAACAGGATAATGACCCAAACAATAAAGTAACAGACTACCCTGAAAACACTCATCACTGGCTATAAAACTGAACCCTCAGTGCCAAGAAGGGAGCTGTTGTTCCAAGTCTATAGATGTAGTCACAGAACATGCACACTCCTATACCCCTACCATGATATACAGCTCTTGACCCAGCATCTTTCCTTCAATGAAAATGGAATGTATCCAAGCTACCCTCAGCATAGCTTGGTAAGATGTGCTGAAGGGAAGCCTTTCCTAATTTGTTCTACTCTAGCTATCTTTTAATTATTCTCCCTTCCTCTCTAAAATGCAAAGGCTTCCTTACATAATACCATTTTTTAAAATTTTCCCTATTTCCCTAGGCAACTTCTTCTGTGACCTGAAGCCTTTGCCCATTCCCCTGACTGTCCATATGCTACTCTCTCTGGATTCTTTAGGACAGAGACCATCCCTGAGGTGCACCAACAGGGGTTGCTTCGCAAAGTCATCTCCTGGGTTATCTATGACATCCAGACACAGTTTTGTCTCAAGACCTACACAAAAGTTTGATACAAACTACTAGTTCGTGCCTTTTCTAATTCCACAGGGACAGCAAACCACTCCCTTTTATCCCAAAGAGAGGGAGAGAATCAGTTTTTAGATCTGTATTCATGGATCCTATCAGAGAAAAGCTCTTGAGTCTTCTATAAAGATGGGTTTTCATCTAGGGAACACTACAGAGGGAGACAGCTGCTAGAGGGACAGTACAGTGTCTGCTTTTTCCACTTTCCAAATCTGGTCCCCTTTGGCTGCGTCTTTGATGTTAGCATGCCTGAGCCCCCGGAGAGACTCTCACAACTTTATCAGCAGAAACAGAGATGGAGTGCCAGACCCTCACATCACTGCCTCCCTACATGGGAGGAAATTCTCAATAGGCACTATGAACAAACCTCACAAAGGAAGACAGGGTCATTGTTCTTTGGGATTGTGTCTTAGGGCTCTTGGCAGCAGCAACGACTCTATGCACTTTGATAGCCAACTCACTTTATGTTTATGGGGCTACATTAATATTCAAAGAGCTTTTGCTGCTCTGCAGGACAAAGGGGCATTGAATCATGCAGGCAGCCCCGATGAATCCTGTCTCAGGGATGTAGGAAGACAGTGGGTCAGAGTCCACCATATTTACAAGGATGTGGGTTTGTGGCATGTACCTGTCCTGTGCATATAGAGATCTAACCCCACATCCACTCCACTAGAGTATGAGGGAAGTGACTGATAGAAATGGAAGCATCAGAGATTATTGTCTTTGGGGTAACTACAGGTGTCCTACCCTTGGGCTACCAAAGTATTTTTTGCAAAGATAATCCAAAAGAAATGAACTTGTTCATGTCCTGGATATTGGGAACTTCAAGAGTAAGAAGAAACATAATTTGTCCCTGAGTGGACCTCAGGTCACCTGTGGCCTCCACCATCCCCATTCCCATCCTCTACTCCAAAAATAATTTGGTTTTTACATAACCCAATAGGCAGTGAATTCATTGAGACAGACCCATCAGAGTCCCTTGGACCAGTCCTTCTGTGTCTTGCTCATTTTCTCAGCCCAAATGAACAAAAGTAGTGT
The DNA here is from genome assembly GCA_036184795.1 of Tokudaia tokunoshimensis. Classification (NCBI taxonomy): domain Eukaryota; kingdom Metazoa; phylum Chordata; class Mammalia; order Rodentia; family Muridae; genus Tokudaia; species Tokudaia tokunoshimensis. Next base: position 84,025,242 of record BTHU01000015.1, read on the forward strand.
GCTACAGGATAGCTATCATTCTGTTGCCTCTTGTAGAAATGCATCAATGATTTGAATGTTCCTTCATTGAATAGCAGTTTGGCAGGGCTGGGGAGGCAGAGATGTTCAGTGAGCAAATCACTATCAATGCAAGTGTGAGGACCCAAGTTCCAATCCCCACATAAAGTTGGATGCAGAAGCCTGCATCTGTAATCCCAACACTCCTATGGAGAGATGGGAGGTAGGGACAGGAGAAACCATGGAGATAGCCTAGAATAAGTGGTAAAGCAGCAGTGAACAACAAAAGACCTTGTCTCAAAGAAGATGTAAGGGGAAGATCTCCCATCCCCATTTGTAGAATACAAATATCCATTTCCCTAGTCAAGATTCCCAAAGACCATCTGACCCACAGATTTGCACAAACCTGCTGCTCCTATACTCTAAGCACTTTGGATGCTCTGAACTCAACTGGTCCTCAGACCTTCAAGTTTATGCCCCCCAGTACGCTGGATACTGTTACTGTCACCTCCAGTGACTTCATGACTTTGTTTCCTCAGTGGGACCATTGTGGGAGCCCACAAACACCAGTAGATCCTGTCACAGAGCTTCACTGCTCCTACCTTTGCTGTCAGAGGAGCCTTGAGGCCATCAGCCTAATTAAAGGTCTGTTGGACTCAGGATGGATGACTAGAGTCTGTCTCCAACTGGCCGGCATACAAACAAATGGTTGTTTATTGGTGGATTCCTTCATAAGATAAAATCCCAATGGCACTTCTTCCTCTCTCCCTTCAAGCCCATGGCCCACTGATCTCGTTACTGAACCTGCGACTACCATAATGAATTCTGTAAGAACAGAGATGATGTGTCACTCTCAAGTGCAACATGGTAAACCTTTCCCCTCTCCCAGGGAAGTGGCTGAGGCCTGAACCGGATGTGCTGCTATGTGATGGTGGAATAGTCTTCAGTTCAGGCCTCACAGTGAGGGTGAGAGTGAACAGAACTCTAAATATTCTCCTCCTGAGAAGGACCTTTCTTCCAGGGATATGCAACACCTAATCATGTCAACATGGGATCCGTTCTCTCCCAGACACGCTCTACTTAGCTATGTCAATGTAAAGACCCCTTTTCAACACTGAACAAATAAATGTCTCAGTATATCCCCATTTGCCGCACAGACCCCTAAGAGAAGAGGTAAAAACCACGAATGCAGCCATGCAGAAGTGTGCAAGCAACTGTTTATTCTCATTACCATGATCATGTTCACTTCTGAAACTCAGCATCTTTCAGACCATAACAGATTATACAATTAATCAGCAATGCATCAAGAACTTATCATGCCCTGAGGTGTGAGGGTTTCATGTTCTCTCTTGGTCACTACTAAAACCAGGCTTGATGTCACAACCCTGTCATCCCAGCTATTCGAGAGGCAGAGGCAGGAGGATTGCAAACTCGAGGCCACCCAGGATTAACATAAAGAGGTACTTCTCAAAATGAAAATCACAAAAGCCCTGGGGATGGAGTTGTGTGGCAGGATGGTCACTGAGCATATGGGAAATATGTGCTCAATCCCCAGCAAAGAAAACCAACCAACCAACAGAAAGGGCAGCATAAAAATAAATAAACAAGCAAACAAACTAAAACCTCTGGTCTGTCCTGTAGCTCTTAAACGTATTTTCAGGATGACATAACTTCATTTTCATTAGGGTCTTTCAAATGGCTATTTTACATGAAGTGACAGGTGACAGACGTCATCCAGGTAATTAAGAAGCAGAAACAAAAACAAGGCATCTTCACGAAGGGCTGAGCTGCAGATTGTCTCTCTATGAATATACAGGATGCCATAGCTACCAGGGACAGCACTAGAGAGTGAGTGACATGTATGTGCATGTGCATGTGTTATATGTATATGTAAGTGTATGTATGTGTATGTGCATATGTGCACATATGCATATGTGTATGCATGTGTGCATATGTGCACACTTCTGCAGCCTCTTGCCCTAGTTCACGGATACCACCAAGAACAAAATTGCTTCCTAAACATCACAACATATCATGCATGAAAAGTTCCCCTAAGAAACACAATTTTAAGACACCAGAAGTCACCATGGAAGGAAACAAAAGAGGAGACCTGATCATTTTACCCAGGTGGCCTTTCTAGGTCAAGAGTACAGGGCAAAAAGCCAACATCAATACTGGTGGTGGTGGATATATTATGATCTCCACAGACTGAGTTGGCCTGGAATTTCTAGACACTCAATATAGGATGAGAAGTTGTCCCATACCAACATACTTCTGATCAGAACATAGATTCTCAGTAGAAACGTCGCATTTAAGGTCAGTGATATGACATTTGAAAGGACCAATTGAACACAAAACAGAAAACAATGCTCCGTTACCACACCCCAGTTCCAGAATATCAGCACACCTGAACATCTCAACACACAGTGCATCGATGAAGTGTCTCAGGGACACAGTACTCAACTTACCTGCTTTTGAATGCAGAAATAAAACCTCCATTTTCCCATACAAGTTGGGGCTATGTGCATGGCACATGTAACTAACATCTTTTCATCAGTCAACTTTTCAGTGAGTGTGGAGATGGAACCACTATATACCAGCAGGTATGGTGACCACACCATAGGCATGCCACCAGGCATATTTGTAATATGGAGTCAACTAAGGTAAGCTCACTCCTTGATATAATCACCCCAGGTGTCCTTCCTTCACACAGAAATGGAGGCCCATTCCTACCTCTAAGCAGCCTCATGATGTACAATGGTGCTCAGCCTACCTGAGACAAGTGAAACCGTGTCTTTCTCCCATGAGACGACAGTGACGTACGCCTCCACCGAGGAGGGGATAATGCACTTGAACACCGCGACATTGCCTCTCATGGTTTTCTGGTCCTCCACACGGACTGTATAGGGCTCCCGTAAAACTGAAAGACAGAGAAAGGACACTTGGTAAGAGTTATAGAAAATAAGACCATTCTGGCCAAGGAGATATTGTTCTAATGCAAACATGGCATGGCACACAAATAACAATTGCATAGCACAGACACTGGAAAGAAATCTGCAAACATATTCATCTGTCTTTCATGACCTAATTAAACATTCACTTCAGTAGCAATAAACTGCACCCTGCTCTAAAGGAAAGAGTCTAACCTGAGACATTGAACTGGACTTTTGAGGCATCAGAAAGCAAGGGGTGTACATGAGTCTCCCAGAGGAGGAGGGGTGGGCTCTAGGGATTAGTTTCTCTTAGTCCTCCAAAGACAAAGGAATAAGTCTGTTAGAAAAGGAAATAAATACAAAACTCAAGAAATTCAGGCTGGTGAAATGACAGTGGGTAAAACACATACTCTGCAAGTGTAAAGATGAGTTCAAATCCTCAGGACAGTTAGCCAAAATGGCACACATGTCTGTAGTCTTGGTGCTCCTAACCACAGATGGGAGGAGGCAACAGAAGGATTCCTGGAAGCCATAGGCCTATTAGCCTGATGTGCACAGTGACAAGAGATCAGATACATCTCAAGCAAGGTGGACATTAAGGACGTCTGACACAGGGTTCTCTTTGACCTCCATATGCATATCATGACACATGCATGCCTGTTTCCATGCACAAGAAAGTGGAGACTCCATCCCACCTTCTCCTTACCCGTCATTGCACACACACACACACACACGAGAGAGAGAGAGAGAGAGAGAGAGAGAGAGAGAGAGAGAGAGAGAGAGAGAACTGAAAACAATAGAACAGGAAAAATAAAAAAATAATTCTTTACACATAAATTCTTTAAAGATGCTTAAATCCTGTGTGGAAAAGCATCACTGTTCTGAGAACTATCAAAATACTCCCAGTAATAGGAGTCCTGCACAAACAACATGACCAAGAAGCAAGTTGGGGAGGAAAGGGTTTATTCAGCTTACAGTTCTGCATTGCTGTTCATCACGAAAGGAAGTCAGGACTGGAACTCAAAACAGGTCAGGAAGCAGGAGCTGATGCAGAGGCCATGGAGAGATGTCACTTACTGGCTTGCTTCTCCTGGCTTGTTCATCCTGCTCTCTTATAGAACCCAGGACTACCAGTCCAGAGAGGGCACCACCCACAAGCAGCCCTCCCCCACCTTGATCACTAATTGAGAAAATGACACACAGCTGGATCTCATTGAGGCACTTCCCCCCAACTGAGGCTCCTTTCTCTGTGATAACTCCAGCCTGTGTCAAGTTGACACACAAAACCAGTCAGTACAATGATACTTGCCTCTCAATCATTTTCATTTTACAGTTTGTCCCTCAAGGGTACAAGAGTTTTAATGCATTCTCCTTTCACTTTGCTCTTGGCCACACCTTTCTTTATCCCCCACCCCCACCCCTATCACTCCTGGACCTACTCACTGGTTTCCCTCCCACATCAACATTTGTCTTATCTTGTAAGTCACAGTTCTCTTTTTTGACATTCACATTTTCTTTTCTCCCTTCAACTTGGAGATTTTCTTCATTCCTGTCTCAGCCAGAGGGATCCTTCCAACATGAAGACACTCATGATCTCCTTCACCAGCTCTAACTGTGACCTGAGGCTCTAGGTAGCATGTCAAGTTCACATCTACCACAAGAGGTCCATAGGGGCACAATGAGGGGAAGGGAACCCAAAAGCTTTTCCTCAGAAACATCATTGTGGCCAGGAGAGGGGATGACTTGGTGTAGGCAAATGCCTGGACCCAGAGGAGAGCTGAAGTCTTATTTCCCAACTTGGTGGAAAGGGACTATAGAGAAAAGAGAATGAATATAACTCAGTAATGAAGGAGAACTCAGGCATCAGGAGAGCAGCAGGCAGAGGAGAGAATGGGGATAAGGATGGAAGGGAAAGAGGGGATAGGCAATAAGTAGAGAGAGACTGGAGCTCTTGAGAGCCTGCAGGGTCTCTGAGTCTCCTGTCTTGCTGTGCTTTGGACTCAAGCAACTTCTTCAAACCTCCAGGACACTCAGCTTCACGGCTCACACCCCACAGTTCACACCACATGGTTCACAACTCACATCTTCCACTCCATAGTTCATACTCCACAGATCACACCTCGCTCCTCACACATAGAGATGTTTACCAGAAATTGAGTCAAGAGATCTAATTCTATATCAGCCCAGAAGAAGTAAATTCTCCTACAGAGATACAGGCAGCATCTTCACAGCCTGAATGTCTTAGCTGGGGTTATGGTTGCTATGATGATACACCATGACCAAAGCAACTCGGGGAGGAAAGAGTTACACTTCCACACTGTAGTCCATCACTGAAAGAAACCAAGACAGGAACTGATGTGGGAGGTAGGAGCTGATGCAGAGGCCATGGAGGGGTGCTGCTTACTGGCTTGCTCTATGCAGCTTGCTCAGTCTGCTTTCTTATAGCACCTAGGGCCACCAACCCAGGGAAGGCATCATTCACAATGGGTTGGCCCTCCTCCATCAATAACTAATTTTAAAAATGCCTATAGGCTTGCCTATCTCATGAAGGCATTTTCTCAATCAAGTTTCCCTCCTCTCAGATGAGTATAGTTTGTGTCAAGTTAACATAAATCTAGCCAGCACAATTGACCCTTTGTCATCTTGACACACAAACACATCATTGTTAAGCCACAACCTTTCCTTTCTTGTTCATCCTCACTAATAAAAAAATCACAATATATAACATTTTTTACAGACTGAGAATGTCCCACGGCCTTACAAATTCAAACACTTCAAAAGTTTTTTTTTTTCCTTTTAAAATCCAAAGTCTCAGTAAAACTCAAAAATCTCCTTTGTAAATGTTTAATGTCTCTCAACTGTGGGCTCCTATAAAACCCAAAATAAATTAAATATAGTTTCTTACTTCAAGGGGAAAGGACCAGGGCACAGTCATAACCAAATCAAAGTGAAGCCAAACTCCAACTGTGTAGTTCAGTGTCCAATGTCTGTGATTCATTCACCAACTTCTGTGCTCCAGTCTCTAGCTCCACCCACGGCAGCACACACAACTTGTCTTCCAGGCAGTCTTCACTCCATGGTTACTGCTGTTCTTGGTGGCTATCCCATGGTACCAGCAGCTCCAATCTCTTGGTATTGCAATTGAGCTGTACTTTTAACGAATGGTTCCTCTTCATGGTGCCAAGCCTCAACTTCTCTGTGTGACCCCTTTAATTCTGGGCCTTCAACTGCCACTGAGGCTGCCCTTCACCAGTGCCTTCTCCTGGCCTCTCACACTGTCAAGCCTCAGCTGCTCTCCATGACCCCTTCATGCTTTCAAAACCAGCATCACCTGTGTGACTCTTACGCTAGCAAGTTTGGTTGCTAGCATGAGGTACAACTTTGGCTGCCTCTGGAACACAGCTTCTGTGCACTGGCTCTGAAGAAACATTTCCCAGAAGATATCAGCTCAGTAATGCTGGCCTCTTCTTAACCACTGCTAATTCCTCAGTTCCAGCTGACCAGCACTGACTGTCCCAGTAACAAAAAAAGGATGCTGGTCTCTTGGCTCTTGTTAATCATGAATGACTCTTCAGTCCCAGCTGACCAGAACCAGATTTTTTTATATATATATTTTTTATTTTTTATATTTTTATTTACATTCAAAATCATTTCCCCTTTCCGTTTCCTCCCTCCCCGAAAGTCCCATAAGCCCCCTTCCCTCCCTCTTTTCCCCATTCAACCCCCTCTCGCTTCTCTGTCCTGGCATTCCCCTACATCCAGTCTTTCCAGGACCAGGGGTCTCTCCTTCCATCTTCTTGGAAATCTATTGATATGCGAATTGTGTCTAGGGTACTCCGAGATTCTGGGTTAATAGCCCCTTATCAGTGACTGCATACCATGTGTGTTCTTTTGTGATTGGGTTACCTCACTAAGGATGATATTTTCAAGTTCTGACCATTTGCCTAGGAATTTTGTGAATTCATTGTTTTTATTTGCAGAGTAGTATTCCATTGTGTAAATATACCACATCTTCTGAATCCATTCCTCTGTTGAGGGACATCTGGGTTCTTTCCAGCTTCTGGCTATTATAAATAAGGCTGCTATGAACATAGTGAGCATGTGTCCTTATTGCATGCAGGTAAAGTCTCTGGGTATATGCCCAGGAGTGGTATAGCCGGATCCTCCGGGAGTGTCATGCCCAGTTTTCTGAGGAACCGCCAGACAGCTTTCCAGAGTGCAGAACCAGATTCTTAATTCAAACTATGTAATGCTTCTGATCATCTTTTAGTGACTCTCAACCTTCCTTCTGGAACTTTGCACTCAAGGACTCCATCTTCTGAATTTCTCTCAACATTCTTATCTTCCACAGTCCCAAAAGACTTCTCATCAAGGTTTGAATGCTCCATAGCTTTTCCAGCCCAAAGTTCCAGAGTCTGTCCACAACCCTCCCAAAAATACACGGTTAAATCTGTCACAGCAACACCTCCTAAACAACATGAACAAAGCAATTTGGAGGAAAGGGGTTTATTTGGCTTATACTTCCACATTGTAGTCGCTGAAGGAAGCCAAGACAGGGGGAACTGAGGTAGGCCAGAACCTGGAGGCAGGAGCTGAAGCAGAGGCCATGGGGTGGGGGTGGGGTAGCAGGTGGTTCTGCTTACTGCTTGTTTCTCTTGGCTTGCTCTTCCTGCTGTGTTCTAGTACCTAGGACTGATGACTTCACCCACTCAGGGATGACACCTGAGCCTTCCCACATCAATCACTAATTAGGAAAATACCTTACAGACTTACCTACAGGCCAAACTTATGGAGGCATTTTTTTTTAATTTTTTTTAGAATTTTAAATTAGATATTTGCTTTATTTACATTTCTTTTTTTTAATTCCCAAATCTTTATTTTTTTTTATTTTCTAAGTTTTTTTATTTACATTCCAAATCATTTACATTTCAAATGGTATCCCCTTTCCGCATTACCCCTCCGAAAACCCCCTATGCCATCCCCTCTCCCCCTGCTCACCCCCCCTGCTCACCCCCCCCCCACACCAATTTCCTGACTTGCATTCTCCTATTCTGGGGAATCGAGCCTTCACAGGACCAATGGCCTCTCCTCTCATTGATGTTTGAAATGGTCATCTTCTGCTACATATGTAGCTGGAGCCATGGGTTCCACAGAGGCATTTCTTAATTGACTTTCCTCTCAGACAACTACAGTTTGTGTCAAGATGGGATGAACCTAGCCATCACACTAAGCAAGACTGTTCCTTGGGCCTGAGCTTCAGGGCCACAGACTACTAGGTGACCAACTTCAGCCTATTTCTTGTCACCAGCCACAGCTCCTGGGAGGCCCTTCAGACTCAGGAAGCCACACATACTATTGCGTGACTTCTCTTCTTTAGAGACCTATTGGCCTAGGTAGTGCAAGAGCTACCTCGAAAGTCAAGGTTTTAAACCTCTGTGACTGTTGCTTCTCTCTCTTATTAGTTCAGCTCCAGGTCCTAAAACAATGATGTCACTCGGCTCACTAAACACTTGTGTCCAAACCCCTCCCCATATCTTTGATTCTAAAGACCAACAATGGAGCAATCCATCTAAAGCCATCACAGGGGCTGGAGGGCTGCCTCAGGCAGTACAGGCCAGCTGGGAAATAGAAAGACTTGAGTTCAGATCTCCAGCACACATAGAACAATTAAATAGTGTTGGGGACAAGGTGATAGGAAGATTCCCCAGAGTTCACTGGCAGTCAGCCTTTCAGAATTGGTTCAGTGATAGATTCTGTCTCAAAAAAAAAAAAAGTTAGGAAACAAATGAGAAATCTAACATCCATCTCTGATCTCCACCTGGAAAATTCATACAACCTCATGAACACATCATACACACATACACACATAAACACACATATATACACATACACACATATACACACATACACACATGCACACATATACACAGACACATCACACAGACACACATCACATATACACACATACACACATGCACACATATACACATATACACAGACACATCACACAGACACACATCACATATACACACATACACACATGTACACATATACACATATACACAGACACATCACACAGACACACATCACATATATACACATATACATACATACACATCACATATATATATATATATCACACATACACATATCACACAGACACATGACACAGACACAGACACACACACAGACACACACACACACACACACACACACTATTGTAGCTATTTCTCACACAGGCACATAGCAAATGCTCAGTGAATATAGTTGTCCCTCAGTATCTACATCCCTGTATCAGCCCCAGTGAGCTGGGCAACCAAGTCTATGGATACATAGATGTTCTATATTGGGTTCTCCCTAGAAGGATCTCTGAGAGACTTAGGGTTAAGAACATGATGACCCAGAAAAAGCTGTGAGGGAGAAGGACATAGAGAGTCCAGAGAAAGCAGGTACACAAACACAGTCTTTCAATAGCGTCCCTACCCCATTCCCTTGGCATCCCAGAATCCCTCCCATAACTATGCAGAGTAGGTCCCAGCAAAGGCTCAGTGCTTGCCCTGAAATTATATTCTCAGGACTGCAGTCTTGTTTGCATGCCATGGTGCCAATCACCAAGCAGTCCTTCAAAGGCTGCAAGTCCAAGCTCAGAAGAACAAATGCAGATGCTACAGATCTGGACCAAGGGCTTCCACACCTCCATTGCAATCTCTCGGGTCTTCCTCTGTTGGTCATATGAGGTGTGGAGTTAGAGGTCAGAGGGAAGAGACTTTAGTGATTACCCAAAGGCAAGCAGGACTACTTCCTGAGCAAGAGGAATAAAATGGGTATACCTGGGAGTATCCCTTCCTTGTTGACATATGTCTCGCACAGGCAGCACCTTTTGAAACATAATCTTAAAATAGCCTGCCTTAGTGTGAGAATTAATTTAATTCAAGGTTTGGTGAAGGTCAACTAGACAATTTCTGGGGCCAAGAAAAAAATAAAATGTTGGGTTCAGTTAAAAGATGTTAAAGTTTAAGGGCTGGAAGGTTGGTGCAGCAGTTAAGCACACTGGTTGGTCTTCCAGAGGATTCAGGATTAGTTCCCAGCACCCACATACCTGCTCACCTCTGTAGGTCCAGCTCTAGAGAATCTCATGGTCTCTTCTGGCCTCTACAGGAACCTGTCCACATGCATACATACATGCACTCACACACAAACTCAGACACATGGATGTAAGTAAAATCAATATTTTTAAAACATAAAGATATTAGAGTGTACCGTTTTCTTTCTTTTGTGGTCTATTTCTCAGCCTGTTTTTGTTCATTACTCCTGAAGTTACAGGGACAATCACAAGGTAAAGAGGGACTCTCCAAAGTACCCAGAGCCCTTGTCCCACGCCAACTGTGAGGTCCCGAATCCTGACAGCTACTGGTATGATCAACTGTGTCCAGCTCCTTGATCTCCCGTTCTCCACTGTGAGGCTACCTGTTAGAGAACAGCTTGAAAATCTCAAAACCCTTGCTAGGACACTCTTAGCATCTGAACTAGAGGCTATATCTCCGTCCAGGTCTCCACTGGGAGGGCTTCAGTGACTATGGTCACATCGGGGAAAGGAAGGCAGGTATGGCTCAAGATACCAGGGATCAGAGGGATAGTTATGGTCACCAGGTAGAGAGGAGAGATACAGCCTAAAGGGACACAAAGGGACCTCTTAACAATGAACCTCCAGCCCATGAAAACTTCTCCTTTGATTTCTGTCTCTTATAGTCAGAGATTTATTCCTAAGTATTTCTTGGCTGTGATTCTATTGTAAATAGTGCTTTTAAGTTGTCTAATGAATGTGTATGTGTGTGTTCATGAGTGTGTGTATGTGTGTGTATTTGTAAGTGTGTATATGTGCATGTATTTGTGAGTGTGTGTATGTGTATATTCATGAATGTATGTGAACGTTGAAAATTACAGACCCACTTATTAGCCCCAATAGGTTTTAATAGATCACATTCATAATTATATTATTAAGAATAGGGTTAAATTTTATTTTGAGGAGGGGAAGGAAGGTGTTTTGTATTTGGGTGTTTGGTGTGTGCACAGGCATGTGGAGGCCTGAGGCTGAGATCCGGAGTCTTTCTCAATCTTCTATCTTATTAATAGAGGGAGAGATCCCACTCATGTTCCCAGTTGAATAACAGGTGGCCACCACACCCTCCATGTGGGGCATATAGTGGGGATCCCAACACCAGGTCTCATAATTGCAAGGTAAGCTCTTTGTTCTCTGAGCTTGGTCTACATCTTTAACTTTTATCTTTGAAACATTGTCACACTGTTCTGGCTACAAAATCTAATGAAGTTAAAACAGTCAGAGCAGAATCTGGTGTTGCTTCTGACTTAAGGGGAAACATTTACTCTTTGACCTCCTGGATTTCTGATTTTGCTAAAATGAAAAAATTCTCTCCTGCTTCAAGTCTTCTGGGATTTCTGCTCCATAATCATGAAATGTGGGACTTGTTTACAATTTTCTGTACCACTTGAAATGATTTCATTGTTTCTACTTTGATATGTCAATAGAGTGAATTCACTAATCAGCTTTCAAGTCTGAAGCCATTCTTGCCTGCTGGAGACACACACTCCTTGCATGGACATAATGTATTGTTCTTATATGTTATTCATTTCAATTTGCTGAAGGTTTGAGAAATTTTACATCAACATTTGAGAGACACTTATTTATAGTTTTCTTATAATACTTGTGTCATGATTAGGATCAGGATAATGTTAATGTAAAATGGGGAAATATTAATTCTTGCTCAATTTCCTGGAATATTCATATTAGAATTCTTTATTCTGTCTTAAATGCTAGAAGTCAAAGTGAATCTGTATGATCCATAGATTTTTATCATAGGAAATTTTGGCTCACAAATTCAATTCTTTAACTCTCGAGGGAGTTTTGAGATTTTTGAGTCTTTGGACAGATTGTTCATTTCATATATTGTTGAATTTATATATGTATGTGTATATATACATATATATATATAATATTAAATTATTATCATTCTATTACTTCTAAAACATGTGTGAAAGCCCTTCCCAGTGTAGAGCAGTCATCTCTTTCAGTCTTGATCTTGGCACCAAGTCCTCTCTTGTTTGTTTCTTCTATCTGACCAGCAGTGTATACATTTTACTGACCCCTTGAAAGAACCCACTTCTTTTAAGTGCATCAGACCCCATTACAGATGGTTGTGAGCCACCATGTGGTTGCTGGGAATTGAACTCAGGACCTCTGAAAGAGCAGTCGGTGCTCTTAACCACTGAACCATCTCTCTAGCCCCTCTGAGATATTCTTAATTTCCTCTTTATATTTAGGTAGAAAATGAGACCATCATTTGAAACCTCTCTTTGACATGTGATGTCACAGGTGTTCAGAGCTATGCATTCAGAGCTATTCCATTCTGCCTGTGTACTACTTTGGTTAAGATTCCTCCAATTATTTTTGTTACTTTTGTATTAACATACATTAATTATGCACAACAATGGGTTTCCTTGTGGCATTCTCATACATGTACATAATGCATTTGAGTATATTCACCCTGTTACCCTGTTGGGTCCTCTTCCCAATGGATCTCATCTCCATTTCACTTTCATGGATATTTTATTTCTTTAGTGACCGAGTGAGCCTCTTTAGGGTTGCTTATAGGAGCGTGAGATGCTATTACAGAAACACGAGCCTCTTAGCTGTGGCTTCAATACTAAAGAAAATGTCTCTCCCTCCCCCAACAACTGGTAATGGCCAATAGATTCTCAGAAAGGGGCTAGGCCTCGTGAGTCCCTTCTCTTTCCAATACATGATCTTGTCCAGGTCAGATGCAGGTAACCACAGCTACTGTGATATCAGGAGTGCTACAAAGCAGCATTCCATAGCACTCAAACCTCTCCTCCACCCGCCACACTTTCTTTTAGCTTTCTTATAACCTTTGGATTGATACAAAATTATATTATCTCTGAAAACTTCCAATTTTTTTCTATGTTTTTTGAAATACAGATTGTTGCTATTATTAGTTATGTTGTTATTATTAGTTGTGTGTGTGTGTGTGTGTGTGTGTGTGTGTGTGTGTGTGTATCTAGGAACTCACATGTAGGTATCTGCAGAGACTTAAAGAGGCTGCTGGAACCTCAGGAGCTAGAAGTACAGGTAGTTGAGAACAAGATGACATTTTCTGGAAACCAAACTCCAGTTCTCTTAAAGATTGGGAAGAGCTCTTGACTCCTGAGCTATCTCAATAGGCCTAAGACATATATCATTTAGAAGTGTATTTTGCACCCAATTATTGTCATTTCATGGAGATTTTCTAACTTAATTCCACTACCATCAAAGAGCACACATCATGTGACTTGATTTAAGCTTCATCTGAAACTCGTTTTACTTCCCAGAACGTGCCTGTATGTTATAGCAAATATCTGCGTATCCCAGAAGACAGACAATTCTTATTCAAGTATGAGTTGACAGAGTTGATTGGTGATCTCATTTAAGGGCTCTCTATTCCTATTTGTTCTGTTTCTGCTTCTATCAATTATGAACAGATGGGCACTGAGTTCTTTAGCTGTAATTCTGACTCACCTCGCCAATGTTGTACCATCTCCCACACTATGTTCTTTGATGTTCTGTTGTCTGTTGCATAAAATTAAGAGAGTTGTACCATCTTAATTAATTTATCTTTTTTTCTTATGAAATGACTTTTTTAATTAGATATTTTCTTTATTTACATTTCAAATGTTATCCCCTTTCCTCGTTTCCCCTCTGTTTAATCCTTGGGAGTTCTGGGGGTACTGTTTGGTTCATATTGTTGTTCCCCCTTTGGGGCTGCAAACTCCTTCAGCTCCTTCAATTCTTTCTCTAGCTCCTCCATTGGGGACCCTGTGCTCAGTCCAATGGTTGGCTATGAGCATCCAATTATGTATTTGTCAGGCACTGACAGAGCCTCTCAGGAGACAGCTGTATCAGGCTCCTGTCAGCAAGCACTTGTTGGCATCCACAATAGTGTCTGGGTTTTGTAATTGTATATGGGATGTATTCCCAGATGGGGCAGTCTCTGGATGGCATTTCCTTCAGTCTCTGCTCTGCACTTTGTCTCTGTATTTCCTCTGTATTTTCCAATGGGTATTTTCTTCCTCCTTCTAAGAACAACTGAAGTATCCACACTTTGGTCTTCCTTCTTATTGAGCTTCATGTGATCTGTGAATTGTATCTTGGGTATTCTGAACTTCTGGGCTAATATCCACTTATCAGTGAGTGCATACCATGTGTGTTCTTTTGTGATTGGGTTACTTCACTCAGGATGATATTTTCTAGTTCCATCCATTTGCCTAAGAATGTCATGAATTCACTGTTTTTAATAGGTGAGTAGTATTCCATTGTGTAAATGTACCACATTTTTGGTATCCATTCCTCTGTTGAAGGACTTCTTGGTTCTTTCCACCTTCTGGGTATTATAAATGAGGCTACTATGAACACAGTGGAGCCTTATTTCATGTTGGGGCATCTTCTGGGTATATGCCCAGGAGTGGTATAGCTGAGTCCTCAGGTAGTACTATGTCCAATTTTCTGAGGAACTGCCAAACTGATTTCCAGTGTGGTTGTTCTAGTTTGCAATCCCACCAACAATGGAGGAGTGTTCCTCTTTCTCCACATCATCTCCAGCCTCTGCTGTCACCTGAGTTTTTGATCTTATCCATTCTGACTGGTGTGAGGTGAAATCTCAGGGTTGTTTTGATTTGCATTTTCCCTGATGACTAAGAATGTTGAACATTTCTTTAGGTGCTTCTCAGCCATTCGGCATTCCTCAGTTGAGAATTCTTTCTTTAGCTCTGTAACCCATTTTTTTAGTAGGGTTATTTGGTCATCTGGAGTCTACCTTCTTGAGTTCTTTGTATATACTGGATATTAGCCCTCTACCGAATGTAGGGTTGGTAAATATCTTTTCCCAATCTGATGGTTGCCATTTTGTCCTACTGAGATTGTCCTTTGCCTTATAGAAGATTTGCAATTTTATGAGGTCCCATTTGTCAATTCTTAATCTTAGAACATAAGCTATTGGTGTTCTGTTCAGAAAAATTTCCCCTATGCCTATGTGCTCGAGGCTCTTCCCCATTTTCTTTTCTATTAGTTTCAGTGTATCTAGTTTTACGTGGAAGTCCTTGATCCACTTGGACTTGAGCTTAGTACTTAGAAGATTTGCATTCTTCTGCATGCTAACCACTAGTTGAATCGGCACCATGTGTTGAAAACCTAGCCAAAGCAAATCCCCAGATACTGAAAAAGATAGTAACTCAGGAGTATTGAGGCTTTGTGTGAATGTTTGATGAGGTAGGTCCTGGCTCCACCCCAGGAAGGGAGGCCAATGTCACTCACACTGTATGTGCAAACGTCCGCAATAAAAACACTTTCCAACTTTGAAGAAAGAAAGAAAGAAAGACAGGAAGGAAGGAAGAAAATGCTGTCTTTTTTTTTCCACTGGATGGTTTTAGCTCCTTTGTCAAAGATCAAGTGACCATAGGGTCTTCAATTCTATTCCACTGATCTACCTGCCTGTCACTGTACCAGTACCATGAAGTTTTTAGCACGATTGCTTTGTAATACAGCTTGAGGTCAGGGATGGTGATACCATGAGAAGTTCTTTTATTGTTGAGAATAGGTTTTGCTATACTGGGTTTTTTGTTATTCCAGATGAATTTACAAATTGCTCTTTCTTTTATTTTTTTTTCTTTTTTGGTTTTTTGAGACAGGGTTTCTCTGTATAGCCCTGGCTGTCCTGGAACTCGCTCTGTAGACCAGGCTGGCCTCGAACTCAGAAATCCGCCTGCCTCTGCCTCCCAAGTGCTAGGATTAAAGGCGTGCGCCACCACCGCCCGGCCAAATTGCTCTAACTCTATGAAGAATTGAGTTGGAATTTTGATGGGGAGTGCATTGAATCTGTAGATTGCTTTTGGCAAAATGGACATTTTTACTGTATTAATCCTGCTAATCCATGAGTATGGGAAATCTTTCCATCTTCTGAGATCTTCTTCAATTTCTTTCTTCAGAGATATGAAGCTCTTGTCATATAGATCTTATAGACGTTATAGATCTATAGATGTCAGAGTCACACCAAGGTATTTTATATTATTTATGACTATTGTGAAGAATGTTGTTTTCCTAATGTCTTTCTCAGCCTCTTTATCCTTTGAGTAGAAGAAGGCTACTAATTTGTTTGAGTTAATTTTATATCCAGTCACTTTGCTGAAGTTGTTTATCAGGTTTAGGAGTTCTCTGGTGGAAATTTTGGGGTCACTTAAGTATACTATCATATCATCTGCAATATTTTGACTTTTTCCTTTGCAATTTGTATTCCTTTGACCTCCTTTTGTTGTCTAATTGCTCTGGCTAGGACTTTGAGTACTATATTGAATAGGTAGAGAGAGAGCGGGCAGACTTGTCTAGTCCCTGATTTTAGTAGGATTGCTTCAAGTTTCTCTCCATTTAGTTTGATGTTGGCTACTGGCTTGCTGTATATTGCTTTTATGATGTTCAGGTATGGGCCTTTAATTCCTAATCTTTCTAAAACTTTTATCATGAAGGGGTGTTGGATTTTGTCAAATGCTTTCTCAGCATCTAATGAAATGATTGTGTGGTTTTTTTTCTTTGAGTTTGTTTATATAGTGGATTACATTGATGGATTTCTGTATATTGCATCACTGGGATAAAGCCTACTTGATCATGTTGGATGATTGTTTTGATGTGTTCTTGGATTTGGTTTTCGAGAATTTTTTTTTTTATATTTTTTTTCTTTTTTCTTTTTTTTTTATTTTATTTTTTTAATTTACATTCCAAATCACTTCCCCTTTCCCGTTTCCTCCCTCCCCGAAAGTCCCATAAGCCCCCTTCCCTCCCTCTTTTCTCCATTCAACCCCCTCTCATTACTCTGTCCTGACGTTCCCCTACATCCAGTCTTTCCAGGACCAGGGGTCTCTCCTTCCATCTTTTTAGAAATCTATTGATATGCTGATTGTGTCTAGGGTATTCTGAGATTCTGGGTCAATATCCCCTTATCAGTGACTGCATACCATGTGTGATCTTTTGTGATTGGGTTACCTCACTAAGGATGATATTTTCAAGTTCTGACCATTTGCCTAGGAATTTCATGAATTCATTGTTTTTAATTGCAGAGTAGTATTCCATTGTGTAAATATACCACATCTTCTGAATCCATTCCTCCGTTGAGGGACATCTGGGTTCTTTCCAGCTTCTGGCTATTATAAATAAGGCTGCTATGAATATAGTGGAGCATGTGTCCTTATTGCATGCAGGTAAAGTCTCTGGGTATATGCCCAGGAGTGGTATAGCCGGATCCTCCGGAAGTGTCATGCCCAGTTTTCTGAGGAACCGCCAGACTGCTTTCCAGAGTGGTTGTACCAGCTTGCAATTCCACCAGCAGTGGAGGAGTGTTCCTCTTTCTCCACATCCTCGCCAACAACTGCTGTCTCCTGTGTTTTCGGTCTTAGCCATCCTGACTGGTGTGAGATGGAATCTCAGGGTTGTTTTGATTTGCATTTCCCTAATGACTAAGGATGATGAACATCTCTTTAGGTGCTTCTCAGCCATTAGATATTCTTCAGGTGAGAACTCTTTGTGTAGCTCTGTACCCCATTTTTTAATAGGGTTACTTGCCTCTCTGGAGTTTAACTTCTTGAGTTCTTTGTATATCTTGGATATTAGCCCTCTGACGGATGTAAGGTTGGTAAAGATCATTTCCCAGTTAGTTGGTTGCCGCTTTGTCTTTTTGACGGTGTCTTTTGCCTTGCAAAAACTTTGTAATTTAATGAGGTCCCATTTGTCTATTCTTGATCTTAGAGCATAAGCTATTGGAGTTCTGTTCAGGAAATTCTCCCCTGTGCCCATATGTTCAAGGTTCTTCCCTAGTTTCCCTTCTATTAGTTTCAGTGTGTCTGGTTTTATGTGGAGATCTTTGATCCACTTAGAATTGAGCTTAGTGCAAGGAGATAAGGATGGGTCAATTTGCATCCTTCTGCATGTTGACCTCCAGCTGAGCCAGCACCATTTGTTGAAAAGGCTATCTTTTTTCCACTGGATGGTTTTAGCTCCTTTGTCAAAGATCAAGTGACCATAGGAGTGTGGATTCATTTCTGGGTCTTCAATTCTGTTCCATTGATCTACATGTCTGTTACTGTACCAATACCATGCAGTTTTTAACACTATTGCTCTGTAGTACAGCTTGAGGTCCGGGATACTGATTCCCCCGGAGGTTCTTTTACTCTTGAGAATAGTTTTAGCTATTCTGGGTTTTCTGTTATTCCAGATGAATTTTTGAATTGCTCTTTCTAACTCTATGAAGAATTGAGTTGGGATTTTGATGGGGATTGCATTGAATCTGTGTATTACTTTTGGTAAGATGCTCATTTTTACTATATTAATCCTGCCAATCCATGAGCATGGCAGATTTTTCCATCTTCCGAGGTCTTCTTCAATTTCTTTCTTCAGAGACTTGAAGTTCTTGTCATACAGATCTTTCACTTGTTTGGTTAGCGTCACGCCAAGATACTTAATATGGTTTGTGGCTATCGTAAAGGGTATTATTTCTCTTACTTCTTTCTCAGCCTGCTTATCCTTTGAGTATAGGAAGGCTTCTGACTTGCTTGAGTTGATTTTATATCCGGCCACTTTGCTGAAGTCGTTTATCAGCTGTAGGAGTTCTCTGGTGGAGTTCTTTGGGTCGCTTATGTATACTATCATATCGTCTGCAAATAGTGATAGTTTGACTTCTTCCTTTCCAATTTGTATCCCTTTGACCTCTTTTTGTTGTCTAATTGCTCTAGCTAGAACTTCAAGTACTATATTGAAAAGATATGGAGAGAGAGGGCAGCCTTGTCTAGTCCCTGATTTTAGTGGGATTGTTTCAAGTTTCTCTCCGTTTAGATTGATGCTGGCTACTGGTTTGCTGTAAATTGCTTTTACTATGTTTAGATATGGGCCTTGAATTCCTGATCTTTCCAAGACCTTTAGCATGAAAGGATGCTGAATTTTGTCAAATGCTTTCTCAGCATCTAATGAGATGACCATGTGGTTTTTTTCTTTGAGATTGTTTATGTAGTGGATTACATTGATGGATTTCCTTATATTGAACCATCCCTGCATCCCTGGGATGAAGCCTACTTGATCGTGGTGAATGATCGTTTTGATGTGTTCTTGGATTCGGTTGGCAAGAATTTTATTGAGTATTTTTGCATCGATATTCATAAGAGAGATTGGCCTGAGATTCTCTTTCTTTGTCGGATCTTTGTGTGCTTTTGGTATTAGTGTAATTGTGGCTTCATAGAACGAGTTGGGTAGTGTTCCTTTTGTTTCTATTTTGTGGAACAGTTTGAAGAGTATTGGTGTTAGGTCTTCTTTGAAGGTCTGATAGAATTCTGCACTAAAACCATCTGGACCTGTGCTTTTTTTGGTTGGAAGACTTCCAATGACAACTTCTATTTCTTCAGGGGTTATAGGACGGTTTAGATGATCTATTTGATCCTGATTTAATTTTGGTATTTGGTATCTGTCAAGGAAATTGTCCATTTCCTCAAGATTTTCTAGTTGTGTTGAATACAGGTTTTTGTAGTAGGATCTGATGATTTTTTGAATTTCCTCAGTTTCTGTTGTTATCTCTCCCTTTTCGTTTCTGATTTTATTAATTTGGATACTATCTCTGTGCCCTCTGGTTAGTCTGGCTAAGGGCTTATCTATCTTGTTGATTTTCTCAAAGAACCAACTCCTCGTTATGTTGATTCTTTGTATGGTTTTATTTGTTTCTACTTGATTGATTTCGGCCCTGAGTTTGATGATTTCCTGCCTTCTACTCCTCTTTGGTGTATTTGCTTCTTTATGTTCCAGGGCTTTCAGGTGTGCCATTAAGCTGTTAGTGTATGCTGTCTCCCGTTTCTTTTTGGCGGCACTCAGGGCTATGAATTTTCCTCTTAGCACTGCTTTCATTGTGTCCCATAAGTTAGGGTATGTTGTGCCTTCATTTTCATTAACTTTCAAAAAGTCTTTGATTTCTTTCTTTATTTCCACCTTGACCAAGTTATCATTGAGTAGAGCATTGTTCAGCCTCCATGTGTACGTGGGTTTTCTTTTGTTTTTGTTGCCATTGAAGACCACCCTTATTCCATAGTGATCTGATAGGAGGCATGGGATTATTTCTATCTTCTTGTATCTGTTGAGGTCTGATTTGTGACCAATTATATGGTCAATTTTGGAGAAGGTACCATGAGGAGCTGAGAAGAAGGTGTATTCTTTAGCTCTAGGATGAAATGTTCTATATATATCAGTTAGTTCCATTTGGTCCAAGGCTTCAATTAGATTCACTGTGTCCCTGTTTAGTTTCTGCTTTCCTGAACGATCCATTTCAGAGAGCGGGGTGTTGAAGTCACCCACTATTATTGTGTGCGGTGCGATGTGTGCTTTGAGTTTTAGTAAAGTTTCTTTTACGAATGAGGGTGCCCTTACATTTGGAGCATAGATATTCAGGATTGAGAGTTCTTGATGGTGGATTTTTCCCTTGATCAGTATGTAGTGTCCTTCTGTGTCTTTTTTGATGACTTTAGGTTGAAAATCAATTTTATCCGATATTAGGATGGCTACTCCACCTCGTTTCTTGGGGCCATTTGCTTGTAAAATTGTTTTCCAGCCTTTTACTCTGAGGTAGTGTTTGTCTTTGACACTGAGGTGCGTTTCCTGCATGCAGCAAAATGCTGGGTCCTGTTTACGTATCCAGTCTGCTAGTCTATGTCTTTTAATTGGGGAATTGAGACCATTGATATTAAGAGAGATTAAGACATAGTGATTATTGCCATCTGCCATTCTTGATGCTATCTTTATGTTTGAGTGGTTATCTACTTTTGGGTTTGATTCAAGAAGGTTATTATCTCATTTTTTCCAGGGTGTTGTTTCTCTCCCTGTATTGGAGGTTTCCACCTATTATCCGTTGCAGGGCTGGATTTGTGGCAAGATATTGTGAAAATTTGGTTTTATCATGGAATATCTTGGTCTCTCCATCTATGGTGATTGAGAGTTTTGCTGGGTATAGTAGTCTAGGCTGGCATTTGTGCTGTCTTAGTGTCTGCATGAGATCTGCCCAGGATCTTCTGGCTTTCATAGTCTCTGGTGAGAAGTCTGATGTGATTCGGATAGGTCTTCCTTTGTATGTTACTTGGCCCTTTTCTCTTACTGCTTTTAGTATTCTTTCTTTGTTTAGAACATTCGGTGTTTTAATTATTATGTGACGGGAGGTATTTCTGTTCTGGTCCAGTCTGTTTGGAGTTCTGTAGGCTTCTTGTACGTTCATCGGCATCTCTCTCTTTAAGTTAGGGAAGTTTTCCTCCATAATTTTGTTGAAGATGTTTACTGGCCCTTTAAGTTGCAAATCTTCACTCTCATCTATACCTATAATCCTTAGGTTTGGTCTTCTCATTGTGTCCTGGATTTCCTGGATGTTTTGGGTTACGCGTTTTTTGCATTTTGCATTTTCTTTGACTGTTGAGTCGATGCTTTCTATGGAATCTTCAGCACCTGAGATTCTTTCTTCCATCTCTTGTATTCTATTGTTGATGTTTGCATCTATGACTCCTGATTTCTTCCCAAGGTTTTCTATCTCCAAAGTTGTCTCCCTTTGTGATTTCTTAGTTGTTTCTACTTCCTTTTTTAGTTCCTGGATGGATTTGCTGAGATCCTTCACTTGTTTGTTTGTATTTTCCTGTATTTCTTTAAGGTATTTTTGCATTACCTCTTTCAGGATTTCTTCCTGATGACCCATGTTCTCCTGCATTTCTCTGAGTGATTTTTGTGTTTCCTCCTCATGGGATTCCATCTGTTGATCCATCGTCTCCTGCATTTCTTTAAGCAGTTCTCGTGTTTCCTTTGTAAGGGCATCTAACCGTTGATTCATTTCTTTAAGCAATTTTTGTGTTGCCTCCTTATGGGCATCCATCTGTTGACCCATATTCTTCTGCATTTCTTTATGCAAATTTTGTGATTCCTTTGTGAGTGCTTCTACCCGTTGATTCATCTCGTTAAGCGATTTTTGTGTTGTCTCCTTGTGCGCCTCCATCTTTTGATCCATGTTCTCCTGCATTTCTCTAAGCGATTTTTGTGTTTCCTTTGTAAGGGCTTCTAAGCGTTGATTCATGGTCTCCTGTAACTCTTTATGAGATTTATTTGTGTCCTTCTTGTGATCCTCTAATAGCATCATGAGAAGTGATTTTAAATCCAGATCTTGTCTTTCGGGTGTGGTGGGGTATCCAGGACTTGCTGCTGTTGGAGAGTTGGGTTCGGATGGTCCCACATTACTTTGATTTCTGTTAGTAACATTCCTATGTTCGCCTTTTGCCATCTGGATACCTCTGGTGTTAGTTGGTCCTGCTGCCACTGGCTGTTGGTTGGACCTCCTGTGAGCCTGCAAAGCTATTTCTGCCCCCCCCCCTGGATTACCAGGATTCCCCTGGCACCGATTTCTGGGGCCTGCCTACTCCTGAGTGACTTTGGAGCCCTAATGTGCTTTGCCCCAAGTGATCTTATATTGGGGAGGCCTTGCACATCTAAAGGCTCAGCCTAGTGGATTCCTGGAGCAGAGGTCGCCAAAGGGAGGCTGGCAGGCTCCTGCCCTGTGCAGGGGTGTGTGATCTCTCCTGGGGGGGGGAGGGGGCGTCCCTCTGCCAGGCAGAAGTCCCACAGCAGATCTGGCGCGCTGGTCACTGCAGATCAGCCCAGCACCTGGGAGCAGGTTACACACAAGCTGCCTGAACCCGAAGCGATATTATGCCTGTCTGTCTCTGAGCCTGGCGGTCCCAACTACCTGGTCACTGGAGCAAAGATGGCGGAGGGCACTCTCCGTGGTGCAGCTCACCCTGTGGTCACGATGGCCCGCCGATCTGGCACCCAGACGACCACAGCGCCAACCCGCCCTCGGGCACAGACGGAAGCCCCAACAGGCCGTGTCCCAAGTGATGTTATATTGGGGGGAGAGCCTGGGTACCGGTCTCTCCAGCGCAGTCCGCGGGAACAGAGGTCGCGGAAGGAAAGCTGGCAGGCTCCCTCCCCGGTTTTCGAGAATTTTATTGAGTATTTTTGAATCGATATTCATAAGGGAAATTCGTCTGAAGTTGTCTTTCTTTGTAGGGTCTTTGTGTGGTTTTGGTATCAGAGTAACTGTGGCTTTATAGAACAAATTGGGTAGTGTTCCTACTGTTTTTATTTTGTGGGATAGTTTGAAGAGTATTGGTGTTAAGTGTTCTTTTAAGGTCTGGTAGAACTCTGCCTTGAACCCATCGGTCCTGGGCTTTTTTTGGTTGGGAGACTATTAATGGCTGCTTCTATTTCTTTAGGTGTTATGGGACTGTTTAGATGATTTAACTGATCCTTTTTTTAACTTTGGTACCTAGTATCTGTCTAGAAAATTGTCCATTTCATCCATATTTTCCAGTTTTGTTGAGTATAGGCTTTTGTAGTAGGATTTGATGATTTTTTTGGATTTCCTTGGTTTCTGTTGTTATGTCTCCCTTTTCATTTCTGATTTTTGTTAATTTGGATACTGTCTGTGGGCCCTCTGGTTACTCTAAAGGTTTATCTATCTTGTTGATTTTCTCAAAGAACCAGCTCCTGGTTTGGTTGGTTTTTTTTGTATAGTTCTGTTTGTTTCTACTTGGTTGATTTCAGTCTCAAGTATGATTATTTCCTACCATTTATTCCTCTTGAGTGTATTTGCTTCTTTTTGTTCTAGAGCTTTCAGATGTGCTGTCAAGTTACTAGTGTATGCTCTCTGTTTCTTTTTGGAGGTACTCTGAGCTATGAGTTTTCCTCTTAGCACTGCTTTCATTAAGTCCCATAAGTTTGGGTATGTTGTTGCTTCATTTTCATTCAATTCTAAAAAGTCTTTATTTCTTTATTTCTTCCTTGACCAAGTTATCATTGAGTAGAGTGTTGTTCAGCTTCCACACGTATGTGGGGTTTCTATTGTTACTAGAGACCAGCCTTAGTCTGTGGTGATCTGATAGGATACATGGGATTATTTTCATTCTTCTTGTATCTGCTGAGGCCTGTTTTGTGACCGATTACATGGTCAATTTTGGAGAAGGTACCATGAGGTGCTGGGAAGAAGATATATTATTTTGTTTTAAGATAAAATGTTCTATAGATATGTTAAATCCATTTGTTTCATAACTTGTTAGTTTCTCTGTGTCTCTGTTTAGTTTCTGTTTCCATGATCTGTCCATTGATGAGAGTGGAGTGTTAAGTCTCCCACTATTATTGTGTGGGGTGCAATCTGTGCTTTGAGCTTTAGTCAAGTTTCTTTTATGAATGTAGGTACCCTACATATGATAGGTAGGTATGATATCTTCTGCTCCTGAGATTCTCTCTTCTATCTCTTGTATTCTGTTGGTGATGCTTGCATCTATGACTCCTGACCTCGTTCCTAGGTTATCTATGTCCAGAGGTGTCTCCCTTTGTGATTTCTTTATTGTTTCTTTTAAGCAGTACCAAGTCCAGTCTTTCAGTCTCTGCCTTGTGATTAACATGACTTGAATGTTCACATGTGATGCCAGCACTGAATATCCTTACGTTTGATTTCATGGTGTTGCTCTTTGATTACTTCATCAGGTCTGATCTCTGCTTATTTTTCTTATTTTCTTCTTTGTTTTTGAATTATTATTGTTTTAGATTTAGTTTTATATGTATGAGTGTTTTGCATGTACTTATGTCTATGTATCATGTGTGTACAGTGACCACAGAGTCCAGAAGAGGGTATCAGATCCCCTGGAACTGAAGTTACAGCTGGTAGTGAGCTGCTATGTAGGTGCTAAGAACAGAACTCAGGTCTTCTGCAAGAGCAACCAGTGCTCTTAACTGCTGAGCTGCCTCTCCAGTTCCGAGTTTTAGATTTTTTTTTTAAATAATTACCATTTCCCTTTTTGGTTGCTTTATTCACTATAACTCTTTAGCTAGATACTTTAATATTGCTTCAGACATAATAGTATATATCTTTATCTCATCATCATCCACAGAAAGGTGGTATTATGCCATGGCATACTTAGTAAGAGAATTGTTATTAGATTTTTCTTGACTTTATGCTATCTTAATGATGTCAGATATTTCCCTTCTGCACACCACACAAGACATCAGTTTCCTCTTTGCTTAAATATTTGGTTACACTCTAAATGATATAAAATTAGTACAAAGAGACATCAAAGATAGGTAAGTTGTTCCTAAACTGGCAAAGCGCAGTTCTTGCTAAAGGCACACCTAAAAACATATGCATTAAATGCAGCAATAGAGGCAGTGGTTAGGAACTTGATCAGCTACCAGGGAATGGCTTATCAGAGTTCCTGCTGAAACTGGGCACTGGATAATAAATGTGGGAGGTCAGGGTTGACTCTGGTTGAGAAGACAGGACTCGGAAGAGCCCTACTAACCATTAATAATGAAGAGATTATTCATCATCTGTTCATTTTGATGGCTCTCTCTATAGCTCTTGCTTGCACACCTATTAAAAAAAACTGCTATGCACACATACATATATGTAGATTTCTGTGTCCTCTATCAGGAAACACGAGACAATACAAAGACAAATCACAGGCTGTCTGGTTCTTGCTCATCCAGGGCCCAGTCCTCTTAGATGTGGGTTTGTGTGTTTGTACCTTTCTAGATGTTACTCCTTTATTTTGTTGTTGGTTCAGATAAATGGCCACTGCTACTCCATCTGGGCCATAAGTTAATGTCATTAGTTCCAGTTTGCTCAGGAGGAAGCATGTGCTGAACGTGTTTACCCTTCATGAGCTCCTACAACTCACTGCTGTTCGCTAATTGGCACACAGAGACAGACAAGGGACAGTAACATAACGGTGGCCCATGTGTACCCAGCCTTTGGACAAAGAAGTGTTTTATGTTAGAATTAATATTTCAAGGTAATGAGGCATAGTAAGTGGAAACACCTCTACTTTCAGGTACCTAAGCCTGAGTCAACATCGAACAAAGGTTAGAGAGAATCAGGGTAAAACAGGACAGGTGTGTTACATTCATGATCACAGTAGATGTGGTTGCCTATATAAGACCTGAACATGATCAAGACATTCAACATTTGAGCATGGAAGGGGAGGATATCACAGTTCCCCTCCCCCCATAAGGCTGAGGAGATATTGGTAGCTGATAGTTACTCAAGGAGAGAGAGTAGGTTTTCCCCAAGCGTGCTGTGTGGTAAGTTGACTATGGTCCAGAGGATGGCCCTTTACCCATGTGCATATGGGCAACACTAATTGGACTCAGTGGGATATGTGTGTGTATGTGTATGTGCATATATGAAGGAGGATGTTTGGGTGGAACAGGAGGAACTGGAGGGAAAAATGGGGTAGGGGCAAATATCTCCCAATATATTATATACATGTATTTCCAAAGGATAAATTTAAAAATGAAACAAACTGCAGAGCATTGATGAGAACGTGAACTCCATGCTGTGAAAAAAAAAAGTGAGGGTACACTGGATCATTCCAGAATAATCAACAGCAGCCTAGAGGAACAATTCTGATGGTGACACAGGAGACCCCATGAAAGAGAAGTCCTTCAGCTCCATTCAGCCTCACTGTCTGAAGCGATACTGTGCTCCTTATCTGCCCTTGGAGGACCATGCGACTCTGTCTTTACACACACCAGGAGCAGCATTTGCAAGCATTCAATAAACAATCTAAAAGATGATGGTGGTGGTGGGAGGGTTGCTTGGTTGCCAAGCATGCGCTCAGCCTGTAGGAGTGCCTGTGTTCAACCTCTAGTACTAGAATAATTAAATGAATGGAAATAAAGGATTGATGCAACCAAATTGTGTTCGTAACAGAAAGCAAAATTAAGTAAGGAAAGATGGAGGGGAGACATGGGTGTCCGAGTTCCAAGTTCAAACTGACAAAGACATTGTGTCAGTTCCTAGTGCACCAATAGCAGTCATGCAGCTATGCCAAAGGGACACCAGTCACATTGGTACATCAGTAAGGAATATCAGTCCCTTCAAAACTTCAGTATCTAATGCAAGCAGTTGATTCTGTGACAAATTTAGAGGAAACTGAAGTGAAGGGCACAAGTGATAGCTCAGTGGGTAAACTGCTTGCTGCGTAAGTATAAGGCCCTACGTTGCGATCTTTAGACCCCCCCCCCGTGTAAAACCTGGGCGTGGGTGGTAGCACACACAACCTTGAAATCCCACAGCTGGGGGTCAGGGGAACAGAGGCAGGCAGATACTTGGAGCCCACTAACCAGCTAGCCTATACAAATCAATGTGCCTAAGGTTCATTGAGTGACTCTGTCTTAAAGAATAAGGTTGAACAAGTCTGAGGAAGATGCCCAGTGTCAATGTTCAGGCATAGGTACATTCACCACTCTTACCCACAGCACCAAACCCACACAAAGCAAGTGAGTGCTGAGCATTGAACCAGTCGACCTGACAGAAAACCCAAGTCAGAAATCATGGGTCCAAACAGAGAAAGCTATCTGAAATTCCAGGTCTCGCTTTTGCTGTGTTCTGTAGACTATAATAAAGTGCTCTTAGCAGCTTGCTAATATGCTTAGCTGCCAAAGGCACGCAGGGTGTCTCCACTTGTCAGGCTATACAGTCCCTACCCAAATTTCATTTGCTTTGCTTTAGGATTTGACACATTGCATGTTCCCAGTTCCTGATTAAAGTCAACATCTGCTTTTCCTAAATACATTCTTTACAGGTTTGGAAACTAAAGGAGCATGCAATATGAGTCACTGTTGAATGTATGATTGCTTATATCAAAGTGATCATATACGGAGTCTCCAAAACATTGCATACTTAACTCATGCCCTGGTGTCTTCCAGCAGACCTCTTCACTCACTGTACAAATGATACTTAAATTTCCAACATTAGCCAAGACACCCACCACTATCAAACCTTGTCATTCACTGTGTTGTGACCCTTAAAGAGCATTTTAGAGCAAGACTAAAAAACACCCCAATTCTGTTTGATAACAGGGTTTTCTTAGCTGGGAGCTTGCATTTCAGGGCTTTGTTGACACCATCCAAGGACATAGTATATTTTCTGCAGAAAGTCCCTTGGGTCTATATATTTCAAGCAGGATCTAGGAGTTCACTTTGTAACAATGATGATTTTTAAAAGATACACTATGTCATTAAAGAAAATATCTCAGTTATTCATGATGCCATCAGGAATGTGGACACAGCCTTTTTATGTCAATGGGAAAGTGAAGCTATTGGATCAATGACTTTCCATTACACAGCACACATATATGCCGTGTTTGTTTTCCTTCCCACTCAAATCATGACCTCCATTTTTCTCCATCTCCCCTCCCGTAAGGTGGGGTAAAGGATGGACAAGCAGAGAAATGAGTAGAAGCATACACAGGTGTAAACACATGAGTCAAAGTAGCATGATATGTGAATACAATAAAGTTGCCATGGGACTTGATAACTATTATATCCATATGAGCATATGAGTATGGTATTTGGACACATATACACATGCATGCACATACATATGGCAAAGGGCCAGTGGATGACCTCATCCCCATGAGACAGGCTATACAGTCCTCTGTGAACCCAAAGCTAGGCTGGCAGTCATGAAACAACAGAGATACTCCTTTTTCCACCCTTAATAGTGTTAAGGTTTCAAAGATATGGCCACATCTGGATTTTTTTTTTTATTTGTTTGTTGAAGGTAGCATACAAACTTAAGTACTAATGCTTGTATGGTAGCCAGACACTCTTATATAGAGTCTTCTCCCCAGACTCTATATTTTTTAAAGTTAGATCCAGCACTCAGGAACACTAAAATCTAGTTTAGGAACACTGTAACCATCAGCATCAGAAGTGTCCTCATGAGCTTATGAGATTCCCCCTGTCCTCAAGTCATCCTGATCATCCTCCTCCCATCCAAGCAGGCCCAAGGAAGAGGGGTACTTACCAGCCTTGATGTGGACATCCTGACTTCTAATTTTCCCTGAAGGGTTTTCAGCTGTGCAATAGTAAGTATTATCATGGATTAAGGTGCTGAAGCTCGAAGGAGGAAAGGGGAAAATTTGGAGAGTGCCATTGGGATGGACGTGGCGGATCCCGGGGACATCGTAGATCTCCTCGCCCGTCGCTAGGTACCATCTGAGAGTCACAGGAGGGATGCCTGCAGCCGGGCAGGGCACCAGTGTCCCCGACGTGCTTGCAAACACTACCTCTTGCAACGATGCATTGACAAAGTAGAGGCTGGAGTGGGGCTCTTCACTGAAAACTGCAAGAGACAACACAGACCGGTCAGTCAGTTTGGCCTCTCAGCGGTACTCTGAGAGACAATGGGGGACTCTACTAGGACTGGATGGCTTAGCATTGCTCAAAATACTACAGAGAGTCTGGGTCTGGGAGGCAAGGAGTGTTGCTGGCTTTATACTTTGTATGCAGCAGACAATCTCAAGGGGACTTAAAAAAAATTCAGTGTATGCTCTATGACCTGCTCTGCCTCTCTGGTGACCAAAGATGGACTTTGCATTAAATTTAGATGCATGGATTCCTCTCCTCCTCAC
Source organism: Tokudaia tokunoshimensis (assembly GCA_036184795.1). Taxonomy (NCBI): domain Eukaryota; kingdom Metazoa; phylum Chordata; class Mammalia; order Rodentia; family Muridae; genus Tokudaia; species Tokudaia tokunoshimensis. The sequence goes on from BTHU01000015.1 coordinate 84,054,764, forward strand.
TAAAGCCCAAGTTTCCTAGAGACCAAGGCCTGGCGGCTCTCACTCTCTTCTGGGGCACATGGTCCAACTACCAACAGGCCTTCCCTAACAAGAAGCAGGGTGTGAAGTCCCACAGCCAGGTCAGGGATTGAAAGATCCATTTACCAGCCACAGTGAGACCCATCCGTCAATGAAATACAGCACAATTTTAACAAGTAAAAAAGTAAAGGTGGCTTATAAAGCATCTTAAAAGACAAGGAAATGTCATAGAAGAGATATGCATTTTGTTGGAAATCTGTTCTATTAAAGAGAACTCTGATAAGGCATTGCACCACACCTCCACCCTACAGTCTCTGCTTTGACATGGAAGCCTGTCTTTGCAGGCTATCTATCTACTCAAGATCCTTGTCTATGTGGTTACACCATGTTAAATCACACACAGAACCGAATGCTTCTCTATAGAGATCACAAGCATGCCTTTGTGGTACCTATTTGACAGGACATGGCTTTCAGAACTGTTTTCTGCAACTTTCGATTTAAATCATTTCTGTTTTAATACCCATGAATCAAATATTTGCAGACCTGTCCATACACATCCGGTTTCTTAGCTCAATTTAGTGAGTGCCTGTGTTTTACTCCATGTCAAATTTTATGCAAAAACAATGAAACTCAACTCTTAGAGCTCAAAATATAAACATGCATAATTACAGCAAACAGGTTTGCTCAGACATCCTTCTAAGAGTAGATACACATGCTGCCATGCACCTCAAAAAGAGGCAAGGGCCATACAGTAAGTAGTTCAACATGCAGGTAACATGAGACTACTCCTCATCCTCCCATTGACTGCCATATGGTTATCTTATGCAGATCTACAGTGAAAAGGAGCACACAGGGCAAAAAGAAATATAAAATATACAGTTTGAAGAGAGAAAGAGCACTGGAATATGTAATATTGGAGCCTAGTACTGTGCCCATGGAGATAAAGAGTTTTAAAAAGAAGCTTGATGCTAACTGGGATTAAGGGAGTCAGGCTGAGACCTCACCCAGCTAAGCTTCTAATTGCAGAAAAGGAATCAAAGGGTAGCAGTGAAGGAAACCATCAACAAAAGAAAATGATGCAAATGTAATCTGAGGAGGGGTGGCAGTCCAGCCATAGCAAACACCATCCTTCATGGAGGTCTAGAAAGGCCATTGCCTGAAGCTATGAAGGTGGTGAAGTCTAGATTGTGTTGGAGAGCTGAAGATGCCAGGACTATGGGAAGCCCGCCAAGGAAAACTGCAGGCCAAAAGTGGATGACATGCTGCCATCAATGAAGCAGAAAGGAGAAAGGAAGAGCACATGGACATCAGACACGGAGAGGCAGAATTCTCTGTTGGGTTTCAGTCTTGCTTTGGTCCAGTATTCCCTCACTCTGCCCTTTCCCCGTCCTTTTGGAATAGTAATATATATTCTGTGCCATGATATGTTGGAAGTATGTGATCTGCTCTTCGATTTTAATTTTATAGAGGGTTACAGCCAAGAGATTGCCTTGGGTCTCAGAAGAGGCTTTAGATGTTTAAATAGTGATGAGACTGTAAAAGACTATGCAGACTTTTCTTAAGTTGGACTAAATTCATTTTGCTTTATGATACAACAAGAAGCCTATGGGGAGCAGGGTGTGGTGGGGCAGGGTATGGTGCTCTGGAAGAAACTAGCCTCTTAAGTTTCACATATTTGCATGCTTAGTTCCCAGACTAAGCATTGGAGTGGATTAGGAGGTATGGCTTTATTGAAATAGGTGTGTTACTGCCATAGACTTTGAGGTTTCAAAAGCCCATACCAGGTGCCCTCCCTCCCTTCCTCCCTCCCCATGCCCCATCTCCTCCCTCTCCCTGTACTCCCCCCACATCCCTAACCCATTCCCTCCCCCTCTGCCTGTGGATCAGGACCTAGAGCTCTCAAGTGTCATGCCTACCTGACTGCCACTATTCCCTCCACCATGAAAATAATGGACAGATTCTCTGAAACTATAAACAAGTCCCCCCCCTCCAGTTACTTTTTTTAATGAGAGTTGCCTTGGTCACAGCTTCTCTTCATAGCAACAGAGTACTAAGACAATCTTGTTTGTCATATTTCTTGATCATATCAAGAGTTCACCTCAAACATTTGACAACACCGTGAGAAAATGTGTTCTTATCATGTATTGTGGGGGTGTTTCTCAGAATGTATCTCCATCATTGCTTCACACAAGACAATATTTTATGAATGTTTCTAATCTGTAAAAGTTTATAAGCAAAATAAATATGATTAATCAATGTTCACTTGATTGGACATGGGATTTCCAGGAGATATACCTCTGGGTAAGACTGTGAGGGTGCTTGCAGAGAGCTCTGACAGAGGTGGGAAGATCCACCATGAATATAACTGGAGTTGTTATGGGCTGGGGTCCTGGACTGAATCAAAAAGACAAAAGCAAGCTGAGAATAACCTCTCTTTCTGTTTTGTGCCTGTGGACATAGTGTGGTCAGACTCCTCACACTTCTGCTTCTCTGTCATGTCCAACATGATGGACTTCAGCCTTAAACTGTGAGACAGAATAAACTTTTCCTTCCTCAAGTTGCCTTTGTTGGCAATGAATGAAATAGGTAACTAACAAAGTGATGTAATTTAATAGACTCTAATACTTAGCATTCTAAAAATGTCTGACAAATGCTACCCATTCACCATGTCTCCATGGTATCACCTCGTATAAATGCTGTAATGCAAATGCTTGTTTATAATCTGTCCATCTTTTTGGAATATTTCTTATGGAACTTACATTTCACAAAATTACATCTCTTTTAAATATATTAGAATCATCATTCACAATTAGAAAACAGACTATGTATGGATGCTGAGAAGGAGAGACTAATTCCCAGCAGACATCCTGAGTTATAAGACAACCCTCAGCCCTTCACCAAGGAGAGAGATGAGTGTTTGCTCTCACAAGGCCTACACTTCCTAGATGAGACACATCAGAATATGTTATTCATCTGTGCATCTCAAAACTCCTGGTGGTGAACAGCATCACATACCCTTTCCTCAACACTTCCTTGAGGCCAGTGGTAAATAGCCTATAAGGTTACAGACCCAGAATTCAGGAGAGCTAATATTATGTTAATCATGAGGCCATACAGACTGATAGATGCCTGTTAGTTAGTGACAGACTTCTCCAGGGCACTGAGATATTGAAGAACCTGCTTATTGGTACCCACATGAGCTGTCTAGGACAGTCCTAACATCACCAAAGAGACAGAATGGCTTTCTTCTTTGTTATATACCTGACTGCATGCTTCATGACTTCATTCACCCTGGATCCAGCAACTATAATTGGTTGGAGCTAGGTTTGTTCCCTTGGTAAAGTGCTTGCCTTAGAACTATAAGGACCCGAGTTTGATACTCAGAACCCATGTTTAAAAGGTCATTTGTGGTGTCACAGGCTGGCAATCCTAGTGCTAGGGAGGTGGCAAGTACCAGGGCATTGAGTAACCTTGGCTCAAAAAAGGGACCAGCCCGTTATATTCATGGTGGGTCTTCCCACCTCTGTCAGAGCTCTCTGCAAGCACCCTCATAGTCATGCCCAGAGGTGTGTCTCCTGGAAATTCCATGTCCAATCAAGTGAGCAATCAGCGGGTAAAAAGGCTTGCTCATGTGAGCTGGATGACCTGATTTTGTCATAGATGTGATGATACGTATCTGTGATCCCAGTACTTCCATAGCAAGATAGGAGGGGAAGACAAAACAATCATCTGGAAGGCCACAGGCCAACGAGTCTAGAGTACAAACCATGGCAGACACAAGAGAGACCTTATGACAACAAGAAGGAGAAAAAGAAATGATTCCAAAACTCTGTCCTCTGACCTGGACACATACACACCTACACACATACACATTCACCTACTGCATGTACCCACATGCATAAGCATATATACTTTTTTTAAAAAGGTATATATGCCTTTTGGTTGGAGAGCATCGTGAGGAGATGCAGGCTGGCATCAGCTTTGAGCAGGAGCTCCATCAAGGTATACTGGCAGACGTGTCACGCATGGCCTGTGGTGCTGAACAAGTGAGACAGTGAGACTTGCTCTCATCTGTGAGCACTATTTCGTAGGCAAATAGATGATCACATGGCTAGTCATTTCAGTACTATGCATCAGCACCCACCCTGTCCTAGTAATGGAGAGCAAAATGGGGAGAGATGGAAGTCATCTTTCTCTTACATTCTGTTCACTTGGCCCTTCCAGGACACATAACCAACCATGCAAACATCATTCCATACAGCCTCAGTTCCTTCCATGTTTCTCACAGTTACTATAATAACATGGTTGATTCCCTTCTATGAGACCCATTCTTAGGCTGGGTTTGTGCATGAGGTTTGGGCTTCTCCACACATCTGACATGGGACACGCTTCTTTCTTTTGGTGACCCTGAGTCTCTGAGCACAGCTAGGGATAACTAAGCCAGGGGAAAGGATAGCTGCCATTCTTGAGAAAAGTATGGAGAAAAACACATTGTGTGAAAGTGAGATCCTTCGGGGGCTCGACAGTGAGAGGAAGTCTCCAGCAAAGCTTCCCAAGTCAGAATATGAAAATCATCACTAGCTGAGAGATCTGCTTAGATCAGAACAGAGACTGTATGTAGCTCAACATTGCAGTTTTCAACTCAAATAAAAAACGTGGATGCTAGCACTGTAATTTTACATTTGAGCTTTCTAAGAAACTGACATTACCCCAAACATATTGTTAGGAATGAGGTAACTGTCATTCTTCAGGGCTAATTAATTCCACCCAGATTTCCGGGGATTTTTTTCCCCAGCATTAATCTTCTGCCAACTCAATTGTGTGTAATGTGAACTAAATAAAACTTGGTCATATCTGAATTTATCCTTCCCTACCCTGAAAGTAGTATTGCCAAGAATAGCCAAATCTTTGAAACTATAAATACATGTAAGAAATATTGCTCAATTAAATGTACAGCGTGTTGTTGAAGGCCACATTCCAAGAGCCAGCTTGCAAAATGTTTTTTAAATGAATGTACAAAAAAGGTGAAAAATATTTAATCTTGGCAAAGAGATAAGACATCTGAAGGGTCCTGGTCACTTATATTTTTAAGTTCTTCATTCCTCTCTGACCTCACTCCTGTGGGCTTAATGATATAACACAAATCTATTCTTTAAACTAAGAAAACAAGCATGGTTGTGAATGCCTTTAGGCCCAGTTCATAGGAGGCAGAGGCTGGTGAATCTCTGTGAATTCAAGGCAACCCTGGGGTCTATAAGTCAGTTTTTAGGCTAACCAGGGGAAAACACACACGCACACGCACACGCACACACACACACACACACACACACGGAGAGAGAGAGAGAGAGAGAGAGAGAGAGAGAGAGAGAGAGAGAGAGAGAGAGAGAGAGATGAGTAGAGGAGTAGAGGCAAGCCATGAACAAAAGAGAGAGAAGGGGAGGGGAATGGGAAGAGAGAGGGCAAGAGCAAGAGGGCAAAAGAAAGGAAGGTGACAAGCAGCCCCTTTTATAGTGAGTCAGGCACACCTGGTTGTTGCCAGGTAACTGTGGGGTGGAACCTAAATGCCAACAGAGGATGCATTCTCCAGCCTCAAGGAAATGGAAGCCCAGATTTGTTCAGAATGATCTTGTCTAATGTTTATGGGGTCATGTATAAACCAGAATCGTGAAATTTCATGCCATAGAGTTGTCCCTGGTCCCTCTATCAACTATGCTTTTACTACTCAGGGCTCAGTCAGCCTCCATGTGAATTATATATGTCAAAAACAACAGAAAGCTAAACAGACTGTTTGGCACGAGCTTGTGTGAGATCCTGGGGAACCCACGGAAAGCAGCCAGAGGGTCGGGCTCCAGAGACGTCTTCCCTCAGTTGCAGACTTGGCACTCTGTTACAGTTATCACATATGGTACAGGCGCCAGTGACAGAGAATGTTCCACATAAAAGAAAAACAAATCCATGTTCAGCTTCCTTAAAATGTAGACATGGCCAGGTGACATGGGTGAGGGAGAACTCATACAAAAGGTAATAACAAAAATCATTCCATCCTGAACATTCATTGATCACTAGCTATAGTCAAGACCTTGTGTAAGGCCCTGGCAATACACATGTTTAGTGCCATTCCCCAGGACACTTTAGCCTGGAGGCCTAAGAAAACAGGAGTCTATCGGCCAAGTGTCCCAGAGGCATGTACAACCGAGCAACCCAAGACAGGGATGGTGGAGAAGGTTTTCTATATGATGAAAGAAAGCACTACAAACAGAAAATATAACATACTAAGGCTCTAGGTGTCACAGTTAGCAGACCCAGTCACAGTTAAGTGCCACAGTCAGGAAAGAACTGGGAAGGTCTCTGTGCTGAGCAGTCAACTTCGATTAAACCTAGAATCACACGCAAAGTCTCGATGAGGAACTGTCTAGATCATGCTGCCCGGTAAGCATGTCTATGGGGGTTGACTAGATTATCATGATCCAGCTTGAAAGTTGGTGGCACCCTCTTATGGGCTGGGCCCCCGCACTGTGTAAGAATGAAGAGGCCAGCTAAGTGTAGGCAAAGAGCAAGCGTATGAGGGGAGACCCCTGATCTGTCTCTTTCTCTGCATCTGACCGTGGACAGGGTTCCCTCAGTGCCTGCTTTGACTTCCCACAGTGATGGGCTGTAACCCGAAACTGCAAAATGAACTCTTCTGCTCCATTTGTCGCAGCGAGAGAAATGAAACTAAATCAGTACCCATGACAGCAATGTGGCTGACCCATGAAGGGTCCATGTAGTTCCTCTGGACTGAGCATGCTGATTCCATCTTGAAGCAGAGCAGCTGTGAAGACCCACAGGAGACCCTCACAAGACTGGATTTATTCACAGCCCCTAATGGAGGGAGAAAATGGGTCACAGGGCTCAGGATATCCATAGGAAGTGTCCTATGAGATCCTTAGGAGGCCTGCCCCTCCCCTTTCTGAAGTTATACATGAGGTAACAGATGAGAAGGGTGGGATTCTTTCATGCTGCAGTCACATTTGAGTCACCCATGCTCCTGTAAGTAACCCCAAAACACTTACTGGTTCACCAAGCTCGACCTGCAAACGAAATCTCCCTTTAGTCTGTTGGTGCTCTTTAACATGGGGTGAAGAGATGTTTCTTAATGTCCCCTCAGGAGAAGCCCTGCTACAGGGAGGTTGAAGTTTTTATATTCCCATTTCATATAATACTCATTTAATACATGCCAAGTATCTGGCACTGGTTCAGGATCTGGGAACATTAACAATCAAGGCTCACTGTTACCAACACCATGGGCTATAGCAAAAAGTCCAGAAAGAAAGCTAGATGGCTTATTCTCCATTCTATAGAAAATAGGGAGTTACACCAGTAGGCACATTCTGCAGAGACATGAAAATGTATGTCCACACACAAACATATATATATATATACAAATCTTTAAATCAGCATTGTTTATAACAACCAATGTGGACACATTCAGTGTGTCCATCAATCGGAGGGTTGGCACGTACGGTGCAGTTTATACATAAAATGGAATAGTACTCTCCAATACTAAAAACAGCAATGAAGTGCTAACATAAACCGTAGTGAGGCTGACCCTCGATGCTACTATGCTGAGACCTGAAAGCCACAGAGGAGCACAGACCATGTGATTACAGTCACATGAAGTTTCCAGGAGAGGAAATTCTAGAGAGCAAATGTAGGTCAGTGGTTTTGCTGGGGGTTGGAGGTGGGGGGAGGGGGAGGGGTTCAAGGGACTAGGAAGTCACAGCTAAATGATTCAGGGTTTCTCTCTGAGGTGTTAAAACTGCTCCAAAATGGACTGTTAAAGGCTACACACTTGTGGATAGATTAAAACCACTGAATTACATACTCTAACTTGGTTCATTTTATGTCGAGCAAATTGTGCCTCAAAAAACTGGTTTTGGAAGTTGAGAGCATCATTGCAAGTTCTGAAACAAAACAGTTTCCCAGACCAGAGTTTGAGATGGGAAACATGGCATAGATAGGAGAGAAGGCTGAGGCAGGATGCCTGGAAGCTATTGTGCCAGCTAAGAGAAGAATGGCCCAGTCACACAAACACATATGATATAATCTCCCCAGCACAAGTGCACAGAGCCTGGAGAAATGAGAGGGAGGAGGGCAGAAAGTTCATATTATACAAGGGTGACAGCTTGGCCACAAAAATGAGGCATTAACAAAAGGGTCATACAAGGCAGAGAGGAGGATATGGGGCAGAAGCAACAAGGCCAACTTTACTCAGTGAGGCTCTGGGCACTGCCCTTGGACATGTTAGTATATCCATCCAAGACTCCAAAAGGAGTTTCCACATCAGAGAAGAGCGACCATCCTTAGGTGTATGATCCCAACACGGAGAGGAGCATGAGAAGAGATGGGACTTGAGGTGGGTCTGCAGACACAAAGAGTTTTTATAAGATGAGGAAAAGACGTCTGACAGAGGATTTGACCCCAGATACAGATTGAAAACCTACATGTTAACTACACATTTGCGTGTATACATGCACATTAGACACACACAATAAAATAAATAATAAGCAAATATAGATTTAAAATTTTAAAGTACTATTCCTGTACAAAGCTTTATATATTTCTTGTTGATTTCATTATGTATTCTTATGACAGGGTCTCAAGGTGCATCCTAGGTTGACTTCAAACTCACTATATAGCCCAAACTTATGAGCATCTTCCTGCTTCTGTCTTCAAAATTTCTGGGATTACAGGTACTCACTGCCATACTCCTGGTGCATACTGTATGTTTTTTGTGTGTTTGGCTTCAGTTTCAGTTTTAGATTTCTTATTATGTTGTGGTGGTTGTTGGTTTTCTGTTTGTTTGCTTGTTTGTTTGCGATGCTGAACTTGGAACTCAGCATCTTATACAAGTTCAGTCATTGAACTACACACTCAGTCTCTCACACTGTAATGCTAAGAAAGCAAAACCACAAAAAAAAAAAAAACAGGCACAAGAGATTCCCATCTCTGTTCCCTCCCCTATCAAATATAATTGGAGTAAGAACAAACCTGTGGTGCTAGATTTAATTGTGGAGAAGTGAATGGATATAGGAGGAGGAAGAGAGAACCTGATGGCTGTCACAATTTGTCTTGATCTGCCTGTTCTTATGTTCAGCTAGCAAAGATTTCCCCGTGCCATATACTGGGATTAGCACTCGGTGACAGCGTGACTGCTGTATTGTACTTAAAAATTTAGGAAAACAGAAGAAGAAAGGAATACAAAGGAGATACAGGAGAATGGTAAGATCCGCAGTCTAAACCCTACAGAAAAATGATGTACTAGAAACAAAAGGATGGACATACCTGCCATTCCAGCACCTAGGAGACTGGAGGCAGGAGACTCACCATAAATATGAGTCTAGCCTGGGCTACCTAGTCAGTTCCTGGCCAGCCTGAATTATAGAGTGAGATCCTGTCTGAGCCCTCATACTTCCTAAAAGAAGAAAACAAACAGAATGTCAGTATGGGATGTCAGAATGTTAATCGCTTCTGAGATGTCAGAATGCTGAGAACTAAGGCAGGATACCTATTTATGCGCCATAGGCACTCACTTTAGGTGAACATGTTATTTGGGTCCAAAATACTTCTATTGATTTTATAAGAACCTATGAGCAGATATGTATACTACTTTCTGTAAAGGCCTTCCAAAATGAAAGGAAAACTCTACCTTGGGTAAATATGTCAGGGAAGCGTAACCTTTCTCTGATTAAGAGACACGAAACTGCTTTTATGTTCGAGTTAATGTCTTCAAACTCACTGTGACCCAGCTCTGATCACCGGAATCAGATGAATGATGGTCACATCATGGCCTGGAAAGTTTCCAAGTGTTTGAGAAGTAATTCCAAGTGAGGTTATAATGATGTGCCTATGTGTTTCTGCAGTAGCATACTGAACTCTATCTAATGTATGTTAATGGTGCCCAGCATTGAAGCATTGGATCAAATACCTCCCTCGTGAAATAAGAGCTGGATAAGACTTGTTCTTGGCAGACAATGTAGGTAGTCCCATGCCTTCTGATAAAATAGTCACAGGCACAAAACCTGAAACTGAATTTCACCTCCTGCCTTTACAACCAAATACTCAGGCAGTACGATCAAGAAAGTATGCAGCAAACTAGCCAGGGCCTGCTCACTTCCCGCATTCCCAACATCAATCCAAAGGGTAAGACAGAATTGCTGAATTAGGACAACAGAGTGAGAAGCCAGAGAGATGTCTCAGTGGCTAAGAGCACTGGCTGTTCTTGGAGAGGACTTGGGTTTGGTTCCCAGCACTCTATTCACACACACACACACACACACACACACACACACACACACACACACACACACACGATTACAAAAAAATATATTAAGAAGACACTAGTGCACACAGAGGGACATTGTATAGAGAGAGCTGCAGAGAGCTGGAGAGGGTACCCCAAATGAGTCTTTACCTGGCATTTGCATGTGGTAATAAAAAAAAATTATGGAGCACTGGAAAAGAAACCAGAATAGGGCAGGAAGAAAAAAACGAGATAATTCACATTACAACTAGCCAGAGCACAGAAACACAATACACATAGCTGTACTGGTAGATTGTCATGTACTGCTTGAGCTCACTAAGAAGCTAGCACTGGAACCTGGGTCTCTGCCCCCACTTCAGACCCTAGCACTTCAACCTCAAAGTGTCCTCCCTTGTCTGGGAATGTGCTGCCCCTAACCCCATGACCCAGGGAGATGAGCAAGATAGCCCAAGAATAAGATTACATCATGTCTGTGGAAACAGCTAGAAGGTGAACCATTTTCAACAGAATTCACCTTTGTTTATTTCACAGTATAAAGATGTCTCACTGGGAAAGAGAAGCCAGAAGGTTAGCCATGGGGAGCTCAGTCATGGAGAGAGAGCTCAGTCAGAAACTCCACAGATGTCAACTTCCCCAGTCAGTATCTGCTAGATGTCCTGAGTGTGACTTGTGACATCATCCCCATCTGCTGCCATTTGTCATTTACATGGAAGTCTCACCCTGAGGGAACGTGAGGACACTCTGATCTGCCCAGGACTCTCAATGGGGAACTCCATCTGGCTGCCAAACAGGGCTTCCCAGATAATTTTTGGTGGATATTGTGAGTGCCTAATTGGATAATTTTCTTCTTTCTTTCTTTCTTTCTTTCTATCCATTTACTTCTACCCATTCTTTTGCTTGGGTTTGCTATGTACTTAGTGAACTCAGTAATTCAAAACTAAAAGTATGACTAGCATAGAACATTCTCCGGACTTTACAGCAACATACTTCAGACACAGCATGCAGAACACATCACCATGGCAATGCGGGTCAATGTAATCTCAGCAAAGTTCACAGGAGAGCCTATGGGGCCTTACTGGTTCTGAGTACCTTAACTGCACAACAAACTACAACATTTTTTGACAGAAAACAAAACGTGACCATCACGTTTCTCAAGAGTGAGCTCACATGATGGAATCAAACTCAGAAATGAGAAATAAGGAAACCATCAGGCAGAGACACTGAATGAACTCCAATAAAATGTCTCATATGCTCCAACCAATACAATGAAAGAAAAGCATGCTGATTGGCTGGACACTCCAACTTGATTTTTTTTGTATATTCAGTAGGAATTCAATTCTGAATTGCCTCCCAACTAGATACCACACCCTCCCTCTCAGCTTCCTGAGCCATCATGAGCTTTTTGTACCATCATGTAAAAAAGGACCCCCACTTCCCACCTCCTGCACAAAACACAGATTATGGTACAGCCTTGGTCCCGGTACTCAGCACAAACACTTTCTTAACAAATGTCTCCACGTGTTTATTAAATAGATCATTAAATGTCCAAAAGGGAAAAATATGACTTTTTTCATACTCTACATAACTGAATAGAGTCATTATAAGGAATAATTCCTGGTGTGTATTTCTTAGACATTTCCTGTCACAACCAAAAATTCATCATCTAGCCCTCGAGGACCATGAGTGGCTGAGAATATAACTCCTGAGATGCCCTAAGAACTCACTTCTGAGATATGAACTGCTTTGTCAAGAGTGCTCTTTATACCCAACATTCTTACAGATTTTACAACACGAAGAACAACAACAAAAAAATCATCTTTCACTGTGTGTTTTACAAATCTCCAGAGGGAAAAGTGTTTTACCCAGAAAAATGGCTCTAGAATGTCTGAAATACCCTTCTAGAAAATTATCTCATATGTGCACAGGAGTTCATTGTGCACATAAAGTCTCTGGGTCCCTGGGGATATCTGAAGTTACTGTAACATGGCGGCAGTCGAAGTGTGCATTTCAGGAGGAGAACATGGGCCCTCAAATAAGCTATGAGCATGTTGTATGCAACATTCTAGCAGTTAAATTTCAAGTTTACATGTGTCAAAGGACACAAAAGTAGTCAGCAATTCAGAATAATTGGAAGCCCAAGGTTTCCTACAGAAAGCACAAGAGCTAACCTAAATCATGTGACTGTTTCTGCCAGGATTTGAATATGATTTGAATGAGATCTGAGTTGTCCCCTAAGGTATGTGTACTAGAAGCTGTAGCCACGACAAAATGCTTTGGAAGAAGCAACTGAAAGAAAGGGGGTTTGTTGATTCACAGTTTGGAGTATAGTACATCATGATGGAGAAGTCAAACTAGTGGGAGCTCAAGGCAGCTAGCGACATGGGATCCACAGTCAAGAAGCAGAAAGCTATGAGGAGCTCAGTTTCTCCTTTATATAGGGGCCAGGACCTAAGTCTAGAGAATGGTACTACTCACTTTTAGTACAGGTCTTCAAAGTTCAATTAGTCTACTATATTTTAATTATTCAGCCTGACTCCCTACAGGCCTGTCTCCTAGGTGATTCCAATTCCTGTCAAGTTAGTAATAGACACTGTGGTGGTTTGAATAAAAATGGCACTTCCCATAGGAAGTAGCACTATTAGGAGGTGTGTCCTTGTTGGAAGACTTGTGTCATTTAGTGACAGGCTTTGAGATCTCAGATATTCAAGCTAGGTCTAGTGTGGCAGTTTTCCCTGGTGCTTGAGGATCCAGATATAGAACTCTCAGCTACTTCTCCAGAACTGTCAGCCTGTATGCCACCATGCTTCCTACCATGATGATAATGGAATAAACTTTTGAAACTGTAAATCAGCCCCAATGAAATGTTTTTCTTTGTAAGAGTTGTTGTGGTCATGGTGTTCTCAGTAGTAGAAATCCTAACTAAGACAGATATCAACTACGACAGTGTGACAATGTAGACACAGTATGTTCTTTAAGAGGTGGTATATTTACACAATGGAATACTACTCTGCAATTAAAAACAATGAATTCACGAAATTCCTAGGCAAATGGTCAGAACTTGAAAATATCATCCTTAGTGAGGTAACCCAATCACAAAAGAACACACATGGTATGCAGTCACTGATAAGGGGATATTAACCCAGAATCTTGGAATACCCATGACACAATTCACATATCAATAGATTTCCAAGAAGATGGAAGGAGAGACCCCTGGTCCTGGAAAGACTGGATGTAGGGGAACGCCAGGACAGAGAAGTGAGAGGGGGTTGAATGGGGAACAGAGGGAGGGAAGGGGGCTTATGGGACTTTTGGGGAGGGTGGAAACGGGAAAGGGGAAATCATTTGGAATGTAAATAAAAAATTAGGAAATAAAAAAAAGAAATAAAAAAAAAGAAGAGGCATCTAGTGGGATTGTCACTTTTGGACATCTAATTCTCTTATTGTTTTGCTTTTCTTTTTTTTCTTTTTTTTTTTTTGAGACAGGGTTTCTCTGTATAGCCTTGGCTCTGTAGACCAGGCTGGCCTCGAACTCAGAAATCCACCTGCCTCTGCCTCCCAAGTGCTGGAATTAAAGGCATGCACCACCACTGCCCAGCCTGACATCTAATTCTCACAAGGCTGTGTAGTTAGTTATTATCAGAGACTGGGCCTTCAGTAGTCTCTGACTTGGTATCTCTCCATATGATCTCCCCCTTATACACATATTCTGCATGATGCCATCTTTCGAAACCATGTGACCTAGCCAGGGTATATGAGGTGACAGAGACAGTACTTTAACATCTCCCAAACTGTTGGTTGAATAAGCCTCTTTTCTTCAAATATGACCTAGCCTCAAGAATTTTGTCATACTAATGCAAAATAGACTAACTCAGATTCCTTGGAATTTGGAATTTAGAGGGGAAAGTAAAGTAAGTTAGTAAACAAAGTGTGATAAGATCAGAATCATGTGAGAAATTATGAATGAAGGGAACAGGCAGAAGTAAGTTGTGAATGAAGAGGACAGGCAGAAGTAAGGGCATGGGAACTCATGCTAGCATTAGGATCGTGTGGAGAGGACAGCTTCTTAATTATTAAACATGAATGGGAGGCATTGTGGAGATTACCTGTATGAAGGTGTGTTCCCTAACATGGAAGAAAAGAAGGAAAGGAAGGAAGGAAGGAAGGAAGGAAGGAAGGAAGGAAGGAAGGAGAGGGAGGGAGGGAGGGAAGGAAAGAGAAGAAAGGAAGGAATGAAGGAGAGGAAGAGAGGAAGGGAAGGGATAGAAAAGAAAGGAAGAGGGAGGGAGGGAGGAAAAAGAGAGAGAGAGAGAGAGAGAGAGAGAGAGAGAGAGAGAGAGAGAGAGAGAGAGAGAGCTGTCACCTAGCAAAGTAGCAAAGTAACCACCCAGCACATGGGGTGGGGGTACAGAAAGCTACACTGCAGAGCCCACCAGCATTCACTGAAGTGTTCAACAAACCATAGCAGGACTTGAGATGCTCTCTCCACGAGAGTAGAACCTACATGCTGTGCTCACACCCATAGCATCAGTGTGGGACTGTGAGCCTATACAACTGTGATGGAACACCAGGGCTGAGCCATGCAGCTTGACAGCCTAGCCCCACTTCTAGTCCCTCTGCTTCCTGACTGTGGGTGCAGTGTGATATTAGCTGTCCTTGCTACCACAACATTCTTCTTAGCTTGTGACCCAGAACAGACCCCGCCTCCTCCCCTAAGGAACCTATGAGGTCAGAGCAATGAGGAAAAAAAAAAAGATTATACCTGGATCACCATAGCCCAGAACAAAACAGTCCAGGTAGGAAAAGGTGGTATACCCCACACCCCATTGGAGAGAAGCTTCTGAGTGAAAAAGATCAGTGTCCAAAGGCTGGGATGTGTCTGAGTGTTGGGAAGGGAACCAAGCTCTGATGGAAAAACCAGAGGGTGAATTAGTAACTCACACTGTGAAACTTAGTAAACAAAGAAGCAAGTATTTTTCTCCAGAAAGCACAAGGCTGTAATAGAAAAAAAACTCCTATTGATTGCCTATGGTTCGGTAGCTAATGTTTACACAGTGAAACTAATGTAACTTATAGTGAAACTAATGTAACCTAAGTTCCCCATTCTGATTTACCTACCATATTGACATTCTATGGAAAGGACAGAGGAAGAGACTAACATTAAATGCCTACCTGAACCTAGACGTTCATTTCAGTGTAACTAGATAATTTAAGAATCTGAGACCAATATTAGAAGAAAGCTTGACAGGAGTGGTGGGGGTCGGAGGGCGGGGGCTGGGTAGGATAAGCCTAGAGAAATGGATCAGCGGTAAAGAGTGCCTGCTGCTCTTCCAGAGGACTGGAGTTCAGATCCCAGCACCCACATCAGGAGGCCCACAACTGTAACTCCAATTCTGAAGAACCTGGTGCCCTCTTGTGGCTTCCACAAGCACTTGTGGTTGCAACATACATGCGAACATACACATAAATACAAAATAAAATTTATAAAAGAAAGGAAGGGATCTCAATGAGTCAGTGGTAGCTAAGGGCATTGGCGACTGTGTATCTACAGACTGTTTGGTTGCACCTTTGTTCAGAGGCAGGGAATCCTCGAATGCTGTAGAACTGTCTACATGGCAGGGACCATACTGTGTGTGATTTTTCACTATGTGTCAGTCAATACAGAGCTCTGGAGAATACGAAGAAAGATGCAGCGATCCCACTTAGGGAGAACGGAGATAAGGGTGTGTGTGCGTGAGTGAACACGTGAAGGCCAGAGTCTGATGCCGGGTTTCCTCTTCAACCACTCTACAACTTAGTACATGTGCTACAGGCACACGCATGTGGCTCTGAGTGGTCTATCACTCTCAGCCTCATTAGCTCTCACTACCTTACTTACTTTTTGAGATAGAATTGGCAACTGAACCTGGAGCTGACCATCCTATCTGCACCTCCTCAGCACTGGGATTATAGACCTGTATCTCCATATCCAGATTTTTATGTGGATTCTGGGAATCAAAATCAGGACCTGGTGAACCATCTTTTCAGTGCCAAAATACCAGATTTTTACTAAAATTATCAAAGGCCCTCTATGTTCTTGATGGTTGCTCAAGCCAAACACATGAAGCCCTTCCACACCCCCATCCTCCCTGCGATTTGAATTTTACAAACTGTACCTTCAAATTCTGCCCCAAATCTGCCATCGCTCCCTCCTCTGCACCCAATGACCATGGCTTTGTGCTGGCTTGGCCCAGTGCTGCCTAATGGGTTGTCCTGTCTCCACCCCACCCCCTCTATGCACACTTCCTTTCATTCTTTCCTCTGAAGCAGCTACAACCAGTCCGATTACATCTCCCCTTGTTCTGGGTAAAAATCCGGTTTTGCTTTCTCTACAAGCTCTCCCCCTGCTGTTGCTACTACCTCCAACCATGCCTGCAGGTTCACATCTCTGGATCTCTGCACATGCCTCTCCGTGGGATGTTCCTACCACAAAGCTACTTGCTTCCTTCCTACCTTGTCAAGCCTTTGCTGGGCCTGCCTTTTCAAGGCACACCCCCTCCTCAGTAACCTGGGCCACAGCACCTGCTCCTATCCTAGAGCTTGGGCCCTGCGTTCCACTGTGCACTTTTCCCATTTAGTCATCTGCTTGCAAGATACGTCTCTACTCCCACCTAAAACAGCTTCCTAAATCAGAGATATTTTAGGTGTCTTTATTCCCTAATATATCCTCCAGGATCTCAATAAATATTTCTTTACCACATGACTGTTGGGGTAAATTCAATTGCATATAATTATATCTCAGTGACAGATGATACTTTAAATTGGTCTTTCCCTGCAGATGATTCATTGTGCCAATTTATGAAGCATTTAGACACTTACAGAACTTCTTATCCCTTCCAGAGATTCCACACCCACTCTGTCTCTTCTAATCACCTGAACGCTTAGTGTCATAGACTCAGCCGGTTGAGATGCAGTGGGGGAATGGCGTGGTTATCTGGTTGTCTTGACTATCCATATATTCAGGCTTCACAGTACAAAGAGAATTCTTCACTGGGTCCTGTGCATTTCTATAGACATTGTTCTAACCTCTATTTCTATGAGAGGCTGGCTTTACTCAAAGAAAGTGATACCTATGCAGTAGGAAACCTCATAAGGCTGCAGAATGAACACCAGGGAACACACAGTGTGCCTAGCCAAGCACAAACCCTTATGAGAATCTCAGAGCCTCAGCCTACAATGTTGTTTGCAAACAGTCAGAGCTACTCCAGCAGCTGAGTTGGGCAAGACAGAATAGCTGCCCTCTGGGAATGTCCCTTTTGTGTCAAGACTCTGCTACTCTCCTGGTGTCTCTTACAGAGATCTGGGATTACTCCTTTTTTAAAATTGAGATGGAAAATCTGCAGGAACTTTGGTCTGGCATTGTTATATGACACAGCTGGGATTTGGTTCAAGGTCTTCATTTAAGTAAGTCTTCAATTCTGTGTTTAACCTTAGACTGTTTGAGAAGGAAGAAAGAGCTCAAGGGCATGCATAGGGAGGAGGACATGCATCTGCATCCTTTCTAAAATCCCCTCCTGACACTACATTTGGTCATTCTACCAGGCATGTCTAACTACAAGCTAGTGGGCCCCATGCAACTGAGGATAGCCACAAATGTGGCTCACAGCAAGATTGTGGACATTCTTAAAATGTTATAAGATTTCTTGGCAATTTGTTTTGTAACTAAAGAGCCCACCATGAGCTTTATAGATGATGTCTTAACACCAACTGGCTGTCACAGTGGCAGAAGAAGCTTGAATGCATGCCAAAAGTGCTCCAGAATAATTACTTAACAGCTAAAAGGTCCAGCAGGTTTGAGGGCAGCCTGTGCTAGACTACAGTGACATCTTATCTCAAAACACAAGCCAAAAAGAAAATCTGAGAAGATGACTCATCTTGTCTAGGGCTCACCACTCAAGCACCAGTACCTGAGTTCTAACCAATCCCTGCACCCAGTTAATAGACTGAGGCCTGCAACCTGCCCCTTGGAAAGCAGACAGGAGACTCCCGAGGCTTCATCCCCAACCATCCTAGACCAAAAAGTAAGCTCTAATTTCAGTGAGAGACCCTGTTTTGAAAAATGGTATAAGCAATACTTTACTCAACAAGGAATACTCAACATTGGCCTCTGGCCTACACACACACACACGCACACGCACACGCACACGCACACACACACACACACACACACATGCTGCTCCTTTCCTTTATAATACGCTTTGTTTGCATAAACTGAGGCTCTACCACATGTTCTTCCACTAGAGCTAAAAAATAAAATAAAATGAAACAAAGCAAAATCTACCAGGGAATGTCTTTGACTCCAGCATTTGTCCCTTATCTTCTTGCTATTATTGTTCTGCAGAATCTATATTACCTACTTCTGAGTAGGTCTCAGCACTCAAAGTATGATCAAGGATGAAAGCAACCAAATCAGGAATCATGCTTTTCAGAGTACCTTCTTCTTCCAGGTCTGAATCCAAAGCAAAAATATCACACATTCAAAGGCATGGTGGCATCAGTGGTAACTTACAGTCACACTGTGTTTCCTTGGAGAGATCAGATCTCAGCTGGAAACCACTGATTTTGACATATCTCCTCAATCACACAAGCTTATCTAAAGAAGGAAGGATCCTACTACCCTTGCCATGAGGTATCTGTATCAGAATGGATCTCAAACATCCTCCAGGCAACAAGATCCTCCACCAACAAACCTAGAATCTGTGAAAAGGGGCATGGGCATTACTAATCAGAGACACGGCAGCCACCTAAGACATACTTACTCATACTTAAAACCCCCTTGTCACTCATGCAAGAGGCCATCTGTCCCCCTGCCCCACCATCCCTAACCACACAGGGAAAGCTCATAAAGAAGTCCATTATCCCACTGAAAATTTTAGTTGATTTGGATTTGACACATTTGAAGCAATGTGCCAGAGACACATCTTTTCAGGAAGGTTGGGTTGGCCTGGAATCCTGCAGAACATGTTTAAATAAAATAAGACTTGTAAAACATTTCCTCACTGATAACTTTTGAAAACCAAATTAAGCTGTACTGCCTTGGAAGTTACTACTGAAATATTTCAAATTAAATCAACTCAGGATTACCCATTTCCAAGAGCGAGCAAGAAGATAGCACCAGGCACAGCATTTGCAGGACTTGGTGAAACCCCTTTCGGAGACAGACAAAACTGTCCAGAAGTCCTTCAGGAGATGCCCCAGAGCCAGAGTAGGTGTGTGGTCCAGCTCTCTCTCCATGGCTATTTGCACATAAGTGAGATCTGCTGTGAGATTGTTAGAGTGTTGCTAAGGCAACAAGAATGTAGGAGATAATGGAATAGGAACCAGAATCCATACTGTTCCAGTGCCTATGTCACCAATGTCTCATCTATGTATAAGGGGTGATTAAAGTATCATATTGCAAATACCATGCATACAACTAGCTTAGGTGTGGTGTGGTTTTTCTTCACTGACAAGTTGTCAAGATTTAGCATCACCACAGAAACATACCCCAGTGTATGAAGGTATTTTCTGAAAGGTTTAAATGAGCAAAGAAGGCCCATCCTAAATGTGAGCTATTCTTTCCCATAGGCTTGGTTCTTGGACTCAATCAAAAGGAGAGACTGAGCTGAGCACTAACATTCATTTCTCTCTGCTTCCTGACTACAGATGCAACGTGACCTCACATTCCTGCTACCATGCCTTCCCCACCATGATAGACAGACTGTACCATGAGATTTAGAAAAGACCCTTCCTCCCTTAAGCTACTCTTGGTCAGGCATTGCATCTCAGCAACTGGATAGTAACTAAAAATACCAGTGGGATTGGTGCTATTCAATATAAATACCAGCACAATACAGGATAAGGTATTGTTAAAGAACATCTAGTCTTTAGAAAATTAACCTAAGACCCTCAGGCCACGAACACAGGACTATTTGCATATCTGTATACAAAGACTGATTCTATTCAGTTAAAAATGTCAAAATAACAATAGTTTGACACCTTTGTTTAACATAGAAGGTCAGCAATTTGGGGAATGCAAAGGTCACATAAGAACACCTCAGTGAGTAGAAAAATGGTGACTGGTGTTATGTTGAATGTTCTGAAGAAGTTCTCCTTGGGAACCGTGTACCACTCCATTGCACTTCTGAAAAGACATGGGACTAGACTGGCTCTTAATTTGTCTTATTTAGCATTTGGCTACCTAAGCCACCAGTATATTAACAAGAGGCGACGTTGACTAAATTCTGTGGCACATCCTGCTTAGTGTTTTGTGTGAACTCATCTGCCCCATGAAGCAGGTGCATTGTGGTTTTTTTCTTTGTTTTCTTTCCTTTCCTTTTTTCTTTTCTTTTCTTTTCTTTTCTTTTCTTTCTTTCTTTTCTTTTCTTTTTTTTTTTGTCTTCAAAAGTTTTTATTCAGTACAGGAACATTTTCCGGTTTCCATTAACTGGTTTCTTTAATTTATCACATTGCTTAGCAGCATTAGAGCACATTAGTCAAGATTTGCTTGTGAAGCTTTTTGCCTTTTCTTTTCCTCTTTTTTTAAAATTTTAATTTATTTACATTTCAAGTGTTATCCCCTTACCCTATTTCCCCCTCTCCCGGAAACTACCTCTCCCCCTGCTTCTATGAGGGTGTTCCTCTACCCACCCACCCACTCCCACCTCCCCACCCTCGATTCCCCTACAATGGGACATCTACCAAACCTTCATAGGACCAAGGACCTCTCCTCCCATTGATGCCTGACAAGGCCATCCTCTGCTACATATGCAGCTGGAGCCATGTGTACTCCTTGGTTGGTAGCTTAGTCCCTGGGAGCTCTGGGGGGTCTGGTTGGTTGATATTGTTGTTCTTCCTATGGGATTGCAAACCCCGTCAGCTCCTTCAGTCCTTTCTCTAACTCCTCCATTGAGGACCCTGCACTCAGTGCAATGGTTGGCTGCGAGCATCCACTTCTGTATTTATAAGGCTCTGGCAGTTGGGTTTCTTCTGGCAGAAGAGAGAGCAGATGCCTGACAGGGACACAATGTTCCTCATGGGGATGGAGAGTGTATGAACTTGCTACATCACTCTGACAAAACACCACAGAATCGGGTAGCTTCCACCACAGAGATGTATTTTCTTCCACTTCTAGCATGGCTTCAAGATCAAAGTGTTACAGTGTGTGTGTGTGTGTGTGTGTGTGTGTGTCTATATCCTGATCTCCATTCTCATAATTACACAGTAATGTTCAGTTAATACATACCCTTGTAATCTCTTTTGATTTGATTACCTCTTTTAAGGTGATCCTCAGTATATGCACACTCTAAGGCACCTGAGTTTATGGTTTCAACTTAATGAAATTTGGAAGGAGAAATTGTATTCTGTCAATGGAAAGAAATGAAGACAGTCAAGGACTATCCTGAGGTGATGGTAATGAAATTCTGGAGACAGTATGGTGACTTCTGTGTTCGGGAAGACTGGGTGTTTTCACATGGCCCTTTGGACCTTAAGAAGTCCAAGTGAGGCAGATTTTGCCTTCATCTATGATAAGATACTCTGCCAATTAGGTCTCCTAGCACTGAAGGCTTTGCAAGGATGTTTCCAATGAACAGGAAAGTCAAAGGCCTTAAAGCTTGATTTGGCAATGTCTGGGTTCTCATGCTTTCCTAGGAAGATGCAGAGACTAATGAAGATGGAATGCGTCCTCCGCTTTAAAATAGACATCACTTCTACAAATTCATCTCCTCAGAGACTCCTTTCCTAGCAGATGTGAACAAGGGTCCCACAATTAATTACATGTTAGCTCTCATTCCTAAAATAGCTCATGCAATTATTGAGACAATTTCAAGTGAACAAGCTTTGCAAAATAAGTTACTTTTGCCCCTAAACTAGTTTTAATTAGCTACATGGATCATAAAACTAGAAGATTCCAGCTCGGATCCCGAGATAAAAGCGTTAGGAATGATGGGTACAAAACACTTTTGGAGAGGAACAAGACTGTAGCGAAGGCCACATGTGATGATTATCACTATTTAATGACACTTGGTACTCATCCTGGGCTGTGAGTCAGCCCTGTGGATGTGGATATCATTTCCTATATAGCCTTCCACTGCCTAAGAGTACCTACCCTTTCCTATGATTGGCAGGTCAGATGAATGGATACAGTGATTTGAAAGAATAATGCTAACAGCTAATTGTTAGTATGGGGATGTGTCTACATCTAATTTTCCTTCCAGTATCTAAGAAATTTTCTCATGATCAACATTCTATGACACATACACATGCACACACACACACACACACACACTTGTACTTATACTGTGTGACTGTGTTGGCCATGGGAAGAAAGCAGAGTGTATGCAGGTGAGAAGGGTTGCACAGCCAAGAGGCCATGGTCTCCATCTACAATGCACAGCCCACAGTTCTTGCAAGAAAGAGGATGGGAAAGCATTGGGATTCAGGCAGATTACTGGGGAACAGCAAAAGGGGACTGCTTCCAAGACGCAGCAGTGACTACTATGCATGCTGTCTATGGTATATATTCTACTTTAAATCCCTTAAATTGAGTATTATTATTATTATTATTATTATTATTATTACTAATATTTATTTGGAGAGACCTTATACTGGAGAAGTCATTCTCTCTACTCAGGACAGTTCTGCCCACTAGGACAGACATAACTGGGGCCTAATAAAGTATTATGACATGGCACAGTTGCTGGGTTTCTTCTGAGACTCCTCCAGGACGTGGTACAGCTCCTGACAACAAAGAACTTTGCAGCTCAAAAATGACAAAGGTGCCACAGGTGAGCAGTCTTACACAAGGTGTGACACCCAGCTCAGCGTAGATCAACCATTCTGACGGTGCCTACCATGCCATCAAGACTGACAGTGGCCCACTGACTGTCCTAACCTTCTTTTCAACATGAGGATATAAAGCCCAAATCACCCTCCAGCCAACCTCTTAGGTCAAATCACCCTCCAGCCAATCTCTTAGGTCTGGTCATGGATGACTGAGAGGTCCTGGGATCCCTTGGACTGATCACTGCCATCTCTGCCAGGAAGCCTTGGACAGTCATCACAGAATCAGGGTGATCCATCTCCTTCCTTTTGGACACTAGGGCTATGTTTTTCAGTCCTGACAGTATTGGGGCCCCATCTCTCCTTGTTTCCCTATTTTGTCATGGTAAGAGGATAGTCTTACCAGCCTCACCAAACCCCACCACTTAGCTGTATCTCTAGAGGTATTCTCCTTATCCATCCCTTCCTATTGGTACCAACCAGTTCCATCCTAGCTAAATAGGAGCCTCTATTTTTGTTCCCCACATCTGCTTGACCCCAGGCTCACCAGTCACCCCCCTTTCTCCTCCAAATCACACAATCTGATGTACCTTTTTCCTTACTGGC
This sequence comes from Tokudaia tokunoshimensis, assembly GCA_036184795.1. NCBI lineage: Eukaryota > Metazoa > Chordata > Mammalia > Rodentia > Muridae > Tokudaia > Tokudaia tokunoshimensis. The sequence goes on from BTHU01000015.1 coordinate 84,078,489, forward strand.
TTCCCAGGTGGATGGATCCCTGGGTATGAGGTACCCCAAACTCCTCTATAGGCAAACATCATTCCCCTCTTATTCAATTACAAAACCCTTTCACTCCCGTCCAGAGCAAAAGGCAAGATGTAGCCCACCTGCATGATGTAGCCCACCTGCATGTTGTAGTCTGCCTGCATGGTTCTGGCTATTTGGAACGTTTTGTCTGTCTGTCTGTCTGTCTGTCTCTGTGCAGATGGGTCTATGTTTTCTGGCGCATCTGTAAATTTTATTTTAAATGTGGGAGCTGAGATGGAAATCGGTTAGGCTCAGCAGAATGTATGAATGATGGTAGCCGCTGCATGTTTTGCTTCTGCCTGGTCTTCTTTGAGTGTGTGTTTATTGGTTTTGCTTTTGCTTTCTGTGCTGATGCCAGCCACCAGCCACCACTGTTAATGCAGCTTGCTATGGCTGCTTGATGGCCAGAGCTCCAAATTTATCTCTGGGTTTTCTGCCCACTGGTTCCAGCTTGCAACAGATAGGATTTACTGCAATACTTATTTAATAAAGTATTGCTGCTCTTGTAGAAGACTTGGGTTCAGGTCCCAGCACTCACATGATAGCTCAAATTGAACCTGAGGTTCAATTTCCAAATGATCCTTTGCCCTCTTCTGACCTCTGAGGGCACCAGACACACATATGGTACACACACATACACACACACAGAGAGAGAGAGAGAGAGAGAGAGAGAGAGAGAGAGAGAAACAAGGAAAAAATTCTGATAGAATAGAGGCTGGAGTTTAGCCTTGAAAAATCAAGAACAAAAGGATCTAGGGTGGGGATGAGGGATTATTTGGGGTGGGGATGAGGGATTATCTGGGGTGGGGATGAGGGATTGTCACATGCCTTTCTCTCAACTTGCTTTCCTCTCAATGGCAGCAGGGAACCTGCTCTGATTGTAAACAGAACTGCTAACAGGACCACAGGCAAGGCACCCTAAAATTTCTTCCCACAGATATCATTTGAGGCTCCCACCCCACCTCACCCTTCGTATCTCAGGACCACCCCTCATCCTAACTCACCACTAGCATCCAGGACCTACCCCACCTTACCACCAGCATCTAGGAACATTCTCCACCCCACCTCATCCACAGCATCTAGGACCATCCTCCACCCCACCTCTCCCCCAGCAGCTCAGGACCTTGGCTCTCTCAGTTTCCCATACCTTCCTTTCCATCAGTATTTCATCTCCCTATGGAAAGCAGAAGAAGCTCTTGACAATAAAAGAGATCTTTGCATTTATTTATCCCACACAATTTCTACCCATCTCTGACTCTGTGAATTTCATCTTGAGCTCCAAAGGCCCTCAAACATGCATGGAGGAAAGATTATAAGCTTTTGGTACATAAGAGAGTTAACAATATCAGAGAACCCAGGACTTAGATTCCTCCAGTTTTCACTGTACGAATGACAAAATGTAAAAATAATCACAGGTTTGAGTTTAAACTGGTCAACTTCTTGCAAGTCAGTTTTTAAAATCACTGGGCATCTGGAAGCACATTGGTAAACTACACCTCTTTCCCCTTCCTGTGTTACAGCTTTACTTCACACAGCACATGGCAAGGAACCCTACACTACTCTCATCTTTAGTACATACTGCAACATATTGATCTGGGGGCTGTATTCCTCACAATTAGAAGTGCAAAATAGCAAAGCACCAAGCCATATTTATCCTTTGTTTCCAACACCTAGCCAAGACACTGATGCAAACTACAATCTCCACTTTATTGCATGACTCTTCCTGGGGATATGATAACAAGCACCTTGGAGGGACACCTTGGTTCTCATCTGAATGGCAAACCTAAATGAAAATGTTTGGAAGGTTGGGGGGTAAACCGTGTAGACATGTGCAATCTGTTTGTTTTCTCCTCCCGGGGTATGAGATAAGAGGGCCTGTACTAGAGTCCCAGGGCTGATCTCTAACCTCTTCATTTCACCCTAGTTGCTCTGCAGCACAAAATTCAGTCACTCATGCATGTCAGTTAGGAAAGCTCAGCTTCTATAATAAACTGACTGATGCATCTAATGGCTTGTGTTAACAGATGTCGAGGTCCTGCTAGAGTCAGGTAACATGATGGAGCCTGGTCCCTTCAATTAGTAGATTTATGCACTAGATCAGGACCCTTAGTTCTTGCTTTCTGGTCAATTTTTTGTCCTCTTGTTCAATGATTCCTAAAATAGAGCTTCACTATATGGCTGGTCCACTCCAGAGTGTAGTGTTCAGTAGGTCAGCAGTGGGGTCCAAGCTTATGTATATCTGGTAGACCATGTACATCTGGATGATGATGTGTAGGTTGGGGACCATACTTCAAGAGTCACTGCCTGAGCCACCTCAAGAGCCATAGACATCAGAGAAGAATATGGAGGCATGAAGGGATACACATCTTATTGGACTTTGAAGCCCAGATCAGTATCACTCAACTCTGTCCACCACTCAGAGCTAGTCACATGACCACTGGGTAGGAACAAAATTGTGTGTGTGTGTGTGTGTGCATTTGTGTGGGGGCCTTTATCACTAGGCTCCATGAAGAAAAGACCAGAGTGTGGACACTAGTAGAAAGTGGACCATCTCTATTACATGCAATTGTCCTTGCCCAGAGCAGGCCATCTGTCCAAAGAGTCCTGTCAATCATGTCCCCTTTATCTGGGTCCTATTAATGCCTGCTCTTTGCACATTGACACTGAAGGTGGGGACCATAATCCCTCCTCCTATCACTTTTCACCCCAGCATTAGGTAGCCAGAAAGGCTACACTGAAGAAGGAAGGGGTATGCTGCTGAGAACCCCAACAAAGAAGATCCATCTACTTCAGAGATCAGGAATAGAGAGTTGCTTATATAAGGAAAGGTAGAATCTCTATTGACCTAACACTCTACATTCTAATAATGTTTAACTCTGAGACACCATGGTACTCAGGGTACTGTGACAATGTACTACAGGCCTAAGGGTTTCAGTGACAGATCTTGGTAATCCAAAGTCAAAGTATCTACAGGTCTGGCTCCTTGTAGAGCTACCTCCTGGGTATGGTGGTGGAGGCTTCTGTATCCTCAATAGTCTCACTTGGTATGTGTCTCTCTCCTACCTCTTTTTTTATATAAGAACAGACAGATATATCCAGCCAATCAACACTGCAATACAATGAACCTCTGCAGAATCACATGTGTGTAGCCTTTCTTGATAACCATAGTTGCACTATAGAAAAAAAATCACATACAAACCACATGTTTCAAGTAGGTTTACTATTTTGCATTCATAGCTATCCCTGGCCCAATGCATGGGCCACAGGTTGGACAGGTCTGAATCATTAGAACCCAGGCTGATGATTATTTAATATAGTTACTACTGCAAAGATCCTGCCTCTGAACCAGCCATATAAGAAGGCCCAGGGTGAGGGCTTCCTCACAGAACATCTGCAGAGCCTAAGCTAACCCACGGCTTTTACCATATGATGTGGTTTTACTTTCCTGAGTCATTTACTTTGTCTAGCAGCATATACATTCATTGTGACTGCTACTTTAGTCTCGGTTGCTAATGTCTTTGATTCTCAGAAATAATTGTTATATTCCATTTGTTAAGGAAAGTCTCTAGGCATACCTCTTTATAACCATTAAGCCAAGCCTTCCTCAAACCCTTACCAGGTCCTTGCTGCCAGTGGCCCTTAAGTTTCATCCCTATATGGAAGAAACCTCTGTGCTGACAGTCCACTGGCAGCAATCTTCCAAAGCCAAGCTTTGTGGATTTTGACATAATGAAACTCAGAAATCCTGCGGAACTGGTGTACACATCTCTTCATCCAGGTATAAGGCATAAAAATCTCCTATATTCAGCTAGCTCTAAGCCACCCAACAGTCTCCTTGGAATGAATGTAAATGCAAGTAGGAAGACATAGAGTCTGACAAGAGATTTAACGCTGGTGCCTCCAGTGTCTGCTGGCCAGAGTAAGGACATCCAGATGAAGAAGCCAAAGAAAATGCCAAGGCATGGCTGCCCCAGGGCTCTCCCTCCCTGCATTATTCCATCCTCACTGGGAACAGTTAGCACCTCTTTAAAATTCAGCATCATGCCTCATTTACATTCAAGAGCAAATTACTTCAATCATGAAATTTTCTGCATCTGTGCAATGTGGTTGCTTTGCAAGAACAAACTGTTCTAGACAGTGATGGAAAGAAGGCCCGAGTCTATCTGAATGGACTTAAGGTCTTAGACCCAAGCAAGACAGCATGACTTCAGAATGGCAGGTGAGCTGTTGGGTCAAGGGGGACTCAGAAGCATGGTGTGAGTGAATTCAGCTTCCATATCGACATCCTGAATTCTATCTCCACAGATTCAGCCAATCACAGATAAATGCTGGGGTGGTTGCTTCTAATGTGTATAGCTTTCTTATTGTGATTCTCAAAACAACAGGGGGTTTGTTTTTGTTTTTAACATGGTATCTGCATTACAGTAGGTGTTATATGAACCTTGAGGTGGTTATGATATACAGTAGAGAAGATGTGTCTCAGTTCTGGGAAAAATAGGAGGAATTAGATTTTGGGTGGGTCTAGGTTCTAGAAGCAATCCTCACAGACAGAGAAGAAAGTCTTCTGAAATCTTACTTGAAAACTTTCAGAGAAGTGGTACAGTCTTGAAACGTCATCTGTAATTTCTAGGGGTTTCCATCAAAGGGCCAAGATAATGTTCATCTCAGCAAATTTTGAAATAGAATCATTCTCCATGTTTAGGGCAGCCACCTGGCAGTCTCTCTGGTTGATCCAGTATACCCTGGCTAAATCATCATTATGTCTTATGCAGGGGGTGGGGCTTGATGGCTGTTGCCCCAGCCCAGAATCTGGGAACTCCAAGGAATTTTCTCAGAAGATTCACCTGGAGTCAGAAGAGAACATGAGGGCAAATTGAGAAGATGATAAATATAGAATAGTGACAGTGGCCTTGAGTCCCCAGAGAATGAGGGTCAGTGACACTCGGGGCAAAGCCAGCGTCATTCCATCTATGTGGCTCACTTCCTTGGTTTTCTAGCTTGTCCTTGTGGGAAGGGGAAGTGGTGAAGATTATACATTCCTATCCTCCGGTGGTTGGACTTAAAGGATGAAGTCTCATTTTTAAGTACAGAATACAGGGCTGGAGAGATGGCTCAGTGGTTAAGAGCACTGACTGCTCTTCCAGAGGTCCTGAGTTCAAATCCCAGCAACTACATGATGGCTCACAACCATCAGTAATGGGATCTGATGCCTCATCTGGTGTGTCTGAAGACAGCTACGCTGTACTCATAAATAAATACATTATTCAAAACAAAAAAGAAGAAGTACAGAATACTGACTGGGGCTGGAGAGATGGCTCAGCGGTTGTACTTTCAGAGGACTTGGATTTGATAGCCAGCGCCTACCTGGTATTCACAACTGTCAGTAACTCCAGTCCAAGGGGATCTAACACCCTCTTTTGGCCTCCATGGGTACCTCACATATATGGTATATAAATACACATATAGGTGAAACACTCATACACATAAAAATGATAAATATGAATGTTAAAGTACAAAACAGTTAAAATCCATCCACATGGACATGTAACATCCTCCTTCTTTCTAGAATGTCACCAGCTCTTTGGCTCTGCACACGCCTAGAGGGTTATCTTTTATACCAAAGCAGTTAAGCAGTAGCTTTCAGAGCCCGGTGTCACAAATCCTCAGCCTTATCTACAGGTTGTTTGTATGAAAATGGAAAAGTTGAAATGTAATGTGAAGAACACAGGAAAGGACAGAAGCCAGAGCTCAGAGGTCCCTGTCAAGCGGTCACTACTGTGCTCAGTGGAAGCTGAGGCACCCAGAGCACTGAAAGCCTGACTAAATGCATGTCCACAGATCTGCTAGAGGACCTCATGAGTGCAGTGTAAATTGCCCACTCCTGCCAGTTATGGGTAGGGCTATTCCCAGAAGCCAGCCTCAGGTGTGTCCCACCTCCCAGAGAGTGCTAGGATAAAGCCTTGCTACTGCACAGCTGGCGTTCAGACAGCCTTCAGGTGAGGGAATTTAGTGGACATTGGAAAGAATCTGCTAGAATGAAGGGTCCACAGATACCACAGCTCCGGCTCAAGGGATTGGGCCCAGGTAAATGGAAATGTGTGCATGCTTTGACTCTTCTGAGCATACAAATGTCCCTGAGGTACAGAAAGAAATTGTTCACAGCACATGACTCCTATCTCTTCCAGTCTCTGTAGGTGTGCAGCGTAATGCTGTTCCTAACCCAGGAATGTGAGGGTTGGACTTAGAAGTTTCTTCAGACAGTAAGATATTGGTAAAAGGCAGTGAAGCAGAAATCTGGAGAGGCTTCTGCCTTGTGGTCACACCATGTGTGTAAGGCTGAGCAGAGCTCCCGCCCCTTCTCCAAAAAGCTGTGGCGCATGGCAGAATCTTCCAGCACTGACAAGTCATACCAGAAGAACTGCCTGTCTGGCCCACAGAACCATGAGAAATAGTAAGAGCCCATCTCTTAGATCACACTCAGGCTTGGCACAGTTTCCTTCACAGTAAGAAGTTCCACAACAGCTTTTGCAAATTTTATAGAGACCATACTCTCTTGTCCTGTCTCAGAATCAGGCCCATTACTATTGCTTCATCCCTCCCTCCCACACTAGACACTGTGCCCTGGGCTCAGCCTGGTCACCAACCCCCAAATACATCTTGTGCCTCCAGTGGGCAGAATTGTATCCCTAGAGAAGCCAGGTTCAATCTAATCTCTTGTCCTTGGAAGTGTGGCCTTAGGAGAAAATGAATTTCTATGTATTAACTAAATAGTAGGAAGGGCCCTAACTCTGATAGGTGGTCCTATATGAAGAGGAAAATGTCAAAAAAGACAGAGAGGCAAAGGTAGATAAAAGGCAGTGTTTTGGTATGACAGTTGCATAGCACATGTGCACACAGATGGCCAGAGTCATTGAATGGCAAAGACATGGCTTTACCTTCAAAGCCCTTACAAAGGCATCAGAGGGATCTGAGCCTGCCAGCACTTTAGACTCCAGAATTGTGACACTGCACAGTTCTTTCAATTCAGCCCAGCTGTGTCACCCTGAAATTGCTGCTTAAGAAAATTTTAATACATAAATTCTAGTAGACACAGGACAGGGGACAGGTAAAGAATAATCACAAAACAAAACAAAAATATTACAACAAACAGGAGGTGTGGTGAAGTCTGCCAAACTTGAGTGGCTAACTCGGTTCAGTTACTTTTGAAGTTACTGTTGGCTCTGTAGTCAGCTGCTTGGGTGAGGATAAGGGAACCGGCTCATATCCCTTGAAGGTGCCAACTCAGTCCCTCCATTAGGGGACTTTACATCCCAAATGCTCTGGTCTCACTCCCAGTTAAGACATGCTTAGTACAAGAAAAACAGGTAGTATGTAGTTTTGTATGTATGTATGCATGTATGTATGTATATGCATTTGCCTGTGTGTTCACATTCATGTGTGTCCTACTGAGGTTACCATTGTTGTGATAAAACCTCATGATCAACTTGGGGAAGAAAGAGTCTACTTGGCTTACACTTCTATATCACTGTTCACCACTGAAGGAAATTAGGACAGGAACTCAAACAGGGCAAGAACCTGGAGGGGGGAGCTGATACAGATCCCACAGAGGGGTGCTGCTTACTTGCTTGCTCCTCTGGCTTATTCAGCATGCTTTCTTAGAACCAGCACCAGCAGCCCAGGAGTTGCCCCACCCACAATGGGCTGGGCCCTCACCATGGATCACTGCTTGGGAAAATGACCTACAGGCTTACTTACAGCTCCAACTTATGGAGGGATCTTCTCAACTGGTATTCCCTCCTCTCAGATGAATTTAGCTTGTGTCAAGTTGACACAAAATTAGCACAGTTGACTCCTTATTATCTTGACACACAAACACATCATTGCAAAGCCACAACCTTTCCTTCCTTGTTCATCTCCAGGATTACACATTAATAAAAATAAATAAATAAATAAATAAATAATACTTTCTTATTTCAAGAGGGAAGACAAGGGCATATTCACAGTCAAATCAAAGCAAATTCAAACTCCAACAGTGTAAATCACTCTGTGTCTAATAGCTGAGATTCACTCACCAACATCTGGGCTCCCCTGAAGGGCCTGGGTCACTTCAACAGATCAAGTCTCTGTAGTGCACGCAACTTGTCCCTGAGCCGGAAGCTAGTGCCACTTTATGGCTACGACTGTGATTGGAAGCTGTCCCATGGCACTGACATCTCCAAAATGCTGGGGTCTTCAGCTACAAGCTGGCATCACTTTCACCATGAGCCTCTCCTGGGATCTCTTCATGGTGCAAAACCTTAACTTTCTCCATGATTACCTTCATGCCGTCAAAACCAGTACCACCTGGGAGATGCTTCCATGTGACCAAGCTTGGCTGCCAGTACAAGATACAACCCTGGCCACCTCGAAACCCAGATTGCATGTACTGACTCTGAGAAAACCCATCCTGGAAGATTTCACCTTAATGATGCTTGTATCTTTTTAATAACCAATTTCTCAGCTCCAGCTGACCAGTATCGATTATTCCAGTAAAACACAAGGTTTTACTTCAGTAGTTCTGGTCTCTTGTTAATCACAGCTGATTCTTCAGCCCCAGCTGACAGAAACCACAGGTTCTTAATTCAAAATAGCAAATGGTCCTGATAGACCCTTGAAGGGATTCTCAAACTTCGATCTGAAACTTCATAAACCAGACCTCTATTGTCTGCATTGCTCTCAACATTCTTGTCTTCTAAGCTTCCACAGAACAGTTCACCAAGCTTTAAACATGAAGTGTTTGCAATACTCTTCAAACTGTTCCACAAAATAGAAACAGAAGGAACACTACCCAACTCGTTCTATGAAGCCACAATTACACTAATACCAAAAGCACACAAAGATCCGACAAAGAAAGAGACTCTCAGGCCAATCTCTCTTATGAATATCGATGCAAAAATACTCAATAAAATTCTTGCCAACCGAATCCAAGAACACATCAAAACGATCATTCACCACGATCAAGTAGGCATCATCCCAGGGATGCAGGGATGGTTCAATATAAGGAAATCCATCAATGTAATCCACTACATAAACAATCTCAAAGAAAAAAACCACATGGTCATCTCATTAGATGCTGAGAAAGCATTTGACAAAATTCAGCATCCTTTCATGCTAAAGGTCTTGGAAAGATCAGGAATTCAAGGCCCATATCTAAACATAGTAAAAGCAATTTACAGCAAACCGGTAGCCAGCATCAATCTAAATGGAGAGAAACTTGAAGCAATCCCACTAAAATCAGGGACTAGACAAGGCTGCCCTCTCTCTCCATATCTTTTCAATATAGTACTTGAAGTTCTAGCTAGAGCAATTAGACAACAAAAAGAGGTCAAAGGGATACAAATTGGAAAGGAAGAAGTCAAACTATCACTATTTGCAGACGATATGATAGTATACTTAAGCGACCCAAAGAACTCCACCAGAGAACTCCTACAGCTGATAAACGACTTCAGCAAAGTGGCCGGATATAAAATCAACTCAAGCAAGTCAGAAGCCTTCCTATACTCAAAGGATAAGCAGGCTGAGAAAGAAGTAAGAGAAATAATACCCTTCACGATAGCCACAAACCATATTAAGTATTTTGGCGTGACTCTAACCAAACAAGTGAAAGATCTGTATGACAAGAACTTCAAGTCTCTGAAGAAAGAAATTGAAGAAGACCTCAGAAGATGGAAAAATCTGCCATGCTCATGGATTGGCAGGATTAATATAGTAAAAATGAGCATCTTACCAAAAGTAATACACAGATTCAATGCAATCCCCATCAAAATCCCAACTCAATTCTTCATAGAGTTAGAAAGAGCAATTCAAAAATTCATCTGGAATAACAGAAAACCCAGGATAGCTGAAACTATTCTCAAGAGTAAAAGAACCTCTGGGGGAATCAGTATCCCGGACCTCAAGCTGTACTACAGAGCAATAGTGTTAAAAACCTCATGGTATTGGTACAGTAACAGACATGTAGATCAATGGAACAGAATTGAAGACCCAGAAATGAATCCACACTCCTATGGTCACTTGATCTTTGACAAAGGAGCTAAAACCATCCAGTGGAAAAAAGATAGCCTTTTCAACAAATGGTGCTGGCTCAGCTGGAGGTCAACATGCAGAAGAATGCAAATTGACCCATCCTTATCTCCTTGCACTAAGCTCAATTCTAAGTGGATCAAAGATCTCCACATAAAACCAGACACACTGAAACTAATAGAAGGGAAACTAGGGAAGAACCTTGAACATATGGGCACAGGGGAGAATTTCCTGAACAGAACTCCAATAGCTTATGCTCTAAGATCAAGAATAGACAAATGGGACCTCATAAAATTACAAAATTTTTGCAAGGCAAAAGACACTGTCAAAAAGACATAGCGGCAACCAACTAACTGAGAAATGATCTTTACCAACCTTACATCTGACAGAGGGCTAATATCCAATATATATAAGAACTCAAGAAGTTAAACTCCAGAGAGGTAAGTAACCCTATTAAAAAATGGGGTACAGAGCTAAACAAAGAGTTCCCACCTGAAGAATATCTAATGGCTGAGAAGCACCTAAAGAGATGTTCATCATCCTTAGTCATTAGGGAAATGCAAATCAAAACAACCCTGAGATTCCATCTCACACCAGTCAGGATGGCTAAGATCAAAAACACAGGAGACAGCAGTTGTTGGCGAGGATGTGGAGAAAGAGGAACACTCCTCCACTGCTGGTGGGATTGCAAGCTGGTACAACCACTCTGGAAAGCAGTCTGGCGGTTCCTCCGAAAACTGGGCATGACACTCCCGGAGGATCCGGCTATACCACTCCTGGGCATATACCCAGAGGCTTTACCTGCATGCAATAAGGACACATGCTCCACTATGTTCATAGCAGCCTTATTTATAATAGCCAGAAGCTGGAAAGAACCCAGATGTCCCTCAACGGAGGAATGGATTCAGAAGATGTGGTATATCTACACAATGGAATACTACTCTGCAATTAAAAACAATGAATTCACGAAATTCCTAGGCAAATGGTCAGATCTTGAAAATATCATCCTTAGTGAGGTAACCCAATCACAAAAGAACACACATGGTATGCAGTCACTGATAAGGGGATATTGACCCAGAATCTCGGAATACCCTAGACACAATCCGCATATCAATAGATTTCTAAGAAAATGGAAGGAGAGACCCCTGGTCCTGGAAAGACTGGATGTAGGGAAACGCCAGGACAGAGTAACGAGAGGGGGTTGAATGGAGAAAAGAGGGAGGGAAGGGGGCTTATGGGACTTTCGGGGAGGGAGGAAACGGGAAAGGGGAAATGATTTGGAATGTAAATTAAAAAAATAAAATAAAATAAATAATAAAAAACAAAACAAAAAAAACATGAAGTGTTTGGCTTTGCTTGCACAAAGTTCAAAAATTCTTCCACAATCCTCTTAATATATATATATATATATATATATATATATATATATATATATATATATATATATATGTCATGGTTAGGTCTGTTACAGCAATACCCCACTATCCTGGAACCAATTTCTGCCCTAGTCTGAATTACTATTGCTGTGATAAAACACCAAGACCAAAGCAACTTGGGAAGGAAAGGATCTAATTGGCTTATACCTCCACATCACTATTCATCACTGAAGGAAGTCATGGCAGGAACTCAAGCACAGCAAGAACCTGAAGGAGGAGATGATGCAGAGGCCATGGAAGGGTGTTGCTTACTGGCTTGTTCAGCCTGCTATGTTAAAGAAACAAGGACTACCAGCCCAAGAGTTGCCCAACCCACAGTGGGCTGGGCCCTCTCCCATCAATCACCAATTAAGAAAATGATCTACAGGGATACCTACAGCCCTATCTTATGGAATCATTTTTCTCAATTGAGGCACCCTTCTCCCAGATGACTTTAGCTTGTGTTGGTGCCATAAAACTATCTAGCACAATGTATGTGTGTACTTTTGTGTGGGTATGAAGCATAACCAAGCATGTGAAAACCAGACTATAACATTGGATACTGTTCTTTAGACACTGTATAGAGTTTTTTGAGATAGGGGTCTTAATGGCCTGGAACTCACTAAATTGGCAGTGTAGTGAGCCTTATGAGCCTGCCTTCTCTGTCTCCCTATCACGTATCACCATACAACCAAACCCAGATCAAGAACTTCAGAGATTGAGCCATCTCCACGGCCCCAAGTGGGTTTCACAGAAGAGTCTGGTGAGAAGGCTGAGGCCAACAGATGACAAACCATTATGGGAAGATTTCAAGGATATTCAGCCCTCTATCTGACCCACAAGAAACATTTATCTGGTAAACAAATAATCACATTGTTGTGGAGGCGGCTGATATCTTCCTATGCCTGTGTGACCTCCAACATAGGTCTTATCCTCAGGGTTAGCTTTTGAGGCTGGAAGCCCAGAGTTCAGAAGACGAGCTTGGGGATTTGGTAACCATGGCTACGGTCCAAGACTCCTGAGTTTGCTCCACATCCTTCCTCTTCACCCTTCTGTGAGTTTGACTGGGAGAACTCACTCAGAGCATGGTGGTACTTCATACTTCAGTGTCCTCCTCCTCCACACTTCTCTCCCTCTCAGTGCCACAGAGCCACAAAAATCACTAGCCATGTTGTCTGTCCACAAGTAAGACACCTGAAGAACAAAGGTGGTGATGGTACCTCCATCCCTCCTCCCTAGGAGATGCATATCCTTTCATGTAAGCCAGCCCTTGCAGCCTCTTGTTTCCAATATTACAGGGTTGTTCCCCTTTTCATATAATGAAACCAAAGCTGAGATGGGTATTCTGACTTGGGCACAATTGTAGAATGCCTCTTACCCCAGAGACTCTGCTCTTTCCACCACACTTAGAAAACCCACCACTCCTGAAGCTGGAAAATGTGATTTACCAATAGCCACATTTAACAGTCAAGGACAGAAAAGTGACCTCAGCTTGGAAAGCATTGCCACCAAGCACTGACCACTGCACTGCTCTTATGTCCTATCTCCTGGGGAGTTAGATGTCCACCAGATACATAGTCAGCACCACTCCCCCAGCATCCACTACTGTCCCTGCCCCAAGGAACTCTGTAGTCTATCTTTCCATCCTCCAATCTGAATATCCACTTTACATAGAACACTGATTCCAAGACCATGAGAATCACCTCAATTATACCTGGGATGTGTGTGTGTGTGTGTTTGTGTGTGTGTGTGTGTGTGTGTGTGTGTGTGTGTGTGTGTGTGTGTGAGAGAGAGAGAGAGAGAGAGAGAGAGAGAGAGAGAGAGAGAGAGATAGTGTAGCTCTGGGCTGAGCTTCTCAGAGGCTGAAAGGGCTTCCAGAAACCATAGATTCCCACATCTCAACTCTTCCTCCTTCCTCCTTGAGGATGCTGGCATCACTGTAATTTCCACCCACAGAACTTCAGAGCCTCCAACTCTCACCTGGGAACTCCAGGGGATCAACAGCCAGGCATTGGAATCAGTGGAACCTTGGCAAGTGGCCTAGAAGTTGCTAGTGAGATACTCCAGGCCAAGCCTAGGCTGCATCATTCTCTGTCTAAGCCTCAGGAGGAATCTATCATCCTTGGTCCTGCCTTATGGGACACATACAGTAAGGCTAAGTTGAAGACAGCTCCAGGTAGCTTTACTAACTCAGCTTGCTACCTGCATTGTTTCCCACAGCTGCTGCAAAGACTCACCACAGACTTACTTGCTTAAGAACAGTCCAAATGTGCAATCTTATAACTCTATAGGTCAAAGGTCAAATGTCTTGGCAGGGATGCATTCCTACTGGAGACTCCAGGTAAGAGTGTTGGCTCTACAGAAGCTGAATTCCTTAGCTTATTGCTTCATTCTCCAACTTCAAAGCAGGCAGCAGAACAGAGTTGTTTCCTCCTCATCCTCCCCCTGCTTTCTCTCTTCCTCCCTCTCCAGGATCTTCACCTTCTCTCCTTCTTCTTTCTCATTTTCACCAACATCCCCCTCTCCCACTTCTCTTTCCTCTCCTACTTTTCAGATTCCATACTAGAGAAAGGACTAGCCCAATCCCTTAGTGGGATCTCTCACATAAATCAATCCAGTTTACAACTAGACTTGGACTTCCCCCAGCACAATGAGTTTTTCATGGGCAAGTCACCTAGTTTTTCAGGCTTGGTTGCATTCGTCATTAAACCAATACAAATAGGAAAGCTTTACATTTGAGTAAGAGAAACCAAACTTGTGAGAAAGTTTATGTGACTAGCAGTGTTAACTATTATTTTTTGGAGAGGCAGGGGCATGGGTGCAGGATGGTCTCTCAAAGCTCAATTTCTTTACCAGCCTGGGTGTCACAAAGGTTGTGTGCTTGTCTCTCTCAAGGGAACCATGGACACAGCTGAGGCAGTTCCCTAGGCTTCTGCCTTCTCACATAGCTAGCCTAGAGGAGAGCTGCAGAACAGCCTGGCCAGGATCAGTTTCTGGTGTTCCCCTCCTGCCCAATTTTCTCCACCCCCATCTTCCTCCTTCTCTTTAATTAAATAGAAACAAAACCCCAACATACAAACAATGGCAACAATTACTTTGTTGTCTAAAAAGAAGACTCAGTGTGAGGATTGAAGTTCAGACCCTAGAAGCACACATAAACGCCACGTGAACATGGTGACATACCTGTAGGGCCAGCACTCACACTAAGGTGAACACAGGGTATCACTTGAGCAACCAACTAGTACCCTAGCCATATCAATGGGCTCTGGGTTTAAGTGAGAAGTGTTGCCTCAACATATAAGGTGAAGATCAATGAAGGATGACTCTGACATCAGTGTTAGCTTTGCACACAAATGTATGCACATTTGCATGCACACACGGACGCACAAACATACAGGCAAATACCACACACACCACACACATATACACACCTTTTAAAAAGTCACTTTGTTTCCTTGAGAAATAAACTGGAGGCATCAGAGCAGTTGTGGAGTGGTATCTTTGAGCAAACCATCCTTGTAGACCAAACACCCCACCCCAAGACCACCCTAGACACTTCCCAAGATTTGCAGGATGATATTTTCCCAGAACAAATTAGTTCAGGGCATTTTGCAAGGAATGTGGCAACTGTCTGCTGGAGATCACAATAAAATAGATGTTTGTCTTAATTTCAGAGTCACAGACCCTCAGACTCTCAGAGTCTTCTATTAAAGGCCACAATGGCCCTCATTCATGATGCTAATCTATACTCTGATTCCTTCTCTAGACAGGCCTCAGTGCTCCTCTTACCTACTGCTGATCAATTGTAAGGAAATGATGGGCCTGTATCTATGCTGTACTAATTAGGGAGCGCATCATTTACTCAGCCTGGCAGACCGGGCCCTCCTCCTCCCCACCATCACAAGCCCTCAGAGGCAGACAGCGGATTCGCTCGGTGACAGCTGGCAAGCCAGCCTCTGGGAATAAAACATTTTAGCACTTCATAAATTTCTAACAAGGTTTCAAATTGCCGCCATTTCCCTTCTCCCAGCTCCATCAACTAGCAAAGGGGTGGGGATAGAGACTAATTAAATCTACAGGGGGAAACGTTCAACCAGTAGCATGGCTACTTATTAAAAATAATGAACTATTAGGACCAACCTGCAAAGTGAGTTGAAATTCTCCCTGTGGCACCGACATATAGAAATACAAAACACTCTGACTGTGTGTGCATTTGACATGAAGCTTAGAGATGCCAGAGAACGCAATACCGACAGAATCGTTGAGGGATGGCCTTCGTAAACCTAACAGAAGGTGACATGAAACTAGAAGGATGGGAACAGCTAGGATGCTGAATAAAAACACAAGGTTGGCTCGTTATAAAATTCGGGGAGGGAGGAAACGGGAAAGGGGAAGTGATTTGGAATGTAAATTAAAAAAATAAAATTAAATTAAATTAAAAAAAAATAAAATAGATCATTTCAAATTCATTTCCTCCGATGATATTTTTACTGCAAACCATTGATTGTTGGTGGGTGGGCACCAAGCCAGAGCTGCACAATCTTCAAATCCACAGGCAGTGAAAGTTTCCAAGGTCTTTTAATGTTTATTTTATTTTATTTTTGAGAATCTCTTACATGAGTGCTGTATTCACATCATTTCTATCCCACAATCTCCCCCCTCAAATTCCTACTGTGTCTCCCCCAGCTCCTTCTTTACTTCCTGACCGCTTCAGTGACAGGCACATAACATACATACAAGACATATGCATATAAAACATGTGTATGTATATGTAATTTGATCACCACCCTTTACTTTGTAAAATTACCAGGCAGCAATAGCAAATAGCCCTGTCCACTCCATGCTGTAATAGGAAGGCTATTCTGTTAGCAATAGAAATGTGTCCCCATAGCTGAAAGGGATTGCAACCCCATAGGAAGAACAACAATATCAACTAACTGGACCCCCCAGAGCTCCCAGGGACTAAACCACCAACCAAAGAATACACATGAAAGGACCCCATGGCTCCGGTTGCATATGTACCAGAGGACTGCCTTATCTGGCATCAATGGGAGGGGAGGCCCTTGATGCCCCGCATAGGTGGATGCTAGGGTGGTGAGGTGAGGTGGGAGTGGGAGTGGGAGTGGGAGGGGAGCACCCTCACTGAGGGAAAACCGGAAAGGGGAACAACATTTGAAATGTAAACAGATAAAATAATCAATTAAAAAAAAAAGGAATGTGTGCTCATGGTCAGCACAGGAGAACACGGGGTCACACAAACAGAACACGCTAGTGGCATGGGGGAGGGGTGGTTGCAGGCAATACAGAGATAAAAACCTTAGTTTTCCACTGAGGAAGGCAGTATTCTTCTCTTTACTTATGTGTAGATAATTACAGATGGGGATGTGAGTCTCACAAGCAGTCCCCTGGCTGACATCAAGGCCCCCCTGGGATGGGATGGTCAAATGAGCACTGAAACAAGACACCAAGGACCCCCAGCATCCACTCTGCTGACAAGTACTAAGCAGCCATGTCCTACCCAGCTACCACTGCTATAAGGAAGATGCTCTGTGGCTCTGCACCTTACTTTCCAGCCAGGCAGGGCTGACCTCTACAGTCCCAGACCCCTGTAAGACCATGCCCTGTGTGGCTAGGGATGAGGGCCAAGGTACCTGTTCTACTTCTATTTCCAAGTAAACATTCCTTTAAATATCAGCATGGCTGCCGCTGAGGACAAAGCGTGCTGGAAAGAGCACCACGGAGCTGCTCCTGGTTGAATGGCAGGTTGAAGTGATGTTTCCAATATTGATTGAGGCTTTGCTAATGCTTGGTCCAAGGCATCACAGCTAATTGACAATATGAATTGACAGTACTGCTCATGACGTCTTCTGTGACATTCGGGTCAGGACTCCAGTGATTTGCTAATTAGTATCTTTGGTACTTGGTTGATCTCATGGGGTGGGGGGGGGGAGAGAGAGAGAGAGAACACATGTATGTATGTGTGTGTGCCTATATATGTATATGTATGTGGACATGTAGCTGTGTGTGCACATACATACACCTGTGTGTATATATGTGTATATGTGTGCATGTGCACCTGTGTGTGTTCACTAAGGGATGAATTAAAGGGACAAAAAAAACTCGAGCAGAATAGTGTGATGAATCAGAAAACTGGCCTACAAAATGACTCAGCAGGTAAAGGTGCTTGCTGCTCCAGCCTGACATCCTGAGTTTGCCCCCTGAATCCACATAAAGGTAGATGAAAGAAACTGCATGAAGCTGTTTTCTGACATCCACACACGGGCCAAGACTCATGTATATTCTCACTCATACTTGCATATTATATACCGTAATAAATAAACTACTTAATTAGAAGAAAGACCATTGTGGTATTGAACAGATTTTAGGAAAATATCTGCACAGGCCACGGCATAACTAAAGGACATACTAACCCCACACCACATCCCAGATTATTCCATGTCTCTAAACCATGAGGGTGCAGTGTAATAAGTCTAAAAACAACACAGTGACATTCTTACCTCACATTCCATAAGCTCCCAAGGAGTTTTTCACGCTCATCCCATGCAAGGCTTCCTGTGGTTATGTCATTCCTTCTGCTAATGGCAACCCTTACTCTTGCTTCCACTGAGCCCTGCAGGGCATATCTGATGAGGTCCAGAGTGGTCCTAGACAGTGTCTGAGTGTAACAAATCTTTCCTGAGCTTATTCTCAATAAGACACCAAGCCTATCCTGATATTCCTGAGAGTGAGTGACTGAGAGTTTCCCTAATATCCTTGGAGTCACATCTACAGGAACTCTGTGTACTGGGTCACCCACTGTAGAACGGTTTCTAGACCAGAGCAGCTCCCAAGGAGCATGTTAACTAGAATCAGCAAACCTGAACCAAAAGCAATTAGTTATTGGGAACTCAAGCTAAACCCTGGACCGTGGAGGGCCTCAGAGAAAACAGCCCCGGGAATGAAGAAAGGAATGCCACCTCACTCTGGAAAGGAAGGCAGATGGAGGTCCCAGGGTAGGAGACTGCAGCCCACTCAATGGGGAAGCGGATCCGGTGTCCCAGGCTGTGGTATTAACGAGCAGTTAAAGACATCTTTTGATGTCAGAATAAGTTTATTTGGAAACCAAAAACTTAGAGCCTCCTATAAAGGGTGCTGGGAATCTGTTCAAATTAGCACACATAAGCCTTGACCTTGGAGGCTTCCCATCATCCTTCCACCGCCATTAATTTTTTCTCGCCCTACAGGAACACTCCACATCAAAGAATGTCATTCTCAGTCTTTGATAATCTGTTCTTCATGAGGTCTTCGTAATGGCTTGATGTTCGGAGCTGGGTATTATATAAGAGAGGATGAGTCACATAGATGGTTCTTACAAAACGTGGGAGTCTGATGAGCAGCTCACAGATGACCTCAGCTAAACTTAACCTGTCCTGCAGAGATGCATTCATTCATGGAGCCATGGAGAGATGAAACTGGTGGTGACTTTCTGGTAACTACAGGTGAGCTTGGCTTGCAACTCAAGAGCCCATAAGAGAAGCCAAATGCAAGTCAAGCCTCCTCTGGTCATTCCCCAGAGAGAAACTTCTATCTGCCATCCTGGCCCCAAGTCATATCCAGCTGGAAAAAGTAAAGAGTCACTTACTGAGCCATCTCTCCCTGGGCTCCCTGAACTCTCTCTTTGACTAGCCACACATTACCATCTTCTGAGTTTATATTTTTTACATTCTCCAAGCTTACCAAATGTGATGGATAATCTTGGTAGTCAACTTGACTATATCTGGAATCATCCAAAATCTAAGCAGCTGGACACCCCTATGACAGGTTTCTTGGTTACATCATTTGAGGTGGAAAGAATCACCCCAAATCTAGGTCATACCTTCACAGCCCACATAAAAGGACATAGAAGAAGGAAGCTTTGGATTTTTATCTGCTTGACCAGCGATTCTCTAGGAATCCTCTGGGACCCCAGCACCAGATTGGGAATACTGACCCATCCATTTCATGAACTGAACAATTACTAGATTCTTGGTCTTTCCATTGTTTGACCATACACGGTCTGCAAGCTGCTCTAATAAATTCATGTATGTATACATACATATAACATACACATACATACACAATCAGTTAGAGAGCCTAATACAAATATAGCAGGATTCCAACCAAGATTACAGAACCACCCTCAATATCTGATCTGAATGGGTTTCTTGGCTTCTTCAGCCCCTGGGGATGACTAGTGATGCTGGTCAGCCTTCATCAAGAACCTTATCAGGTCAGGCTAGCCATATGCCCCTCACCCATCCACAGACCTCTGACCCTGGACTGTGAATCCTAGCTCTCCCTACCCAGTTTCTTTACACCACCAAGCTCCCTGCCTGGTTCTTATACCTGCAGACATCACTTCCTTCTCCAGTAAGAGCTCTGGCTCTTCTCTAGGGAAAGCCAAGAAATGTCTTTTGAATGTACCCCATGAGCTTTCTAAAAATACAAGGAAGTTATTACATCATTGGTTCCATTTTTTTCCCTCAGCCAAAACAGGAAGTTGCCTTTGACATTTCTTCAAAGAATAATTTCCTTCTCTCTATTTTTTTCAGTTTCTTGCTTTTATTGAAACATGAAAGCCAAATTTAGAATTGGTTCTCCAACTTCTTTACCCTGTTTCCCCTCTATCGGCAGAATAGGATCAAAGGATAAAAACAGGGATCCGATTGTAAAGTTTCCTGTTTTAACTTCATGCAGTCACAGAGGCTCCATCTGAGGCTGGGGCTAGGGTTCACAGAACAGTGTACGGTTACTGTAGAGTCATCCACAATATGTGCACATGAGTTTCTTCATGAGATCATATCAGTGCTGCCCAATTCCATAGACAGTTCCAGACTTTCAGCATAGCTGAGGGTAAGGACTAACAGGTGGCATTTAGCACCTACAACCTACCTACCAGATGCTGACTCAACCTTCTGTATGTGTGTGCTTACCTCCTTCTTATGCCAACTCTACATGAGGCAGATGCTATCAAGAACCCACTTTCCAGATGAGGGGACTGAGATGCTGGTTACACAGCTTCTATGGAAAGGAAGAGCGCTACAAGCTGAACACCAACCCTACATGGAAATGTATCTTAGTTACTATTAAAAAGCATGATCATGCTGAGGATACAGTAAAATTACAACCAAGAGTCAAAAGGGAGCCAGGTGAAGGAGCTTTGGAGGCCATGGGCAGCCTTTTCCTTCTGGAAACTTCTAGAGGATTTGGAAAATCTGCAAAAGAATGTGACAGACTCTGGCAGGGCCCCTCAGGAGACAACCATAACAGGCTCCTTTCGGTATGCACTTCTTGTCATCCATACAGAGACAGATGCTAGCAGCCAACCATTGGACTGAGCATGGGGTCCCCAATGGAAGAATTAGAGGGCAGACTGGAAGAGCTGAAGGGGTTTGCAGCCCCATGGGAAGAACAATAATGTTGGCCACCCAGACGCCCCAGGGTTCCCAGGGACTAAACCATCAACAAAAGGGTACACATGGTTCCAGCCTAAAGTGTGGCAGAGGAATGCCTTGTCCGGCATCAGTGGGAGGAGAGGTCCTTGGTCCTGTGAAGGTTCAATAGATGCCCCAGCATAGGGAAATTGGGGGGGGAGGTAAGTGGGAGTGGGTTGGGTAGAGGGGCATATACTTGGAAGCGGGGTGGGAGGAGGGGTTGGGGGTTTTTGGGGAGAGGGGAAACTGGGAAAGGTTTTAGCATTTGAAGTGTAAATGAAGAATATATTCAAAAATAAAAAAAGAGAATGTGATAGACAATGATTGGGAGGGGCTCCTGCAAACCTTGGCAGCTTGGGTTAAGCCTGAATGTGCATAAGTCTCCCTACTTCTAGCTCCCTCCAGAAGAGGCTTTGAGGCAGCTACAGAGTCTCCACTGATAGGAAGCCCTGATGAGACGTGTAAATGGCTGTAAGTTCTACCCAATGCTGCCATGCAAGCCTTTTTTCTGTTTGAGGAACAAAGAGACAGAGGTCTTGACACCCAGTCACTGTCAGTGAAGACCCAGGCAACTTTATCATACTTTGCACAGGATGGTGTCTCTGGTTATCCCCTAACCTTCAGGCAGCTTTCACAGTCCCAATGTGTGATGGAGGCACCCAGGTGGAGTAGGAGAGAGGTTCTGGGATTCATCAGGACAACATCTTCTGAAGAGAGGGACTTTGAAATAGAAATTTGTGAACACAAGTGCAGGTGTCCCCTGGGACTATGGCCAAATTCTCTTTTCCATTCATAGATTCAGGAACAGGCTGGCTGTTTTAACTAATCTTTCTGATTCCAGAACCTATGTGTTTCTTCTCTGCGCCCTCAGTGCCCAGTTCATTCCCATCCTGACTGCAGCTCTTTGTAAATCAAGCACAGACTGAGAAAGAATGAAGGTGAGGAGGAGACAGAAGCACACTTTTTTAAACTCTCAATTACTTCAGGTAGAATTCCAAACCAATTTGTTTGATTTGCTGTTGTTGTCATAAGCTCAAGCCTAGAAATAAATTCCATGTCAGCATAGTAGGAATAGCCTAAAGTGGGAGAGTAAGTTGACTTTACACAAATGTTTTATTTCCAGGAAAAATGTGCACATACCCACACCACAGGGGGAGAAGGCAGAACCTAAAATTTATCATGAAATCTCTATGTATTTTCTTACTACATCATAAGATGGACTGAGGTCATGAAAAATACTCTTCTTGGCTTCATATGCTGGTCAATTTAAAAGATGGATGAGAATTATCATAAAATTTATGCAGAAAAGATTGAGTGCACATTCTAACTATGTCAGTGCAAACTAAACTCCTAATTGTCTGTCTTTCCATTGGGTTAAATTTCATATCTGAGCCCCCACATAGTTGTGTGTGTGTGTGTGTGTGTGTGTGTGTGATGTCCACCCTGCGTGATGGCTAACATCTACTCTCAATTTGACAGAACCTAGAATTATCATAAAGACAAAGTTCTGACCTGCACATGAAGAAGGATTTCAAAGACTGAGTAGTCTGAGATTAGAAGACCTACTCTAATGTGGGGAGCGCTGTCCCACTCTGGGGTTGAGATCCCTGGCTGCGCAAAGGGGAGAAAGTGAACTGAGCACCAGCCACTCCTCTCTCTGCCTTCCGACCATGTATGCAATGTAACCAGCTGCCTCAATCTTCTTCGGCCATCACTTCCTTGCAATGGTGCACTGTACTCTTCAACTCTGAGCCAAAAGAAACCTTTACGTGCTCCAAGTTGCTTTTGTGAGGTTTTTGGTCACACAATAAGAAGAACAAGCAACGTATGCAATTTGGGAAACTACCTGAACTCCATTGGTAGTAGTCCCCTTCTCCGCTTTGCTTGGCTGAAAGAACATCTATAGCCCAAATCTTTCTTCTCCCTGTCAAGAAACTCTCCTGTGGGAGAAGCTGGAGAAGGGGTAGAACATCTGGTATGTTGACACCCATGGTGCCCTGCATGGTGTTAGTCAACATCCTCTCTCTCTCTCTCTCTCTCTCTCTCTCTCTCTCTCTCTCTCTCTCTCTCTCTCTCTCTGTGTGTGTGTGTGTGTGTGTGTGTGTGTGTGCATATGTGCTAATGTGTGTGCTTATGAAGGGAAGACATCAGCATCAAGTGTCTTCCTCCATTGCCCTCTATGTTTTGATACAGAGTCTATCACTGAACCTAGAACTTGACAAATGGCTAGAAAAGCCAACGAGCTCAGGGTATCCACTTGTCCTCTTCTCCTACCCAGTGCTGGGGTTGCAACTGTGGACCAAAATGCCTCGCTTCTTTTTTTTTAAAATGCAGGTGGTGTCTGTGGTCAGGTCCTCATGCCTGTGCAACACTTTACCCAATGAGACATCTCTCCCACTTTTAGATGCCCTCATCTGATTACTATGTATCTTGAACTAGGGCCTGCAACAAACTTCACAACATGACAGGATTTGGATTAAGAAATTTAGGATCCAGAAAGCTGGCTCAGTGGGCAAAGACATTTTCTGCAAAGTGTGATGACTTTAGTTCAATCCCTGAGACCCCATTGTAGAAAAAAAAATACCTCCTGAAAATTATCCTCTGACCACCCAAATTCAATAGCATATATGTGTCCCCACACACAAGTAAGTAAACAAATAAAGCCAAGGTAAAGTCAGGAATGGAGAGACATGAGGAAGGCTCTCCTTTGTCACCCACACCACATGCAGGTTTGAACTTTCTATTGCATTAAGCCACAGATTTGTGGCAGTTAGTTGTGACAGAGTGCCCAGAAGCAGAGCCTGAACTCGTAGACATTATAGTGGTGTGGTTGCAAGCTGTTTTGCCATGCAGGCCTGGTTGGTCCATAGCTGCTTCCTATTTCAGCAGCGAATGCCTTCTAGTTGCACATCCTCCATAATCCACCTTTTTCTAAATTAAGACCAAATCCCACTGTCAGGTGTTCCTCACTCTCTTCTGCCCACATCAACCAGAGACTGACTGCAAACAGAGGCTTCGGAGGCTATAAGATGGGATGGTTCACAGGGAAAATCTGAGTCCCAAGGTCTCCTACAGGTCCCTGAGGCCAGGCTACAATTGAGAAGTGCCCTTGCTGAAGCAGCTTCCCATCCTGCCCTTTCCCAAGGGCCTTCCAGTCAGGTCCCTCATAAGAATGCTCCTCTCAGGCTCCGCTTCTGGGCACTCTGTCATAACTAACTGCCACAAATCTGTGGCTTAATACAATAAAAAATTCAAACCTGTGTGCGGTGTGGGTGACGAAGGTGAGCCTTCCTCATGTCTCTCCATTCCTGACTTTATAAGCCAGCCTACAGACACCTTGGCTTGTAGACATGTTGCTTCACTTCTTGCCTCCACCTCACATTATCTCTGTTCCTCTGAGACTATCTGCATGATTCTCTTTACAAGCACAGTATCTTGTTTAGGACTCATCCTAAATCCTGGTTGACTTAACCTGCACATCCTTACTTAATTCTATCTGTAAAGGTTCTGTTTCTACAATGCAGCATCAGGTGACCATCAGACCTAGAGAGCGCCATTCAACCCACCCACAGCACCACCCTAAAGCACCAAGCCAACTACCCATAACTCACGCTTATCAAGAGCAGGTTCAAGTCTCCTGTTTTTTCTTTGACAATATCAATAGGCATTTGGGAGCAAGACACTGCAGTGGGCAGCTCTGTACCTGGGAACTGTGGGTTTCGGGACCTCCTTTATACTTATCTACCATTTATAAATTAAATAAATAAAGTGAGAATGAGCTTATAGGCAAGAAAGCAGGCAAGATCCTGAGCACAGGGAAGTGTGGGTTTAGATGCCAGCTGTTTGCAGCCATTTTTCAGGAAGGCCAGATGCCCAGCATTTAGGACCCTTAGGGATCCAATTGAAGCTGGGTCCAGATGCATCCCTACTGCCAGGAAGGAAGCCATGGGCCCTTGGGAAGCTGAAACTGGGTTGAACCTTACCTACTGGGAACAGGGCAGCATGCCAGATGAGACCCTGCACAGCTGAGTGCTTCTTCTGAGAGTAGCGACTCTGACACCACATCAGGTATGAAAGCCAGTCTGGCACTTGGTCAACACAACAGCTTTGCCAATCTTATCCCTCCTGCCTGAAATTGTAATATAAGGCATATAGAGTAGCCAAGGTGGTTCAGGGGTTAATGCCACTAGCTGCCAAGTCTGAGGATCTGAATTTAATCCAACCAGGACTATCCATTGCTAGTCATCTGACCTCCACACACATACACACCCATGCACACGCACATACATGTGCACACATGTATACATGGATAGATACATACATATGTATACATACATATATACATAAAACCCAAATACACACCTACCTACAACATACACACACATATACTGAAACATACATATGCATACATACATACATATGCATACATACATACACACACACACACACACACACACACACACACACACACCACAGCACAGAGCAAAAAGATAGCCAACCTGAAGAAGAGAAGAGCATGCACATTTCAGGAGTGAAGGGAGAGACATGGACAGAAGCTGTTGTGCAGAACACTAACTGAGTGGTATCAGTGGGATAACAGTAAGCAGTCTCATTAGTCACACATGCAGAATCCAGAAGACAAGATGCCCTTCAGGATCTTTCCCATGACCTTTAGTGACCTTACAACCCCAATTTCCAAAACATTCATCTGGGCAAATGCCTTTTATCCCTACTGCCTGGCCATGCAATTGAGGAGATATGTCCTCATTCTTCACAGTAATCTTAATGACAAACTCTCATTGACAATAAGGTTGAAGTCAGCTTATTCCAATTCATTAGTGTGAACCAGCACACTTTCCTATACATTTATGAAGATAAATTAGTGTAAATATGTGAGACTGTAATAAAACCTTGAAGATATTCTTATGTATTTATGTATACATACATACTGGGCTAACCTGGAACTTACATATCCTACCTCTGCCTCACGAGTTCTGGGATTAAAGGAATATACCACCATGTGTCACCTTTAAAACAAGCCACAATATGCAAATTTAAGGCACTATGGGATATAAATAGGGCTTCTTCATACTGTACACCATATTAATCATTATTTTCACTCATGTCTCTGGTGAGCCTGAAGCTAGTAATCCTCAGCAAGATCACTTGACAGGCACAAATCAGAACGCTCAAAGATACACTAAGACAACTGGTGAACCATTCATAGTACCCAAATCACCACTCTCCCCTCAGTCTTTTCTATACCCATTTCATTTTTTAAAACTAGGAAAATCGCATCTTAAAATAATTGCAGTCTGACTTGTGGACAAGATAGATTTAGTCAGACATAGGCACAAAAGTGAAACTCATCTCTGATTGGCAAGAACATATCTAGGGAGGGCAGCTGGAGAAGACCGATAGACCTGCTGTGGATAAAGATCAGAGGTTGAAGGAATACAGAGTATAAAAGCCTTTCAGACAGAGAGAATGTGACACAACTGTGCAAAGCCCGAGAAAAAAGGAGCTACTGTGCACTCGAGGAAGCAAAGAGTCCAGGAATCAATACATGAGAAACACATAAGGAGAAAGCTGACCACATGCCTTGAAGGTCAAGGTAATGACTCTGGTCTCTGGTCTCTAAGCAAAGGCCAATGGTCATCATGTTTAACAATGGTAATAATGTAGATCAGTGATAGTGCTGGAACTGTCTAACATGTAGGAGGCCTTGGGTTCATGCTCAAGTCCCATGAAAGGAAAGAAATGGTAAAGAATAAAATAACTTGTATTTTAAAAACCATATGAGACTTTTCATTGATACTAGAAAAAGGAACTTGGCATGTTCCCCTCCACTACAAGAGAAGAGGGAAAACCTACATGGAAAAAGAAGTATCATCAACTACAAGATCCCAGCAAACTCTGAAGTGCAAAACTTCTCACAGCATCTTCCTACCTTCACTCAGTGGCAACAACAAAAGCCCAGAGGCAAGGCATTTTATAAAGAGCATCAGACCCTCACTTCTGCAGTCTTGAAAAGTCAAGGTCAAGGTACTGATAAGGTCCTGTTTGCTACTAGCCCATACACCTAGTCCCTTCTTGCTATGTTCTTCCCTGGTGGGAGGAGCAATGAGATACCTGGGCCTCTTGTCAATGGCTGACCTCACTCATGAGGGCTCCACATTCAATTTCTACCCACCTCCCTAGGACTCTACTTAATACCAACAAACCAGGTATTAGTCCACAAACAGATTTTAGGAGAACCAAACACCCAAGTCGTTGAGCACCTTAATGAGACAATGTCTATAACACAAACCCTGACCAGTTTTTCCTCAAAATTGTCCAAGCTTTAATATAGCTAGCCAGAATCTTCTAGATATTCCAGAGAAACTCACAGTACAAAAGGTAGAGGTTGCATTAAAAAACAAAACAGCAACAACAACAAAAAAACATAAAAATACAAAACTGGATGGAACAGAATTCTGAATGCAAAAAAGAAAAAACTGTAATTCTCAAGAATTGTAGACAATAATTGATAAAATAATAATAAAATGGTGATGGGAAATAAAAAATAAGACACTAAAAAGGATAAAGAAATAGGAGGAGAACAACTATACATCAAACTAGAATCTCAGCAACACAGAAAAAAGAAATAAATTCATAAGAAAATAATATAATATGTACATTTTTCAGAAAAATGTGGATAAAAATCAAAAAGCTCAAATATAAGTGAACCTAAATAATACATAAGTAAAAGGGCATATAAGAATATATGCATTATTGCATGAGCCCTCACCAAATGACAATAAGCAAAGCCTAAGTTAGATAGCCAGTCCTTGGTAGAACGCCAAGAGAAAGGGACCAATTGTTACTTCCCACACTACAGGATGTTACTGTTTCAGTCATTTTGAAAGGAACAAACTTTAAACAGAAAAAGAATGTGTTCTTGGTTAAATATGGAGAAGACGAGTTTGGAGAGGTGAGGTTGCTGTCTGGGTGCTATTTTGGGAGCCCATGGGATGATGAGCAAGTAGATCTTAAATGTCCCCTTGTTAGCCAGATTATGGAGCAAACAGGAAGTGATGCAATCTTCAGGAGGCGTGCCTTGTGGAAAAGAGTTAGATCTTGCTCTTCACAGGAATAATCACTGTTCCCTCTGTTTCTCTGTTTCCCTGTTTTTCTCTCTCCCTCTCCCTCCCACTCTCCATTTCCCCCTCACCTCTTCTTTTCTCCTTCCCCCTCCCCCTTTCCAGGTCTTCCTCCTTCTTTCTCTCCTGGCTGACCTGATATGAGCAGGCTTTCTGCACAATATCAGTTTGTTTCCAGCCACAATGGCTTATTTGTTTATATCTAACCAATCTTTCACTTCTATAGGACCTATCTACTGCAAACTAAAAACACTGGTGTAATTAAAGATCATATCAATAATTGCAAAGGCATCCTGTGTTCACAGATTAGAACAAAGAATACTGTTAAAACTTCTGCACTACTCAAACTTATCTGTGGACTCAATACAATCCCTCTCGGAGCATCAGTATTACTCTTCATGTCAGGAGAAAAACACACAACTGTGTGCAACCCCAAAAGATTCTCAATAACCAAAGAAATGTTGATTCAAAACAGAAAAGTCAGAGAATCATATTGAGATATTTCAAAATACATTACAAAGCTATGATTTCAAACATCCTGCTTCTGAGAGAAAAGAAGGCACCAACCATGGAAACAGTCAAAGACCCCATACATAGGCACATGCCTGAATTCTAGCACTAAGTATCTCAAATGTAAGACTAACTTGGCCTCCACACAAAGACCTTGAACAAGGCAGGGAGGGAGGAGAAGGGTGCAGGAAGAAGGAAGGAAAGAAGTCAAGCAAGAAAACTAAGAAGTAAACTCTTAATTTTAAGGTCAAGTATCCTCCGTCTTATTTTCATTAGCTTATATTCATAATATAAAATGATGAAAATTATGTCTTCACTCACCCAGACAAATATGTGCTCATGGGCATATCCCATTACACCCTGCTCTCCCCAACACAGTAGTCTCTTTCCCACCTTTGACTAGTCACCACTCCTTCCCTCCCCCTCTGAGTGTGTGTGTGTGTGTGTGTGTGTGTGTGATAGATTCAACATGTGTTAGAAAACCAAGTGAGATGGAGAGACACTCACAGGTGAGTCAGCTTTCTCTGGCTATTGCAATCTTCCCAGCTCTTGTGTAACTCCTCAGGACTCTGACAGTCCTATGCTAATCTTTGTTTCTGAGTTGACCTTTCCTTCCCCGCAAAGTTCAACTACATTTTTTTCCTTGCTGGTTTCCTTTGTTGCACATGGAAAGGTGCCTCTGGTTTGACTGACCCACTAACACAGCATATGGGAATAGTGCAGGAGTTCCAAAGGGTTTTCAAACACCACAGCTTCCTCCTGCCCTTCCCTATCTTCTGTTGGAAGACAAATTTACCAGCTGGGTTTTACTATTACCCTCAGAGACTGGTGAATACTTCCTTTAAAACAGAAGTTCTAGTACTTCTTTATTGCAGGTACTGATCACAGTCTAGTTCCCCTATGGGGAAACCCTCCAAAACAATTGGCAAGGGCCTCCTATATGAGGACAATGGTTAGTGGGATAACACTAATTTTTGCAGTCTAGGGAACCCTAAGGATAAGGTCTCCAGATCAGTGCTGCCTCAGCATTCCAAAAGCATCTTCAAATGTTGACCCCACTTGTCTTGTTCCATGTAAGCCATTATTCAGTTAAGGGCTCAAATTTAGGGGGAAAACATAAGTCTAGCATGCACAAGATCTTGGGTACAATCTCAACTATTGTGCACTCAAGTCCAGAGTCACATGCAAAGTGTAGGCCCCTCCCCTCTTTTGAAACCCACAGCAGCGTTTTTACCTGCCCTGGACTTGTCATTTAACAATCACCACACCTGACTAGCCCATCACGATGATCTAGGCCATGAACCAAAACTAAGGTTGTCTCCTCTTAAGCTTAGTATCTTGGTTATTTTGTTAGCAACAGCAAGACAACTAACAATAACACACTTGGTAAATTTCTCTAAAACATCCTCAATAGTTGGATAAATTCTAAGGATTGGAATTTTTGCAGCCAAACAGATGTCAGTTTACAATTTTTAATATGAATTGTCAAATTCTCCCCCAGAAATACTGTGCCTTTTAATGCCGTTACAATATTTATTAAAAATATTCTCATTAAAGTACTCATTGCATATGGTACTAGCATAGGCACTAACATGGTTCATAGCAAGGAGAGAGACATACAGTCTGTCTTTCCAGAGCTGAGTACCAGGGTAAGGGGAAAAAAGTTTATAAATATATACTCCCATATAATTTATTTTAACTGAGAGAATAAAGACAAAAACTAATGGGATGCAACTTCAGAGCTCATAATCAGTTATGGTCCCTTGGCTGGTGTCTAAGTTAGGGTTTCATTGCTGGGAAGAGACACCATGACCATAACAACTCTCATAAAGGACAACATTTTCTTTATGTAAGTCACATGAGTCAATGGGGGGGGGGGCATACCTATTCAAACTACCACAACTGGTAACTGACTGGTCTGAAGAGGGGCTGCCTGGGTAGAAAGAAAGTTAGCATACAGGATGTGGGGATAAGCAGGAGATAGGCAACCATGTGAAGCAGGCACACTGGGCAGTGTGGTGAGAGATTAACAAGAAGCAGGTAACAGGAAGCTTGGGTTATCATTCAAATATACTAAGCTTAGGCCATGTATACTCATGGAAGGAAAGAATGGGAGACAGAGATCAAGCCAAATGACATTTTTTATTACACAATTGTAGTGCCCTGACCCTGCTAATCAGTGAGCTTAGGGTTTCCTACTTCCCCATGTCTGTTTATGCTACAATGACAGAGGTAAACAATACCACCTCCATTTGCCCATTGAAAAGCCAGGGTCAGAGCCAGAACCCACAGTGTGCATGTAGATAGCCTGTCTTTAAAGCAACATGGTACTTAAATCATATTCTTCCTGCCAGGAGTCAACTAACCACTGCCACACAGACTAGCATGATGAAGTCTTTGAAATAACCACATGACTACCTGAGCTATATACAGGTGACAAGGAATTCAGTATTTTATTTACTGCATATAGTCCTTTACATTGCCTATTGCTATATTATCTACCAGATTATAAGGTGTGTTATTTGTAAACCAAAACAAGTATCACAAGAAGCTGGAGAACAGAGATAAGGATGGCCACAACTCCTGGAAATAGGTTATTTTAAAAAAGGAACTAAACTTGGTCCTACTGGGACTAGAGAGATGGCTAAGTGGTTAAGAGCACTTGTTGCTATGGCAGAAGACCTAGAACTCAGGTCCATCAGCTCACAAGAGCTCATACATAACTCTAGCTCCAAGGGACTCAATAACCTCTTCTAGCCTCTGTGGGCAGCTGCACACATGTGCACATACACACAGTCATGCACACATACACATAAATAAAAACTAAATCTCTTTTTAAAAACTTTAGTTCAGGTTACTTGTTTCTGCAACTGCAAAGTCAAATTAGCTCAGTTAGTCTTGTTGCTTCATGAAATAAATTTCAACTATATTGTCAACTGAGTCATCTTTAAACTTGAAATGGTAATGCTAATCATTTTATAGGGGTGAATCATGCTGGTAAAAGCAGGTGGAGGTTGGAATACATGAACCAGAAAGAATGCATCATTTTGGAAAGCCATCATATGAGATGGATTAGGCCAGCACCAAACACTGGTGATCTGAATTCTGACAGAGCTTCATGCATACCATGGGCTGCTGTCTCATGAAGAGAAAACACAAGAAAGCATTTAGAAGGAAATTCCATCAGGTGTATGGTCTGTCATGTTAGGGTAGAGATGAGATCACACAGAGGAGACAGTGTATACTGAAGACACAGATAAAAGAATTCAACAATACAGTCCTATTATTTAGGAGACTTAGCCTATTGAACCAAGTTTTCCTAAGTGTTTGTCCCCAGCTATGGGCTTAAAGGGTTCTCAGTGTATCTTCCAGGGGCGATGCTTGAGCAGCTCACCAGAAAGGATCAATAGAATTCCAATCCCAGGTATCACTGAAAATACAGTTTTTCCAGTAGCAAATCCTAGCATTGTCTTTGAGATGCACAAGAGAACTCCAGACCTCTTATTAGCAATCATTACAATTCATTAATTTCACTTTAGAAACAAATGATTTACCTTTACAAAGTTTACATTAAAACTCTCTCTCTCTCTCTCTCTCTCTCTCTCTCTCTCTCTCTCTCTCTCTCTCTCTCTCTGGTGTGTGTGTGTGTGTGTGTGTGTGTGTGTTGGTTTTTGCCAACTTGACACAAACTAGGGTCATATGGAAAGAGAGAACCTCAGCTGAGAAAATGCTTCCAACAGATTGGCCTGCAGGCATTTTCTGGTTAACGATTAATACCAGAAAATCCAGACTACTGTGGGTGGTGTCACCCTTGGGCAGGCAGTCCTGGGTGGTAAAGAAAGCAGCCTGAGCAAGCCAGAGGGAGTAAGTCAGCAAGCAGCTCCTTCAAGGTTTCTTCCCTCTTATTTCTTCATGATTAAGCACAAACTGTAAGTTGAAATAGATCTTTTCTTCTCCAAGTTGCTTTTGGTCACTGTTTTATCACAGCGATAGAAAGCAAGCTAAGACAGGGTGATTCTGAGAAGTAAATTCAAAGTTTTGTAAATGTAAACAAGCAGAAGAAACTGTGTAGAATATTTTCATGTAATTTTACATATAGGTGAGTATATAATATATATGCTTTAGAAGGACACAAGATTAAACCATGACACAATAGCCCCTGATTCTTGTCATTTATAACTTATGATTTAATGTTGATGGACATCAATATACTTGGTCATGTTGATGGCATTGTGCTGTTTTACTATGCACAATGAAACATAGCAAATCCTAAACTAGGAGCCAATAGACTGTTTCCAGAGAAAATGCTGAGAACTGTAGCTTTCTCAAAGGCTATATCAATCCAAAACCAACCCAAATTTAAATTTAAAGGGCTTGCCAAGTTCTGACCTAAACACAGAGGCAAATTTCTACCCTGACCAGCATGTTTGGAGATAAAACATAGAAAGGCACTGCAGGCTTGTAGCAATCCTTATATGGTTAGGAACATCACACAGATTTCCAAGCATTTTCTAGACAGAGCTCATTGTGGGTATTCACCTGTTCATATGGTTTGCTTATCTTTGTATCATTGTTATCTTATTCATTTTAAAGTCTATAACAAACAGTTATTTCTCTACTATATGAGTCATATATTATCACAAACATCATACAAAATACCATGTGTATTTTTATAATATTTTACAGTACTCATATTATATTTGTTAAATTATATATCATCTTTGAGTCTTTTATCATATCTCAGGAGGAATTCCTCCCAAAAATTTGTTTAAATTAAACCATTTTTTTAGTATTTTGGATACACATTTTAAATATAGTCATTTATTTCAGCTATTATACATTTAGGGATAAGGACTAATAGACAGATTTAAGTTTACTCTTTCACGATTAGTAAGTACCCCACTTTTACTCATTAAAGTCATCTTTCCCACCCAGATTGGGATTCAGACTTGGCTCTGGACTTTCTTATAAGAAATGTAACTGGGCTCTGTTCCCGCGGACTGCGCTGGAGAGACCGGTACCCAGGCTCTCCCCCCGATATAACATCACTTGGGACACGGCCTGTTGGGGCTTCCGTCTGTGCCCGAGGGCGGGTTGGCGCTGTGGTCGTCTGGGTGCCAGATCGGCGGGCCATCGTGACCACAGGGTGAGCAGCGCCACGGAGACTGCCCTCCGCCATCTTTGCTCCAGTGACCAGGTAGTTGGGACCGCCAGGCTCAGAGACAGACAGGCATAATATCGCTTCGGTTTCAGGCAGCTTGTGTGTAACCTGCTCCCAGGTGCTGGGCTGATCTGCAGTAACCAGCGCGCCAGTTCCGCGGTGGGACCTTCTGCCTGGTGGCGGGACCCCGCGCAGGGAGGGAGCCCGCCAGCTTCCCTTCCGCGACCTCTGTTCCCGCGGACTGCGCTGGAGAGACCGGTACCCAGGCTCTCCCCCCGATATAACATCACTTGGGACACGGCCTGTTGGGGCTTCCGTCTGTGCCCGAGGGCGGGTTGGCGCTGTGGTCGTCTGGGTGCCAGATCGGTGGGCCATCGTGACCACAGGGTGAGCAGCGCCACGGAGACTGCCCTCCGCCATCTTTGCTCCAGTGACCAGGTAGTTGGGACCGCCAGGCTCAGAGACAGACAGGCATAATATCGCTTCGGTTTCAGGCAGCTTGTGTGTAACCTGCTCCCAGGTGCTGGGCTGATCTGCAGTAACCAGCACGCCAGTTCCGCGGTGGGACCTTCTGCCTGGTGGAGGGACCCCGCGCAGGGAGGGAGCCCGCCAGCTTCCCTTCCGCGACCTCTGTTCCCGCGGACTGCGCTGGAGAGACCGGTACCCAGGCTCTCCCCCCAATATAACATCACTTGGGGCACGGCCTGTTGGGGCTTCCTTCTGTGCCCGAGGGCGGGTTGGCGCTGTGGTCGTCTGGGTGCCAGATCGGCGGGCCATCGTGACCACAGGGTGAGCAGCGCCACGGAGAGTGCCCTCCGCCATCTTTGCTCCAGTGACCAGGTAGTTGGGACCACCAGGCTCAGAGACAGACAGGCATAATATCGCTTCGGGTTCAGGCAGCTTGTGTGTAACCTGCTCCCAGGTGCTGGGCTGATCTGCAGTGACCAGCGCGCCAGATCTGCTGTGGGACTTCTGCCTGGCAGAGGGACGCCCCCTCCCCCCCCCAGGAGAGATCACACACCCCTGCACAGGGCAGGAGCCTGCCAGCCTCCCTTTGGCGACCTCTGCTCCAGGAATCCACTAGGCTGAGCCTTTAGATGTACAAGGCCTCCCCAATATAAGATCACTTGGGGCAAAGCACATTAGGGCTCCAAAGTCACTCAGGAGCAGGCAGGCCCCAGAAATCGGTGCCAGGGGAATCCTGGTAATCCAGGGGGGGCAGAAATAGCTTTGCAAGCTCACAGGAGGTCCAACCAACAGCCAGTGGCAGCAGGACCAACTAACACCAGAGGTATCCAGATGGCAAAAGGCAAACGTAGGAATGTTACTAACAGTAATCAAAGTAATGTAGGACCATCCGAACCCAACTCTCCAACAGCAGCAAGTCCTGGATACCCCACCACACCCGAAAGACAAGATCTGGATTTAAAATCACTTCTCATGATGCTATTAGAGGATCACAAGAAGGACACAAATAAATCTCATAAAGAGTTACAGGAGACCATGAATCAACGGTTAGAAGCCCTTACAAAGGAAACACAAAAATCGCTTAGAGAAATGCGGGAGAACATGGATCAAAAGATGGAGGCGCACAAGGAGACAACACAAAAATCACTTAACGAGATGAATCAACGGGTAGATGCACTCACAAAGGAATCACAAAATTTGCATAAAGAAATGCAGAAGAATATGGGTCAACAGACGGATGCCCATAAGGAGGCAACACAAAAATTGCTTAAAGAAATGAATCAACGGTTAGATGCCCTTACAAAGGAAACACGAGAACTGCTTAAAGAAATGCAGGAGACGATGGATCAACAGATGGAATCCCATGAGGAGGAAACACAAAAATCGCTCAGAGAAATGCAGGAGAACGTGGGTCATCAGGAAGAAATCCTGAAAGAGG
The DNA here is from genome assembly GCA_036184795.1 of Tokudaia tokunoshimensis. NCBI lineage: Eukaryota > Metazoa > Chordata > Mammalia > Rodentia > Muridae > Tokudaia > Tokudaia tokunoshimensis. The sequence continues at coordinate 84,114,206 of BTHU01000015.1, forward strand.
TAATGCAAAAATACCTTAAAGAAATACAGGAAAATACAAACAAACAAGTGAAGGATCTCAGCAAATCCATCCAGGAACTAAAAAAGGAAGTAGAAACAACTAAGAAATCACAAAGGGAGACAACTTTGGAGATAGAAAACCTTGGGAAGAAATCAGGAGTCATAGATGCAAACATCAACAATAGAATACAAGAGATGGAAGAAAGAATCTCAGGTGCTGAAGATTCCATAGAAAGCATCGACTCAACAGTCAAAGAAAATGCAAAATGCAAAAAACGCGTAACCCAAAACATCCAGGAAATCCAGGACACAATGAGAAGACCAAACCTAAGGATTATAGGTATAGATGAGAGTGAAGATTTGCAACTTAAAGGGCCAGTAAACATCTTCAACAAAATTATGGAGGAAAACTTCCCTAACTTAAAGAGAGAGATGCCGATGAACATACAAGAAGCCTACAGAACTCCAAACAGACTGGACCAGAACAGAAATACCTCCCGTCACATAATAATCAAAACACCGAATGTTCTAAACAAAGAAAGAATACTAAATGCAGTAAGAGAAAAGGGCCAAGTAACATACAAAGGAAGACCTATCCGAATCACATCAGACTTCTCACCAGAGACTATGAAAGCCAGAAGATCCTGGGCAGATCTCATGCAGACACTAAGACAGCACAAATGCCAGCCTAGACTACTATACCCAGCAAAACTCTCAATCACCATAGATGGAGAGACCAAGATATTCCATGATAAAACCAAATTTTCACAATATCTTGCCACAAATCCAGCCCTGCAACGGATAATAGGTGGAAACCTCCAATACAGGGAGAGAAACAACACCCTGGAAAAAATGAGATAATAACCTTCTTGAATCAAACCCAAAAGTAGATAACCACTCAAACATAAAGATAGCGTCAAGAATGGCAGATGGCAATAATCACTATGCCTTAATCTCTCTTAATATCAATGGTCTCAACTCCCCAATTAAAAGACATAGACTAGCAGACTGGATACGTAAACAGGACCCAGCATTTTGCTGCATGCAGGAAACGCACCTCAGTGTCAAAGACAAACACTACCTCAGAGTAAAAGGCTGGAAAACAATTTTACAAGCAAATGGCCCCAAGAAACGAGGTGGAGTAGCCATCCTAATATCGGATAAAATTGATTTTCAACCCAAAGTCATCAAAAAAGACACAGAAGGACACTACATACTGATCAAGGGAAAAATCCACCATCAAGAACTCTCAATCCTGAATATCTATGCTCCAAATGCAAGGGCACCCTCATTCGTAAAAGAAACTTTACTAAAACTCAAAGCACACATCGCACCGCACACAATAATAGTGGGTGACTTCAACACCCCGCTCTCTGAAATGGATCGTTCAGGAAAGCAGAAACTAAACAGGGACACAGTGAATCTAATTGAAGCCTTGGACCAAATGGAACTAACTGATATATATAGAACATTTCATCCTAGAGCTAAAGAATACACCTTCTTCTCAGCTCCTCATGGTACCTTCTCCAAAATTGACCATATAATTGGTCACAAATCAGACCTCAACAGATACAAGAAGATAGAAATAATCCCATGCCTCCTATCAGATCACTATGGAATAAGGGTGGTCTTCAATGGCAACAAAAACAAAAGAAAACCCACGTACACATGGAGGCTGAACAATGCTCTACTCAATGATAACTTGGTCAAGGTGGAAATAAAGAAAGAAATCAAAGACTTTTTGAAAGTTAATGAAAATGAAGGCACAACATACCCTAACTTATGGGACACAATGAAAGCAGTGCTAAGAGGAAAATTCATAGCCCTGAGTGCCGCCAAAAAGAAACGGGAGACAGCATACACTAACAGCTTAATGGCACACCTGAAAGCCCTGGAACAAAAAGAAGCAAATACACCAAAGAGGAGTAGAAGGCAGGAAATCATCAAACTCAGGGCTGAAATCAATCAAGTAGAAACAAATAAAACCATACAAAGAATCAACAAAACGAGGAGTTGGTTCTTTGAGAAAATCAACAAGATAGATAAGCCCTTAGCCAGACTAACCAGAGGGCACAGAGATAGTATCCAAATTAATAAAATCAGAAACGAAAAGGGAGAGATAACAACAGAAACTGAGGAAATTCAAAAAATCATCAGATCCTACTACAAAAACCTGTATTCAACACAACTAGAAAATCTTGAGGAAATGGACAATTTCCTTGACAGATACCAAGTACCAAAATTAAATCAGGATCAAATAGACCATCTAAACCGTCCTATAACCCCTGAAGAAATAGAAGTTGTCATTGGAAGTCTTCCAACCAAAAAAAGCACAGGTCCAGATGGTTTTAGTGCAGAATTCTATCAGACCTTCAAAGAAGACCTAACACCAATACTCTTCAAACTGTTCCACAAAATAGAAACAGAAGGAACACTACCCAACTCGTTCTATGAAGCCACAATTACACTAATACCAAAAGCACACAAAGATCCGACAAAGAAAGAGAATCTCAGGCCAATCTCTCTTATGAATATCGATGCAAAAATACTCAATAAAATTCTTGCCAACCGAATCCAAGAACACATCAAAACGATCATTCACCACGATCAAGTAGGCTTCATCCCAGGGATGCAGGGATGGTTCAATATAAGGAAATCCATCAATGTAATCCACTACATAAACAATCTCAAAGAAAAAAACCACATGGTCATCTCATTAGATGCTGAGAAAGCATTTGACAAAATTCAGCATCCTTTCATGCTAAAGGTCTTGGAAAGATCAGGAATTCAAGGCCCATATCTAAACATAGTAAAAGCAATTTACAGCAAACCAGTAGCCAGCATCAATCTAAACGGAGAGAAACTTGAAGCAATCCCACTAAAATCAGGGACTAGACAAGGCTGCCCTCTCTCTCCATATCTTTTCAATATAGTACTTGAAGTTCTAGCTAGAGCAATTAGACAAGAAAAAGAGGTCAAAGGGATACAAATTGGAAAGGAAGAAGTCAAACTATCACTATTTGCAGACGATATGATAGTATACATAAGCGACCCAAAGAACTCCACCAGAGAACTCCTACAGCTGATAAACGACTTCAGCAAAGTGGCCGGATATAAAATCAACTCAAGCAAGTCAGAAGCCTTCCTATACTCAAAGGATAAGCAGGCTGAGAAAGAAGTAAGAGAAATAATACCCTTTACGATAGCCACAAACCATATTAAGTATCTTGGCGTGACGCTAACCAAACAAGTGAAAGATCTGTATGACAAGAACTTCAAGTCTCTGAAGAAAGAAATTGAAGAAGACCTCGGAAGATGGAAAAATCTGCCATGCTCATGGATTGGCAGGATTAATATAGTAAAAATGAGCATCTTACCAAAAGTAATACACAGATTCAATGCAATCCCCATCAAAATCCCAACTCAATTCTTCATAGAGTTAGAAAGAGCAATTCAAAAATTCATCTGGAATAACAGAAAACCCAGAATAGCTAAAACTATTCTCAAGAGTAAAAGAACCTCTGGGGGAATCAGTATCCCGGACCTCAAGCTGTACTACAGAGCAATAGTGTTAAAAACTGCATGGTATTGGTACAGTAACAGACATGTAGATCAATGGAACAGAATTGAAGACCCAGAAATGAATCCACACTCCTATGGTCACTTGATCTTTGACAAAGGAGCTAAAACCATCCAGTGGAAAAAAGATAGCCTTTTCAACAAATGGTGCTGGCTCAGCTGGAGGTCAACATGCAGAAGAATGCAAATTGACCCATCCTTATCTCCTTGCACTAAGCTCAATTCTAAGTGGATCAAAGATCTCCACATAAAACCAGACACACTGAAACTAATAGAAGGGAAACTAGGGAAGAACCTTGAACATATGGGCACAGGGGAGAATTTCCTGAACAGAACTCCAATAGCTTATACTCTAAGATCAAGAATAGACAAATGGGACCTCATTAAATTACAAAGTTTTTGCAAGGCAAAAGACACTGTCAAAAAGACAAAGCGGCAACCAACTAACTGGGAAATGATCTTTACCAACCTTACATCCGACAGAGGGCTAATATCCAAGATATACAAAGAACTCAAGAAGTTAAACTCCAGAGAGGCAAGTAACCCTATTAAAAAATGGGGTACAGAGCTAAACAAAGAGTTCTCACCTGAAGAATATCTAATGGCTGAGAAGCACCTAAAGAGATGTTCATCATCCTTAGTCATTAGGGAAATGCAAATCAAAACAACCCTGAGATTCCATCTCACACCAGTCAGGATGGCTAAGATCAAAAACACAGGAGACAGCAGTTGTTGGCGAGGATGTGGAGAAAGAGGAACACTCCTCCACTGCTGGTGGAATTGCAGGCTGGTACAACCACTCTGGAAAGCAGTCTGGCGGCTCCTCAGAAAACTGGGCATGACACTTCCGGAGGATCCGGCTATACCACTCCTGGGCATATACCCAGAGACTTTACCTGCATGCAATAAGGACACATGCTCCACTATATTCATAGCAGCCTTATTTATAATAGCCAGAAGCTGGAAAGAACCCAGATGTCCCTCAACGGAGGAATGGATTCAGAAGATGTGGTATATTTACACAATGGAATACTACTCTGCAATTAAAAACAATGAATTCACGAAATTCCTAGGCAAATGGTCAGAACTTGAAAATATCATCCTTAGTGAGGTAACCCAATCACAAAAGATCACACATGGTATGAAGTCACTGATAAGGGGATATTGACCCAGAATCTCAGAATACCCTAGACACAATCAGCATATCAATAGATTTCTAAAAAGATGGAAGGAGAGACCCCTGGTCCTGGAAAGACTGGATGTAGGGGAACGCCAGGACAGAGTAATGAGAGGGGGTTGAACGGAGAAAAGAGGGAGGGAAGGGGGCTTATGGGACTTTCGGGGAGGGAGGAAACGGGAAAGGGGAAGTGATTTGGAATGTAAATTAAAAAAATAAAATAAAATAAAATTAAAAAAAAAAAAAAAAAAAAAGACTCAGAGACCTCTGAAGACCATTCATAAATGAGAAAATAGTTATTTTCATTTTTGTAATATACACAAAAATCACAGATTTTCATTTTTATCTGGTTTGCAACAAAAGAGATTTATCTAATGATGGCTATTCTGACTTTCTAACAGTTGTTTCTTTGTATCCAATCACTTTCTTATTACTGCCCCTTCCTCTACCACAGTTCTATGAAATCAATTATAATCCTCAGAAGTTGTCCCTTGTTGGTGATAACTAGAACAAAATGCTGAAGAGAACTGAGCCATGCAGGACTTTAAGATCAATCAGACACTCCAGGCTCTGGTATCTTCACTGAGTTCAAATGACTCAAATATGCAGTAGAAAATGTGTTGACTTTGGCATGTTTTTCTACCCTCTGAATCTGGCCATTATCAAATAGGTTCACAAATGAGAGTCTGTGTAAGTAGGCAATAATAAAATATGCAGATCAAATCTTTGTAGACATACAGAATACTCCAGAGACTGGCTGTTTCCCTACTATTTCCTTTACAAATAGATTTGTGAGCTAATCTTGGCCAACATCACCAATAGCCTCTACTAAAATGAGGCTGTTATTCATAGAACAGTGTATATTTAAGAATTTAGAAATTCTAATGGTAGTAAGAATATATATTGAAGATATAGTTTTATTATTTAATATTAAAAATATATGTTAAAATAATTGACTTTTTACACGAATTTTGAAGAGCAGGAAACTGGATCTTTTCAAGTTTTTCCAAGTAAAATATAGTTCAAATCTTTTAATGAATGCTTAGATGGTGAGTGACAGCAGGAAATTAAAATTGATATTAAAAGCAATAAAATTGTTTACCTGTCATATGAAAAAAAAAAAAAAAAAAAAGAAATGTAACTGTATTTTCACTTAAGACAGTGAATTGTGGGTATATGTTAGCATGATACTCACTTGTTTTCTTGTCTTTCTCTCTATTCCCAAAGTCAAAAACTAAAATTTGAATCCTGGCTCTCCCAAGGTGTGTCTATAATTAAAGATATGTGACCTACTCTCTCTATACATCACTAGCCTCATACAGAAAATACAGATTTGAAGAAATACTACCACAGTTCTTCTGAGTGAAAATAACAACAGACAATATAAGCACTTGTCCATGTTAGCCATATCATCATTACCAAATTGTTGTTTTCCTCTATGGGGAGTTGTTATTTTGTCACATGCATCTTTACTGCTAATTTTGAATTTTATGCTTAGATTAACTCTTTCTCATGGTGATAATTTAATTATAAATGATATTAAGTTCATATCTCTTGGCTTCATAAGCTATTAATTTAGGTTTCTAACATCTTTATTTCCTCTGTATCCCAAGTTTTTAATTTACATTATTCCATGTTAAATATTCATACTTCTGTAGAAATGTGGCTTTAAAAGCTCATCAGTACTTTTACTATCATTACTCCTGAAGATTATGAGATCTTTTGGAATACACCTTGTTCTACTGAATTATACTTCCTTCTCTGGGATGAATTGTGTCTCCAAAAATTTATATGTGTTGAAGTTCTAATCCTTCAAACCTCAGAATGTGTCTGTATTTGGAGGCAGAGCCTTTTCTAAAAATGAAATTAAGATAAAAGTTACACGAGACCAGGCAGGCCCTAATCTAATGAGTAGCATCTTTATTTTTAAAAAGGAGATCAAAAGCTGGAGAGATAACTCTGAAGTTAAGATCACTGTTTGTTCTTTTATAAGACCCAGGCTGAATTCCCAGCACTAACATGGTGGCTCACAATAATATGTAACTCCAGTTTCAGCAACTAAAACACCCTTTTCTCGCCTCTGTGGGCACCAGATATGCACATGGTACACAGACATACATGCACACAAAATATCCATACAAATAAAATACAAATAAATTAATAAAAATTAAGAAGGAGATCAACACCTTGACAGACTAAAGAGTAGCCATGGATATATGGTTGATTCCAAAAGGAAACCAAGAAGAGAAGCCTTAGGAAAACCCAAACCACCAATATCCCTCCAATCTCTGACATACTTTATGACGATCCAGAAAACTCACACAATGTTTCCATTGCAATAATTGGGAAATACTTATAATAATAAAGCATTTATTGTTTACCTGAAACTCAAAACCTATGTTTCTCTTTACTACCCCTAGCCTCCCTACCCTCTACCAGTCTGTTCTTCTCTAGATTTGGCAGAATGCGAAATGTTCTTTTTCAAAGCATTCCCATTCAATTTTTCTGACCCTAGTGCCAGGAGCAGAGTAAGGCCAGGAGCAAATAATTATTTCCTGAGGTATCCTGACACTCCTCATCTGGAGAAGACTTACCATGTAGATTCCAATATTATTCCTGACTACTATTAGTTTCTCCCAGTGTTCACTGGGCTATTTCACTCAATGTACAGCTATGTGGGGTGGGAAACAATATGTCTTTTACCCTAGAGCTTACTTTTAATTAAAATGCTCTGAATTTTTAATTAAATGTAATAAGTATTAGTCTATGCGAAGTTAGAGTTAAGCTCTGATTGCAATATTTTAATTGAAGAATAATCTTCCTTAGCCAAAAACTAAAGATGCCAACCCCCGAAGTACAGATACAGATGTAGCCAAACAATTGGTAGCAGAATAGTGAGTTTTATGCCATGAAAATCTCAAAGGCTGATCCTCCAAATCAAGAATCACTGACAGGATTTATCCTATCACTTAGGATTTGTTGCATGTTATATATGAGGACATTAGAATTCCCTGAAAAATCTAAAACAAGAAGGAGAAAGATTACACCAGTAGAACTTCAGTGACAAACAACACTTACATCGCTCCCAAAACATACCAACTATTCTTAATTGTTTTATATTCTTATTTAGTGTTCACTGGGAATCAGACACCTAGAAATATTCAGGAACATATCCAAGGCCATTAGTGCCTCAATGAGGAAGGCAGGATTTGAACTCAGGCATGCGACCTACAGGGTCCTTGCTTTTAATACCACGATTGATGCCTCCTGAGTAATTATAGGTTTTGTTATGACATTGACCCATGAAATCATTGTACAGAATGGCCCAAGCCTGTTCTGCTCACAGATGCCATTTATCCATCTCAAGTCCAGCCTGGGCCACCCACTGAATAACTGTGACAAAGTTCAGTCATCCCTGGATTTGAGACTATGACATTCAAGTGTGTCATACTGGGCATTGTGTTTCGTGCTTAAATAGCCAATGTCTCTGTTTAGACTCATGAGTCTCTGCGTTTCTCTTTTGTGTGGGATACTCAGGATTGAAACCAGGAGCTTTTACATACCAGGTAAATGCTCTACTCCTGAGCTCATGCAGTATTATCACCAAATGTCCATTTTAACCAACAAGTTAAAAATATCAAAATGAGAGTGGATCAGCTTGCCAACTTGACCACTGTCTGCCCAATGAGCATAAGCAAGGAACTCATCACCCCTCATCCATGGTTTGAAATTTTTTGAGGAAGGAAAGCACCAGTGAGCAGCCATGTTGACTTATAACATTTTGTGTAGACAGTTTCTCTTTCTAAAAGTGCCAGGGTCTAGAAATGCTCTTTTAGCTTGGGAAAACCCCAAACACTAGCTCCATCTTCAAAGATGCTACACAAATGAAACTGGGAGATGTATGGATTATTTTTTTCTCTGTTTCTTTTGAAAGATGATAAAAGAGTAAAGATGATTTAGAGAAAAGAAAGGAGGAAAATTCAAATGTGTGATCTGAATTTTCAATAATTTGGTTTGTCTGTGTATTCACGTGAGACACTTCTGTAAGAAACTAGGTTTTCTGGGGCAGACACAAAGAGAGCCTGGTGATTTCCCATCCATCATTAGCAGTTGGTAAGTTCCCAAAGCAGGTCAGACACGGCTCTGAGATCTAACTAGATGATAAACAGGACAACTTGTTGCTGGGACAAGTTGGCTAAGAGCAAGATCATTTCCATAGCCACATCCCCAAGTGGCAAAAGTGTTACCTGTAAAAGGTCTTAAATATTCTATATAGCCCATATAAAAGACACAAAATCCTGGTATTTTATTTATAAGCTATAAGCCTAGATTGTGAAGGTTTTGAGCTATTCTTACTTACAGCCTAAGTCCCTTGTTACTTGATGTTTGGATCTCACCCAGGATATTCTCAGGGTCTACTTCTCCTGGCCACATCATCATGACCCATCTCCTCCCCTGGCAGCTTCCTCTACCCTTTGTCTCCTCTTGCCTGGTCTCCGCTGAGATCCCCTGCACTATATTCTCAAGTCCCACCTTTCTTTCTCTACTGCCCAATCACAGGCTCTAGCCTTTTATTAACCAACTAACCTTAAATTGGGGAGCAGGGTTTACATAGCATTACTTCTTAGTATACATGAGGATCTTCTCATTAGGGGCAACCATATTGTGGGGGCCAGTATTTCATATTTGAATACATAACAGCACCAGACCAGCACCCAATAGTTACCTGAAAGTAGAGAATGAATTTAAAATGGCCATCTCAGACTAAAGCCTTCACAGAATTTGAACTTGAGAGTTCCTGGCTATGGCACAAAAATGTGAAGTCCTCTAATTCAGTTGTTTCTTAATAACAGTGATGCATTTTCGTGTCTTAATACCTCAGGCAATGAAAAGTCCAAAGCATGGAGTATTATCCCCTAAACTGTATCTTTCCAGAATGCACATGCTCAAGACCTGGTCCCTATCTTAAGAGTGTGACTGCATTTGGAGGTAGGACCTTTACAGGTGATCGTAGAAAAATGAATTTATTAGTTTGTGTCCTAACTAATTTAACCAGTGTCCTTGTAAGAAGAGATGATGATGCAGGCACATTCAGAGGTGACAATGTGAAATCACAGGAAGTGATGCCATTCACAAACCAAGGACAGGTTTCAAGAGGAACCAGATCTACTGGCATTTTGGTCAAAGACTTTTAACTTCCAGATTGATGAGACAAAACTTTCTACTGTGTAAATCACCCAGTATATGGTATTCCGTTACCATATCCCTGGCAAGCTAATACCTGGAGTATTTAAGCAGATCAAGGTGACAAGCACTAATAGGAATATTTATGTGATCATATATCTAGAATCAAAAAAAAGGTTAAGAGTTTATCAAGAACTATTATCAAGTAGTTTAAAAACTTCTACATTTATTTTAAAATTCTTATCATATGTTGATTTTTTTCAATATCTAAAAAGCAAAAGTACATGGGCTGCTATCACTGAAACACTATTAGAAACCAACTTCTATTGTGTTTCCATGGATGCCTCCCAAGCCTGGCTCTTGCTGCTTCTTGGTAATCTTAGAAGTCACATCAATTTAGATCCTATGGCTGGCCAGTCCATCCTATCATCACGGGAGCCACCACCACCGTTTTCACAGTCTATACTGGCAATGCCTGTTGCTTTAATGGTGCTTTGTATAGGAGGCTGACTCCAAGGCCAGCTCCAGCAGCACCACTTGGAGTTTATTTTGACCAACCATCACATCCTCTACCTTCTTCCACTCACGTTTCACTTTGAATCAGTCATGGATGTTCATGCTGGTTATTGGGTCAGGCATCTTATTTCTCCTATTAGTTTTTTAACTCCTGTGGGAGGTGTGGCTTGTGACTCTAAAAGCACATTCTGCTTTGCTCATAGCTAAAGTACTATATCCACCTTCTAAATAATTTCATTATAAGAATTAATTCTCCATAAGGCAACTAGCCTTTCATATCGTGTGTGTGTGTGTGTGTGCGGGCGCACGTGTTTGTGCATGTAGAGGCCAGAGGTTGACATCTAGTGTCTTTCTCTATGGCTCTCCAACATATTTTCCAAGAGACAGTTACTCATAGAGTCTGGGTCTCATTGTTTTAGCTCAACTAGTTGCCCAGTGAGTACCCCTCACTTGTGCTGGGATTGCAGACACACATTGCCACTCCTAGGTTTTGGGTTTTTTTTGGCGGGGTGGGGGAGAAGGGGGTTAGAATGCTTGGGATCTGAACTTAGATAATTTTTTTTAGCACGGTTCTTTATTTCTTATCAAAAACACAAAAACACAGGAGGAAACAAGTCTCTAATTTGAAACAAAACTATAAACACAACAGAATTCTAGATGTAAGGAAAAAGAGTTACTCATGGGAATGCACATATTCTATTATGTTGGGAAATCTGTGTGAATGTTCAGGAGAGTATGAAGAACTGTTCACAGCCTCAAACAAACTATATCCATTACAGAGATTACTAAATGCAGTTTGAACATGTTTTTAAACAGGGTGTGGCTTTTAAAGAAAGGTCCTTGATTCTTTATTAAGAACAATGTGTTGTTTTCTGTGAAATGCCTGTGAGAATGTATAGGAAAGTATGAACAACTGTGTTCACATATGCAAAAAAAAATACATATTCATTGCAGAGATTACTAAAGGCAGATTGAATATGTTAAAAAAAAAACAACTAAACTCAGATCTTTATGCTGTGTACCAGGCTCTTTACCCACTGAGCCATCTTGTCATACACACACACACACACATACACACACACACACACACACACACACAAACACACACATGCCATAGTTCTGCCTGAGGTTGAGCACTAAGATGATATGTTCTTGAGGCTGATAGGCTGATATGTCAGTTGCCCACATGAACAATTAATTCATCATGTTCACTAATGCCTCACTGAGGACCAGCAAGGAGGTCCATGACCTTTAGCACCAGCATTGCATAGAAATTTCATTTAAAATTCCTAAGAACAAATAATCCAAAGGGTGGTATGACTAACATTTCCAGGTGACCCTAATGAAAGCACAAATATCAGTGTACCTATGGAATCACAGTATAATCCTTGGCTGACCCTCAAATTAGGTGTTACTACTCTCATTGTTCAAACTGGGAATCTGACGCTTGGAGAACTACTAAAATACATTCCAATGATGGCGCTGCTAGGTGGGTAACCAAGGTTAGATCCCAGCCCTGCCCAAGCCCACAGAGTCAGTGTGATACCCATCACTTGGTCTAATCCTTTCCTTCAACTAACTTCCTCCAGGATGGTGCAGCTTTCATCTATCTGCAGAGATCATGTAGAACCAATGGGTAATGCCATCCTAGGGGACTGTTCTGCAGAAACACAAAAGCAAAATACTCACAAAACTCGCCAAAGAACATCAGAACTGTACTCAGGATCAAGTCCTTCCAATGTGATTTTAAATATGTGAATTGTATTCCAACCCATCGAAATGGTCAAAAACTACTGAAGATTTTCTTTCAGGCCTGAGATATTGATTATATACTGTTAAGTATTTTCTGCTTTTATTGGTACCATCATCATATTTAACTCAAGAATCTGTTTTAAATGATTCTTAACAGTAGGAAAAGAAGCCACAGATAAATGCCCATTGCAGTGCACAAAGTTGAAAAAAAATACACCTTCCAGTATTGAGACTAGTGCTAGCTCCCTAAAAAGCTGTTACTATCCCAGTCACACTCAAGTAAATTAGCACCTGAATCTCACCTCTCTGCCAATTGTCCCTAAAAGACCCACACCTAAGTAGGTGTGTGTGGTTTGAAAATGAGGCTCTTATCTCCTAAGAAAGCAGAAAGTAAATTTGGACTTCTTTCCCCCAAATTTAACTTTTCTAACTAAAATAAACTGAACACTTAGGAGTAGGCATATGGCTCAGAGGTTAAAAGCATTTGTTACTCTTACAGAGGACCCAGGTTCATTCCCAGCACCCACTTTGTGGCTCACAATAACTGTTACTCCAATCCCAGGAGATTCAACTCCCTCTTCTAACCTCTGTGGCCACCAGGCACACATTTGATGCACATAACACACATGCAGTCAGAACACTCACACATAAAATAATAAAATAAGTCTAAAACAAATTTTTAAATTAATGGTTCATGCACATTTATTTTTTTTTAAGATGACACATTATGAACATTCAGGCAATAACCATATGGCGCTGCCTGTCTTCGTTAATTGGTAAGTATATCGGACTCCATTTAGGTTATGAGGGTTTTTTTGGTGAGACCATGGGCTTTGACTTCACTGCTGCACCAGCAGGAACATTGCATTTCAAGGTCTTGGTCAGTCACAGTGGACACATACCACCTCTGGCAGGGCCTAACCCAGATGGACCTCGCTGTTCCACTTAACTTTCTATGTAAGGTCCCTGGTTCTTGTCTTGAATTTTCCCAACCTTGAGCTAGTAATATTAGGTGATCCTTGAAAAAAATCTTACTATTAGATACTCCAATTTCCAGCATCATATAAAGTTAATGGTCTGTACACAATATGCCTACATCCTTACAAAAGATGATACATGGACTTTTAGAAATAATAGAACCCTCTTCTAAAGATGTACTTACTTACTTACGTATTTACTTCTGTGAGAGTATTTGCACAAGTGTGTGTGTGCTTGTATATGTACATGGAAGGTAGAAGAAGGCATCGGGTGTCTATCACTCTTTGTCTACTCTTTGCAGGTAAAGACTCTCCCTGAACAAAGGGCTTACATTTTCTTAGCTAGACTGGAAGCCAGAAATTAGTATGTCTCCACACACCCCTCAGAAACTGAGGTAAGAACACTGTTATATATCAAGCTTTGCTATATGGGTATTGAGATTTTAACTCTGGTTCTCAAGATTGCACAGCAATTGTCCTTTAGTTACCTCTCCAGTCCCAGAAGTGAGTCCAATGAAGATTTCAGTCTATGCTACAATCTAACTCCTAGCTTAAGCCAGGTTATTAGAAATGTATACTCTAATAAACCTCTGAGATTTATTTATCAATTGACCTTCTTAACACTGCTTTGTGAATTCTGGCAATGGCACAAGACTGTTGTTGATGCAACCTTTAGAATTGTTTCCTACTTGGCAACCAAAATAGAAGAGTGTCTCTGCTAGTTTATGTCATCACATAGCAGATAGCTGGCACACATTATGCCTGAAACAGTAACTTACCATTACTAAGGAGCTATGGAAAGCTTAAACACTTCTTCCTCTCCTTTGAAACAATGGGAGACAACACCCAAATGTTAACGGAAAATGATAAAAATGACAGAGTGGGCAGGTCTGTGATCACTCGAAGATGGAGTGAAGCCAGAGCAATGAAGTGAGAGAGAGAGAGAGAGAGAGAGAGAGAGAGAGAGAGAAAGAGAGAGAGAGAGAGAGACAGAGACAGAGACAGAGAGAGAGGGAGGGAGGGAGAGGGAGGGAGAGAGAGAGAGAGAGAGAGAGAGAGAGAGAGAGAGAGAGAGAGAGAGAGAGAGAGGCAAATAGCTGAAGGAGGAGGAGGAAAGAGGAGAGGAGGAGGGAGGAGGATGGAGAAGAGGAGGATGGAGAGGAGGAGGAAGGGGAGGAGGTATAAGGGGGTTTGAGGGAATAAAAGGAGGAGGAAGAGAAAGAGGAGGAAGAGGAGGAAGAAGAAGAGGAAAAGGAAGAAGAAGAAGAAGAAGAAGAAGAAGAAGAAGAAGAAGAAGAAGAAGAAGAAGAAGAAGAAGAAGCCGCCAGAAGAAAATTGAGATAAAAAATATCATGCCTTTGAAGAGCAGCTCAAAAGCAAGGAAGAGTAGGTGCAAAACCAGTGACCTCAACTGTCAGAGAGAGAGAGAGAGAGAGAGAGAGAGAGAGAGAGAGAGACTAAATGTGTGCTCTAGAATGTTGATTGGACATGATTCTGAGAAGTGGAGGTAGCCACTAAGCCCCATGAATAATAGATACAAAACTCCACAAACATGGCAGCAGCTTCATTATCTCCTAACCAGCCACCCAGGTCCTTAAAACCTTCCCCCTGGTGTAAGAAGCACATTGATTGTTCTGTTCTGTTTCTTGTTTTTAGATATCCATTTCCAGTTGCCTTACTTAAGGTTTCCATTTCTTGGAAGAGACACCACGACCAAGACAACTCTTATAAAAGATAACATTTAATTGGGACTGGCTTACAGTTTCAGAGGTTCAGTCCCTTATCATCAACATGGAAAACACGGCAGCAAACAAGCAAACATGATGCTGGAGGAGGAGCTGAGAACTTTACATCTTAATTCAATGGCATCCAGAAGAAGACTCTCTTCTTCAGGCAGCTAGAAGGAGGGTCTCTTCCACAATGAGCTGAGCTTGAGCATAGGACAAGTAACAAACTTCCTCCAACAAGAACACACCTCCTAATAATGTAACTCCCTGGGCCAAGCATATTCAAACCACCATACAAGTCTTGGATGAGAATCCCAGGCTGAGTACTGGCCTGCTGGCTAACAGTTGCATATCAGCAGGTCACATGCACCACTCAGTTAAGCCTTTGCTTTTGGGAAGCATACATGATGGAAACTTGCTTCTTTACAATATAAGAGGCTCTCAGCCTACTGCCTAGAATCTACAGGAGACAGCCCAAGTCCTTGGCCAGGATGTGAACATTGACCTTTATTGGGCTTCTCAGGTCAGCATTTCTCATAAACTCTAATCAGAGCCTATGTCATCTCAAGTTGACTGGAACCCACACTGTTCCTGACAACTGATTCTGTCCGCTACAAGAAAAGTGCTTACATAGCTTACATAGCTCCTGCCATATGCTTTCAAATTAAAGGACACTGAGAGATAAGAGCTTTGCAACTAATACATCACCATAAAATGCTTTCTGATGCTACTCATGTTCCCATCAATTTGTTACATAGAATCATTTGAGTAGGCAATGTTTTGAGAGTGTGAGAGTGAGTGTATGTGTGTGTACATGTGTGCAAGCATGTTGTCTCTAGTGCAATAAAGCATTTAGAATGATCAAGGATGGAAAACCACAAATAAGTGAGATTTATAAAATCTCCTAGGAGACATACAAATATCCAAATATCCCACACCCTTGCATTATTCTACTTACGATACACTGGAAGCCTTGTGCAAACATGGTCGACAGTGTTTGGCTGACAAAACAAAAGGTTTTACTATTGTTCACAGAGATGGATGAAGGACAGAATGCATTTGTTTATATCCATCTTCCAAGAAGCCTTTATAAATCAAAGAGGAAAACAAGAGTATGCAACATCTGACAACATGCCCCTCAGGAGTCAAAATAACACTAGTTGATTGCTATAAGTACACAAATGAAATGTCAAAACACACAGGTTTAATTCTCCAAGTCAGGATACAAACGTTCTCTCATTCTGTTAAGAAGAGAATGCACAATTGACAAAGTTATAAATAAATTGGCCTGTCCTTATTCACAATGTCTTAATCCTAACCTCAGAGACCCAACCCACAAGTCTCTCTCTGCAGACAGCTCCTCAGCTTTGTGAGTGTGGACTGATATGGAGGGCTGATGGGCACCTGTAATGTCCGAGGTAAGGTTATGGTTGCAGTGTGTTCAGGTTGCCATAACCAAAGACCACAGCCTGAATGGCTTCTGTGTCAGAATGTACTTTACATGGTTCTGAATGCTCTAAGTCTGAGATGAGGTTTAAATCAGCAGACCAATTTCTCTGCTTTTAGCTGATACCCTCTCTGTATCCTCAAACCTCTGTGTTAGCTTCTTCCAAGGCTATCAGACAGAATGGAACAGGACCTATACTTACATCTTCATTTAATGCCCAATGAAACCTAAATATGAGAATTTGACAGGGCTTCTGTTTATAAAAGGATAGACAGAAGGGCTTGTTCCATAAAGGATGAACAGTTTAGCTGCCAGGAGTCACGACACTTAAAGATGTAGCTAAATAATGGGTGCAGAGGTGTCTTAGGACGAGGAGCCCACATACTGGCTATGTAAATGACCAAATGAACTGCTAAACACAGGAAGCACCTCTATGAGCTGAGAGACAGACTTTTCTACACCGGCTGTAGACTTGTGGGTGGCTTTTTAATGCAGAGTGAAGATGGCCTGGACAGACATGCGACCAGCTGGTGTTTGCTCATGGTACAGCCCACGCTGGGCTTGCTTTCCAGGGGTGAGGAACATTGCATTTGTTGCAAGATGGGTGCAGGGAAGCTGACTCTTAGTACATTTTGTTCCCTCAGATGAATATTTAACTCGAAGGTTTTTTTTTGTTTGGTTGACTGTTTGGTTGTTTGGTTTCCTTTTTCCATGTATGAAACAGAAAGAATCAATTTCTGGAATCTGAGCTAAATAAGATGATAGATATATACATGAGATTAAAAACAAACAAACTGCCCAACTACTCAATAAAATTCTGCTGCCCCCAAAGGCCTGTAAACAGAAGGATTGGTCACCAGCCTGGAGCTACTAGAATGAGCAAAACCTGTAAGTGGTAACCTTTGCTGGGAGGAGACTAGATATCTAGAGAAATGTTCTCATGAGGATGTTGGGACCCTTGCTCTTTTATTCCTCTTTCTATTTCCTGACCATCATAAAGTGAACAGCTACCCCATTACGTTTCTATTTCCTGACCATCATACGGCGAATAGCTCCTCTACCATGCCTACCCACTATAATGTACTACCTTGCACCAGGCCCAGAGCAACCAGGTAAGTATGAGTTGAGCAATCTCAAACCAAGCCCCAAATAAACATTTTCTTCCAAGTTTTTTTTTTTAATCGCAAGTATTTCATTACAGTGTTGACACAGTTACCAAACTCTTAGCTCCTGGGCCAGATGACAAGTAGGCCGACACCATATGCTACTACCTAACTAGCTGGTCAATTGCACAACCATCCCTATCTGATGGTCAGATGACGGTCTTGTGGCGCCAGACATGGAATTTGAGCAACCTTCATAAGGCTGCCTTCAATAGCACCCAGTACTGCTTCAGCAAGGCAAATCCTTTACTCTGTAGGTGTAATATAAGAAATCAATAGCCTGCTTCTTATGAGGTCGACAACAACAAAACGATTCCTAAGCATAGAAAGAAAAATAAATCAAGTAAAATATATGGGACACACATTTTATTAATTTTAAAACAAAATTTAAGCACTTAATGGTTTTGTGGTGTAGGGCTG
Source organism: Tokudaia tokunoshimensis (assembly GCA_036184795.1). NCBI lineage: Eukaryota > Metazoa > Chordata > Mammalia > Rodentia > Muridae > Tokudaia > Tokudaia tokunoshimensis. The sequence continues at coordinate 84,132,147 of BTHU01000015.1, forward strand.
AAGATTAGTGATTTGTGGCTTTGATTGTTTTTATTAACTCCAAAATAAGCAGGTGGATTTTTTTTTCCTCTTAAACAATATTCTGTTGGAAAAGGCTAACCTTTCTTGGTGCTTCCTCTTTTCCTGGGAATTATTAATATCTTTTTAATAGAGTTCATACTCTAGAATCAAATTTTTATATCACATCGGGGATTTTCAATTTATCTCAAGTTGCACACTCTTCGTCGCCTATCAAACTGAGTTTAAGTTTCTAATTGAAATAATTTTTCAAGTGTTGAGCAATAAAGAGGCAGCAAGTGATATATTTAAATTATTTATCCTTCTTATTTATAATTAATGCACTTTCCTCCTTGCTGCACAGTGAGACTAACCCAGTGCATTTGATTTTCAAGTCTTTGCTATCATTAGGCAACAATAGAAGTGGCTGGTTTCTTTCCACCCCACTTGTGCATCATCAGTCTCTGGGGACTCAGGCAGCATCAGTTTAAATCACAGTTGAATTTAATGCATCAGCTCTGTCGTACAACACTCATCTCCAAAATCAAGAGCACAGTGAGGAGAGGATGCCTACTCATGGCCAACTGGAAAGAGGAAAAGTCAGCCACCTGATAAGATGCATGAAAAGGTTTCGCCCCAGGACTCACAAGGATTATACATCCTCCAGTCTACCCACTTCCTTGTATTATTAATATTGATTGTCCTCATCTCTCCCATTGTATGGAAACTCTGCTTAAATTCCTTTCTTATATGTATACATTTTAGGAAACATCTACACCAGTAGGCTTCCCTATGACTTTTCAAAAAGTCTTTGGTTAGCTGTCCCTCCCCATATTTCCTCCTTTGCCCTGACTGCCCATTCTCCCTCTATATTTAATAGTCATAGTCTGTATCCATTTATAACAGCATCATCTATTTCCCCTTCCTAGGAAGATCCATCCTCCATCCCACCCTAGTCACTAATTAACTATCTAACTTCTGTGACCATTCTGAATAAAACACACAAGTCTAAAGTTTAAAGGCTAACATCCACATATAAAGGAAAACATGCAACATTTGTTTTTCTAGGTCTGAGTTAACTTAGGATAATTATTTCTAGCTCCATCCAATTACCTGTAAACTTCATAATTCCATTTTTCTTAACAGTGTAATAATATTCTGCTGTGTAAATCTACTATTGGCCATTAATCAGCCGATGGACATGTAGGCTGTTTCCAATTTCTGGCAATTATAAATAGAGGAGGAATTAACATGGTTGAGCAAGTGTCTCTGTAGTAGGATGTAGAGTTCTTTGGGCATGTGCCCAAGACTGATACAGATAGATATTGAAATAGGTCAATTCCCAGCTTCCTGAGGAACCTCAATACTGATTTCCATAGTGATTGTACACTTTACACTCCCACCGACAATGAGTAAGTTTTACCTTTCCCCCACATTGTTGACCACATGTGCAATCATTTGTTTTATTGATCTTGGCCACTATGACTGGTAAGGTATCAGTTGTATATAGTTCTTCCTCTACTTTTCTTATGCTGTCCTGTAGACTATCAGAACCATTTCCCAATACCTCTATTTTCTTGTCCCATCATCAACAAATTCCCTGCCTCTGTTCCTAAGTATGGCCACCTCCATTCCTCATATTCCTCCCTTCTATGTTCTTTCCTGTTGTGATACCTTGATCTTCAGAGCTTTGCATCTATTGACTACCTCACTCTCCTGAATACTAAGATAGCCCATTGTATTCACTCCACCATGCTCTGGTTCACATTCCTGTAATCTCACTCTATCAAAGCCCAAATGCCAGACATTCTGACCTCCTACACATACACATCCTAAGCCTGTAATCTTTTCCAAAGACCATATCCTATACATCTCCTGATCATGAATGAAGAATGTGTCTCCTTGTCTCCTAGGATATGCTTCAGCTTCCCAGGCTTTCATTCACTCAGGGTACGGCTCACTTTCAACCCCCTTTTGTCATAGCTATAGTTACCATTGCTGTGATGAAACACCATGACCAAAACACACCTTGGGTAGGAATGGGTTTCTTCCATTCACAGCTCCACATAACAGTTCATCATTGAAAGTAGTGAGAACAACAGGGCAGCAACCTAGAGGCAGGAGCTGATGCAGAGGCCCTAGAGGAGTGCTGCTTACTGGCTTGCTCCTAATAGTTTGTCCTGCCTGCATTCCTATGGAACTCAGCCTGGTTATGGCACAACCCACAGTGGCTGGCTCCTCCTCCATCAATCCCTAAATAAGAAAATGCCTTACAGCCTGATCTTATGGAATCATTTTCTCAATTGAGGTTATCTCCATTCCAGTGACTCTAGCTTGTTGATATAAATCTAGCCAGTATACTTTTCTATCAACATTCCTCAGTTACTAATGAATGAGAACCCATATATGAGAGACAATGCTATTAATAATAAGTGAGTATTCATATACAACAATTCTGTTAGTAATGAATGAGTATTCATATACAACACACTGCTATTCATTCGCCAGTCTATATGTATCTTTGTTTCTCCCTCAATAGCTGGCATATGATGGGTACCTGATAAATGTCAATAGAATAATTGGTCAAAGAAGACCCCATGATGCAAACTTGATCCCAGACTAAGATGGCAAAAAATCTGAAAAATCTCAGAAAATACAACATCTGAGAAGATGGAGCCACAACCTGAAGATATTTGGAAATAGCTGTTGGTGTGCACTCCTGCTACCCAGACCTGAGGGGAACATTCAGTGGGGTCAAATGACCTCAGTGTTTTTCACAGGCTACAACAGTTACAAAATGAAGTGCAAAAGCTGTACCATAATGGTCAGGGTTACTTAGAAGAACAAAGTCAGTAGAAATGGTGATTTACTCATCTTGAGCTATATGGTGGGTACTCAGTGCTATCCATTTTAGCTCATCCAATCTCTAAAACAACCTATGGAAAGAAATCTGCAGGAAAATGGATAGATCTGAACAGCATAACATTAAGAGAAGTGACCCATACTTAAACAGAAACCACATGTTCTTTCAGACATGTGGATTCTAGCTGTAAAGCATAGGTGTGTATGTGTTTGTGTGTGTGTGTTTTTCTGTGTGTGAGTGGGAGGGTAGGTGTGGGTGTGTGTTATGTGTGTGGTGGTGGTGTGCTGTATGTGTGTAGTGTGTGGGTGGTGGTGGTGTGGTATTTGTGTATGTGTGTGTGTGTGTTATGTGTGTGGAGGTGTGTGTAATATATGTGTGGTGGTGGTGTGGTGTGTGTGTATGTGTGTAGTATGTGTGTGGTAGTGGTGTGATGTGTGTGTATGTGCATATGGTATATGTGTAGTGGTGGTGTGGTTTCTGTGTGTGTGTGTGTGTGTGTGTGTGTATGTGTTATGTGTGGTGGTGGTATGGTGTGTGTGTGTATGTGTGGTTTGTGTGTAGTAGTGTTGTGGTCTGTTTGTGTGGTACGTGTAGTGGTGGTGGTGGTAGTGGGTATGTGTGTAGAATGTGTGTGGTAGTGGTATAGAGTGTGCATATGTGGGGGGGTTGGGGGTGGTATGAGTGTGGTGGTGGTGGGGGTGGTGTGTGTGTGTGTGTTTCAGAGAGAGAGGAGGAGAGGAGGGAGGGAACAATGGAGGGAGGGAGACTAAGAGAGGGTTAAAGTAGGAGACAGGGAAGGAAGGATGGGAAGTGTGAAAGTACAGCATAAGAAAATGAAAAGAAACTGCAGGGACCGGGAGGTCCAGGGAGAGATCAGGGTGTCAGAGGGTACAGGAGATAAGGAAGATAAGGAGATAATCTACTAAAACACACTTTGTTAAACATTTCATAATGGTATTTAATGTCTTGCATACTAATTAAAATATTTTAAGGAGTCCCACCACTGCCGGCTGCTGAGTTACTATGACAAATTTTGTTCCTTCCTCATCTCTTCTCTCTCTCAATCTCCTTGATTTCCCTGCTGACACCAGGCTTAGTCAGATGACATTCTCTGGCCAATGGCATGTGAATGGATAAGGGATGCCCAGGTCTGAGAAGTTTTATGGTCCATTGCAGTTTCCAAGAAGTTTTCCAAAAGGTACACTTCACACGCAACTGCCTCCAAGGTGTATCCCAGAACACAGGGCTCTCCATATTTAGCACTCAGTGATTCATTGTGGGAATGCAGAATAAATCTCTGTTGCCATCCAGAAACAATGGAGTTGGTCAGTACAACACAATGCTTAGTCATAGTAGAAGCAGGAAACCAGGACTCATAGCACATTTCTGCTTTATTAACAGCATGCCCCAATGGGGCTATAGGTCAACTCAGTTTGGGCTCTACCCCCTCCATTGTGGAATAAGTGTTGCCCTTGCTGTGTGGCTCAGGGCCCAACAACAATACAAGCAACTCTTGACATCTAGTTGGAATTGCAGATGCAACCCCTGACTGCAGAATCTGGATTTTTGCTAAGTCTTCTGGGAAGCATGTTCATTCCAAAGTCTAACAAGTGCTGACTTATACATTATCATAAAGCATTGCTTCCTGGGTTGGCAAGATCAAATAGTTATGAAACAGAAATGGGACACCCATCCTTGTCTAAGTCTAATCTGCAGATGGGGAAGGCAACACATTCATTATCTCACCACACAGGAGTTACAGGACAGTAATGGCTTATGTAAGGGTCATGATACTGCATTACAACATGGTAAACCTTGCCTCAGCCGCCAACAATGTCCTCTGAAGGCACAGCTCATACGCCATGTTGGATTCACAGCTCTCTTCAAAACCCACCTGCTTGCCTCTTGAACAAATACAAAACAGGGCCTGTCAGTCTGTTATAATGTGGAGATCAGATCATCTGTGCTTGTCTACACTTGCCTATGCCAGGATAAAGTTATTGATTTTCACCATTTGCAGGAGTGAAATGGATCTGTACTCATAGCAATGAAGACCCTGGGAGACACTGAGCTAGGAGCCCAATGTCATGGGCTCTTCTCTGCTCAATCCTGCAGCTCAGCCCAGTGATCTGGAACATCCGAGAAATAACAGAAATGAGTGTTGATGGTTCAAAATGGCTGAAGAAGCAAGTAGAGAGACCCCTGTACCTCTGAGCCATGCTTTTCCCGATGAGCACAAAGGCTTTTGACAGGCTGGTTTATGAATAAAATCATGACATGAGACTTTTCCAAAATGTCTGTTAAGAACCACTTTGAAATGAAGTCATCAAAATTACTGCAAAATGTAGACTTTAAATGCAAACAGCCGGGGGAAGAGTGTGCTTGTTATGTAGAATTCATTATCAGTGTTTCTGAGTGCAGCCACTAGAAGCATTTGCATGGGATTGCTTTTATGCAATTGCTTGGAATAGGAGCAGAGAAAGAGCTGAATGTGGAAATTCCAGAATCCCAGGACTTACTCAGGTTTGAGTTTTCTCCTATCTTATCTTTTTTTTTCTTCAGAGTCTTCAAATTTTAATATAATAACCATCTTATTTTATTTGTTTAATAATCAGGTAAGCTATTTACTAATGGTGCTTGACTAACATGTAAAGGATGCAAACCATATATGAAGGGTTTGGTCAAAACCATTTGGGGAAAATCAATCATTAAATGCAAGCATTGGCGTGCATAGATTCACACAAGACTGTCTATAAATGTTGTTTTGACTCACCTTAGATCTGCAAGTCTATGTAAGGGTGAGGTTACCCAAAGAACTATCAACCAGGAAGATATACAGGGGAAACTATGTTCAGTAGAAAGCAGTTCTTAAAATAGACTAATTTAAGTGATGGTTAGAGGATTAGAAGTAGTTCTGCTCACAGAGAAGGAGATATGCATTTCATCTAATGAGAAAGTGCTTTAAATCAAGCGGCATGCCATCTGTGTGGAAGAAATGAATCGTTAAAGTATAGAGAATTAAAAAATGGCCACAGAAATACCCCAAACAAAAAGCCAAACAGTTCAGAGTATGTAAATCTAGCAAAATTTGCATATCAAAACCTCACTACAATCCAAATTCAAAGGCAGATGATAGCTGTCAAACATTGAACACATGTGTTCAAGAAAATAACTCTAATAAAGTAATAAAAAGGAGAAGGGAGACGAGGAGGAGGAGGAGAAATGGGAGGGGATTGGAGGAAGGGAAAAAAGGAAGAGAGGGAAACAGGAAGTAGGAAGAGGCAAGTAGGAAAGGAAGCATGAAGAGGAAGAAGAAAAAAGAGAATGAATAGAAGAAGCAGGAGGAAGAGAAAGAGATGAGAAAGAGGAAGAGAAAGGGAAGAAAAAGAGTGGAGGAAGAGGAAGAGAAGGGGAAGAAAAAGAGTGAAGGAAGAGGAAGAGAAGGGGAAGAAAAAGAGTGGAGGAAGAGGAAGAGAAGGGGAAGAAAAAGAGTGGAGGAAGAGGAAGAGAAGGGGAAGAAAAAGAGTGGAGGAAGAGGAAGAGAAGGGGAAGAAAAAGAGTAGAGGAAGAGGAAGAGAAGGGGAAGAAAAAGAGTAGAGGAAGAAGAGGAACAGGAAAAGGAGAAAGAGAAGTGGGGAAAGGAGCAGGAGGAGGAAGACAAGGAGGAAAAGACTGCAAAGCCATCCTACAAGTCGCTCCCTAAAAGAAATGAGCAGAGCTCATGGACAAGTAAGGAGTCCAGAAATGATCTGGAAGTACAATAGAGGTTTGGGAATCAATACATTTTGTTAATAATAGGAAATTGGAAAAGAAAATTGCCATTGGAAGTCTATCATAGAGGAACTATGCTAAAATTTTTTAAAAAATGCTCATGGAGCAGGAAGAATAAAAAATAAAAATGAATAAAAACAAAAATTAAAAAAAAAAGAAACAAGAGAGGAAGTGGGCCAGAGACTTAGCTGAGTTGACAGAATTCCTGTCTGGCTCACAACGAGGCCTAGGTTCAGTCACCAGTGTATCACATGAGCTGGCTGTGGAGGTCCGAGCCTGTGGTCCTCATGCTCAGAAGGTAGAGGGAGCAGACCTATCAGAAGTTAAAGGTTATCTCAGCTCTATAGGGAGTTGGAGGCAACCTGGGCCAGAATCCCAGTCATGGAATAAAAAACAGAAGGAAAGAGAAAATTAAGGAAACACTAATTTTAAATGTCTAAAAAAAAAAAAAAAAATCCTAGGGATTTTTTTTTTTTGACAGTCTAATATGTTAAAATTTACTAGTGTTTTCTTCATACTTCTCTTTTTTGGCTTGTATATTTCAAATAATTTACAGGCTTCAAATATTCCAAATGTATTGGCATTTTATATTATATTTTTATTCAGAAAAATATATCCAGAAACAGATTTAACACAAAAACAGATTAAGTTTAAGAATTTAGCATAAATAAGGGAAAATTCCATTCTCAATCCTATAAAAACACAGAATCAGCCTTTGAGATATTTTCTGTCCAAGAAAAAGCCTGTTTGGTCATATATCACAGATCTCCTTGACTCAGCAGCCACGTGCAGGCAAAGAACAATATTAAGACAGATGTGGAAAGAGAAATCTTGGATTAAAACAAAGATTGACTTGCCTTGTTTTATAGTCTGGGTTTAGAACATCAGCGTTTCTTATGAGTTCTAGAGGAATCAAGGTTAAAAATTTAGATTTCTGGGGTTTTAGGCTGTGTCATTTCTCCTCATTAGCTTTGAGTCTTCAACTGTCAATCTGTAAAGATAAAAGTTTATCCCTTTCATTGCTTCTCTTCGAAGCATGATAACTGACCAGAGAACTACAAGAACAAAACTGAAAGTAAATTATAATACAGTGTCAGTTTCTCTTTGAGGCTGTAATAATTTTAGTTTTTGAAACAACTCATATTCATTGTCTCCCAGCTCTGGAGGTCAGAAGTCCATAATCAATAGTATCACAGGCTGAGTCTATGGGGAAGTAGGCAGGAGTCCAACCAGAGTCTCTAGACAAAAATCCATCACCGTTCCTCCTCCAGCTTCAAAGGGTTTCCTGAGTTCCTTGGCTTGTGACCCATACTTTATACCATCCCAAATTCTTATTCCACCATTACATTCTTACTGTCCTTCCGGAGTCTGGCTTTCCTCTCTTAAGCATCCTTGTGATGGATCATGTCAAGCCTAATGAATAACCTTGAATAACCTTCCTTTCTCAGGAGCCTGGATTGAACACATCTGCAGACTCCCAATTTCTGCTCATGAACTCCAAGATTAGAACATCCTGCTAACACCCAACAACAAGACAGTGTGCCACAGGAGACAGGGTTCTTGTTGGAGGACCAGTTTGTTTGTTTGGTTGGTTGGTTATTTGTGTATTTATTTATTTATTTACTACTGTTGGTATTTTAGATTGTTATGAAGCCATTATTTCTTTGGGAAAACATCATTAAAGATTCAATTTCCAGACAAAAAGAATTCTCCTTCTTAAGCCTCTCTCCCTCCTTCTCCAGCCTTCCAAAGGTGCTGCAGGGCTGAGAACTCACCCTTTTTAAGAGCAATTACAGAACATCTGCCACATGGCATATGCAGATGTGATCACTGACTTTTGCTTTACAAAGGAGAATGGTGCCTCTGAGTATCATCTGCTATCATTTCCAAAAAAAAGACAGCAACAGGATTAGGATGCTACTCTGCCACTTGAGTACAATAGACAGTGCCACAAGTCATCTACCACAAGTCTTAGAAAACGCCCAGGAAAGGGTGATGAAGGCAGTCAAGAGAACTGACACAGTCCCACTATAGAATATACACATCTGATTACATAGGAAAGGACTATGCTACAATACTCATGATTTCATCTACTCTACAGCCAAAAATTCTCCCCTCCCCTTTCCTCCCCTTTCTTCCTTCTCTCCTCTTCTCTCCCCTCCTCTCCTCTGGGTTCAATTTCTATAACAACCAGTATATTTGTGTTAAGCCTAGAGTGGTTTGGTTAGGTAAAAAATTACTAAAAATACTCCTATAGAATTGTAAAGATGTTAGAATATGTAGAAACCTATTGTGCTAATCCGGTTACTGTTGCTGTGACAGAATGCTTGAAGCACTGTAAGGGAGAGCATGATCCAGTTTGGCTCATGGTTTCAGTCTATCATAGCAGAAAGAGTGTGGACTGTCAAAGTTATTCAGTTCCTGGAAATCAAGAAGCCCATTGTCTTAGTCATGGTTTCTATTCCTGCACAAACATATGCCTACATTTTTCTCCCATAACCAACGTTTTGACTGTTTTGATAATCCTTGACCTGTTGTCTCTTCAGATAAAACCTTGCCCCACCCTCAGAGTCAGGCCATACCCACCAACTCTGGTTTCTTATGATGGGTAAGAGGAAGCCTAGGGTATCCCAGCACAACGCAGCCACATGTGAATGAGAAAAAGGAAGAATGAACAGGTGCTAAAGATTTAATAGGCCATGTGACTTCATTCTCACTAAAATACCTATAAAAATAAGATCATAAATGCAATACTAACAAAGATGTGAAGAAACTGGGGCCTCAACCCCTGACGATGGCATGCAGTGTGGTGTACTCATATTGGAAAATACCGTTTGCCATTTCATTAAAAGTTACTCATGAGTTCACCATGCAATCTAGCATCTCACCCCTTACGTTTCTACCTAAGAGAAATGAAGGGGTATGTGTAGACAAAATCTTGTATATGGATTTTAATAGCTAAATTATACATAGCAGCCGCATTGTAAACAATCCAAATGTCAATCAGCTGCCTAATGAATAACCAAAATGTCATACATCATGTATGGGATTCTATTTGACATGTAAAAGGAAGTAAAAGGAAGTGAACACAGATACTTCCTGCACACTGAGTCTCAAGGATGCTGTGCCAATGAGAAAAGCCAAGACAGCAGACCCCACTTATATGAATTCATTTCTACGACATTTGCAAAAAGACCTGAACAATACATCAAAAAGGAGTTGAGAAAGGCTGTGTGCTGAGGATCAAGGATGGGAAGAGAAGGAAGATGTGCACAAGGTTATTTCGGGGTGACTCTAAGAGTAGATCTCACTTACAGACTTGCAACACTGTAAACTACATAAGAATTGGTAAATTACACACATGCACACATGCTCACAGCATAAATAATGAATTGGTGAATTGTTTGCCTTATACAAGTGAGTCATAGTCTGTAAAAACCATACCTCAATGGAAATTATAAAATTATAAAAATAAAAGTAAATAATGAATAAATGTCTAGTAAACTGAGCCCTATGATTGTCCAGAACCAACCTTTCCTGCTTCATACTGTAGGCTTTTGGTGTATTACCTATGTCCTCTCCCAGACTTTGTCAACAGCCATTTTTTTTGTTATAGTCAGCAAAGTCTTTGCCTATGGTGGTTATTCAATAATTGTTTATTTAGTTGAATTCTAATTGTGAGGAAAATGGGCATTATATCCAGGACATCAAATAATCCTTGCAAACGACTCATGAAGCATTTTGGCAAAGAGCAGCAGTGCAGGCCAGAGAGGAATAGATCATTTAGATAAGGTCATAGTGAGCCAGTCTTTGAGGGAAAAATCCCACCAGCATGATATGTAGTACTTTTGGCTGACTTTGGGCCAAAGGATTGTCACTGCAGAAGAACAGGGGATAGGGCACTCTGTAATGGCAGAAGCCAAGGGTTCTGCATATCTGACAGCCTGTATGGGTGCTCTTGTGTCAGAGAAGACAGAAAAAGTCATTTGCATTTTAGCCTACCCCCTGTTTGGCCATCATTAGCCAACACAACTTCCATGCTGAGAAAACATGCCCTTGGCCCATCAGGAGCTGCCAAGCTCCTAATATGTTCTACTTTAGAATGTATAGTGTATTCATCTTCAGGGAGAAAAGTCCATAAGGAGAACCTGGGAACCTAAGTTGCTGTTTTTCTAGAGGTTCACTGAGGGGAAAAGGCATGGCATGCCCCAACAAATGAACTTGTAGAGCATGAATCTATTGGGTATTTTGTTGAACTGGAATACTGGAAAATTGGGTAGAACATTGGAAACGTCCACAGCAAGCAGATCTGAATTTAGATCCTGGTCCTATTGGTAATCAGTTGTCCCTAACCTCATCTCCCTGGAAATTCATTCTCTCAATCTCAATCCTCTCTCTCTCTCTCTCTCTCTCTCTCTCTCTCTCTCTCTCTCTCTCTCTCTCTCTCTCTCTCTCTCTCCCTCCCTCCCTCCCTCTCCCTCTCCCTCTCCCTCTCCCTCCCCCCACTCTCTCTTTCCATTCCCTACTAGGACCATCTGGTCTAGCTTCTAACCTCATAATTCACTTCAATTTAGCATCCACAAACTGGCTTTCATGTCTTTAGATCAAGAGCTTACATAATAGATGTTCCTACTGGTCTCTGACCCCTGACCACAGGCCCTCTACCACAGCAGTCACACCAGGGTACTGTGACACCCAACTCTCTTCACTCTGGCGTTATACTTGGAGACATGTAAACAAGTATCACCCATCCTTCTCCTTCTGGGTTACAGAAGGAGAAGATGGAGCTTGGTCAGGACTGCCCTCTTTAGAATTGACATTGAGAGTTCTGAATAGACATGACACATGGCTAAAGATATATCAGGCCTGCAGCTGGAAAGAGAGATGGCAACAGTAAGTTGTAGAAGTCCATTTTCATCTTGAAAATTGGTAAGGATGGAGGAGAGCCTGGGGCTGGGCTCTAAGGAATTCTAATGCTTTAAAGCCCCCTAGGATGATCCTTTTGCAAAGGGATGCTGCTGAAAGACCAAGGATGATGTTGATTGGCTCCAAGGATTGTCACTCAACTAGAGAATCTCAGAACTCAACTTGCAGCCATTAGAGGCACAAAGACAGAGTAGGAGGCTGGCCCAATCATGGAATTTTTTTTAAGATATATTCTTTATTTACCTTTCAAATGTTATCCCCTTTCCTGGTTCCCCCCTCCCCTGAAAATCCCATAAGCCATCTCCCCTTCCCCAGTCAACCCACCCCCGCTTCCCTGTCCTGGTATTCCTCTACACTATAGCATCAAGTCTTTCCAGGACCTAGGCCCTTTCCTCCCTTTGGTGTTAAACAAGACCATCCTCTGCTGCCTATGTGTCTGGAGCCATGGGTAACTCCATGTGTACTCTTTGGTTGAACGTTTTGTCCCTGGGAGTTCTGGGAGTACTGGGTGACTCATATTGTTGTTCCTCTTGTGGCACTGCAAATCCCTTCAGCTCCTTGGGTCCTTTCTCTAGCTCCCCCATTGGGGGCCCTGTATTCAGTTCAATGGCTGGCTGAGAGTGATCCCCTCTGTATTTATCATGCACTAGGAGAGTCTCCCAGGTGATAGCTATATCCAGCTCCAGTCAGCCAGCACTTGTGGGCATCCACAATAGTCCCTGGAAAATGTTCAGCACTCACAGGCACTATCGAAACTCACTGCTGCAGCCAAATGGCCATTAATGCCTGAGAGGAAGCAGAAAGCAGAGGCATGGAGATAAAAAAAAAATACACAACCATGAGAAATGCAACTGGAGCATGCAAAGGAGCCGCTGCAATGCATGTTTACCAGCCAGCAAGGCTGGGCAGACATTCACCAACCTGATTCTCCCATAGGAGAGCCACAGGTCTGCATAGCCTCCCCAGTTGGGGAAGCTTCCCAAGGCTCCTTTTGTAAGACTTTCAACGTACTTTCCCAACATTTAGCCTGAAGCTGAAATTCTCACAGGCTTACTTACTCTTGTCATCAAGATGATAAGAACAATTAAGAGTGTGGAAGCCCAAGCTCTTAATGTAGGAGAGAAAAGCCCAAACTAAGTAGAGTTGAAATCTCCCCAGAAAAAGAAATAGCATGAGAAAAAGAAATATTGTTTGTGCACTGCTGGAATTAAGACTGGTTTTCATAGTTCATTCAAAGAGGTGGACTGGTGTGGGTGAGCGAGGTCTACCTTTTCTGTCAGTGTGGAGCCTGAAAAGTTGCACTGAAGGATAAATGAGTGGTAGATACAAGAAGGCTTTAGTGAGTGCTAGAAAAGAAGAGAGGGGAAAGGAATATAACAGAACAAAAAAAAAACTGAGCTGATTATGAGTACATGAGACAGATGTGGACCATACCCTGCATGAGTAAAATCAAAACACTCAGCCCATCCGTCATCACCAAGATGCCTTCTGTCACAGGAAGGAGATCAGAGGACGAAATGACAGTAGCCCACCAGATTGACCTCCAATTTAATGAAAAAAACTGCAGGAAAGAGCTGCTGTCCCATACCATGTCGATAACAAAGTGACATGTGAAGCAATTGCAGTATTTGAAAGTGGAGGAGGTTCAAATATAAATGAAAATACCTACTTGAAACAAGGGCCATTGGTAGAATTTTCTAAACTGCACTGATCTTTGTCAGAAGGACAGGGCTTAAAAGCTACAGTGCTGAGGAAGTGGCAGCCAAGACTGCAGAGGCTCCTCCCTGCCAAACCCCACCTTCAGGATGTCACCATTTTATTTCTCGTTGTCTTTGCAGGTGTACAATCTCAAGCCCTGAAGACCACAAAGGGCCACTTCCTCGTGATTATATCAGCATGGAGATAATGGACAGACCACCATAGCCAGGGCATCTTCTCCCACAATAAGCTATCTATTTCACCAGAAGGCCCCTTCTTCATAATGCCATAATCTGGGCAGACATAGCTAAGGCATCCAAGGCAGGCCTCTTGGAGACACGAAGACTGTCCCATGTACAGAAACAAATGCTGTCCCTTCGCCATCCAGGATAAAGCTAGCACCCACCTCTACCAGGAAACTAGAAGACAATCTGCATCAATACATGCCCGGATCTCCTGGGGCAGCTGTGTTATTGGATCTGTTTTCCAAGGAGTATCTTGAAAAGGTAATAATAACAGTGACAGACAACCATCAGTTCCTTTTTCTCGTTCCCCCCCACCACCACTGCGGGAGTTATGAGCACTGTACTTCTTAATAATCATGTCATGAAACAGATACCATAGGAACTTAGGTCTTTAACATCATCCCATTGTTGATGACCTGAAGTCACCTCTGTGACCCTGAGCAATCCTTTGACTTTCTGTGATACAGAGTGGATTTCTGTGACAATTAGAGTTAGGAATCATACGTTTTAACCTGGTGTCTATCATTTAGAAAGAGTTCAGTAGATCAGAACCACTCATGTTCTATTACCCCAGCATGGAGGTATGACTGAGGTCTCCTGAGACCCCCTAAGTCAGAAACACAACCAGAAACAATGTCCTGTAGCTCTCTCCAGTCTGTCATGGAAACAACGTCAGAACACACAGAAGAGGAAGTTGGGTTGAAGGGGAGGATCTATGTCTAATATGACTTGAAAATAATGGAAACTATCCATGGTGCTCCTGGAAGCCACTGTGGTGTGAAGCTTGGACAGAGATTCTAAGGAGGATCAGTGACCCACCCTGAATTGTTCTGAATCTTGTCGTGAAGAACTGAAGGCCTCAAAGAAGTTCTTTCTGTCCCTAAATACAAAAGAAGTGGAGGCATTTGTCATCTCCATCGCAGAGGAGAAGACAGAACTATTCTCATTCACTTCCTTGGCCGCAGCACCTCGGGAAGCATAGTCCTCACCCATTACAGCCGAAGTCACACTGCAGGGGTGTCTTTAGAACAAACTTGTTTTCTTTCTCATTTCAAGAATGCTGGTGTTTGTGCTTCAAATGTGTGACGAATATTATTGAGCATGTGGACATTGCTTTTCCAAGGATATAACCAGACTCCACGGAGAAGAATATTAAAAACAGAACTCTACAGGCAGCTTTGAGCCCTGCACCGTTGTGACTTTGTATCTGATGCAAGTGATACTTGGAGCCTTTTAAAAGACACTCTCTTCACCTCCTCAGTGGGTTAAAGATTGAAATCTGGGACAGTCAAATAATGGGTTATCCTTACTTAAACACACAGAGTAAATTAGGTCTTTTAAAAAAAAAAACTGGTACCAACAATTAGGAATGCATACTTCCTGTTTCTAAGCAATTTCAGGTTTAATTAGGATTCTCTAAGCCCCATTTGTCTTAACAATTTGACAGCTCTGGCTTCCCCTTCTACACCCACTCTTCTCTTTATTCATGCTCTTTCCCCATTTGTAGTATTTTATTCCACACAAATGCCAGGAGGGAAAGGGAAGCCAGGAGCCAGCATGAGTGCAGATTGCACCGCTCTTTTCTTCCCTGGAACGCGCCACTTTCAAAGCACCTATGATAAAAGGTTATTTCCCCCTGACTGACAATGATCTCTAAGCTAATTATTAAAGTGTCTTACTAAAATGTGTGTGTTTGGGAAGCTTCCAAGAGAGGCCGCCTCGAAACTCCTTGGAGGAAGAATATGACATCACAGGGGTAATGCGCAGGAGAGCACCCGTTTGTCCGTTTAAATTAGCTTCATCATCCATAACAAGAGTTTAAAAGGCAGAAGAGCAAGAACCATGCATAATGCACTGTGCGTAATGCATAACGCACTGTGTCACGGTGCATAATAATCAGCCCAGCTCATTCCTGCCACCCAGCCTCCCAAGACTTCTAAATCTCTTCCAGTAAGCATTTTCTGAGAAAGGCTTTGATAAAAAATGCCATTTAGGGACTTTCAAATTTACAGCCAGGCAATTTGTCATCATTTAGAGGAGCAAGAGGAAGGAATACGGAATATCACACTCTCATCTCCCAAACCTCCCAGTAGCAAGAGCTTCTGGCTTCACTATGAAAGATCGCTTGCCTTCCTTAAGGGACTTCATGGAGGTGAGCCTGCCCTGCCTACTGGGTGAGTTATTCTTTTAAAAATAAGACAAAGTCTTTAGTCGCATATGTATATATAAAGTCAACCTGCTGGTCATTGCTAACCAGTGTGTGTGTGTGTGTGTGTGTGTGTGTGTGTGTGTGTTTAAAACTAACCGCTTGGGTTTGGCTAACCTATCTGGGGGCTTGTCCCCGGAAAAGGCAGAGTCTTCCTCTCTCAGTAGCCATTGGTTGCCTGAAGTTCTTGATCTAGGAGTGGTGCCTGGTGAGATTTCCCCTATCTACGTTGTGATGTCTCCTGGCATCATTGTGAAGAAATTTGAGAGAGAATGGGAGGCGCACAGGAAAAGTTGGAGCAGAGAGAGGGTGGAATAGAAATAAACAATGTAAATACAGTATTCGTGTGTGGCATTCTCAAAAAGAACAACAAAATGAACGCTTAAAGTCACTTAAGACATTTATCTAACTATTGTTTGAAGGCTCCTCACAACTTCGTAGAATATGCAGTTAGCCAAAGGCTTGCACATAAACTTCCAATGTTGTGTCATCAGCTAGTCTTCTGTCTTCAACTTTCACCAGAAGCTGGAGTGAAGACAGGAAACTATTGATATCTTTCAAGAAAAATAATATTTAGAATTTGTAATAAAATGTAAGAGAGTACTAACTGTCCATAAAATACCAGTGAACTCATAATGAAACGGGAGGTTCTTTGGAATGAGGCTTAGTTCATTTTAAATTGAGCATATCTTCATTTTATAAGGAAGAGATTTTTTCATAGGTTGAATAAGATTTAGTAAATCATTATCCATGGAGGTACAAAGTGAACTGAAGATCCCATGCCTGATAAGACATGCCTGGAGCAGACATCCAACCACTCGGGGCTTGAACTGAGAAAGACCATGGCCCCAGGCTAATTGTACATGAAAAGTCTAACAGATGACAGAAAGCTGAGTATTTGGAGACTTGTTAGAATGGGTTAACATGAGTGATTTAATTATTGAATGATTAATGAAGTCTAAAAGGCAAATTCAAGTGACCAGAAAAATTGTCTTTCAGCTAATTTAACATTTTGCTATAATTGAACACAGATCGCCTCAAACCACAGCTGTGGTTTGCACCCAGAGTGGAACACTTTGTAAACACATGAATCTCTCCCAGATAACAGGAGCAGGATGTGGTCACCCTCTGGACTTTCACCTCAGAAGGCACAGAGTCCCGGACAAACAAGGGCAACGTGAACAGCTGTGTGCATCTCCAGTAGCAGCAGTCCATTACCCACTCAGCCACGAATTAAGGAACACACAGCTAATGCCATGAAATTAGTAACTGTGGAAACTTCTAAGAAGAACATATACCACTGGGGAGGAACACTATGGGCTACATTGTTGGACTGCACCACGCAATTCACGGTGCATATATTGATCTGCATCGATTTATACAATGTGTATGTGTATACGTGTGTATGTGTGTGTGTATGTACCTTGCATGTCTGTGTATATGTGTATATGACTGTGTGTTCTTCTGTGTTGCATCTATGTGGGGGAGGTGTATGTTCATGCAGGTATGTGGAGGTCAGAGGGCAACCTTGAGTGGTGTTTCAGGAATGCTGCCCACCTTTCTGTCTGAGAAAGGGTCTCTCACTGGCCTGGAGCTCACTATAGAGCCACCAAGTGAACAGAATCCACCTTTTTTTGCCTCCTTAGCACTAGAATTGTAATTGTGCAGCACCATGTCCAGTATTTATTTTAACGTGAGTTCTGGGGATTGAACTCAGGTCCTCCTCATACTTGCAAAGCTATCATTTTACTGACTGGGTTATCCCATAACTGAATACAGCCACAAATGACATCAGTGCTGGGCTCTGCCAGGGAGGTCTCTAATTCCTCATAATGGCCCTCTCAGTCACACATTTGGCATGGTGAAATCACTAACTGGGAGTTGGGTCAGCTTGGTTTGTGAATTAGCTCTGTCCAAACCATGCTGAGTTTTCTGTTGTTGTTCTTGTTCTTGTTTTTATTTGTTTTGTTTTGTTTTTGAGATGGGGTCTTACTGCATAGCCCTGGAATTCTCTATGTAGTCCAGGCTGACCTTGAACTCAGAGAAATCATCTTGTATCTGCCTCCTAAGGGTTGGGAATAAAGGTGATTACTAGTGTTATCAGGCCTGCCATACTGGTTTTGGTTGTTGTTACTGTTTTGTTGGTTGGTTGGTTGGTTGGTTGGTTGGTTGGTTGGTTGGTTGGTTGGCTGGCTGGTTGGGTGGTTGGTTGGTTGGTTGGTTGGTTGGTTG
Source organism: Tokudaia tokunoshimensis (assembly GCA_036184795.1). NCBI lineage: Eukaryota > Metazoa > Chordata > Mammalia > Rodentia > Muridae > Tokudaia > Tokudaia tokunoshimensis. The sequence continues at coordinate 84,150,085 of BTHU01000015.1, forward strand.
GTTGGTTGGTTGGTTTGAGGGGGTTGTTTTGTTTTGGTTTCTGTTTTTTTGAGACAGGTTCCTCTGTGTGGCTGGCTTTCCTGGAACTCTCTGTGTAGACAAGGCTGGCCTCAAACTCAGAGATGCATCTGCCTCTATCTCTGGAATGCCATACTGTTTCTAAAGCAGTCAGTTATTATCCTTCATCTTCACCTCCCACTTGTCCCCAAACAAGAATAGACAATAGACTCCTAAGTCTCCTCCATTTCCATTGTCCATGGCTCTAGAAAATACAGGTCTTGATCCTCAAAGAGGGCTTCTCACCACAAAAATGATGCGGTGAGGTAGGAGGGTGACAAAGATCATATGTGCTAGGATAGGTGAGTGAAAACCTTGTTCATATGAACAGCAACCTAAAAGTGTCATGTATGCATAGTCATATGGGGTCAGAAGACAATCTTCCAGACTTTTTGTTTAAGATTGGGTCTCTCATTGTTTTGTTTTGTTTTAAATCACTAAAAACTCACTCCTGCTTCCCCTAGCTTTCATGACCCTAGAAAGTGATGTAGGAACTGCCAAGGAAGAAAGGCAATCTTCTGTCCTACCCAGCTATAAAGCCTATTCACCATAGCAATGACTAGCCTGGAAAGATATCACCAGTGGTGTGATGCTGGCATTTGGCACTTTTATCTTGGGAGTAAGTAACAGCTGTCTAATTTGACTTAAGATCTGCTCAGTGGGAAAGAGTTCATGTCTGGTTCTACCCCCAGCTGGAATTGCCACAAACCCTAGAAAAGAACCTACTACTGCCATTTTCCTAAACCAATAGAATTCTAACTGTATTCTAAATACTTATCCTTTATACCCACTGAAAGTGTAGCTCTTGTCCTTTATCAAGAAGCTTCTTTCTATACCAGATGGAAAGTATTACAGAAAGCCACAAGTGGTCAAATGAGGGAATAACAGTCCTTGGGTGCACAATCCCATTTGATACCCCAGCAATGCAATCCCTACACCTAAGGCTTAGAGAACATCTTGGCAGAGGGGTGGGAAGATTGTAATAGCCAGAGGACCAAGATAGTTGATACTGTTTTCTAGAAATGACAGGGAAGCTGTACCCTCGAAATTGCAACAATATGGTTCTCCTATACCAGATCTGCATAATGACACCAGTTGACATGGCAGCCAATATGGATGGTAAAATCTCTTATAGCTCCACTCCTATATGAGGAGTTACAGGCAACCAATGACTGCTGAGTAAAAAAAGAATAAATTTTCACCAGTGACAAGCTCGTTGGTAATTTATCCAACTCCAAGTGGTCAGCACTAAATACATGTACATTACAAGCAAGATTAAATGGACTCACCAAAGTGTGTGTGTGTGTGTGTGTGTGTGTAAGAAAAAGGGGAGGTAGTGATATAAATACAGTATCCATCTATGCAACTCTAATTTGTTTTTAATTTTAAGTTGGTGCTGTAGTGTGAAACAGATCAGTATGATAGCTGTCTTACTATTGGTTTAGGAAATGGGAAGCACTCAGAAGCCCAAGGTGGATGAAAGGAAAGAGTCAACCAAGGCCACTCCACACTGAATGTCTCCATCCTCTGTTAACATATTGGACTGAGGCTTTGCAGTCTGGGATTGGGAAATCTTGCTTCCTTGAAGGAAGGAGGTTTCAAGTAGAGGAAGAAAGAGGCCCACCCACTACACAGCTCTCCCTAGGCCATGGTGAAAACCTGGCTGAGGGTAAGCATAAAAGCCATGTGTAGGGTTATGGCAGTCAGACTAGAGGGTGGCAGGGAGCGGGGTGGAAGCAAAGAGATGGGCAGACTCTGGGAACAAAGAGTCACTCAGACATGCTGGCAGTTTAAATACAAGATGTCAACATGTACAGAAGGAACTGGAGATCATGGGAGGTGATAACAGCCAGAGTCACAAAGGCAGGTGGACCAGTTGGTTACTGGTTATAAGACAGTATAAGAGCTTAGAAGAGAAAAGGGATTATTTTAGCTTGCAGTTCCAGAGAGGAGAAGTGCAGAGTAATGGGGAAGGCATGGGGGCATGAGGCTGGCCTGTCAGTCATACAGAAGAGAGATGGGGGTGTGAGGGGAGAAGAGAAGAGAAAGCCAGGTAACAGGAAATGGGTCAAGGTACAAACATTCAAAGCCCACCCTCACTGACATACTTCCTCCAGCTAGGTTCCACTTCCTACAGGTTCCATAGCCTTCCCAAACAGCACCAATAACCAAGGACTAACTGTTCACATGCATGAGTCTACTGGGGACATTTTCCATTTATACCATGACATCGGGTATAGGATGCTTCCTTTTGTATGTGGAATCTAGAAGAAAGAAAGGCATGAAAGTAAGAAGACTATTAAGGGGTGCAAAGAGGGAGAAAGAGAAGAAAAGGGGATATGAGAAAGTGTGACAGAGTAATAAGTGTGATCTAAGTACAGTGTAACATAGAAATGCCATCATCAAGCATGTCAGTTTGCATGATTGACATATGCTAATTCAAATAAAAGGGGCGGAGCAAGGGAAATAGTAGGATGGCTCCAGAACTTCCTAGTGAAGTGCATTTGGGGATCTGGAGGGTCTGGATCAAAACTTAATGGGAAAGATGAGGGCAGATTTGAGCAGGGCAGTCATCTCAGATTCATTCATTCATTCATGTGAGGTCTGGGCCTACCTGGAGTGATATAGGAAGGAAGGAAAGGAGCTGAGCCTAGGGACATCACATTTAGAGTCCTATGGAGAATGAGTTGCTAGGGAGATCAAAGAGAAGTCACAGAGCATAGCACCCAGGACCCAAGGGGAGATGTCCCAGAAAAGAGGAGTGAGCCACTCCAGAGGGAGCACAGTTAAAACTAAAACAAGGTCACTGGGATATTTGCAAGAATATCTCCAATGAAGTGGTAAAGATGGCTAAACACACAGCCAGGACTGAAAGCAAGGGCAGAAAATGAGTCAAATTGGCCTCAAACTGCATGCCAATGTCTTGTCTGCAACGAGGGAAACAGAGACGAGGGTATGGTTGCCACCATGACGTACAAGGATGTGATCTACAAGGCTGGGTTCAGATGACTCTTTATTTGCTATGCAAGCAATAGAGTGTGGAGCAGGGCTACACTTCCCTCAGTAACAGAGGGAGCCTTTGCCAGGGATTCTCACCAGTGTAAGCTTAAAGAGCACCATGTATACATCTGTTTCTTATAAAAAGGCATCAGAGAAATAAATGAGCAAAATGTGTTGCGGGGTGCTCGGTCTCTATTTCTTCTGTTCCACGTAGAGAGATGTTGATGTTGGGTGGCACGGGGGCAGGGGGGATGCAGGGTCAAGGGTGAGGTCGGTAGGGGGCAGGGGGTTAAGGGTGAGGTCATACTCTGAAAGGCAAGGTTCTTGGGGTATGAAAGATAAAAGATGCTGACTGTGCTGTCAGTTTGGACTTTGATAAGGGCAAAGCTTATGTCTATAACCTTATGTGGCAAGGTAGTGTGGGTGATACTGCAGCATGGGGCCTGCATTTAAGGTTTAATCTTAAATGTTGCCTTGTATTGATTAACATTAGAAGAGCATCAAGTGGTTTGCTAGCTCATCCTCTTGCTTCTCTGCTCTCATAGGTAAGTCCCCACCCACACAGTCCACTGACAATTGGGCCAGGTGTGTGTGTGTGTGCGCACACATATTCAGCTCTCTGCTATCCTGAGGAGTTTATTCAGTCCAGCAGCAAACCAATCACATCTTCCCAAGGCAATCAAGTAGAATCTCCTCTTATAAGTATGAAGACTGCTTCCCCTGGTTGTTACACTGATCCTGTGTGAAGACTCATATATCATCCTGTGTAGTATGACTGAATTCTCTTTGCACTGGCTGGGAGGTCGGGAGGCTAAACTACTGCACAATTCACCTGGCTTGTGTTGCGTTCAGTGTCCATCACCCCTGCATCAAATCCCTCTTTTCCCAGTGGCTTGAAAGGCTGACCACAGAGTAAGTATGGGTGCTTATGAATGAGAAACTGAGAAGGAACACCTGTGCACACTGGGGCAGCCCCAAGGTCTTCTAGTTCTTCTGACTTCTCAGTAAATGGAAGGAGGTCATTGGTTGAGAATCTGAGTCAGACAGGGACTCTGAGGTCCTGGGAGGAAGGAGTTCTTGGGAAATAAATCTTAGGAGGAAGAAGATCTGGAGGGGCAAGGGGGGGGCCTGAGGAGATGGGAGGAGGTCTGAGGAGGGAGGCGGTCTAGGGATGTCAGAGGGGATCTGGAGAGGTAAAGAGGTGTGACGTCATCTTTTTACAAAATGGATCCAACACAGTGGAACTGAGGGCATAATGAATGAAGGCTCACTTCAGCTCTGTGATCATCCTTAGTGACCTGGGGGAAATGAACAGTGGCAGGTGGGCTGACATGGTTACCTAGTGGGTTTTAGACTTCTGAGACACAGGGATTCAGAGACTGAGCACCTTCTGAATCTAGAGGGGCCGCAAGTCAAAACCACCTGGCTGACAGATTAGTATTTTCTACTGTAATTGGGAAGCTTCATTTTTAGTCAAACACCACAGAAATGGATAGATGAACATGCAAACGTTCTTGTGGCATGCATTATCTTGTTGGAATATAGACGTGATATGGGCTCAGTGGAATGGGGCATGTAGCATGCCATTGGCAGTACTCTAGAGACTGAACAGTCTACCTCAAGGATAAGGTGACTGTTAGAAATGCTGTGATCAAAACTAATCCTGAGGGCTAAGAATGAGGCTTTATTGGGAGAGTGTTTGTCTAACATGCACAAAGCCCTGGCTCTGTACACCATAAAAAAGGCTGTAATTGTGGGTATCTGGGGATGAGAGAGAAAAGATCAGAAGTTTGAGATCATACTTAGGTATGTAACAAGTCTGAGGCCAGCCAAGGCTCCATGACATGCTGTCTCAAAACCGAAAGACAACAAAACCCCTAAGTCTCCCCAGTCATGCCCGTATCACGTTACTTTCTTCTAGCACTTCCCTCCAAGGAAACACAGAAGCAATCTGAATATTTGCATCCACTATCCCAGCTTCTGGCATAGAATATCTCCAGCTCTCTGGGTGAATGTTGCCACTTGATGTAGCATGTGTACTTCATAACCAGTGTCACTGCTAGGAGCTCATTGCTTCACAAGTGTCAAGTATAAACACAAATCTGGTTATGGGATTAAACCTCCCAGGTTCAAAGTCTGCCTCTATCAGCTGCAACATCTCTGGCTTTGGGATAGTCACTTCACCTCAGTGTCTTGGTTTCCTCTGAATGTCAAATGAAGATAACTCTAACAAGCACTCAAGACCTGTTTTGCAATCACTTATAAGATAAAATGAGACTAGCACAGTTCCCAGGACACAGACAAAAGTTACCAATTATGATAAACAGGTTCACCCAACATATTAGACAGTTATTAAAAAGTGACTATAAATGTCACCATAGCTATAAGTTTCTCATCGCTTAGCCTATAGAAAGGAAATTAAGTTGCCTTTAAGCTGTCTGCCATTTGGCTCTTTTAGGAACTGATTCCCAAGGTGCATGAGATGTCTAAGACTCCCAAGGTGAGGGGTAGGGGTACAGTGCACAACTTCCATAGGAACACTGTGCTAACCAGCTCCACAAATTGTGTGTCACAGAGAGAGGATACCCAGAGCAAAAGCCACACTCTACCACCTTGAAATCAACAGCTAAGACAAGGTAACACCTAGGGGAAGTTGGTGCAACCATCACCCATGGATGGATACATGTGCATGTGAGTGTGCACACACACACACACATACACACACACACACACACACACACATGCACAATTATGCACATATACACAGGCACACATTACTGTTATTAGGGGAACTTCCATCTGAGTTGAATACATGAGAATCCCTAAGTGGTGTTTTCTAAACTCTTCAAGACATCTGTCCTACATATCTTTCACTAAGACACTTAGACAATGGCACTGTGGGAGGACTCAGACATGTCTTAGCAAACCAAACTGTGCTTTCTTCTGATGAGACACCACTAAAAATACATCCCCATCTAATTTTGGTCTCCGATTCAAAATTTACTAAATGTTTTGATTCTAACATTTTTGGCATTGAGAAAATTGATGTCTTGTTCAGAACATCTGAAATGCAAAGTACTTAGAGACAGAGGCGTTGAGCTTGGTGTTGGAAAGACCCTGGCAGGTAGAATGGATGTGATATAAATCTCAATCCTGTCCAGTCTCAGGACACAGAACCGTGAGGTATTTTACCACAGCACGGATAGAAGTCCATTAGCCTCCCCCTTAGTTGCCAAACTTAAACAAGTGAATGGGTGATAAGGAAAAAAATAAACGAATTTTCCATATGTTTATAACGAGTTCAAAGTCAATATCTCACTTGCTCAACATGACTCTTAATTGCTCAGCTTGAAAGCAAATCTCACATAGCCATCTGCAGCATAAAAGCTGCAAAGACATCAAAGTGGCTTGATTCAAGAGTCAAACAAATGTGTTGTGAAGAACGTAAAAGCTACACTACCAAACATACCATATCACCTGGGCTCGGAATGTTTCCCTGGAACTACCGGTGAGCAGCCTGAGATTGGGCTCTAATGTCATACACCCGGTTTCACCCTCTGTGAAAGCATGAAGAAGACTGTCTCGCAATGAAGATGCCAGGAGTCAGGACCCTCACCCTGCTGTTTGGCAACTGTGCAATAGTCAGCCCCTATGTAATCACACCTGCTTTACTGTTTAATGGCAGCACCTATATTAAAGCTTTGGGTATCCTAGGAAACACTCTGCATAAGGTGTTACCTTAAAGTAGCCCCTCCATTCTGGTGATGTAAATCTCAGCTACTGGCAACTGTCACTAGCAGAGTGGTCAGGGCCAGCCACAGCTGGTGTCATGGTCACTGAAACACCTTCATTCAAGGCTCCTCATGTTCTCATCCCTTCATTTGGGAGGAAGGGAAGAATTGTAAGGCATCTTTCTTCAAACAAAGCTAAGAGATTTTAATGACCCTGAACGATATCTTGTAACTTTCATTAGCAGCGAGTACTCAGTACTCTCTTTTCTCTTTCTCTGTCTCTGCCTCTCTGTCTGTCTCTGTCTGTCTCTCTGTCTGTTTTCTTCCTCTATCTCTGTCTGTCTGTCTGTCTGTCTGTTTCTCTCTCTCTCTCTCTTTCTCTCTCTCTCTCTCTCTCTCTCTCTCTCTCTCTCTCTCTCTCTCTCTCTCACACACACACACACACACACACAGTGAGTGTTGCCACATGTGAGTGCACACACATGCACAAGCACACATGTGTGGTGCTTGTGTAAACATTTCCCTGTGTGTGCACGTGTGCATAAGTGTATAGAGTCCAGAGGTTCATTTCAGGTGACATCCCCTATCAATCTCCACCTTACTTTTTGAGACAGAGTCTCTCCTGGAACCTAGAATTCACAATTCAACCAAGCTGTCTGGCCAGTAGGATCCAGATATCTATTCTCTCTGGGTTCCTAGAGCTGTGGTTACAGATGCACCCTGCCACACATGGCTTTGTGTGTGTGTGTGTGTGTGTGTGTGTGTGTGTGTGTGTGTGTGTGTCTGCTAAGGATTTGAACTCAGGTCCTCAACATTGCATAGGAAGGCACGTGTTTTATTGAATGAGCCCCCTCTCCAGCACTACCCAGGCATTTTCTACATGTACTTTCATTAGCTCATTGATTCTGGTACCCAGTGATTCTCAAAATAATGTAAGCAACATCAAGGGGAGTCAGTGTCTACTCTGAAATGAAAGACAGCACAATGCCAGTCAAACAAAACCACATGTACACTTTGAGAGGGGAAAAAACACAAAGACAAACCTCTTGATAATTCCAAACACATCCATGGTAGCCAAATTAAGCAGTGGCAGAGGGCAATGGTAAGGCAGGACATGAAGAAAAATATGAAATTCTTCCAACTACACAAGGAGCTGAAACCTCTACCCATCTGTTTCCTCTCCCTGTCTCCTAAGCATTTCCCATTTTCTTATGCATTTTACCTTCACAAACCTCAGTACCCTCTCATCCAATGATAAACTCATGAAGAAACAAACCCAATTTATGAGCTTTGTCAGGGCACCAGCACCCTAAGCTGTCTTGTTACAGAAGCAGAGTCAAATGATGGGGGATGTCAGAGAAGACCCCTCTCGGGGCTACATAGACCTGGGCAGATGCCAGGTAACAGCAGCAGCAAAGAAGGGGAACTCATCCAGAGTGCTGACTGAATACACCTTCTGCACCATGCACCATGCACCATGCAGCTCCCACTGAGTGCAGTTGCTTTTGCTTCTAGCACAGTCCACTTTGACTGTCTCCAAGTAATTAATACTTTCTATCTAGGGTTTACTTGTTTCTGGAAGCTTCTCCACCCTGGCCTCTGCCTAAGCAACCAGATGACATTAATATCCTGCCCCGAATACCAGATGACGACAAGACTCATGGAGCTTTGAAAACACAATCCAAAGTCCCCAGCAAGGGCAGGCCTGTACCAAGCAGGCAGAACTGAGTACTCTAGAAAAAAAGGTAGCCAGATGAAGGAAAATGCATTCTGAGTGGTTAGCACACAGGGTTAATCAAATTATAATTTAATCATCTGATCAAACACAAATTAGCATAATCACTTGAAAAAAAGAAATGGCTGGCAGAATCCAGGCATTCCTCCAGGATCCCTGTCCTTAACGATGTAAAGAAGAACATGAATTTGGTTTATTTTTTTAATTACAAAATCATAGTAAACAATGGGTAATGGATACAAACCACATGAGCTGCGATTTCGGTCACTGAGAAACGATAACTGAGCTTTCATTGAGAATACCTTTCTTTCTCCTTCCAAGATTATTCTAGAAAGGTCTTGACATAAAACTGGGGTCAAACAGACATAGAGAGTGCATCTGGAATCCCAGACTCAGGATGTGAAGGCAGGAGGATCAGGAGCTCAAGGTCATCCTCATTACACAGAGAACTCCAAGCAAACACGGGACAGATAAGATGCTGCCTCACGTTAAATAAATAATTATGTTATTGTAGCAAGGCTCTAGCCTAATGTGCAGGGTCTCAGTGCTGGTGTTAACAATAATTTGGACAAGATCATCCTTTGTCATCAGGGACATCCTGAATATCACAGGATGCTGAGCAGTATCTCTAGTTTCCACCCCTGCATATCAACTTCCCTGTGCCCATCCAGACCTGGGAAAACCAAGCATTTCCAACATCCCCATGGGGCTTGGGGTTAAACTAAAAACCAGAACATGAGAGCATACTTTCCTTAAAAATAACCAAGTCAAGGGAATGAGTGCTGTGTTTACTTACTGCCACCCGCCCCCAAAACAAGGAACCCACAGTAAAAGTTCATGAAGTCCACTTTATATCATGGGTCTTTTTGAAGCTCCACCATAACTGAAGAGCCCGTGCCCTGAACTTCAGAAAAATCAGGTCACTCATGGCCAGTCCCCCTTGCCCACTGGCTGATGGAGGCATATCAGTTTTCTAGGAGCACCTGAGGGTAGTGCACAGGCTAAATGGTCATGACACAATGCTCTCAGACAGCAATAGGACCCTAGTGAGTGAGAGAGGACAGCCATGTCTCCACTTCCCGGTAGGGGAACGGATCACCCTGAATTTAGATAAGTATGGAGTCTGCAAAGGCCTCCGGGCTCCTGAGGAAACACTGCCATCTTCTTACCACACTCCCCTTGTACAAGGAAGCTCTCATGGCTTTCTCCATCACCCAAGGAAGGAGAGTGGAAGAGACAGTCTCTCTGTAACTTGCACATGCATAGTTCTCCCTTCTAACAGGTATGTCATGGGGTCACACACCTCCAGCACCCTGCCTTCTACTGGTGGGATGAGTCCTAGGGACATTCATTTACACTAAAAGGTGGTAGAAGGCCCAGGAAGAACTGTTGGACTCTCAGTAAACTACGTAGGAAGCATTTTCTAAGGTTTGAGTTGATTTGTTTTAAACTGAGTCGTAGAGTGTCTCACTTTTATATTCTTTCCAAAAAGTGTCTCCCTGTTTACGATGACTCCTGGGTCTCTCACAGGTTATTAAGACTGGTGATGGAGATATGTATGCCTTTTAATGAAAGAGAGATGAGAAAGGCTGACCCAATGCACTAGGAACTGCCAAAAAGAACAATGTGTGCCGTACCATGCACGCTTCAAAGTTCCTAACTGGAGAGGACCTGGTGTTATTTTAAACAGCATCGTCCCCCACAAATTCCCTCAGAGCTCTAGACTCCTGAACATGATCTTCTCTATCAAAAAAAATTAAGGACACAGAGAGATTCAGGAGCCTGTTGTTGCAGAGAGCCTGGTGCTGGCCAACTCTCACAATGATGAGTAAGCAGAAATGACAAGCCTTCAGCTCCCAAAGCCTTTTGTCCATTTCTCTGAAGCTCCAACTAACAACAGCTGCCCTGAAGAGTCATTTCTGCCGTGACTCACAATAAAATGGCCAATGGATTAGAACATAAAACTCTTTAAAATGTCAAGAAGGGAAAGGTTATTTTTAATAATATCTAAAATAAGATCTCAGGACAAAAAAAAATGGTATTTTTATAGGTTCTGAATTTAGGCCTTTCTCCAGCACACATTTGAGTCTATTTTAGTTAAAAAAAAATCAAGGACACAGTATTTTGGAAAGATAATTCCACCACCAGTCAATGCCCTCAATTTTATCATACATGTGGCAAGGTATACAGTGAGTGACAAGAGTCCCCTCATGTGTTATTTTCTCTTCTCTGACAACGCAGTGGATGGTTCATGCATTGGACAGTAGATGCAGTTAACTTGATCACTTGTCTATAAGAAAGAAGTAGACACCAAGAGATTTCAATAGCAAAAATGACCCCAAGTCCCTGCTGTCTTGCTTTGTGATGAGCTTGTGCACAGACACTGGGCTACAGGCATAGATAACATTCCTAGGGCAGCCTAGAAACATCATCTCTAACTATAAGTACAGCCGTTTCCCTGCCTGGTCTTTTCCAATCTGGTTCATCATCTAGCTTGTTCAATATGGCAACCTAAATAGGCTCCTACTCTCAATCTCTTGTTTTGTACAAAACAAAACAAAACAAAACAAACAAAAATAAAATTGTGGCTATCTTTAGGCTCCAAGGGGCTTCTCTGCTGGGCTTCTAGATGCTAATAAAAAAGGAATCAGGATAATACAGCTGGGTCAAATCCACCAGCAAAGCTTCTGCTAGCAATAAAACAAAGCATCAAATATACCAGAGAAAGAATTTTGTAGATCAAAGGGATTGATCAATCATAGCTAAGGGACAGGTAGAAAGATGACAGATATATGGATGAATGGCTAGATGATAGATAGATAGATAGATAGATAGATAGATAGATAGATAGATAGATAGATAGACAGACAGACAGATAGACGATAGGTACAGAGATGATGGATGACAGATATAATGATGGATGATAGATGAATAAATGAATAGGTGGATAGATAGATGATAGATAAGCAGGCAGAAAGATGATTGATTAGATAATAGATGAATGATAAATAAAAAATAGGTAGTAGATAAATGATAGACAATGACCAAAAAAATGACAGATGAATAGATGATAAGTATATAGCAGATAGATGGCAGATAGATAGATAGATAGATAGATAGATAGATAGATAGATAGATAGATAAAGGTGATTAATAGTTAAAAGCTAGATGATAGACAATTATATAAAGATAAATGGTAGAAGGACATGATAGATAGCTAGACAAATATATTATAGATTATAGGTAAGTGATCAATAACACATAATAGATAAATGATAGGCAGCTAGATAATCAATAGAAGATAGACAATGACAGAAATATGAATAATATCTGGGCAGATGATATGCAGACAGATGATTGAAACAGATAATAAATGATTGAGGGTTGATAGTAACAGATCAGTGATAGATAATGGATAGATAGTAGACAATGATAGATACATGTACAATTCTCGAGTTTCTGCCTCTACATTAGGAGTGATCCTAGAGAGATTACATTTACTCTGAGTTTTTCCCACCACCTGCTCATATTGATGTAGAATTGATGAAGCCCTAGCCCTTCATATATATTACATAAAGATCCAATAAATCATTACCCCATGGCAAGCTGCACACCAATGCTTGCAGTGCACTAGAAACTACTTGGATAACTTTCTAGCCAATATCTGTTATCCCCACCTCAATCAGAAACTAGGCAAACCCTTCTCTAGTACATATTTTAGCAAAGGTGTGCAGTGAGCCACTTAGATCAAAACATCCAGAGACATACATTCCCTAGACGACAGAATCAGACTCTTTAGGGAAAGAATTTGGCCACTATATAAGAAACTATATCATCTGTAACTTAAGGTGCACCCTTCGGGGGTGGAGAAAAACAACAAAGTGCTGATCAAAAGCAGAAACACAGGTTCTTTCCAACTTAGAGACATCCAGCACTGAGCTTCCCAAGGAAGTCTCTAGATCAGGAAAATCTCATAGGAAACCTCCTGTCTTCTTCTCTGTTCTCACTGGCCTACCTACACAGGTAACCTGGGCCTTACCTTGGAAATCCAGAGAAGGGAACATTCATTAAAGTCCAGTTGAAGGTGAGTATTGGCTATTGTTTCCTCCACTTCCACAGACCTCTTACCTGGCATAGGGGACAGACAGGTTTGCAGCTATCCTAATATATTAGCCCCTTTCTCCATAACCTCTCTTCATTGCTGGTTTTTCCTCTCAACTTCTACTTCCATTTTCTCTGGGCATCTTATACTACTAAAGCCTATAGAACATTCTAGTCTAGCCCTCCCACCCTTCAGTATGGAATGGTATAGGTGTTTGGGGTGGAGGGGGAAAATGTGGGACTTCTTGTGACTAGACATACCAATGGGATTGTGGCTCTGCTGTGAGATCCCAGAGGACAAATGAACCAACCCCCAAGCAAAGCATAATACCTAAACCAATATCAAGATCATCTCTAGGTCAGTATCTTTCTCCCCAAATTATTCCAAGGATTTCAAATCAAGACTATTCTAAACAGTTGCCAACAAAGTCAGAAGCTATTGGTCTTGCACTATCATACAAGCACTTACGTAACTTCCCGTATCACTCAAGATACCAGACAGACTGCCAATCTAACCACCCTGTGGAAGAAGAGTCTCAGACCTTTGAAAGCACTTTGTGTCTTTTTTATTTCCCTTTCACTAGACAAAGAAGTGAATAAATGAGTTTCTTTGCTGGAACTAGCAAAGGCATTCTAGTTTCACTTCCTATTGTTGTGATAAAACGCCTTTACAACAACAACCTTAAGAGAGAAAGGGTTGAGGCTACAGAAGTGACTTAGCAGTTCAGAGCACTGGCTGGTCTTGCAGAGCACCCCCAACGCAGCTCACAACTGTTAATAGCTCCATTGCAAGGAATGTGAGCTGGTCTCCATGGACACCACACACATGGTGTACATGCATACGTTCAGGAAAATACTCATAAAGTGAAAAATAAATATTTCTATAAAGAAAGAAGAGATTTTTTATTCAGCGTATAATTCCGGATTACAGTCCATCATTTCTGAGAGACATCATGGCAGGACTGTGAGCCAGTTACTCACATCCACAGCCCAGAGCAGAGAAAGCATGCGTGCTTACTGCTCAGGTCACCTTCTCAACTCTCAGTCCAAGATCCAGATTTGGGAATGGTAGTGTTCACACAGGGCTCAGAATCCCCACATTAATTAACATTATCAAGACAATCTCCCACAGACATGCCCACAGGGCAAACCGATCTAGACAGTCCTCATTAAGACTCTTCTACATGATTCTAGATTGTGCCAAGTTGACAAAATTAACCTGCACCCACATTTTAGGTATTTCCTTTTCATTAGCAAAGAAATAGATGAATTAAATTTACAGGAGTGGCCCCAGTAAGAGGTTAGACCTGGTGAAGGAGCTTCTTCTGCATGCTATGTAGCTTCCTACTTTGCCAGGTTCCCCAGTTGTCGGGTCTCCAGTTCCTTCCTGAATTCTCAAAAAATCAAATATCACAGCATTGTTACGTACGTGTAGCCCAGCTTCTACACATCACTTATTAAAATGCTCTGCAGCCGATATTAAGAAATAAACACTGTAATTAAGCAGCCTGGGATTTGGGGTTTTCAGTATCCTAGGGGAACCCTAGATCAACTCACACCACAGCAGGGTGACTATGGAGAAAAGAAACGAATCTGGAGTTTCCTCAGGAGAAATATGTTTACTTAATGTGCAGTCTCCACACTATTGCCAGAGAAATAGGCTCTGTTCAGAGGAGGCAGTGGCCCCCTCACCTCCATCTCTACCTGCCTCTGTGTTAGAATAAAGTCAGAGACAATTTCCCATAGTAACACAGTTCACACAGAGCCCCCACCCCCACCCCCGTCCCGCAAAGAATCAAAGTTTCAGACACTCAACACAAACAGGAATCAAAGGCACAAGTCTCCACCACTAAAGGAATCCACCTCACTGGTGTGAGCCATCTACACTGGATGCAACCCCAGGAAAAACCCGACCAACATGACAACCCATGGGTGATCAATGGAAGGAAGGGACAGCACCATGTTGTTTCTTCACAGAAGCATCTGGCATGGAAGAATTCAGAGATCTGACGAACTGACGGCTGACTAAATGGCAAAGAACACAAATGAATTGTTTACATTCTACACACACACACACACACACACACACACAATCCCCAAAACAGGATAAATGCTGTTTTCCATTTCTCCATTAATATTAAAAGAGTCAAGGGCGGCAGGAGTCAAAATCAGTGGTCACTCTGCTTCTCCTGCCTCTCCAATATGTGTTCTAGACAGTCTAGAGAGATATGGTCTGTGTGAAGTTACCAGGTTACTGTGTGTACGTGCTTGTGTGCTTGTGTAAGTGCCAGAGGACCAAGGACAACCTTAGGCGTCATCCTTGGGAATGCAGCCACCTCCTCTGAACTTGGAGTTCACCAATTACAAGCCGTGTATCCCTGCACCTAGCATTTCATGGGTTTGGGGGTGAACTCAGT
The DNA here is from genome assembly GCA_036184795.1 of Tokudaia tokunoshimensis. Taxonomy (NCBI): domain Eukaryota; kingdom Metazoa; phylum Chordata; class Mammalia; order Rodentia; family Muridae; genus Tokudaia; species Tokudaia tokunoshimensis. The sequence goes on from BTHU01000015.1 coordinate 84,165,126, forward strand.
TCCTCATGCTTGCAAACGGGGTGTTATGCTGGCAACCATCTCCTCAACCCCATATTTTTGTTTCTGTTTTCTAAAATATGCTTTAACTTGGATATACTTAAGAGACTTAGAAGACAGAATGCTTAGTGAAATAAGCCAGGCATGGAAGGGAAAATAATCATGCGTGGACTATAAAATTTTTTTTAAAAAAAAGGACTCTTGTATCTAAGAAGTGTGTTCCTTTCTTCTTGCTCAATAACATTTATGTCAATCACACTGCCTGTCGCTGTGTCTCCTGCCCTATCAGGTCTGACCAATTAGAAGTGTGTATATACCAATTTAAATCTCCAGAATTTAATAACAGGTTAGCAAGGAGGACCCTACGACAATAACAAGATCCTCACTGTAAACCCTTCTCTCTCTCTTGGTAATTGCTGTTCTCTGGAAGTGCGTGTTGATTCCATCCCTGTGGTGTTCTGCTGTGGAGTCTCTAGGGGAGACCATGCTTATTGTGGCATAAATATCAGTGGCAGCACGGCAAAGGCAATGTCTTCCCTGAGCCTCCAGGCTCGGACTCACGTGAGTTTGTTCTCAAGTCTAGGGATGATGTAACATGGACTGATCTGCCAGAATGTTCTGTAGAGTCAGGCGCCGCTTCTGAATATTTCCATGGGGGTGATGTGCTTTGTCTCTTTGACTGAGTTCAGTATGGAGCCAGGAACATGGGAGAGCCCTCGTTTAGAGTGGAGGCAATCCTTCGGTCTCCGTATATTTCTTTCAGGTTCTCTGCCCCTGTATTTCCAACTGGCTTTCTATAAATAGGACCTGCTTGCTCACTCTTAAATCTTACTCACTGCCTTCTGAAGGGGAAAAAAAAACTTAAATGTAGGTAAGATTCATCAATCCCTGTCACTCCATCTCTCTCTGTCATCTCTTATCTCGTCAGACACCTACCTATTCAGCTGGTTCCGTCCTTTTTCTACTAAGTGGCTTCCATATTTATATATTTACATAATCTAAGAGAGTTTATCACCCAATGTTGATCAACACAGAATAAATGCTGATCTTCAAAAAACCAAAAGAAGTAGACTGTAATCTTTACAACATTAGATCCTTATATGCAACACTGGGATTCTTAACAATGATTAAAATACAATCTTTCCATGTTACTCTGATGAAATGCCAACTTTATATTCAACTCTGCTGCAAAAATTAGATATCGACAAGAGACCTGTAGCCATTCGATACTTACAAAAATAGGAGCATGACTTTATAGATGTGATTAAGGCTTTAAAACTTAAAAGTCTTGAGTATTATTATTATCATATTTATTTATTTATTTATTTATTTATTTCTCAGGAGTTGCTGTTAAATATCAGATTGGGAGAATCCAAATCTTGTCAATGGAGAACGAGGATTCCCAGGTTTAGATAAAATCACTGGTTGAGAGACCATCCCCACTGCACCCCAAGAAGGGCACCTGGGGATATCAGAGCAGGCTGTGTCTCCACATGTGAGTCACTTTTGTAAGACAGCACACACCACAGTCATTTGTAGAGCACAAGCGCTTCTCCAGCCAGAGGCCAGCTGCCTGTCAGAAGGCAGAGGCAGGCTGAGGGAAGCTGCCAGCTGCTCCCCCACCCTTTTTATGCAGCTGAGGCAGAGGTTGGAGGGAAGAGAGCAAACTGGGTGAAGAACTCAGGGCGGAAAGGAAGCTAGAAAGAAGTCAGAGAGCGGAGTGAAGAGGAAAGGCTTGTATGGGGTGGAAGGTTATGCCTCACTTTTCTCTCTCACTCTTTTATTTCCACCCAGACTTTCACATGCTTTGCTTTGTGCAAAGGACACACTTGGTCACAGTAGACATCTCAGCTTGTGCACTGTAGCATCTATTGAGACTGAATCGCTTCTCAGGTAACCCTCAAATTGACAAGCTATAGATTTCCCTGAAGCCATCAGAGCACAAGGCTTTTGGGAAGGATAATGGAGGCTGAACCCAGCCCTCTGGGCATCTGGGCAGAAGCTTTCTGGCCTTTGAACTAATGTCAGGGATCTGCCCTTCCCATTGGCTCTTCTTTCCTGCAGCCCAGGTAGAGAGCTTGCTGCCTGCAGAAGGCACTCTGGTGCATGCATACACCACAGGGCTGCCGGAATCTTCATTCTCGCCAAGCATTTAGCAAAGGAAATACAACTTTGAATTAGCTTACGTTTTCAAAACATTAAGGACCGTGAATATAGTTGATGTGGGGGTGGGGATGGGGGCGGGGGTGAGAGGACAGACAGAGGTGAGCTGAGAATTTCTGCACCTAGATTCCCCAGAACATGAAGAGTTAAGGCTGGTCCAGAGGAACAGGTGCTGCCCAATTTGCCTGGCATGGTGGGGGCGCGGCTCCAGGCCCCCAGAGTCTTGCAGCCACAGCTGCGGGAGATTGACGGACTGCGGACAAGAAGCACGCCAGCATAGCCCCTGTCACCATCGGCAGAGGAGAGGCCCCGCGGCTTCTGGAATGACATTGGAAGGTCAGCCAATCAGGCAAGGAGCTGCCCCCTCCAAGATGCACACGCCACCCCTGGGCTCCCTGGGCAGTGTGCAAGGGAGGAACCAATGCACCTCTCTGAGGACTATGGGCTCCCGATACCACCCTTCCCTCTGTGCATCTTCTGGGATTGGAGACATTGCTGCAAGCTGCGTCCTTCTTTGTACAAATGAAAACAAAGGCTGCAGACCATCCCTGACCTGCCAAACCCTGAACATAATCGCTATGTGTAAACCTCCACCTCCCGAACCATAGAGTCTGGGCGCAATGAACTTGAGGGACACTGGGGAGGCGGCGTCTCAGGAAAGCCCTACACAAGTGTGTGGAGCATCCTCGGAGGCGGAGGTTTGCCTGCTCTGTGGAGAGCTTGCTGCAGGAGTATGGCGAGGTTTGCCGCCCACTAGTGTCCTATGGCGGGGACACAATTGACATGCAGGTAGCAGCAGCTCCGTGTCTCCCAAGCTGACAGTGCCTGCCACCTAGGTCCAGCATGCACCTGAGTGCCATGGCCAAAAAATGCCCATTGTATGCCTGGGTATCTACATAGCTTAGGTGAGCCTCACTAAAAAGCCCGATAAATGGGAGGGTTCCTTCTAAAACGTCCTCATTGCCTTACCTATTGCGATGTTAATTATTCTTAACCACATTCATAATCAAGATTTTGTAAATACAGGAAATGGGGAAAGCCATTACTTTATTTTAAAACATCAAAAGACACACATTCCCATTTCCCACAGTGCTTATAGATCTTAACACGGCCCCTCCCCCTTTACATCAACTTCCTAAGGCACAGAGCTGACTCCTGCTGAGCCTTGATCACCTTTCTCCTTTACTCCAGACACAGCCGTGATAAAGTATTTTGTCAGCTATGTGGACATTCAGGCCCCAGGGATTTAAATGGGAAGATTTATTTATTATTTTATTTATTTATTTATTCATTTTTGCAAAATTGCAACCCCCAAAAACATACCGTATGTATGGTGCGTTGCTGATTCTCCCAGGCAGCAAGGAAACCCTTGGTGACACCCAAGTGGCAAGGAAGATAGTGAAGGAGAGGAGGCAGATTGGCTGGCATTTATTAAAGGTCTGCCTGGCATTTTGTTTGCCTACAGAGGGCATCTTATAGGGGCATGCAGCTTCTGTGCAAAGGCCTAGAAATTTTAGATGAACTCTGAAATTATCAGAAATAATCTCCCTCTGCTTTATAAATATGAGGGAGAAAGAAAAAATTTTTTTTGCTTATATATTTCTGGGGAAACTAAAATTTAAAACACCACTTTGAAAGTCTTCAAGATGCAACGGTATTTATTAAAAAAAAAAAAAAAACCTGCTCTGTGACTGGATAAAATACCAGGCGTCAGGTCTGTAATGCCCTGTCATGTGATCTGCAGAGTCCCAAAGGTGCTACATACCCAGCTTCTCCTTGATGAGCTTCTCTCCACCACCACTCCACCCTCTTCTACCAAAGCTAACTATGCTCCAGGAGCCTGTGAGCACAACACAGTGGAGCTCAAGATTTCACGGCCAAAGAAGAGTCAATGTCAAGGGTGTGTGTAAAACCAGCGCCAGGATGTAGCCATCACACAGATTGCATACTGTCCCCCATTCTGCCTGTTTGGAGTCCATCTCTGCTTTTGTCAGGAATGTTACACTAGAAAGCACTCACTGGCGTTAAAAATCAAGAGACTCTGTACAGAGAACTCCCGCAGCTGGGTGTGCGTGCTGAGTCCGCACACTGCCAAGTGTGTCTGCACACACACGTGTGCCCCTAAAGCTGTCCTGTGAGTATTCCCAGGGTGTCAGAGGTAACATCAGCTACCTCACAGGCTTCCTGCACCTTCTCAGGTGAGGTCACTCACAAGCTTTTAACCCATGCAGGGACTGTTCTCTTGCTTCTGGTCTTTGCCCCAAATATTCTCTGCAGCCTGTCCGGCAGGAGTGCTTTAATAAGCAAACACGCCTCTCATTACTTGCTTTCTACTGTTCAGACGAAGACAGACTGTCTGAAACACAGACCAGACATTTCTGCTTCTTACCCTCTCTGCCAAATATCCAATTGCATAATATTTTACAAATGAGAAAGAAAAATGGCTGTAATAGACATTTTAGTGTTTGAGGCCTAGAAACCAGTATGGTTCTTACCACACATTTGGGTATTTTTTTCAAAATGAAGATAGGCCAAAATATTGCAGTTGCTGACCAAAAAAATTTAAAAAAAAAAAGATTCCATTCATATTAGGTAGGTAGTATTTAGTTTCATATTTTTGAAATATATTCTTGCCAAAGGCAGCATTTTAAATCAGGTTCTTACTTTGACATGGATATATATTTTATGATATTTTGCATAGTATGTCTTGAACACCACCCTTGGAAAATCCAAAAATCTGCACCCCCACATCCCTACACACATACACCAATGTAAAAGCCCAAACCTCTGGAGTCTGGCCTTTTTTTGGTGCTTTTTCATACAGAGAAGGGGCCATTTTTACATAAGGCGGCTCCCTGGCCTTCAACTGATGGGGTCAGAGCAACTTGCCTATGCATTTTACTGCAACAATAACTGATTCTCTCAACAGATGTGAAAAGTCTTGCAAATAATTCTTGCATGACTTTACCCAGGTACACATGAGCAATCTTTGCATATATTTTCCATGTGGTTTTCACTCCATTTGAACACTGCACAAAATTCTTTATATAGTATTTTTTTTAGTTATGAAATGCTGATTTAAAAAAATCATAGACATTTATAGCATCTCTGTATCAGAGACTATCATAATTTCTTCTGTACCATGCTCAGCATATATATCTCACACTGAAAAATAGATGCTGGTTGGCTGACAACCAGAACAGCCTGGCTTACCATCCTGAATTACCTATTTCTCCCCAGAGTGGAAATCTCCCTTCATTCAATAGCCCGGGCCTTTGCCAGGAGTCCAGATATGTCATCCTGACAGGAAAGACAAGGTATATTGGCTTCGGAACACATCTGTGAACATCTGGGCCTTTTCTGTGCTTTCCCATTAAAGCAGAAAGCAGCAGGGGCTGCTCTCAAGATTTGATTGCATCCTCAGAAGCACAAATATCCCCCCTAGGTGAATTTCCTGGAGGAGGCAGGCCAGGGTTAGTGCTCTCTGGGGAGAGGGGGTGTCTTGTCAGAACTTGTTGAAATTTTTCCCCCTGGGAGGAAATCTCAAGAGGAAAACTCCTGTCACTTTGCTTTCAGTTATATTAAAGAGCAAAGGACAGGTTTTGTGTGAATTTGGGGGCACCTTCTTCATTTGACTCCATCTTGGTCATTTAAAAAAAAAAACCTGGGAAACATCATGTCCTTCCGTTGGCTGTGGGTTAGCTGTTCTCTAAGTCTGCAAAGAAAATGCAGCCAGTGCTTACAGCTTCCCTGGGTATCTTCCAGAAAAATCTTAACAGCCTCCCCCTGGCTTCTCCCTCTCCTGTTTTCTTGTAAAAGACCAGATATATTCATTCTCATTCTCTCATATTCATATTCTCTCTCTCTCTCTCTCTCTCTCTCTCTCTCTTTCTCTCATAATGGTTTAATTTTAACTGTCAGCAGGTTATACGTTTTATGCAGATGTTCCACATTTGAGATAGGTATTGAAGCCCTGGATGCTTCCAAGCGATACCAAATGATGACAGTTCCCTCTCTTTGCCACATGAGAGAAAGCCATTCATACATGTAAGTTCATATTTACGCTGTGACAGGCAGCCTAAGGTGCAGACACACTTACTAATTGGGTCTGACTCCATCAAAGTCGATAGATTCTAAATACCAGGAAGAAAACATCTCAATAGGCAATACTGAGCTGCACATGGGGTGGGGGGTGGGGGAATACCATGTACAACATTCACCAATTTCACTTTTACAAGTATACAGGTGAATTTTTAAAAATTTTGTCAACATTACAGATGATGTAATGCCTAGCAGTGCATATTTTTACATACACTACTGCGAGGAACACACATAGTGTCCAGGGGACGAGGGGGATGCAGACGCATCTTTCCCACAGCCTTCAAGGATGAACTGTAGCAGAATTAAAGCCGAGGCTTTAAGGCTCAAGAGTGCTGAACCTGAGGGCTACTGTTTTAATTGACCCCTGCACCTGCCTGCGCTCCTAACGCCATGTCCTTTTCTGGTCGTAACGTTCAAAGTGGCGATGATAATCCCCTCTCTTCTCCCCAAACCTGCTTGGCTCTGATGAGGTAGCTGTCTGGCTCTGGAGTTGGGCTTTGAGCTAGCACTTGGCTAGCTAGCTAGGTAAGCTGCTTCCAGCGATTGCAGAGCGATGCCTCCCCGGCCTCCTCTCAGTACCGCCTAACCTCTCCAAAGCAATGCAAATATATATTTTTTTAAATAAATAAATAAACGCATGCATGAACATTCCAACTCGGATAGGGAAGGAAAGGGAAAAGACTTCACCCATGCATCCAACCCCCTACACCGCACCCATCCCCCGGGCCCCTTCCCAGACAGGAATCAGCGCAGACCGCAAGGCTCACCATTCGCGAAGCTCTGGAACAAGGAGAGAGCCAGTATCCACATGCCCCTGCTGCTGCCCGGCCTCCTGCGAGCCAGCGAGCCAGCGAGCGAGCCACGCGCCGGCCTCGCCCCCCGCGCTGCGCTGCGCTCCGCCGCGCCCGGCCCGGCTCCGCTCGCCGCCCGCCACCTGCCCGGGGGCCGCCCAGCCGCCCAGCCGCGCTCCCCGCTTGCTGCGCCCCCGCACACCTGCTCCCGGGCGCCGCGCCCCGCGCCGCGGACACAGCCCAGGTGCGCCGTGCGCTCGGCTCGGCTCAGCGGGCCGCGGGCAGCCAGGCGCGGGCGCACAGCCGCAGCCGCGGGCGCGAGCTCATGCCGGGCGCCCCCCGATGCGCAGCGCGGCCAGGCGGCGGCCTCCCGGGCGCCGGCCTCACCCTCCGCAGCCAGGCAGCAGGCGCGCGGCCAGGCTCATCCTGCTGCGGCGGCCTCGGGCGCCGGGTCCCCTGTGCTGCCCTTCCCTGCCTGAGCCCGGCGGGCCGCGCGCGGAGGCGAGCGGGGACCCCTCCCCTGCTCTGGCCGCTGGGGCGCTCTGCAGTCTTAAAGCAGCAGCAGAGGAGTGCGGCGGATCACGCAGTCGGCGGGACCCAGGGCTCAGAGGCTCAGAGGCTCAGAGACTGGTCCCCGCACAACCCATCGTGTGTAGGTCTGTTCTTGCAGGTTGTTAATGAGATGCGGCCGGGGGTTGACCACTCCGGAAGGGTGCCAGCTAGGCAGAGGTGACCGCGAGGCGTTAGCAGTTTTGATGCGATGTGCAGCAGGATTCGGAGTCCGTATTGACTCCCTGAAAAGTCTAATCCATCTGCCTAGAGGGAAAGGCTGCCTTGGAGTCCTCGCGGCTCCTGGGAAGAGCTCTCTGACTTCCCTGGCTGATTTTTAATTATCTTGAATACATACTAGGGTACAAACATGAGCGATTCTAATTTTGATCTCTGAGTGGTGCATAAAAACTGAATAAAATAGCTGATACTGTGTATAAGTCCCAACATGCGACCCCTTTCCTGGCACTATGTGGACAGCAGACCACGGCCTAAATAGGTCTCCAGAAGAATCTTCAAGTAATGATATTATTTCCACAAAAGCCCTTCAAAAGGCACATGTCCATATCCAGCACTTTACAAAATAATGACCTACGGGGTCAGAATGTGACCCGATTTAAGGTCTAAGATTGAATGCACACAGCCAGGGCTATGAACTGGGAACGCTTTGAGGGAAGGCAGGAGGAGACCATTTCATGGGAAATGGAGATAGTTTCCCAGACATCAGGTATCTTCTGCCTGGACTACATGTGCCCTTCCAGATTAGGCACCCCTAAGATGGCTCACAGAATAGTCTAGCAAAAGCAAATGTCGAGGCAGAAATAAAATGGTGCTTTACCAGGGCTGGGCACAAGATGGCCAGGCCCTGTGTGTTAGGAAGGGTCAGCTGAGCCCTGACGCCGCACTGGCTGCCATTGCTCTGCAGCTGTAGGTGATCACGTGCTGCTGCCCACTCAGGCTGCGCCTCCAGCTCTGCCAGCTACACACTGAACCCCAGTGTCCTCTGCCTTTGCATGCAAAGGGTGTTCACTCCCTGTTCCTCAAAGATGTGAGTTGTGGCAGGCAGTGGGCCTGACTTTTCCTCCCTGCGTCCACAATTCTTCAGGCACTCCAACCGTCTTAAGGCTCAGCTGGGACTTGGTATCCAAGCACTCAAGACAAAGCCTGGGCAGACAGCTCGGAGTCAAACCACTACCTCCGCTTACCAGATTTAGGCACACGTGCATGTCTCATGAGTGTTCCTGCCCGGGCATACAGAATGAAATTATTAGCACTTCTAACTATAGTGGTTGTGGTGTTCTGCGGCCTAGGACTAGTGCCTGGTCACCACGGCCAGTGGTGGCTAAGGTTCTAAGTTGGAGAAAGGCTAGCTACATGAATTTGGGGATCTGGTATAAAATAAAAATGAAGGGCCCCTTTTGCAAAAAGAAGGAACTATACTATTTAAAACCTCCTAGTGGAAAATTTGTCCTTTCCTCTGCAGCCTTTTCTGGCCCTGCTGTGGTGTCCGTCACTCTCTTTTACTGTTTCACTCTGTTGGGGATTGTTGGGAAGGGCACAGCTGCACACAGATGCCAAGCTGCTACAAAGTAACCAAGGGCTGTATAAGTGGTCCACATCTGCTGCCTTGCTTTCCACAACCTCATCCTTGCCTTCCACCTGGCCCATGTACTGGGCAGAGCCATGATAGAGAATAGGAAAGCATTTCCCGTTCCCCAGGGATTACAGTTCCAAGGTATCAGGAGATGCCCAAGTGATTACACATCCACACTGGAAAGCTGTCCCCAGTTCCTGGTTCAGAGGCTTAAATGGCTTGAAGGACATGCATGACAATGCCAGTCTGGAGTCAATGCCAAGCCCCACTCTGGGTGCCTCCCTAAATCATCCAGGTATTCACATCCTTATATCTCTATCAAGGATGGTGAGGAATGGCAGAAAACAGACCTCCCACTGAAAAGAATGTAACCCACAGAGGGTGACAGACCCACAATGACAGAGGGTCAAGACCTAGAGATTGTATAAGGGGGGAAAGGTATAGTGTTCATTTTTTCTTTTTTTTTTTCATACTTCTGTCTTGCTATGATAAAGAGAGAGAGAGAGAGAGAGAGAGAGAGAGAGAGAGAGAGAGAGAGAGAGAGAGAGAGAGAACAACCTGATAAAGAAACTCAAGGGGGAAAGGGGCTTATTTCAGCTCACAGTTCAGGGAATATAGTCTGACTTTGTGGGGAAGTCACAGTACAGAAGCAGATCACACTGCATTTGCTGCATTCAAGGAGTAGAGAGTGCGGAGTGCCTGTACTCAGCTCACTTCCATTTTATACAAGCTGGGATCCTAGCCTAGGGAATGGAGGCGCCCATAGTATTTCTTCTTCCCACCTTAACTTAATCAAGATCATCTCCTACAGCATCGCCAGATGCCCATTTCTTGGGTGACAATTGAGATTAACCTTCACAGACAGGCAGCCCAGAGCCCTCCCAAAGAGGAGCGTATGGGGATGGTTCAGGAATGAGGCCTCAGGGACTTAGAAAACGTGTCCCAGGGCACTTCCATTAGAAAGTTCAAGTTGGAAAGTGAAGACTATGGGGTAGCTCAGTATCATGCAGGACACTGAGTTTAACTCTCTGTGGTTTGTTTTCAAGTAGATCTACACGGTCTTCTGTTAAAGACCGTCGCTCTAAACTCTCCATTCAGATGTATTTATACCAGATGCTTCCATACAGAAATAAGTGTGGACCACTTAACTGTGAGCCTCACGTGGTCAGAGATTCATTTTGGGTCAGTGCTAAATCCCCAGCGCCTGGCTCACAGAGGCACTGTGATGGCTAACCTGTATGTCAGCTTCATTAGAGATAAGGAAAATCTTCAGAAGTCAGTAAGTCACCTCCAGGACTGATTGTGTGCCTTTCCAGGTATCATTAACATTGAGGATCCTGACTTAATCAATAGATCAATTTATAATAATGGCCTTCAAAAGTGGTGGACACAACTAGGTGTGGGCTGAGTGAAGGAAGTAGGGTTATAGTGGAGGCATGCCTTGGAGGCTTTATTTTATCCTAATTTCTTCTTGTGTGCTTTCTTCCTACTTCATGTCCATGCTTGAAGAGTATCCTTGGTTATATGCTTCTGATGCTGCAGTGTTCTGCCCAAGCATGTGGTACCAAGCAATTGTGAACTGAACCCTCTGAAACCATGAGTGAAAACCACCAACCCCCTTAAGTTTCATATATTCACTATTCTGGTCATAAAGTCAGGAATATAGTAAATATCCTTGGAGAAGAATGGGAATTTCTAATGTAGATAGATTGGGGAGCCCACCCTATAGAATGCACACACAAACAGTGGATATTCAAAACTCCAAACTCCCTTACCAAGAAATATTTGGAGGACATAGCATTGTCATTAAGACATCCAAGTCTAGTAAGATATTCACATACAAAATTCAATCAAGAAAGGGGTTATGCACCCTGAGAATTGCTATCTTAAGATTCCAGGTCTCATGAAGCTCTTTCTTCCATAATTCTTACAATGATTCCTAATCAACCTTTACCTGAAACATTCCCATATGGGCAGACAACCTACCTAACACTAACACTGACTTGGTCCTTCTACACAGCAGGACACACACACACACACACACACACAATCAAGGGAGCTGGCTCTGTGACCACTGGGGCTGCATTAGGTAAGAATCAGACACATGGGGTCAGGGGTGTGCACTATCCAAAAAGCAGTATTTACTCCTGTTTTCCTTGAAGTATCAACAAAAGCCATGTTCTTATAAAGAGCTGGTGTGGACCCTGGAAGAGCTGGGCTGGACTCTAGAAGGACTGAAAGCATTTTAAGCAGAAAGCCTTATAGGGAGAGGGCTCACTGTCAGATCATACAGCTAGCTCTGTCCAGGACAGTAAGTAGTTAACCAGTTAGGACCTCTATACATTTCCCAGGGCTCTCAAAGGAGAGGTGATGCAAGACAGCAGAGATACACTGTATTATAATTGTGAGTGAGAAAAGTCCACGACTAAGCTATAGGCAGGGCTACCCTCCTGCAACTTATAGGGGAGAATTTTCCTGGCTTCCTGTGGTGGCTGGTAATGTTGGCATTCCTGGACTTGAGACTTCAGCACTGCCATCTTAGCCTACATCTTAGACAGCCTTGTCTCTGGACATGTACCATTGAGTGTCTTCTCTGTGCATAAGGACAGCCTCATAGAACATCAGGAACTCATCCTATTATAGCATGAACTCTGTCCTAGTTAGTTGTAACTGTAAACTTGACACGGCCTGGAGTTACCTGAGATACCCTACTGGGGAATTGCCTCAATCAGACTGCCCTGTAGGTATGTCTGATGGACATTGCCATGATTATTAATTGCTGTAGGAGGGACCAGTCCACTGTGGGCAGCACCATCCTTAGGCAAGTGCCCTTGAGTTGTGTAAGAAAGCTGGGTGTGAAGAAAGGTTGGTAAAAATCCTGTGAACAAACCAGTAATCTGTGTTCCTCCAGAGTTTTTGCCTTCAAGTCCCTTCCCCGAATTCCTTCAGTGATGGGCTGGCCTGGAAGTATAAGCTAAAATAAACCCCTTCCTCCCTTAAGTTGCTTTTGGGCAAATTGGGAGAGCCTCATCTAAGCTAATTATATTTGTATCCTGTGATGATCCTAATACGAAATAAGGTCATATTGTGAGGCACTGTGAAGGATTTTATCTACTGAATGGCAAGAAATTATCACAGTTTAACTCAAATTTTTTTTATAAAAATTTATGTATTTTTATTTTTTGTTTTATTTATTTTCTTTAAAGATTTATTTATGTATATGAGTACACTGTAGCTGTCTTCAGACACACCAGAAGAGGGCATCAGATCCCATTGCAGATGGTTTCAAGGTACCATGTGGTTGCTGGGAATTGAACTCAGGACTCTGAAAGAGCAGTCAGTGCTCTTAAGCACTGAGCCATTTCTCCAGCCCCCACAGTTTAACTCATAAGACTGGGATGCCTTAACACAGGGGTCAGAGACCTGGGAAGATGTCCTGAAGCATACATGAAAACACCAGTCCTCATTCACACTGAGTGTTCTAAAAGCCAGCCCTGGGGATACAACCTGTGACCTCAGGATTTGGAAGGCAGAGACAGAGGGATGGTAAATTTGAGGTAGCCTGGATGACAAAGAAAGACTGCTTCAAACCAACAAGTAACAACAGCAGAAGTCACCCCCAAGCAGGTACACCCCAAGCTTGAAGTACAAGCTCAGACTTATTCTTCCATTCTTAGTTTCTAGTCATAGAAAATGGGGTCAGGGTGGCTGTTCTTCTCATCTTAGATGACTTCTGAGGTGACTGAAGGAGATGTAGGAACTGCTCGGGAAGTGGTAATACAGAAATCTAACTACACATCCACAGCACTTGCTCATCCACAATGAGCATGGACAGGACAGAGTCTTGTCTAAAGGGTGTGCTCAGAGTTGAAGCCAATCAGTGCCATACCTCCAGCTTCAGCTGCAAAGGGCAGAGACAGCCAAGGATATGTGCAGTAATCCTCCAATCCTTCCCTGTGGTCTGCCAGAGTTCTCAACAGGGACAAGGGATGGGTTTGCTAACCTCAGCCAGCGTAATGGTTCCCAGGAGCTTGGAGATGCATAGGACAGGTTGAGGAGGATACAATGGACCCTCTGGATTGTCTGGGTTGTCTTCTATCTGAATTTGGAATACATAAGGGTTCAGCAATCTATACAGGGTTGGCATTTCCAATACACTTCAACTCCTTGTAAAGAAACCAAGAAAATGGCCAAGTCAGTCTCCTCCTGTTGTGGCTAGCCCTGGGCTTGTATTTTGATGCTAATTCCACTCCTGGGAGGGGCTACAGATGAGGAGTTGCCTTGTCAACCTTCTCCCTAGGTTTTGGGGAGGAGAAAAGGATCAAGGCGCGGGGGTGGGGGGGGAAGAGGAGGAGCTACGGAGGATCGAGGGCAAGGGGGAGGAGTTACAGGGGATGGATGGAGAGGATGGAGAGAAACTCATGGCCTGGAGAAACTGAAAGTTATATGGGATAATATAGATAGGAATAGAATAGTGTAGTGGGAGATCTGCCCAATTTAGGATTATAGCTTAGATTGTTACTGATTGAGTTCAGATTTCTTTTACCGGGTAATTGGGTTGGAAACAAAGTAGCAACATCTTCAAATCTCCTAGTTTAATGGAGAATTCAACTAATAATTACAGTTTACTGAAATCGATTATATCATTAAAAATTGATATTTTGATTCAGCTAAATATGTGTGTGTATACATATGTTTGTGTGTGTGTGTGTGTGTGTGTGTGTGCTTGTGTGAGGAATGCTTGGGGTCATGGGCTTGTGAGCTATATGTTTCTGTGTAGTATTTTCTTTTCCATAATTTTTATTGATTCTTTACAAATTTTACACCACACACCCCAATCCCATTCATTTCCCAGTCCTTTCATATCTACCCTCTGGCCTTTTAACCACCCCCGAAAAAATAAATAAAAATTAAAAATTAAAAAAAAAATCTTACTGTGGAAGCTGCAGTGTGTCACAGGGTATCACACAGTATATCCTTTTGCCCAAACAGCTTTACTTGCAAATGTTCATTGCAATAAGTCATCGGTCTGGCTCAAGGCCTCTGACTTCTGCTACACCATTAATACTGCATCTCATTGAGACTCCTCTCAAACATCTTACTGTTGCCTTGAGTCACGGAGATCTTACTGCTTTGGTTCGGCAGGACTGGCCCTTTAATGCTTTGTAGCAGCTCCTAAGTGGGTAGATGTCAGGGTGGACTAAAACTCCTGGATCTGGGTGGTAGCTGAGTTGGTCAGCCTGCCAACTTTTCCATGCCCACACCATCAGGGCCAGCAGGGACACAGCAGTACCGGAGTAAACACACTGTAGTATCTGAGACTGGACACACTTGAGCTGTGACAATTTTCCATCTTTTTCAGCTGTGAACCCTAGGACAGTGACAGACATGGAAAGACACACACACCCAGGGTCACAATATGACATGAATGTTTTGGGAGTAACCAACTTCTTTTTAAGTGGATTCAAGGCCTGTTCCACAGGTAGAAACACATGCCTGGTTCTGTAAATCTGGCCAAGAACTCATGGTTGGGGAGTTCACTGGCCCCCAGAGGTGGAGATACTATTATTATGTTAAATAGTCATAGTATCAACTGCCCTTCGTCATAGATTACTGCAGCTCTTGGATCTCATCAGAGAAGTTTCTTTGTGTGGTCAGTGGCTAATGCAGATGCTCACAACTGGGCAAAGTCTCTATGGAGGACTTGACCACAAATGGGCATTGATATCACTCTTGCCATCGAGTCGCAGGAACCACTACAAGAAGAGGGTGTAAAAAGATTGTAAGAGCCAGAAGTTTGGGAGAATCAACCTGAAACATATCTTGGGGTCAAACTGAATGACAGCACTCAGGAACTCACAGCAGCTGTGGATGCCTACACAAGACCCTCACAGGATCAAGCCAGTTATATTTCCAGATTGGAAAGAAAGGGAGTGGTTCACAAGCCCCAACCCTTGACTAGAGATCTGTGGACAGTTGATGGCTTCTGGGGAGAGGGAAAGTGAGTTCTCTTTGCCCCTATAGGTCAAATACAACTAAGTGGATGGCCCCATTCTCAGTAGTAAATGAACAGCATAAATTGGATGCAGTGGGTTATTTAAAAAAATAATAAAAAGGCACAAAGTTGAAGGGCAGGGAGGTGGGGTCAATCTTGGAGGAGGGGAAGTAGAAAGGGAAGTGAAATTGATCAAAATACCTTCTATGAAAGTCTCAGAGAATTAATAAATATATTTTAAAAGCCCATCAACTGGAGACAAAGCCTTCCACACGTGAGCCTGCAGGGGACATTTTTAGATTTAACTCACAACAGTAATGAGACTTCTCCAGAGACAGGACTGGAGTATTGAAATGGAATCTTATTTGATTGCCAGCGCTATCAGGAGACTTTGCTGTTTAAGATAAGTGCAACCCATTTCATCTTCAGCAAATCCTTCTGAAGCAAATGGACTATCTCAGCACATCACATACAACTAGGTCACCTGTTCAGTCATTAGCAATGAACTGGTGAGCCCCTGATACTGCAGAGACCATGAGCACACAAGGTACATGGGAACCACGAGCACACAGGGTGTATCAGGGACCAGAAACATGAAGGTTTCATGGGCGAGCAGAATAAACAACTGCTTCTCTTATGATGTGTACAGTGAAAGTTATACTTGTTGAGGGGGGCAAGCTGAAACCTCAGGTGAGTAACACTTACCACTGTGCATGATGACCTGAGTTCAATCTCTGGAACCGACATAGTAGAAGAAAAGGACTGACTCTAACACGTCGGTGTCTTCTGACTGCCACTTGCAACACACACACACACTAAAATAGACATATAAATAAACAAACAAATAAATAAATACAATGCATCTCTGTGATTTCTTCCCTCAGACAGCTTACAAACAGAGAAAATGCTAGTTACATTGCACATGCAAAGACAAAGACAATAGTGGATGGTTATTGTAGTCCTGTTTACGGCTCGCTGTGAGCAACATAAGTACCTACCAGTAGAACCCTGATTAAGTCAGTAATGGTTTATCTGTTGATGGATTATTATTTCATCATTAAGAAGACACTGACGTGCAAAGGATCACACAGCTGGATCCTCGGGATGTTTTGAAGTAAAAGAAGAGTGGAAGCAAAGCTCACATATCCCCACTTACACACAGAGGTGTCTATACATACATACACCCTCACGCACATATGCAGTCCTTGTATGAACATCTATGAAGCCATTATCCGTCTCAAAGGGAGCTAGAGTAGGTAGAGGAGGAACACATAACTTCATGACACAATTGTTTCTACAAAATGAGCATTTCCTTACTAATTTTAGTTTGGTTTACTATTTATACCTATTTTTCAGTTAAAAGTCATTATCAGTGACCGTTAAAAGATTGTCACACATAGGACCAATAAGGTAGCTCAGCAGGCAAAGGCAATTGACACCAAGCCTGATCCTAACCTGAGTTTGATCCCTGAGACCCACATGGTAGAAGATAACCATTTCCCTCAGATTGTCCTTTGGATTCCATGGGTGTGCATACATGCATTTATACACACAATAAGCAAAGAAGTCAATAAATAAATAAATAAGATTTTAATAAATAGATTACTTGATTCAGTACTATCCAAACATTATAGCCAATAGCCACATTAGTCTTAGATTTAAATATGAGGTAATAAAAATAAAATAAAAAATTTAACTGAAAGAATGACACAGTCCTACAATGATATTGCTCAGGAGACTGAGGTAGGTGGGTCATGAATGTGAGGCCAGCATGTGAGGCCAGCATGTGAGGCCAGCATGTGAGGCCAGCCCTCATTGCATAGCAAAGGGTTCTTTTAAAAAAAAACAATAGATAATGGATTTATTTCCTTAGTTGTGCTATCCATATTCCCCATGCCAGTCACCACACCCAGCTAGTGCCTACACATCAGACAGCACAGATATGACATTTCCACTACTAGGAATAGTTACTTGGGATGACCTCAACCCAGGTCCCCTCACAGTCCCAAAAGACACAATCCTGGATGTTGAATCTAAATCTCTGAAATCTCGTATCCCCAAACTCACAGTCCTAAAAGGTTAGAATTCCAAATGTTAAAAATCTTTCAAGACCGAAACTCTAAATTAGAATTCTCTGGAAAACAAAACAAAGGTGTGTGGGGGTGGGGGGGGGGCTGGGGCGCTGTTCTGGTTTTATTCTGTTGCTGTGACAAAGGACCTGAGCAGAAAGCAGGTTAGGGAGGGAAGGGTTAGTTGACTTGCAAGTCTGAGTTATTGAAGGGAAGTCAAGGCAAGCACTTGAAACAGCTCATCACATCATACACATAGTCAAGAATAGGGAGAAACGATTGCAGAGACACTGCCTGCTGCCGGCTTCCATCCCCTCTTCTCCTGCCTCAGCTCAGAGCCTTCTGCTTAGTACTGCCCACACTGGGCTGGGTCTTCCTACATTAACTTAACTAAGACAGTCCGCCACAGCCATGACCGCACACCAATTTGATTTAAGCAATTCCTTCTCTTCTCAGGTGATCCTAGGTTAGGACACACTGACATTTAAAATAAACCAGCCTAGGGGCTGTGCAAGAAGAGGAGAAAACTGAATTCCAGATTAACCACTGGCCACATACTCATCAAGGATGAAAATTATGGTTTTATAGTTCTGTGCCCACCTTGGCTTCTCTCCTGGTAAATAATATCCTTCTCATAAATTAAAGTCTCTTCTCATTCATCTAACAAGTCATGGAAGTTATTGACTGATTAAAAACTACGTAAGCACACTGTGATAAGGAAACACAATGTGCTGCTGTTTGGTGGATACCTAAGTTGGAAAAAGACTTTTGGGGAGTCCTTGTTTGCTTTAGACGCTTGTTTTGCTGACTTGACTTTCTCAAAGTGTGCCATCTTAACTCTCATTCGAGGGTGGAACTGCACACGCCCACATCATTTTCAAAGCCTCTTCGACACATGAAGATAGCTGTACATCTGCCTCCGTGGACGATAGTACTTCTCAAAATCTTAGGTTTGGAGTTGCTGCACAGGAAGGTACCTTATCAGATAAGCTTGTGATCCTTCTTGCCAATAGACTGAAGCTGTCTGTCACATATTTCAAATGACCTCAGCCATACACCTGCATGCACAGTGCCTCCAGCCACAGGCACATGCCTGTACACAGCCACACCAGACAGAGGCACACATGTGTACTCGGCTTCCAATCACAGAAAGATACATCCTCAAGCCAAGGGCACACACCTGTGCACAGCCTCCAGACACAGACAGATGCTGGTATACAGTCTCCAGCTACAATTACACAGGTGAACACAGTCCCTAGCCACAAGCACACATATGTACACAGCCTCCACCCACAGACACACACCAGAATATACCCTCCAGCCACAGGCACACATTTACACATTTTGCTTTGAGATCTTTGCAGCCACAGCCATTCTTTCATAACTGTTAGACCCATAAGACATTAAACACAGTGTATATGCTTGTAAAGGAACACATTATTGTTTCCTACTTTGTTTTGTAAACTGACCTAATATTTGTTCTATTTGTTTTTTCTGTTTCTCACACAAATCCCCCTTTGAAATGTAAATATATGTCTTTTAGGAATTTTAAGTTATTTTTTTTCCAAAATTATATTTCCTTTTGGGATTTTAAATCTCAAGAATCTTGATCTTTAAGAATTATAATCTTTAAAACTTTCCCTTTTGAGAGTGTGGCCCAAATTCACTCTGGATACTTTTCAGAAACCTAAAGCTAGAGAATTTTTCCTGAAATATCAAAGACTTTGGTCCTTATCCTACAACCGATACAAAGGAAAGACTCTCAACATTTCCCACTAGAAAATCAAGATGATTGTTTACTTAAAATGAATATAGTTCTCGACTCTTCTTCCTCAGGTCAGAAAGCCCATCTAGACCCCCTTCTCTCTTGCTCCTTCAGATAACCAATGTTCATTGAATGTAAGCTTGTAAGCATGAAGCTATAGCAAACTCAAGCCACAATATTCAGAATGTTTCATTTTATGTACACAAGTAAAGCCTCTAGTTTTTTAAAGCCATCATATTCTAGATCATTTGAGGTCAACTCCCACATGCCTAACTAACTATAAACCCAGTTGAGATTACATTTGGTAACTGTGGTCGTGTGGCTCAGTGTGATAAAATGTATAAAGGAATAGTTCAGAGATGGACCATCTACGTGTACTCCTCAAAGATGGAATTTGTGTCCCTTAATCACTATTGCATAAACTTCAATTTTCTCTGGACACCAAAAACTGGGCCTTTGTTCAGTCAGATGCCCAAGAAGTCACGTTTAAAAATCCCCAATATATCTGCATTAAGCTTAGAGGTTGCAAAGGTAGGAAATACAAGTCCATTTATTTCTGAATTCATTCACAAAGGGGTCTGTATAAAAACTAAATAAGTATTGGAAATGCACACTTTTCCATCATTATTCAATCTACTCCCATGAAAATGTTTTAAAGTAAACAACAATGGCTCACAAACTAGACACAGGGTAATCACTACCTTCATTTTCTCTTATGGAGAGAAAAAGGACTTTGAATAAAGATGGCTACCCTTGCTTTTAGATAGCATCATCCTCAGATAGAAAAGATAAAAGATATCAATTGCATCTAGAGAAACAAAGGACATGGCGATTCTTAAATGACCATTCAAAGACCAAGACAAAGATCCAAGAAATCCAAAGTACAATAATAGAACTGAAAAATCTCAAAGAAAATATTATATAAAAAAGGAAGGCAGAACTCAGATGGAGAAAATCAGAGAGCATAGCTATTTTGCAGATTAGAGAACCAGTCTACTAAGCCTGACATCTGAATTCAAAGAGCTACAGGAGGAGAGAACATCTTAGAGAAGGGAGAGATCATGAAAATAATAACTCAAAAACCTCTCAGAACCAAAGGGTGCAATCACATCACGTGCCCCGTGCACAGAAAAGAACAGGCCTGCATCCAAGCATACTTGTGTGAAATTTTAGATCACCACAGCAAAGCTTCTATGAACCAATGCTGAAAAACCAGACATGATACAAGAGGCTGAGAAGCAACACGGCCAACACAGCTATTGAATTTCTTAAGTTGGATTAAAAGTCAGAAAACAGAAGATCAAGTTACTTAAAACTGAACAAAATGATCCCTTACTCAGAATTCCAGGTGCAAACTGTTGGTAATTATAAATAAATTTTTATCATGTAAAACTTCAGCAGTGTGTGAGCCCTGCACACTCTATCAGAGGGTAGACTCCGCTAATATGAAACTGTAAACCAGGAAAGAAGCTATAAGTAATAAAAAATAGGCTGTCCAAACCTTGATGGAGGTACAGACCCTGGACAGCTTGTCCTGAACTGGAAACAACTGGTTCATACTGCATCTAGCCAGAAGCTCCAAAAGAGACTATAAACTCCTGGGTGTTTGAGTTACACAAAGGGGAGAGAATTTGGGATGTATTCATAAGTTCATGAGAAACCTAGCAAACAAATGAAGTGACAAACATTAATACCAGGGGATGCTTTAAGACCTGATTACTTTTATGTGTGTTGTGTCTGCTTGCATTCACTACATGAAAATGGAGTTACCATTTCATGGCTGGGAGATACCATGTGAGTGTTAGGAAACAAACTTGGGTCATGAGTGTTTTTCTTATGTTGTTTAAATTGACCTAACTCAATTTCTAGTGAATTTTTCATTTTGATTAAATACATTCCAGCTCTAGAGCTTTCACTCGTTTTATTATTATAATTTCTGCCTCCATGTTGATGCTCTTTGTACCTCTTCCAACAAATTTTAAACAGCAGCTTCGAAGTCTGTATTATGTTAAGATCAGGCTGTGCCCTGACCTAAGTTACTCCATATGATGTAGAATATTAGATTGTTAGAGTCTGTCTTACCCTGAAAGACTATGTTTTATGAGAAGCTTTCATTCTGTATCACAGTTTCAGAAGCTCCAACAGGTGAATCCACTCTTGTATGGCACCAAGAGCTTGTAGTCTCATTCACATCTCAGTAGGTGAGGAAGCAAAGAATCAGATGGAGGTGGGGGCTTAGCTATAACTCTCATAACCCCATTGAAGTAGTGGCCTACTTCTGAAGGTTGATCCCCATGCCCAAAAGTTCCACAGCCTTCTAAAACATAGGTGCCTGCTGAGGAACAAATAGTCAAACAAATGTGTCTATTGGGAGAGGGAGCATACGTAGAGAGCATAAAGAACGAATGGAACTTACAGTCTCAGTAATTACTACTCAAGCCAACCAACAATGGGGTGTAACAAGTACAGAGAGCAGAGAAGACAATTCAGACACTGTTCAAATAAACAACAACTGCAAATTGGACCAACTCATGGTCCAAGTTACACATAGCCAAGGTTCAACCATCTTTAGGCTAGAGTCCCAAATCTGGACATATCACCAACAAAAGGTAAGCACCAAAGACATGACAAATCATGAAATTAGCAAGAGCAAAAGTGTGTCTCATCCTATGAGAGATATATGAAATGGGAACCAATTGACTCTTCATCAAAACAATAAGGCCCATTTGAAGCAAGAAATAGGAAAATCATATTCCAAACACGAATTTTGTACCCAACCATCCTATCCTTCTAATGGGAAAGTAAAATGAAACTATTTCCAGAGAGTGAAAACTCTAGAATCAATTGCCAATAGACCTGCCTTACTAGAACTCGCAGATATTTCCCCTTATTCTGTGCAAAAAGAGACAGTCATTAAAATCCAGACAAAAAAAATAAATACCAATAGAGAATTACACAGTCCATCATAAAAGTTGTATATTTCTCAACAGGTGTAAAATCTAGCATATGCAAATGTATATGTAATTATAATATTGAGACTATAGCCTATATATTTGCAATAGATTTTACAATAGCCACACAAATGGGGCATGTTGGAGCAAAATTGTATTAAAAGAAAGAAGTCACATAGTTGGCAATTTAAATCCAAGGTAAATGAAGAAGACTGGATATGTTAGGTGAGAAGTTTAAAATACCAAACTTTATAATCAAAAAAAGTAGGAGAAAAAAATGTAGTGATAAGTGATACAGAAGTATTGTCTCTATATCTCCTGTGAATTAAATGTCTAAACATATGGTGAATTCTGATAACAAGATAGAGATTGTATATCCCCAGGGGAATCATCAAAAAGAAAGCTTAGGAAACTACAGCAAAAGAAAGCATCTGGGGTGTGAAGAGACATCTCAGCAGCTAAGAGCTCCTGTAGCGAACCTGACTTTAGTTTCCAGCACCCACATTGGGTTGTTCACAACTCTAGCACTAGGGATCAGATGCCCTCTGCTGGCATTGATATGTACATAAATACTGCCTTATCATTAAAAAATACTAAAAATGCCTTAAGAGAAAAATAGACCATTGCAGGAACGTAAACATTACATTATAAAATATCCACTTTATGCAGAAGAAAGCTTAAAGTGCTAAACAGAGAAAGAGAGATGTCAAGGCATTCAGAAGGAAGAGTCAGAGCATAGAGAACTCCAGCCACATACGGAAACCTGAAATGTGAACTGTGGAGAATGGATAAAGGCCTGAATGTGCGAAATCCTGAGGGCATGTATGTTATTGTCATGGCCCAGTCTTGTCAAGGACCCTAGAGCCTAGGACCAGTGAGAATGGCTTTTCCTTTGGTCCTGGTGGATGTTGATAGTGTATGCAAAAAAAACTAATAATAATAAAATAAATTCCAGCAGAGATTTCTCTGCCCAGGTGCTTGGCTGCTCCCACTGAGCTT
The DNA here is from genome assembly GCA_036184795.1 of Tokudaia tokunoshimensis. Taxonomy (NCBI): domain Eukaryota; kingdom Metazoa; phylum Chordata; class Mammalia; order Rodentia; family Muridae; genus Tokudaia; species Tokudaia tokunoshimensis. The sequence goes on from BTHU01000015.1 coordinate 84,188,100, forward strand.
AGCTAAGCCTGCATCCTTGTTCAGCTGTTTGTAAGAACCCTGCTTCCCAGTTGAACTCTATATAGCAAGGTGAACTTCCAAGTTGCTGCAGTTTCTCCGAGAGCCTGGACCTCCCAATCCATACTTTGTCTTTGTGTGTGTGTGTCTGTCTGTCTGTCTGTCTGACTGACTGACTGACTGACTTTTCTTCACTTCCCATCACCCTATCAGGTCTAAGTCCCTGAGTCTAAACAAGGACTCAGCAATAATGGTTGTAAGTCTAACCAAAGGGAAGGACTGAGGTAAGGAACAAAATAAAAGCAAGATCTGACCACCTCAGAACATCAGAAGGCACTTATTAAACCCAAGGGCGTAATAAATAGCCTCAAAATAAAAGGCTGGGAAGATGATGTGCAGGAGAACTGGGCTCAGGGTATAACTAACAAATGTAATGGATTTTAAAACAGAACAAACTTCTAGAGATATAAAATGAACTCTTCCCTGTTTTTTTTATTATCTGGCAATTTCATACATCTTTATAATGAATCTAAACACTAGACATGAAGTACAAAACCAAGCAAGCGACTGCACACCATGACTAAGCAGTATTTGTCACAGCTCTACAAGATTGGCTTAACATTTAAAAACCGAATTTTCTCAGCTGAGAGGGTGACTCATTAGCTGAAGTGTGCTGCATATGCCTGAGGACTAGAGATTGGATCTCGCTTGGAACCCATGTTCTACCTGGATGATCCACCTGTGATACCCCAGTGCATGAGAGGTGAAGGTAAGGAGTCCATGGAGTAAGCTAATGAACTAAAGCAGCAGGAACTGGCTTGAACAAGAGATGCTTCTTCAACATATAAAGTGGAATATGTTCAAGGAAGGCTTCAGTACACATGCATACATATACACATGCACATACATGCACCTACACATGTGTGAACGTGAGAACATACATGCATTCATACACAAAAATCAATTTACATAATATATGCTAATCGAACAAATGACAGCCCTCTTCAGCCCTAAGGGTGTCTCAAAATAACTCACAGCTGACATCACAATTATTGGTGGAAAACTGGCTGATTTTTCCTCAAGTCTAAGCACATGATCCAGCCACTTGTAGTTTGTATTCAATTCTAAGTTTTTTCCAGGAAACTGGGCAGGAAATACAGCCAAGGGCATTGTGATCAGGAGGGAAGTAGTAAACCTCTCTTTGGAAGAGACTCGCATCTTTGAGCAGTCCACTCTGAAACATTCTGAGCAGGACCGTAGGGTATTAAATCAACACATTGCACTAAACTGTTTTTCTCTGTAGTTTCAGCATACCTGGAAATGACAATAGTGATATCACAACAGCATCAGAGGGAACAAGAAACGAAACTGGGAATGTTCTTTTTCAAAAGAAATACAAGACATACATCACGAAGACTATAAAATGGCAAATAAGACCCAGTTAAATGTAAAATGTCTGGGGTTCAAAAACCAGAATAGTAAGATGTCACCTGATACTTCTGAGTGTGTCTGAGAGAATGTTCCAGACAAGACTATTGTGTCTCTTGGAGCACTGAGTAGGGCAGACATATCCTGGACGTAGGCACTCACCATCCTATGGACAGGAAGTCCAGATATAACAGATCAGAAAAAGAAAGAAAGTTGTCGTCCCAATTACAGAGGGGTGTAGCTTACAATTGCTGCCACCACAGTGACTGACTGACCATCAGATTCCAAGTTGGGTGAACTCTAGACCTTGCTACTTGCACCAGCAGCCCTCCCTAACCCTAACCCTTTGATCACAATCTGACAGCTACAATACTGACTTCCTGGATACTGAGACTTCTGGACATGGTACAAGTTGCACGTGTAGTTTCCCTGACCCTCAGAACATCTTCTTTGCCTCTCTACTTTGCAGACAGTCTCTCATGGGGCTTGTCCTCATCTGTGATTGCCTGACTTCTCTTAATCAACACATACATACAACTACACACATGCACATATGTGGATGGATCTTCCATTGGTTCTGTTTCTGGAGACCCTTGGCTAGCACACTATAATAGTCTTTGAACTGATCTATATGTTCAGCACAATCACTGTCACAATACTAACTGCCTTTTTTTTCCTAGAAATTGATAAATTGATTCTAAAATCCATATGGAAATACATTTGACTAGAATAAGATAATTTCAAGAAAGGAATAGCAAAGTTGTTCCCAGATCCCAGACTGACTCCACAGCTATACTAACCAAGGCAGTACAGTGCTGGCCTAAAGACAGGCATATAAATCAATAGAAAGGAATTGACCCCACAAATATACCTTGAGATTAGAAGCAAGTGGCTTTCAACAAAGGTGATGAACATTTCAAAGAGGAAAGAATTCTCTTTGTAATCAGTGGTTATAGACAGTTATATGTGGACACACTAAAGAATGGAGTTGGATCTCTCTATACTGTCTCCAAAACTCAGCCCCAAATAGATTATAGATCTAAATGTAAGTGTGTCTGTTAAAGTTTGAGAAGAAAATATAAGAAATATATGTAATGTATATGTATATGTAATGTATATGTAAATTATTTGTATATGTGTATATATCTTGCATTTGATGGGTCTTCTTATTTAATGGGTCTTCTTAAATACCCCGAAAAAGGCAGACATGGCCAAAGAAAAACTTTTGTAAATCAGACTTCCACAAGATTAGTATGTTTTGTGCTGCAAATTATTTGATCAAGAAAGTAAGATATGTAGCCAAAAGAATGGGGGAAATTCTTCCAAATCTTACATCTGAAGAATGGCTTGTATCTATAAATCTATAAATCTTGTATTATATCTGAAGAATAGCTTGTATCTATAAATCTATAAATAACTCTTACAACTTGATAATTAAAATATAACCCAATTAAAACAGAGGCAAAGAATGTGATTAGACATTTCTCCAAAAAAACCCAAAATACAAATGGTCAATAAAACACGAAAGGCTCTCATCACGCCTCAGTGAATACAAACAAAACCCACAGTGAGATACTGTATCATAAACCATCAGAGGCATGGGTTGTCTTAGTCTGTGTGTGCTGCTGTAATAAAATACCTTCATCACATTTCCAGCATTTCCAGTATACACTACTTGCCTGTTAGTTAAAGAGGCACTGTCTCATGCATGAGGGCTCCTGTTGAGGGCACAGGTCTTGTGCTCAAATACTTCCCTTTTCCTTAAGTACAACCCCAAACACAAGAGTAAAAACTGGAAAATCTTATGTGTCAAATAAGAATGGGCTATGGATGTAACTCTGATAGTGTAGACTCCACTCGCTGTGTACTTGGACCTGGATTTAGTCTCTAACATCACAAGAATAAAAAAGTGAAAAAGGGTTTCTCTTTAGTTAAAAGTACAAATTCTGGGATTGGGAAAACAGCTCAGTGGTAAAGAGTACACACTGCTCTTGTAGAGGCCCTGAGTTTACTTCCCGGCACCCACATTGGGTGGCTCACACAACTGTAGCTCTAGCTTCAGGGAATCACACAAACATGCACACACACACACACACACACACACACACAAACACACACAAGTAAAATTTAAAAAAATATTTTTTAAATGTGCAAGTTCTTGACTTAATAAAGGAAAGAAATAAAACAGTAGGTTGTGGTTGCTAAGATCCTTCACAATAAAATACTTTAGGATGGGGGAGAAAGACTTCCATGTTATTCATCTAACTTTTATTAAAATGTGTCACTATGATTGTTCTATATTAGTAGTTGTTGTAAACCTTCCACTAGGAGCGAGTTTATGAATGAATTTGTCTTCATGTGGATGTGAACGCAAAGAATAAGTAGGCTTAGGTGTGGGTAGGTAAGAGGAGTACAGGTGAAGTTATAGTGGATGATAGCTGAGCTCTCTCCCTTCCCCTTCCCCTGTCCCTGTCCCTCCCTGTCCCTCTCCCTCTCCCTCTCCCTCCCCATTCTCTCTCTCTCTCTCTCTCTCTCTCTCTCTCTCTCTCTCTCTCTCTCTCTCTCTCTCTCTCTCTCCCTCTCTCCCTCTCTCCCTCTCCCTCTCCCTCTACCTCTCCCTCTCCCTCTCCAGAAAAACCACAAATATCATCTTGTCCTTTGGTATACTGACTTTGACCTCATCACTGAGATCGTCTATGCCTTGGTTTTCTCCTCTACCAAACAGTTCTTGTAACAGTACCTGCTTTACAGAGATGCTTAACAGTAAATGAGATCTATACTGGGCATTCTGATCAAAGCATAACTCTGTGAATCCTGCCTGTTGTAGTAATTACTGTGATCATCAGTGTGGACTCATTTCACAGCCTCTCCTAGTTAAGGTTTCCATTGCTGTGGTGAAACACCATAACCAAAGGCAAGTTGCAGAGGAAAGAAAGGCTTTATTTGGCTTAGATATCCAGAGTCACAGTCAACTGAGGAAAACCAAGGTGGGATCTCAAACTGAGCAGGAACCTGGAGGCAGGAGCTGATGTAGAGGCTGTGGAGGGGTGTGGCTTACTGGCTTGCTCCACATAGCTGGCTCAGTCTGCATTATTATAGAACCCAGGACCATCAGCCCAGGAATGGCACCACCCACAGTGGGCTGGGCCCTCCTCCATCAATCACTAATTAAGAAAACCTCCTACAGGCTTGCCTATATCTGGATTTTATGTTGACGTTTTCTGAACGAAGGCTCTCTGCTCTCTGCTGACTCTAACTGGTGTCTGGTTGACATAAAACTAGCCAGTACATGCTCCCTAAAATCTATTTTATGAAAACCATCTCCAAAAAGGTTATGAATGTTCTCAGGTTTCATAGGTTCCCCAGCATCAGGCATGTCCTGGGAGTATCTACACCAGAAGCACAGAACATAGTGGCTGTTTCATCATCATCATCATCATCATCATCATCATCATCAACAACAACAACAATATGCTCCCTTCATCCCAGCACCTGCTTGAGTAATTAGAGATTGTGGCTCCATGGAGGCTGGAGACTGGAGAGAATGTTCTCAGTGGCAGCTCATCAAATGGTAGAGACTCTAGGGTAATGTTATGGTGTGTACATGGGCATGCGTGTGTGTGTGTGTGTGTGTGTGTGTGTGAGTGTGAGTATGTATGTGTGTGAGTGTGAGTGTGTATGTGTGTGAGTGTGTATGTGTGAGTGTGTGTGTGTATGTGTGTGAGTGTGTGTATGTGTGTGTGAGTGTGTGTGTATGTGTGTGAGTGTGAGTGTGTGTATGTGTGCAAGTGTGAGTATGTGTGTGTATGTGTGTGAGTGTGAGTGTGTGAGTCTGTGTGTGAGTGTGTGTGCATGTATGTGAGTGTGTGTGTATGTGTGTGAGTATGTGTGAGTGTGAGTGTGTGTATGTGTGTGAGTGTGTATGTGTGTGAGTGTGTGTGAGTATGTGTGTGAGTGTGTCTGTGTGAGTGTGAGTGTGTGAGTGTGTGTTTGTGTGTGTGTGTGTGCGTGTGTGTGTGTGTGTGTGTGTGTGTGGCCTGGAACATATGTCTACAGACCCACCCAACAGCAGCTCTGAACAACTGATTGACTTGGGCCTACTACAAAGCTTAGCTGGCTCGTGCTGACCATGAATGGAGAACTTTGAATTGTCCCATCACTAAGCAAAGCCACATATCTCCAATATGACAGACAGGCCAGTCAGCCTGCTCTGATCATCAGACAGTGTAGACATGCATTGTAATGCAGCACTGAACTCCATAAAAGCAGTTGCTGTGTGTCATTACAAACAATAAAATAAAGAATTAGAATTTCATGACCAATACAAATACATTTAACCCTTTGTATTAGTGAGTTCTACATCCATAAATTCAATCAAGCCCAGAATGAATTTTGATTTTTTTTTTCAAATTGAGTCTGTGGTGGCTGGAGAGATGGTTTCACTGTTAAGAACATTTCCAAAGAACCTTTGGATCCTAGAACCCACATAGGGGCTCATAACCGTCATTTACTAGAGTTCCAGGAGTTTCCAACACTCTCTGGCCTCCATAGACACCAGATACTTACATATGTATAGGCAAAATATTTGGACATATATAATTTAAAATGAATAAATATTTTTAATTGTCTGTATTAAACAAGTACAGACATTTTCCTCTTATTTATCAAATAATACAGACTAACAACTATTACAGCACTTTATATCCATTATATACTGTAAGTAATTTCAAATAATACTGGAAGAGATCAGCAGATTATGTGCAAATAATGGTTCATGTTATATAATCAACTTGAGCTGCCTCAGACTCACAAATTCTACTGTCAAGTCCCTGTGGATATTGAGGAGAGGAGTAATATTAAGAAGAAATTTTTCTGGGCCAACAAGATAGTTCAGTAGGTAAAGGTGCTTGCTGCACAAACCTGGTAATCAGAGCTCGATCCCTAGAACACATGTAAATGTGAAAAGAGAGGATTGACTCCACAGTGGTGACCTCTCACCTCCACACGTGTGCTGTGATATGCCCTACTGCACATATCACACTCACACATGCACACACATACATAATCACACATACTCTCACATGTGCATACATACAAACACACACAAACATGCTTGCACATATATACCTACACACAAACACATACACACATACACACAAAACAATACTTAATAAAAAGAATAAATGTTTTGAGATGTTGAGAACCCAACATATGGCTCAGAAGTTATGTACATTGTTTTTCCAGAATACTTCTCTCTCCTCTCTTCTTTCTCTCTTCCTCCTCTCTCACTCTCCTCTTTCCTCTTTTCTCTCCTCCTCCTTCCTTTCTAACTGTGGATGCCATGAGACCAGCTGCTGCAAACTCCAACTACCATGACTTCCCCAACATGATAGGCTGTATCTTGAACTGTAACCAAAATAAACTCTCCCTTATGTTATTTCTGTTAGAGCAATTTATTACAGCAACAGGAAGGTAACCAAGATAATTATTTGAAATGATAGATTCATTGCCGGTTGCTGGATTTCACATCTAAAAGTATTTAGTTCAAAATACTCATATTTGGAATTGCAAATGAGACTATTTCGTGTTTATTTTACATGGCACAATAAGAAGGTTTAGGGTTATGAGTCATAAAATATTAACACCAAACACGTAAACCCTCTCAATTTCAGTTGATCAAAATTCATCTCATCTTATCTATTGCTGAATGACTAGAATCCTAAGAGCTTCAGAGTGGCCATGTCTGCTTCTTTCTGCCTCCAGAATCAAGTTGTACAACTTTTTTGTGATCTCATTTCTTTCAGGTCAGTGGCTCATAAAAACTTTGCTAGTGCTATCTCTGTAAAGGAAAACAGGGGCCCTGTGAAGAACTGAAAGCAGTTTCAATTTGGTTAAGAAACAAAGTGTGTTATAAGCCACAAGCTTGAGCTGAGAATAGTGGCCACATCCTTAATCTCAGCACTGCAGAAGCAAAGACAGGATTTCTGAGTTTGAGACCATCCTGGTCTCCATAGCAAGTTCCAGGCTAACCGAGGCTACATAGTTAGACCCTGCCTCCAAATTAACTAATTTAATTAAATTTAAAAGGGAAAGGGAATTTTTATGGGGATAACATTAATACTATAGACCACTTTTGGTAGGTGGCCATTTTTACAATACTAAATCTTCCAATCCATGAGCATGAGAGATTCAGTGAGAGTACAAACAATCCAGGAGAAGGACTTGCCACATGGCCGTAGTGAAGGATGGTGTTCACCGCTGCAGTGATCATGTTGACAAGAGAATTGATAACAGGAAAGATATTAAGAGGAAATGAATATGCAAATAAGTTTCATCTTAAGCACAGTGAAATCAAACCAAGGCACTTTAGATGCAAATACTGAGACCAGCAGACAAACCCAAGGATTACACTGGATTGTCCTGACCAATAGGACTGGAGACAAACACTAACATTGTATTGGGTTATGACAATGGTACTGGCTCTTCCTCTAAAACAATGCCAACATCAGCCAGGAAGGCTCCAGGTGTCACAGAGATCCTGGCATTGAGACGGAAAGAACACTTTACAGTCTCTTTGTTCAGTCCCAAGCATCTGTGGCTTCTGACTTGTGCTCCCATGCTAGGTAGAATTAATTAACACTGCCTGTTTGCTTTTGTCCTGTCTACAATTCACTCTTCCTCAACTGATTACCGACGACGTTCCCAGTGCTGTCACTGGGATGTGTATTTTTCATGCCACCTTGGGTGCCCACCAGAACAGATCACAGTCAGACTCAAGCGTTAGCAGGGCCTCAGCCCTGAATTCTCTACAGACACCACAATGTGTAACGGCTCCCTTAGAAGAGAAATAATACCCTTCACGATAGCCACAAACCATATTAAGTATCTTGGCGTGACTCTAACCAAACAAGTGAAAGATCTGTATGACAAGAACTTCAAGTCTCTGAAGAAAGAAATTGAAGAAGACCTCAGAAGATGGAAAAATCTGCCATGCTCATGGATTGGCAGGATTAATATAGTAAAAATGAGCATCTTACCAAAAGTAATACACAGATTCAATGCAATCCCCATCAAAATCCCAACTCAATTCTTCATAGAGTTAGAAAGAGCAATTCAAAAATTCATCTGGAATAACAGAAAACCCAGAATAGCTAAAAGTATTCTCAAGAGTAAAAGAACCTCTGGGGGAATCAGTATCCCGGACCTCAAGCTGTACTACAGAGCAATAGTGTTAAAAACTGCATGGTATTGGTACAGTAACAGACATGTAGATCAATGGAACAGAATTGAAGACCCAGAAATGAATCCACACTCCTATGGTCACTTGATCTTTGACAAAGGAGCTAAAACCATCCAGTGGAAAAAAGATAGCCTTTTCAACAAATGGTGCTGGCTCAGCTGGAAGTCAACATGCAGAAGAATGCAAATTGACCCATCCTTATCTCCTTGCACTAAACTCAATTCTAAGTGGATCAAAGATCTCCACATAAAACCAGACACACTGAAACTAATAGAAGGGAAACTAGGGAAGAACCTTGAACATATGGGCACAGGGGAGAATTTCCTGAACAGAACTCCAATAGCTTATGCTCTAAGATCAAGAATAGACAAATGGGACCTCATTAAATTACAAAGTTTTTGCAAGGCAAAAGACACTGTCAAAAAGACAAAGCGGCAACCAACTAACTGGGAAATGATCTTTACCAACCTTACATCCGACAGAGGGCTAATATCCAAGATATACAAAGAACTCAAGAAGTTAAACTCCAGAGAGGCAAGTAACCCTATTAAAAAATGGGGTACAGAGCTACACAAAGAGTTCTCACCTGAAGAATATCTAATGGCTGAGAAGCACCTAAAGAGATGTTCATCATCCTTAGTCATTAGGGAAATGCAAATCAAAACAACCCTGAGATTCCATCTCACACCAGTCAGGATGGCTAAGATCAAAAACACAGGAGACAGCAGTTGTTGGCGAGGATGTGGAGAAAGAGGAACACTCCTCCACTGCTGGTGGAATTGCAGGCTGGTACAACCACTCTGGAAAGCAGTCTGGCGGTTCCTCAGAAAACTGGGCATGACACTTCCGGAGGATCCGGCTATACCACTCCTGGGCATATACCCAGAGACTTTACCTGCATGCAATAAGGACACATGCTCCACTATGTTCATAGCAGCCTTATTTATAATAGCCAGAAGCTGGAAAGAACCCAGATGTCCCTCAACGGAGGAATGGATTCAGAAGATGTGGTATATTTACACAATGGAATACTACTCTGCAATTAAAAACAATGAATTCACGAAATTCCTAGGCAAATGGTCAGAACTTGAAAATATCATCCTTAGTGAGGTAACCCAATCACAAAAGAACACACATGGTATGCAGTCACTGATAAGGGGATATTGACCCAGAATCTCGGAATACCCTAGACACAATCCGCTTATCAATAGATTTCTAAGAAGATGGAAGGAGAGACCCCTGGTCCCGGAAAGACTGGATGTAGGGGAACGCCAGGACAGAGTAACGAGAGGGGGTTGAGTGGAGAAAAGAGGGAGGGAAGGGGGCTTATGGGACTTTCGGGGAGGGAGGAAACGGGAAAGGGGAAGTGATTTGGAATGTAAATTAAAAAAAAAGAATATTAATGATTTGTCAACTACACACAGATTCCTCATTAGGTACTCATACTGTCTCTCATAAGAATGTATCACAATGACTTAGCCCAGAGTCTAGATGTCACCCACAGGCCTGGAAAGAGCCCATTGTATTCACCGCTGTTCAGCAACACAGAGACCCTGTAAGTGCAGGACCAGGCAGAGCATCTTAGAAATGTGGTGAGAATTTAAATGATATTAGCTGATCACATAAACAAAAGCCAGCAGAGACTTCTTGTTGATCTCTCATTGCAGCTCCTCCAGAGAGGTCAGCTACCAAATAAACACAAAGCACCCCTCTCAGAGATACCCAAATTCAGCATCCGAAATGGGACTCATTTATGAAGAACAAGGGTAAAAATTCAGCATGATGTCAGACTTAGATTTTTTAGATTTAATTGAAGTCACCATATACAAGCAAAATAAGTCAGGGAACTTGAAGTTAGATCATAGGAAGCAGAAGCTATTAGTTCTGTAGTCAACTCCATTCTAAGAGGTCCAGTTACATCCAGCTCTGTGGTCCATCAATGACTTGATAGGTTCTTGAATCTATCTACATCCCTTTCAAGCTAGCTGTCCTCAGAGGATGCACATGTGGACACTATACCCATGGTATGAATGCTTGCACCACTGATGACACAAACACACAGGTGTGCTGGGAAGTTCAATAAAACTCAACGCTGGGGCTAGAAGAAAGCTTAATGGTTAAGAACACTTGATGTTCAAGCAGTTTAGTTCCCATCAACCATTACCATGTTATCCAGTTTACAATCATCTGTAACTCCAGTCCTAGGGGATCTAACACCCTCCCACAGCCTCCATAGGTACACACACACACACACACACACACACACACACACACACACACACACACCATTCACATGTCTAGGGTATTTTTCTTGTAGAGAAAAGAAGTACTCTTTTCAGCCATACTTCTCTGTCTCAGCCTGAGAACACCTGAGGGTGGGTCATTTATAAACTATAAAAACATATTTCTCCCTGTTTTGAAGGCTGAGAAGCACATGATCAAGGATCCGGCATTCAAGGGAAACTACTATCTGCCTCTATGTCAGTGCTGTAAATGCTGGGTCCTTGAGTTGTGAAGTTGAACACAATAAATGGTGTTGTGGGCCTAGTTTGTAACACATGAGTTATGGGAAACACTGAGGCCATGGCAACCATCAAAGGTTTTGTTTTTCATTTATTAGTCTCTCTCTCTCTCTCTCTCTCTCTCTCTCTCTCTCTCTCTCTCTCTCTCTCTCTCTCTCTGTGTGTGTGTGTGTGTGTGTGTGTGTGTGTGTGTGTGTGTGTGTGATGCCCATGGATGGCCAGAGAGGACATTGGATCCCCAGTAACTGAAATTATAGGTTGTGAGCCTCCATGTGAAGGCTGGGAACCAAATTCAGGTCCTCTGCAGGAAGAGTGAGCATTCTTGAACACTGAGCCATCACATCAGTCCCCTCTGCTGCATTTTAAAAACATAAGCATTCATTTGTGCCAGATATTCCCAGTTGGTCCTGTGTGTGGTGGTGAGGGCAGCTTTCACTCTTTGCCTCTAGAGTTCTCCTTTGTCACTCAGCCTTGTCCCTCACAGGGACTTCTCTGTTGAGATGGTCTGGGTCATCAGTCCAGGTGGTTGTTTCCTTTCTAGAATCCTTTCCTGAAAACAGATATTTCACAGTCACCAGAAACCATCCCAGATTCAAACATTAAAGGATGAGCCAGGACAGATTTCATAGCAATTATATTTCCCCCCTCTCTACTTATCACTCCAGGTTTTTATGGCTCTATAAAAAAAGAAATGTGATCTTATTTGAGTACTTAATATAAATAACAGAATGAGCTAAATTTAAAAGAAAAAACATGCGTTCTAAGAATTATACATACACACACGTGAGCTGCATGAGAAAAAATTTCAACCTCATACATACGTTGAAATAGATGTCTATAAAGAAGGCTGGTTTACAGAATCAGAAAAAGAGGATGGTAGAAAGAGAGAGAGATTTTAAGAGAACTCTTGACCTTATTCCATGAATTTGCATTTCCCGAATTAAATCCAAAGTTTATAAGGCCAAAGAGAAGAAATTGCTCATCATATCCTGAAGGGGAAATAAGCCCTTGGAAGAATTAAACACCTAATATTTGAACTCTGAGACCTAAAAGCAAGACCTACCCTCCAGAGAAGATACATGAATGATGATGACTGCTTTACTAGTATGCTTACTAGTAGGTTACTAGTATGTTAACTTTGCCAGGGTTCAGCTCCCTCCTATGTTGTTTACTATTCTTAATAACTAGTTGTTTTGTCAAACATGAATGGGTTCTACACTAGATCCTGGGAAGGTAGCAGTGAACAAGAGAGGTAGGGTGTCTTGTCTATAGCCATCTCTTGGATATGTCACAATTATATACATAGGCAAATACTATTCAGAGATGATTTGTGATGAGGGACTCAGAAAGGCTTCAGGCTTCAACAAAAGCTTGTATCTGGGGATTCCACCTATCCAGACCAGGTGGGAAGCATAGTGTTCAGAGAAGAATCATATCAGACTACATAGGATGGCAGATGATGTCAACCATCAAACACACAATACAAATGACAGCATAGAAATTCAAAACAATGCCAACATGGTGATAGCACCAAGCCTAAGGGTGATGGGCAGTGATCCACTTGGCAGGTGTGTCTCTGACATGACTGACTTATCCAAATCTCATCAGTAGTCACTTGTGGCTCCATGGTTGCCTCAAGACTGAGAAATGCATCAGATGGTCTAATGGTCACTCTCTTAAATGATGCGTGTCACATGGCTTGGTTTTTCCAAAGTATATGTTTTTCCATAGCATGTTCATCATTGAGATGGGGGATGAGGTTTCTTGGTAGTGCTTATGAAGAAGGAAAGATGCCATTCTGGCATAGACCCTGTATTCCACCCTATGAGACACAGCTTGTTCATCTCCACTGACAAGGGGCCAGGGGCAAACTCGCCAGGCCATTTGGGCATAATCAAAATGAGTAGAAACATGACCAATTAAATCTAAAGCAAGAGGGCAATGTAACTGACCTAGTTAGGATTACCATTGCTGTGATGAAACACCACAACCAAAAGCAACTTAGGGATGAAAGGGTCTGTTTGGATTACACTTCCATATCACTGTTCATCACTCAAGGAAATCAGGACAGGGACTCAAACAGGGCAGGCACCTCAAGGCAGGATCTGGTGTAGGAGCTTTGGAGGGGTGCTGTTTACTGGCTTGCTCTGCATGGCTTACTTAACCTGCTTTCTTATGGAACCTAGAACCACCAGCCCAGGGGTGGAACTACCCATAATTGGCTGGTCCTCCTTCATCAATCACTAATTAAGAAACTGTCCTACAGGTTTGCCTATAGCTGGATCTTACGGAAGCATTTTCTCAACTAAGGTATCCAAATCTCTGATGACTCTAGTTTGTGTCAAGTTGACATAAAACTAGCCAGTCAGCACAGTAGCTCGCTCACTAAACTAGGCATTATTCTTCAGGAATATCATGGCTTATGCACCCCTAACGACTGCCAGGGACATTACAGAAGATTTCAAGTCATGTCTCCTCATACCTGATCAATATAGTGCGTGTCCTTGTGTTTTCATGTAGAAGACTAAATGCACTGAGTGATGTTTGATGTAAGGAAGAGACACTATAGTGTGGAAGGATGAGAAGAAACATGAACGACCCAACTGTGTCTGAGACTGATTGCTGAGGTTAGAGAATGCATTTCATTTATCCACCCACTCACAGGAGCCTCAGTTCTTACCATGTTTCTCTCAGGCTTAAGTGTGTCCTCAACTCTGAACACTGTGTCTATTTGATATCTCTACACCATCTCTTCAGTGTTTCTTCTCATTACTCCATCTCTATGTTTTATTTTGCTTTTTCTACCTAGGAAGAAAGCAGAATTTGCCATACACTTAAGATGAGCTGTCGCCTGGATGAATGCTGCTGGCAGGCTCTGGATGCCTCAGCTGTCCAGTGGATAAAGGCAGTATACAAAGATGGATGTAGAAGGAGAGGAGATCTTTAAGTACACTAGGATGGGGTCTTTATTCTTTTTTTCCTATAGGTTCCTATACATTCCTTCCACAAGGAATCAAACCCATTGGTCTGTATTCTACACTTTAGGTAAATGTGTCTCTACCATGAAGACCTTCTGGCTCCTATCCTGTGTCTCACCATTCTCCATCCCTGATCCATGTTGGCCTTCCAGCCTCCATCCCTGTTCAGCTGTATTCATCCCAAGACCCACTGTTCCCCTCTTGACTCATTGGTTTCTTTTGGTTTGGCCACTGGTGGTGCAAGTCTCGTGGCACAGAGCCTGCACCCGGCCTCCTTGTTCTGTCTTGCAAGTTCTTATAAGCAAGAACTACAAGGAATACCTCTACCTCTAATAGATTAGGGTTTTTTGTTTTGGAATTTTTTTTTGTTAGTTTGTTTTATGTTCATGTGGTGGGGGCTCACCTGGTGTGAGGTAGGGAATGATTCTTTCTTGCTCTTCTCAGGAACTCCCTGACCAGCATTCATACAGCCTAAGGGACATTTGTAACCTACTGTTTAAAAGAGCTCTGGGGGTTACATTAGATCAAGGCCCTCTCTGAGCATAGATCAAACCACAAAAGCTTGTGCAGTCTTGCTTCTGAAAGGCTCTTATGTATAGTTCCAAGGACACTCATGGATTTAAACATGCCAAGCCTGTCAAACTAAGATGGTAAAGAGATTCAGTCATGTCTACATTTTCATTTTGAAATTTTCAGTTATAGATCAACCATGTTAGGAGGGAATTTAAATATCAACAGTTAAACCAACAGGTAGCATAAACATTTAACATGTCTCAGAAGACATAGTTTACCCAAAATGTAAGCAGAAATCTGCTGTCCTTTTCACTCTCACAAAGTCCCAGTCTTCCAAATATCTATCCAAATCAACTATACTGGCATCCCCAACCCCGACCAGTCTCTAGATGGCTGAGAGTCTAAAACTTTGATTTCTGAATCTGTGTAATGGGCATGATATTTCTATCTGCTCCCACTCCCCCCAGGGTTGCTATGGATTCAATGAGACCAGTTACAAATTTTATTAATTCTGTTTTATTAACAAATTTTATTAAAAGCTGTGTTCAACACATACTGTTATAGAAACTCTGTGGCAAGGCAAGTGCAAGAGCAGATAAATATCACTTGGGAAGGATTTGTTGTATCAAAAAAGAAAGGAAGGAAGGGAGGGAGGGAGAGAGAGGAGGCTGGGAGGGAGGGAGAGAGAGGAGGCTGGGAGGGAGGGAGGGAGGGAGGGAGGGAGGGAGAGAGAGAGAGAGAGAGAGAGAGGAAGAAGAAGGAGGAGGAGGAGGAGCTTGGATTCATACTAACCATGAATTCTGGCAACACAGATGTGGGAAATGATAAGTTTTAAGAGACCAGTTTTACAAACACAGGAAATAACTCAGTAATGAAAAAGTGTCTTTGTGGTCACATGAGGCTACCATATTTTCACATGACTGAAATGGTAGGATTCAAGGGAGCTTTTTACCCTCAGTGAGTTCTTTTCTTTCCTAAAACTCTCTCTGGATTATTTTACTTTGTAAGTGTAGAATTTGGTCCTTTCTTATCGAGGCTAATTTTTTTGTTGTTGGTGGTGGTAGTTTTTATTGTTGCTTTGTTTTGTTTTCTTAAAGGGAACATGGATGAAGTGCCTAGGAGATCGAGCAGCTCTCACATTAGTGTTGTCTCCTGTGAGGAGAAAGCAGAAACCTTACATATTTAGTTGGAAGTTCTGAAAGAAGGAAATGGAATAATGGTTGTATTTCAGCTGCTGAGATGGCTTTGTAAATTAACTGAGATTTCGTGGTTACTTGAAGATCAATTGAGTGAGTCACCAAAGTTAGCCCATTTCCAAGATGGGGAAAATAAGGCAGAAAGAGGTGGTCCAAGGATTATACCAAGAATGGTTACAATTTTAGGACAATACATATAAGCACATCTCATTTGAGATAGTACCTCAGGGAGCATAGAATGAGAAGAAAAACTCTCCCGTGAAGGGCCTGGGGAAAGCACCTCCTTGTGGGTCTTTACACACAGCACTGGGAGTTTCCACCGTAGGAGCAGAAGGTGGAAATCCCCTATGTGGCTGAGAACCTCTACCGCATCATTCCCTTATCTGCTGACATTTTCTCTAACTGCCAAGAGAGGACTGGTGTGCTGGAGAGACATGCTCAGATCACAGATCAGAGAGCCTGAACATGAGGCCAAGGCAGCTCCGTCCATGGGTTCTCAGTTCTTGGCACAGTACCTCACCCTGTTAGAAACCATCCCTAGTCTTAATACATAGGGGCTAAATAGTGCTTAGCTCAGTGGTTGTAGGTATTAGAGCTTAGAATAACACTTGCCAAAGGGTACATGCTGTATGAGTGTTTGCTAAGAAGTGTGGAAGCCCCTTCCCCCAAGTGTTGGAAGAAAGTGAGTGTGGGTTCCAAGGTCTATAATTTTGCACGGAGAGCAAATTTGTGATGATCTAGAGTGATCAGGCTGATTTACAATATATTGATTTAGGCTTTCTAGAAAGTCCAGGATGAATGCCAGCAATGAATGTCAGCACCTGAGAAGCTTTGAGATTACCAGGCCCTGGCTAGGATACTGAAGGCAAGACCAGCCCAGGTCAGACAACAGGCAAAAGGGGAGGTGGTGCAGGCTCAGACAGTCTCTATGGAGATGAGGATGCTGGTCCTCTCATTTACAGAGCAGACACAGGCATCCTGGCTCATTCTCTGGAGGCACACAAGTAAACATGGTAGACAGCATAGCTCATTAGGGCAGGTTTATGCCCCTTAAAGGAAATCCTGCAGACAGCAATTTCTTAGTAAGGCAAGATACCTGAGCTGCTGGCCCAGATCTGTTAGACCAGAGGGAGCCATCATCCATCTCAGAGATCAACAGAACAGCGTTAAATTCAGCATGGCCTCTGATGAACATTTTCTCTTATGCCAACACAGTCAAAAGTAAGAGATGTTTAGATTAAGTCAGGGGACTGGAGCTGACTGGACAACTGCATATGCAGTACTGGTCAATGGATGCTGAAGAGGTCAGCAATCCCTATGCCATCTGAAGGAACCATGGCCATGACTTTGTGCCATGGTGGAGTTGGGGAAGACTCTGTGTGTGTGTGTGTGTGTGTGTGTGTGTGTGTGTGTGTGTGTATCTCAAGATACTGGTGCTCTCATTTACAGAGCAGACAACACAGACATCTAGCTCATCCTCCTGAAGCAAACAAGTAAACATGGTAGGCACACACACACACACACACACACACACACACACAAACACATATAATATGAAATTGGTCATCAACATAAGTTATTCCTACAACTCATGAGATCCCAGCTCTAAGCCCAAGTACAATGTTTTACCTGACCATTTGTTGTAACAAATGTGTGGGATTTTAGTTTACACATTATGAATTTGAAAATAAGATCAGCTTTAGAGACAGAGCTGGGAGAACTCCATGCCTTGTTTCTCTATTTTCAGTGAACACACTGCTTAAATTCAGTGGGGGCAGCTTGTGAAATTAGAATTTTAAATCTTCATTGTGAATGATAATACCAAATTCAAACCAAAATACTATTAAAAGCATGCTTGAGCCATTCATTTATGACAATTATGAGTGATTTACTCCTAGAAAATGTATTAGTGGACAGACATTTTGCTTTTTTGACTGAATATATGAGCATTATGATTGTGTTTTATTTTATACTTTATATGTTTAAAGATTTGTCTCAGTTTCATTTGTATGTGTATGTTTGTGCCTGTGTATTGATGTGTGTATGTGGGCACAGAGTCCCATAGAGGCCAGAAGAGGATGCTGGATGCCCTAGAGCTGGAGTTACTGGTTGTTATGAGCTGCCCCACATAGGTGCAGAGAATCAAGCTTGGTTCTCCACAAAGCAGCAAGCTCTCTTAGAGGCTGAGCCATCTCTCCACTCTACATTTTACTTTAAGTCTGTTTATTTAACCTTTTTTAGCTAATTTTAATCAAATGCTTCTATAGAGTGTGGAAATGTTACCTCATTACTTACCATGTTTACAATATCATCAAGATAAATCCGTCACATACTGGGCTGATACTGTGAAAAATAAACCCATCTTGTTTCGAAGATGGTAACACAACTAAAAATAGAATCTAGGGACATCTTAAATTAGATAAATGGCTGTAAACAGGTTTTAATATTCATTTCAATGACTTATTAGGGGGAAAAAACTTTGCCATGCCTCAATATTTAAGATGGCATCCAGAATAAAAGCTGGAATTTTTTTTTACAGAGAAAATCAAAAGAAACTAAGGAGTTGAAAGAACTATTAAGAGAAACACATGGTCACTGATGTATGAGTGACATGGACAGGAACCCTGGGTCACTGCTGGGTTCTAACCTGCCATAGCTCTGTGGCCAAGGCGACCCCCACAGGACTGGATAAGTGACTTGGACAGGAACTTTGGGTCACTGCTGGGTTCTAATCAGCCATAATGTGTGGTCAAGGTGGTCCCCACAGAAACATGTGATCTGCTAAAACCCCTGATTGGGATGCCCTCTTCCACTGATACCTAGAACTGACTGTACTCTTTCTTGCTTGGCCTCCCTGCCTGTTTGTCCTTTACTGAAATTCCTCCATGTTGAGTTTGAACTTGCTGGGCCCAGTGTCCTGGAGACTAAAGAGGGTGGGAAGCCTTGGGCCTTTAAGCCAGGAGCAGTGCCGATCAGCTGGAACCCTCACTTCACCTGGAACAGTACATTCCCCTTTCCCTGCTTATAGAACCAGCTCCCAGAAACCACTCCGTGCCCAGCCAGTCCCTGGATTCCTCCAATACTCCCCTTCATTGCTTCTGCCCAGCTCCTCTTCTAATAAATGTTCTTTATTTAGGCCTATTAATACCATCATTGATGCTACTACTGTGGGCCCCAGTGAGTGTCTGTGCACGTTTAAACAGCAGTAGCTGAAATGGTGTCACACCTGGTCTACAATCAATGTCACCTCGTGTCATTTTCTGGTCCCTTTCGGGGGATCCACCAGCTATAGATTTGTCATTAGTGGCCCAAATACAAAATGATAATCCACTTGAAATTCTAATAAGCTTGATTGTATGGATTTTTACGGTGTTGGGTTTTTGTACTATGTTTCTATATTTATTAAAGGCCCATTGTGAACCTCTGTCTTTACTCTCAGTGCTATCAGCCCACATGAGGTCAGAGGCAGCAGGAATGGCTGACAAGGCACAGGATACATCTGCCACAGAAGGGCAAGAGAGCCAGAGCAGCAAACGCCTGAGCAAGCTTGGCACCTTTTCCACCTGCTTTCTGCCTCTTTAAGGTCTCCTGCTACAGATATAGCAAGCTCTCATCACTAACTCACTGGGCCTGAGAACAGACAGTGGAGAGCAGAGTGAGGCCAGGGAAGACTAAATGAAGTTCCACTCAGCAGAGCTCAGATGACCAACCCCCTTAGTGATCCTTTAAACAGTGTTTGCTCAGAACATGGTCCCAGGCCATACTCTCTTCTGGTCCTTGGAAACACTGTGAAAAACAAAAGTCACAGACTTAGAAGCTTCATTTCAGCTCTGTCTCCCTTGCAAACAACTGATAATGCTCTGGAACCTGGAACACGTGTGTACAGAGTATGGCTTCTTGTAGTGGGAAGGGGGGATGGGAATTAGTCTTCTCCTATGGCCTCATTTAGAGCATTTGTCTCCAGATTCCATCCTTAACATGGTAGGGAGGTAGTCAGAACATGGAAAGAAGTGTAGCATCCCTGCATCCTGATTACAGTAAATCTCAGAAAAATAGAAGTCAGAATGGTAACTTGCTAACAGGGCAAAGTGGCTCATTGCTGAAGTCAAAATACAGAGGTCACAATGCTGTTGGGTAGATGTGCCTAGAAAAAGAGAGAACTAAGGTTCTTTGTGTCACTGTGTGAGTCATGTGGCAAGGCTAGAAAAAGCCTACTTGAGCCTGGTGCTGATGCCCCACTAATAGCTGGAGTGCTTTCTCTCTGGCATGTGGCTTCTGTGTCTAACCTTTGTCCATCTTGCTTGAACCTAAAGTCAAATTCCAGCTGAATTCTCTCCCCATTCCAGAGTTCTCAGCAAAGAGATGCTGCTGTTGGCATCTTGTTGACCTCTAGAGAGGCTGCTTAGATGGGGATGTGTGTTCAGTGGACAACACCTGCTCCCAATGCTCCTACCTACCTCCCCCACACCATATATGCCACTTGTCCTTAATTAATCAACCTAAGAAGTGACATTAGACTCAAACAGGAGAAATAGGTCTTCTCTCCAGAACATCTAGACCCTTAGAGTGATGAATAAACCATTGCTTGTATCTGTGATGTGGAAAAGCCAGCATTGTGAGAAGAGAAGGAAAATTGCCCACATGCAAAAATTAGAAGGCATGGCCAAGAACCCCAGATTTATAATGTCTCCATTCCTAGCCCACCTGGAGAACCATCTGTGCTCTTGCCTTTCCTAAGATTTTGTAGAGGGAATGATGACCTTCCCAGAGAGTTCTTCCTCATCTAATCTGGATCTAGTTAGTTTTCTGTTGCTTAAAATCATATGTGAAATAGCTATCATTGATCCACTTAGCTTCTATCTATCTATTCTATCTATCTATTCTATCTATTCTATCTATTCTATCTATTCTATCTATCAATCTATCTATCTATCTATCTATCTATCTATCTATCTATCTATCTATCATCTATCTATCATCTATCTTCTATCATCTACCATCCATATATCTCTATAATCTACAAATAGATATCTATTTTATCAACTATCAATATCTATAACCTATCATGTCTCTAAAATCTATTACCTAGCTAGCTACTCTATATCTTTTATCATCTGTTAATCATTATCTATCTGACACAGTTATCCAATTATGCTTTTCTTTCTCCCCCTCTTTCCTCTCTCCTTCCCACCATTGTTTCATTTTACCTCCTCCCTCCATTTCTTTATTATCTTTTTTCACTCCATCCTACTGACTCTGTCTAGAAAACTCTGATAAACCCTTTATATCAAAAGAGTGAATACTTGTCAGTAAAAAAAAAAGTCATCTTGTCATCTTGGTCTTACTTTAAGACATTTTTGTAACTACAATGCTTCTCTCTTATCTTCTCTCCTCACTGTGCCCAGAAAAGCTCTGTGGAATTCCCAGAGGCCCCTGGGGCACACTTGTAAAATGTTGTCCTAACTGGTTTCTGGTTTCTTTTGTCATCTCTGCAGTCTCCAGTTTTAGTGATGAAACAGGTAAGTGGGCTCCATTTTGAACATGACCCGTAAGAAGAGCAGTGTCCTTGAGAAGAACCTAGACCCTATCCTTTGTACTCCCTACACTGCCAACTGTCTCCCTGACATCTGCTCCCAAATCCCCTTGGTGTGGAAGCTTTCTGATGATTCTATTTGACAACAAAGTCCTCACAGTACCATCCCCATTCTTCAGGTAACACAGCCATGCATATTTTTTTTCCTATAAATTACCACAAATTGAGCCATCACTGCAGAAGAATAAAGCAGGGCACAACCAGACCCTCTGTGTGCCTCTAAGGCTCAGCTCACTCAGCAAGAAACTGCAAGACACTGGGCAGGTACCCCTCCCCTCTGCAAGATCTCAGAAAGCTCTGGACCAGTGCCAGACCACCTCAGGAAAAGGGAGAAAAGGAAAAAACAGTCCACAGTTGGTGGTAAAACTGTCTGTTCGCCCGGGGGAAGTTCAGCGTTGGAGTTACTGACTGCAGTGGCCCATCTGGCAGTTGGCTGTGAGAAGCCATTCATTCCATTGTAAGTAGATCAGCACGATGCTATTCCCTCACATCTCCCTTCCAATTATTCCATGTGGGTGCACGATTTTCAATGCTCAGGGATTGCTCTCATTGACTCAGGAAATGCAAAGCAACTACTTATTTCCTGCTTGAGGCTTATCTCTAGCTTGTCCTCTGGGGCTTCCCAACATAGTTCTCAAGTGTCAACTTGACCAGTGGTTCTGTTAGGCTTAAAGAAGGTGACATGGTGTTCCTTGCAATGTGAAGTTTTGAATGCCAGTGAGAAAGTGAGAGGTGCCAGTTTCTTTTTTTATTCAACACTCAGATGTTTCAGTCTAACAAAAGCTTGACTCTGGAGAGGCTGAGGCCAGCCTGAGAAGCCTGATTCTGTGGGTCTCTTTGGGGCAAAAAGGAGGCAGTTAACACCCAAGACCACACAGTTGGTGTTTACACCATCTTTGAATTCTGATCTGAAACAACACCATGTAATTCAGAATCCTTTAAGAGTGTTAAGAATGTGGGTATCTTAAATGTTCTCTAGGATCTGCCCATCCTAAGGGTAAAAATCACCACTAAAATATCAAGTCACACAGCACATTCACACACACTGGCATCTGTCCCCTGGCATGGTGAGTGCTAGGGGATGATGGGAGAATGTTCTCAAGGGTAGGAGACAGACACACTATCAAAGGGTGAAACTCAGATAATGTATAAATGGCAACTGGTGGGTGACTTAGTTACTTTTCTATTGATGTGATGAAACACCATGACCAAGGCAACTTATAGAACAAAAAGTTTATTGAGGTTTACAGTTTCAGAGAATGAGTTCAGAACCATCATGGCAGGAAGCATGGCAGCAGGCAATCAGGCATGGTACTGGAGGAGGAGCTGAGAGCTTACATCTTGAGACAATGACCACAAGGAAAAGAGAAACAGAAATAACTCACTGAGAGTGGCATGAAACCCGAAAGCCCAGTAACACCCCTCCTCCAAAAAGGCCACACCCAATCCTTCCCAAACAATTTCACTAACTGTGAAACAGGCACATATACATAAGTCTATGAGGCCATTCACATTCAAAATTCACAGTGGGAAAAAAAATCTCCCTTTCAAATGTGCCAGTTTCTACTTCTGTTGTCCTAGTTTGTTTCCCATTGCTGTGATAAACACTGAGACTAAAAGCAACTTGGGGAAGAGAAAGAATATTTCAGTTTACAAGTTAAAGTCAATCCTCAAGTCAGAGCAGGAGCTGAAGGCCGGAACCTGGAAGTGGGAACTGAAGCAGAGAGGAATGCTGCTTTCCGACTTTCTCCCTGTGGCTTGCTACCTTTCTAATACAACCCAGATTCATCTGCTCAGAGATGGCATTGCCCACAGTGGGCTGGACCCTTCTCCATCAACTAGTAATTGAGAAAACACTCTATAGACATGCTCACAGGCCAAGATGATTGAGGCAATCCTCTAACCAAGATTCTCTCAGACAACTCTCTGGAGTGAGACAACTTGACACTAAAGATAAGTTATCATGGAGGGGAGAGAGGAGAGACTGCAGTCATGGTAGAGTTGTCACTGAGCATGTCACAAGAAAGATAAGATTAAGAGAGGACAGCTGTGGAGGGGCCGTTCAGACACAGTACAAATGATGGTGTGGACATACACACTTTCTTTGACTTCTGGCTACCTGAGTGAAGAAACACCAGGACCAAGTCCTCCAGGGTGTGAGAAACTGAGACTCACACTCTCTTCATTCCTACGGTGTTCCAGTTGCCAGTCCTTACAGCCCATCAAGTCTACAGAGCTTAATTTAGAGTAGCAAAATGGAAACTTCATGGAGATCCCAGGATGACATAGGACCTGAAGAAAAACTCCTGCTATTTGAGGAGAAGCCTGATTCTGGACTTTACTGAGAATTTGAATATTCAAGATATGGTAAAGAGATCAATGTGTACTGGGAGGCAAGTCTATGGACACACTCTCCACCTCAACTCACAGACCCTAGGGGTTTGTTTTTGTGTAGTAGAGAGAGATAACATTCATGTAGGTCATACTGGCATCAAAGTCACTATGTAGGCAAGAGGAGTATGGGAGATATGTTTATGTGTTACATGTGTGTTCTCTCTGTGTATGTGTGTTTCATATTTGTGTGCATGTTCTATTTTGAACCTTCTGTCTGTACATAGGTATGCTCTGTACTTGGACATGTGTGATGTCTTTGAGCGTGTACATGTTCTGTTTGTGCATCTTGTCTATTTTGTTTGCATGCATGTTCTATGCTTGTGTGCTCTGCACTTGTGTGTTTTATTTATACATGTACTGTATGTGTCCCATATTTGTATATGTTTTATGTATGTGTTCTCTAGGTAAAGTATGTTTTATTTATGTGTTCTGTATATATACTCTGTATCTATGTGCATTTGTGTGCATATTTTGCATGCTTCTCTAAGATGTAATTCTGCCTCATTGCCCATTCTGTGTAGATAGTAAAATCAGTGATCAATGTAAAAGAAAGACAATTTTTTCTCTAGTCTAAACAGTCTTTGGCTATTATGAAATACAAATATTCCTCCTAGAAAATAATTTGAAATAAGCCCCCTTAGTAGATGCAGTAGAATGGAATTTATCTCATCAGATAGTGTGATTAAGGCCAAGCTACCTGGCTGGTACACTGCCCCAGCTACTGACACTCTGTGAAGATGGCCCTTGGTCTAAATGTTCCACAGTGTTCTGGGAGAAGAGGAAACTCTTCCTTGTATCCTTCCCTCACTATAACCCTGGCTCTCATCATTGCTTGTGGCTGGTGTCCCCTTTAGCATCTGCTAACAGGGGCTTATCCACCTTATCTCATGACCAACCTGCCCAGGTGGAAATCTCAAATGCTCAGGAAGCTGGAAATGCAGGAGCACTGACCATGTAGAGAGCTGGACACATACTTTGAACAGATCCATCAAGTAGCTTCCCAATGCTTTTCCAAGGTTCTGAGTTACAGAGACCTCAGCAAGGTGACCTGCTCTTGCTGTGAACAAAGGCAATGATGACCTCTGACAGGGCTGGAGTGGAGAGAGTCAAGCACAGGGTGGCTCACATTGATCCAGGAACAAGATCTCAGTGTTACATCATATGATCTGTGTAAATAGTAGTGTTTTTATGGTGAATAGCTACTTTCTCTGTAGCAAGTGTTACTCTAGATTCATAAACTCTAGGGTGAATATAAGTATTCTACAAACAGGTAAATATCATGGCTTTTTTCCATTAATCTAAAGGGTCCAAACTTCTGATTCTAAATTTTTTCCATGACAGAACAAAAAAAATTTTACTTTATTAGCTGTATCCATTAATTTTTGTTGCAGTGATAAAATACCATGACTAAAAGCGATGGGCAGAAAAGAGAGTTAATTAGGGCTTAGAGCTACCGAGGGATAGTCCATAATGATGAGCAAAGCATGGTAGTGGGTGGTGAGAGCAAAATGCTGGAACCACCCATCTATCACAATTGTGAGGGGGATGGGAGAGGGAGGAGGGAAAGGGAGAAGGGGAGGGGAAAGGAGAGAAGAAGGGAGAAAAAGGAAACAGGCAAGGCTATAAACCCTCAAAGCTGCCTCCAGTGACTCACTTCCTCCAGCAAAACTGCACCTTCTAAAGCAGTGGTTCTCAACCTCTCTAATGCTGTGAACCTTTAATACAGTTCCTCACATTGTGGTGATATTTTCCTTGCTTCTTCATAACTGTAATTTTGCTGCTGTTACGAATCATAATGTCAATATTTTTGGAAGGAGAGATTTGCCAAAGAGCTCATGACCCAAAGGTTGAGAACCACTATAAGCTTCCATTACCTTCCCAAACAGCGCCACCTTTGGCGAACCAAGTGTTCAAACACCTGAGCCTGTGGAGGATGTTTCTTCTTCAAACTACAACAGCAGGCACATGGCTCCACTTGGTGTATCTTCATCATGAGGTAACAGCTTGAAGTTGAGCTTTTAGCAACCTTTAAATATGATGTTTTAGGGAGGAAAAATTTCATGATATTTGTTCCTAAATCACTAAAAAAAATTGAATCTAGCTTACTACTCTTCCCCCAGAGCCTTCCCTTGACAGCTGTACTCTAAACTAGACTCTCCTGGTTTCCACAGTAATTGCTAAACAAGCTACCATGATCTTATTGCATTACACACAGCCAGTGAGGTTGTGTAGACAGCTTTAGCATCCACTCTCACCAGTTTCCAAAAGGTCAGTATAGCATGCTTACTTACCATTGTCCAACAGCAGCAAAATTAGCCTCTAGAAATTGAGCCTTCCTGTGTAACTGCACCTCTGTGTTATGTGGCCAACATTTCTGTGTCCCCTGGCCCTGAACCATTACAGACTTTTGTTGATAAACAGCAGTGCAGAATATCCAGCAGCAATCCCCATCTGTGCCTTAAAGCACATAGTTATATTTAAGCTTTGGCTGTATTCCTTAGCTTGTTTAACTCAGCAGTGTCCAGAGCTGCTGAGTTTGGAGTTAGCTGAAACTCTCTACTTTTTCCTCTGACATAGATCTTCTCCTTTCTGCTCTTTACCCTGATGTTCTTAATTATCTAACGTTGTGGGTTGAATGTGTAAACCATGTGTTTGTTAGACTTATTTTAAGACTGTGTGTTGTTGAAATAAGGCAGAATCATAAGAGTCATATGCAAGTATTGAAATTAAATTGCTTACAGCTATAAATGTGCACCAAGATGCTGCTTTAGCTGAATCCCACGAGTGTTAGTATGTAGAAATACCTGTCCTAATCATTTTAGAATTTTTGTCACTTGTATTACTTTCCCACTAATCAGATATAAAATTGTGTGTTTGACCAATTGTCTAAAAATGTTTGCTTCTGCTATAAACATAGAGAAACAAACAAAGCAAATGAATTACATGAAAGTTAAACATGGTCCTTAATCAAGGCAGCCATTTAAGAAACACAGAGAAATTGTAGGATGGGAGAGGGGTTGCTGTGAGTCAAGAAGCAGTTTGGGACATCAGTAAAATTGAAGAGATATGTCCTTAATTATTTTATTTATTTATATTCTAACCGTTCCCCCTCCCAGACACCCTTCCACAGTTCCTCATCCGATTCCCCTCTGAGATATGTTAAATATGGAAAAGAAATTACCTGTAGGACAATTAGATATAAGAATGCCTTAAATTAAGGACAAAGCTTAAAATGGGAAGAGGTAGAGAATAGCTCATGTTCATATCTCCCCAACCTGATGATGGCAGCTTTTCCAAATCATCTGCTCATTGGTGACCCCCATCCTGGTCTTACCATAGTTCTGGTGAACTTCCTCAGACACAAACAACCCCCTCCACCTTCTTAGTAAATTAACTAATGAGTTACAATGTGTTCTTCACTGCAAGAGGTGTGCTAGAGACTGCGGCCCCTGTCAGAGTTCCAGTGGTGGACTTACAATTACAGTTCTCAGTAGAGAGGCCGGCATGGCAGCAAGAGAAGGGTCCTCCCAGCACCCATGACCTATGACTAGGAAGCCCATTCCCATGCTATGTAAAAAATGCACTTGTCTTTTATCATTGTTATCAAGGGCGGTACTAGGGGGTCACATAGTCTACCTGTGTGCTAGTTAAGTTTATGTTTCTCTGATAGAATAGTTAACAAGAAGCAACTTAGAGTTTATTATGTCTTGAAGCTCCAGAGGGTTACAGTCCATCATGATGGAAAAGACATGACAGCAGAATCAGGAAGCTGGCTGATCACATTGTTTCACACTCAGGAAACAAGAGAGAGAACTGGTAGTGGACACAGCTATAAACCCGTAAAGCCTGCCCCCAGGGATATACTTCTTTGCAACAAGGCTATATCTCCTCAAAGTTCCATAACCTTCCCAAACAGCACCAAAAACACCAAATATTCAAACACATGAAATTCTGGGACATTTCTCATTCCAACCGAAGCAGCCTGCTTAGTGTGTCATTAGCACCAGACAAATGCACGCTGGCTAGGTGAAGACAAAACAGGTCAGCTCTTATGTTAGACAAAGGCTCTTTTGGAAGAGGACATGCAACCAGGGTCAGCCAAACAACTGGTGTAGTGTTTGAGAGGGGAAGATCACATCTGCAGGAAAACACCTGACCTGAAGAATTAAAAGAAAGCAGCCATGAGGCAGCATATGCCCTGCAAAGCTCATTATTGGCATGAGATGTCCATCTGTATGCTGAGGCAAAAGAGGCAAGGAAGGCTTTAAGCAGGAATGTCACATGGTTGTATTCATGTTTGTAAGCCTGCACTTGAGCTTTGGGATGCTGGTGAGGGTCACTCATGGCCACGGAGACTAAAAGAGAGGAGCAGCCTGGGAGAGAATTATGTGATCCTCCAGCTGTAGGAGGGTTATGGAAAGGTCAATGGTCCTGTGTAGCAGAATGGAGTGCAATCGGCAGGTGGAAAGTGACTGACAAGCATGCAGAATGGAAGGCAGGCATTACTGAAACAGTAGGTGAAGGGGTGGATAGGGCAATGCAGAGTTGGGTAGCAAGTGCAGACTCCCTGGCTTCTGCAGGGAAGAGAGAGGACAGCAGGTCACATGACCTTGGGAAGGTGTTGGCTTGCTTATCTTTTGATTTGGCTGGTAAAGGAGATTTTGGGGTCTGTCTAACTGCCCTGGAGAACATGCCAGGAGAGCAGAGAACTCCTCACCCACAACCCCACTGAAACCACATCCCTTCACCAAACACACCCATCTCCGCATAAACCAGCCTATCATGAGTAGGACTAGAACCTTCCCAAAATATGTCTAAACCTAAACTGTTAGTACTTCTTGGTATGGTGTTATCTGGAAGTAATGTCTTTGCAAATGAAATCAAGTTGAGGTCACAAGAGATTTCAGTCTTTTCCACATCCGGTGACTACAAGAGGGAAATTTGATTACAAAGAGGCAGACATCAAAGCATCATGTAGCAACAGAGGGAGGGGTTGAGTCACGCACCCACAAGCCAGGGACACCAGGAAATGAGTCTGCCAGCATCACCTCTCAGAGAGATCATGGACTCATCCGCCACTTTGATACTGGAGTCTTAGCCCCTATGCTAGATCTGTAGGTTTCTCTTGTTTAGGTTACATATCTCACTGGCTCTGCCCCGGCTAGTCCCTCCCCTGTGTTAGGCATGAGTTACTCCTTCCCATGCTAACAAGTCAAGTCCCTGTTAAACTTAAATTGTTTATAGAGAATACCTTCTCTGTGCCCCCATAACATTCTGCGGTACAGAGTTGTCATTGGCCACATTATGTTCTGTACAATGCTGTTCTGAAATTCTTCAGCTCTATTGTTAGCCTCTGAAGCAAAGACTAAGCTGTGTTTTTATCTGTATTTCACTCACCCTGATTAGGTGACGTATGTGCCAAGGTCTATCCAGGGAAAGAAAATACCTATCAGATAATTTAATATAGAATATAATCTTGAAAATTAAATGCTTTGAAGAAAGCAAATCAGCGTTAGGGAACATGAGGCAAACCAGAGATTGTGAACTCAGGAAGTGACTATCTCCTCTCCTAGGATGGAGGGACAAATGGAAGGATATCTCTGGAGGCGGGCCAGTAGCAGGAGGGGGAACCCTAATGGAGATATAGCTGGTACCAGGGGCTCCACTCAGCCAATAGAAACCTGAGAGGGGGCCTGACTTCCCTCTGCTTTCCACCACACATGCACTCTCAAAGTGGTTCACAAGGAGCAGGAGGCTGGATGAAGAAGTCAATTCCTTCTATATAAGAACCCATAAGAGCATGATAATGGACCTGAGAAAAGACAGGGACCATCACACACCCTGAGATAGATTCTGGAGAATTCTTGGACACTTGAGAAGACAACTGAAATCCTTGTTTCATAACTGCAGAGAACTCTGCTAACTCCAACAGATAGAACAGATACAATATACCTGATGAGGGGGAGCCAAAGAGGCTTCACAGAGGGCTGGCTGCTCCCCTCCCCACCAAATGCCCATGAGGACTGAAGGCCTCAAAGAGTGATGCAGAAATGTGAAATTAGACTGGATTCTTGAGGAAAATGACTCCTATCTTGCTTTCCTAGTGAGCTTCAGCTGTCAACTTAACCCAGCTCACCATCATTTGAGGGTGTCCCTGTGGGGAACTGCCCCAATCCAGTTATGCTATAACCATATCTGTGAGGAACCATCTTGATTACTGATTGATGTGATAGGGTCCAGTCCACCATGGGAGGGGGGGGGAGACTCCATTCCCTGGACAGGTGGTCCAGCCAGGAGTGAGCCTGAAAACTACCCAGCAAGCAGCATCCATCAAGCTTCCTGCTGTATTTCCTGACTATGAATGAGTTCCTTAGCCAGAGGTAATGCTGTGTGGAAGAGCAAGCAGGCTTACCTTCAGGACCCTGCCTTGAACTCCTGACCCGACTTCCATCAGTGATGGACTGTGACCCAGAAGTATAAGCCAAATAAAGCCTTTCCTCCACTACACTGCTTTTAGTCAGGGTTTTATACAGCAACAGAGGGAACTGGCATGTGCCTCAGTATCAGATGAGTTATTTTCTTCTTTGACTTCCACTGGCCTGTATGGCACAGCACTTTTGTTGACTTCCATTAGGTTTCCTAGTACAAATTCAACTTAAAAAATAAAATTGATAATGTGTCATTTCAGTCAAAAACTACTGTACATAAATCTCTAGGTGTAGTCTGTCTTTTGATTCTCTTTGGTCTCAATGGGTATTTGCTACCATTCCCAGTCAGTACTCTTGGAAGCTCCTTATTCATTCCGTCACCAGGTAGCCAGCCTGGAATTTTATCACGCTGATGTGTTTTGTTTAACTTTTAAAACTCCTGATGGGAACTTTCCTCCAACACACCTTATTCTGTCTAAAATTACAGCTAAATCCACCCAACCCACATGGTTCTGGTTTTAAAAAAAATTGTCTCTAATTTATTTTAATTTTTTTAAGTGCATGTACATTAGTTTGAAAGCTTGAGCCTAACCAAATATTTCTCTAAGGGTTCAATTTGAAATCAGGGCTGAAGGAGCCAAGAATGGGATAATTTTCACATCACAGCCTTCCTGGTCCCTAGAACACACAATGTTGCCATTGTTAATGTTGACTGGTGCACCGGTAATGGGCGACAGGCTTGTTCATTACTGAAAACAGGCTCCAATTAGTTGGATGGATGTATTGTTAAAACTGTATATCATATTTAATGTCTCTCTCCAACCACTCATTTCATCTTTTCAAAATATAAAAGGTTTTCTAACTGGTTCCCAAGGTCAGGGATGGCTACCACGTACCTATGTTTTCTATTCTTTCTTCCATTTCCTGTTTGCATTTTTAGCCATTTTACATTTGTGATTTAAAGTCTCTTGGCATTGAAAGTGGCTAGCAAGTTAAACTTTTACTATGTTAAACCAGCATGACCTCTGATGATTACAACTATTATTATTCCCAAGAAGTAGAAGCAAATTCGGGTTATAACAAAATGCTTTGTGGCACATGGGCGGCCATGAAAGAACCTGCATTGAAACAGAAGAGAAGCTACACGAGCTGAAGTAGTAAGAGGTCTAAAACACAGGGTCCAGCAACTACACTGCAACTCAGCAACTGGGGTGCATGGTGTACTCTCAGACACACCAACCAGTAAATAAAGTCATGGACTGAAAACTGTGATAGAAAGGAGACTGCCCACCCTGGGATGACGTTACAATTTGTGTTCTTTTTTAGCATGTTTGTGCTGCTTTTATTTTAGCATGTATGTATGGTCAAAGGTAAAAGTTGTTGATTGTCTCCTATCATGGGATCCTGGGATCAAATTTAGGTCCTCACAGTTGCATAGCAAGTAGGTTTACCAGCTGATTCATCTCACCAGGCCCAACAGTACTAGTTCTCATGGGAAAAAAATAAAGAAGGTAAAAATAGATATCATCAGCTGTACCTACCAGTTCCCAACTTCATGTAGCATGTGTAGTGTTTGTGTCTCTTCTTTAATGGCCTGACTCTAAAACATGTGAAAGCCTCAGATAGGCCTTTCCTCTGCTAGTTGAGTCCCAGCCCATGAGGGCATTTGGGTACTCTTCAAACTAAAGGGAAATACAGTAGCTGGAGGAATGACCCCAAGGAAGACCAGACTCCAGCATCTCAGTTCCTCAGAGGGCTAGAAAGGTTCCTGGAACAGATGACGGATTGATCAGTTTCTGCATATGACTGACCCCACGTGAGCAGTGTGGTGAGGCAGTACAGGATGCAGAGAGCCTGGATCCAGACTCTAAGGGCTACATCTTCACAGTACAGTCCCTCCAGTCACTGGCATTCGGTTTCTTAGAGCTCCCTCTGGCCTGCAGGGAAAATGTCCATCCATCAACAACGAAAGCCACAGTGAAGATTGCCTTGCCTGAAGGGAAAGTTGCTGCAGGTTAGCTCCAAAATGAACTAGCGCTATATGCCACAATCAGTCAGTCTTGTTCTGCCTAAAGTACCATCTGGTTCACTCTGGTGACAGTGGAAAAGACTTACTACTTACTCTACACAAGTAGAGAAATGCAACTTATACCTTTAAGGACATCTGTAAAGATTCCAAAGGGGCATTCCTCTCATGACACATGAATCCTGCAGGAGTCTACATTCTCTGTATCTCTTGTTCAAGTCCTAAGTTACTTGGTGCCCTTTGAGAGATGCAGTAAATATGGAGAGATGAGATAAATTCTAGGGAGCTGTTGAGCTTTACAGCACACAAACCATTGTGATAGGTGCAGCTTTTGTTCCTGAGCAATTAATTCTCATCCACTTGGAAGCCATATTGCTTCCCTTTGAAAACCATGTCAATGTAGGTGTCAAGGCAATGCACTGGGTTAAATAATATTCCTCCCTAAAGCTATGACCAGTGCTGACCCTCAGTATCTACAAATGTGTATCATTAAAGGGTCATCTCAGGTGAGGTCCTCCTGGTGTAGACAGGTCTACATCTAATAATGTCTGGGAGAAGAAGGCAGAGACATGGAGGGAAGCCCTGTGGGGCCAAGGCAGATACAGTGAGGGGTCTACAAGCCATGATACTTCTGAGAATGAAACTGGGAAATCAGCCAAGACTTCAATGTATAACTCTATCCCCTCAGCAGTGAGACAGCAAACTTCTCTTGGGTTTGAACCCCTACTTTGTAGTGATTCCTGAAAATACGAGTGAATCAATTCAGTGAACCTCTCAGCCTCAAGGGAAATCCATGGGTTTGATAAATTTAGGCTGTGGATCTTCCTACTTTCAACTGACTCAGAGTTTCTAATTCCTTTTGTGGAATGGAGAAAGAATATAGTTAGAACTATATATATATATACATATATATATATGTATATATATATATAAAATATAGAACTATATTCTTTCTCCATTAGAAATCCATCATATTAGTTACTTTATTAATGATAATGACAAAGTAAATATATTACAGTGGCAACTTAAGGGAGGGTTCTATCTTCATTTCTGTTGCTATGATAAACAATATTGGGGAGAAAGGAGTTTATTTGGTTTACACCTCCAAGTTATAGACCATCAATGAACGAATTCAAGGCAGGAACTCAGGTAGCCCATCGCATCACATCCATGGTCTAGAGCATGGGGAAACAAAAGGATCCTTGCTTGCTTTCTTGTTTGTGTGTAGTCTCAGCTAGCATTGGTCACTTGTATATAATTCAGTGCAAATGAAATGGTGCAGCCCATATCTAGGGTGGGTCTTCCCACCTCAATTAACAATTAAAACAAACACCACAGACTTGTCTCCAGGCCAACCTGATCTGGACAATTCTTCAGTTAAGAACGATACTAGATTGTAGCAAGTTGAGACTCAACAGCTAACCATGATGGAGAAAAGACTTTTTTTGACTTGAATTTTCTAAAGTCACAGTTCATTGTGAAGGAGAAGGTGCGGAGCACTGGAACAGGCCCATGTCTAGCAGTGGAAACTAAGGGGCCAGCTCTTTAGACCTTCATAAATCAGGAAGCAGAGAGCTAGAGTGGAACAAATAGTGACTAATACTTTCAAGACCTGTATCCACCAGCTGTGTATCAATCCCTAGAAGTTCTAAAGCTTTCCAAGACTGCACCACTGGCTGGGTACTGAGTGTTCAGACACACGAGACTGTGGGAAGCATTTCATGTTCAAACCGTAACACCCAGTCAACATTCTTCGCCATGATTTTCCTCATAAGCATGGGGTCTTAGTCAGGGTTTCTATTCCTGCACAAACATCATGACCAAGAAGCAAGCTGGAGAGGAAAGGGTTTATTCAGCTTACACTGTCCACGTTGCTGTTCATCACACAAGGAAGTCAGGACTGGAACTCAAGAAGATCAGGAAGCAGGTGCAGAGGTCATGGAAGGATGTTTTTTACTGGCTTGTTCCCCCTGGCTTGCTC
The DNA here is from genome assembly GCA_036184795.1 of Tokudaia tokunoshimensis. Classification (NCBI taxonomy): domain Eukaryota; kingdom Metazoa; phylum Chordata; class Mammalia; order Rodentia; family Muridae; genus Tokudaia; species Tokudaia tokunoshimensis. The sequence continues at coordinate 84,222,396 of BTHU01000015.1, forward strand.
AGCTTGCTTTCTTATAGAACCCAAAACTACCAGCCTAGGGATGGCACCACCCACAATGTTTCCTCCCACCCTTGATCACTAATTGAGAAAATGCCCCACAGCTGGATCTCATGGAGGCATTTCCTCAAGGGAGGCTCCTTTCTCTGTGATTACTCTAGCTTGTGTCAAGTTGACACACAAAACCAGCTAGTAAACATGGCTTCTGTTACTCTCTGACAGGATTTCCATCTGCCATGAGGACAGAGATTCTATAGTCCAAGATAATGATGTGCCCTCAAACTGTGCCAAAATAAACCCTTCCCTGCCTACATTCCTCCATGTTGTGATGCAGCAGAGTGTGTGACCTTATCTGTAAAGAGGGTCTTTGTAGATGTTAGCAAATGTGGTGATCTCAGGTGAGGGATCTGAGGTTGGCCTTCTCAGCTGCCCAAACCATGAGCAATAAAAGCACATGAATCTATACATAACCTGTCTGTGGCGCTCTGTCATCTCCACACGAGTGGACCAAGAAGATTCTGATAAGGAATTCTTGGTACTTCTTATAAGAGCAGGATCTTACTGGGTTTTCCCCTCTCTTCTCTTCCTTCTCCTCTCACTCTACTCCTGCCCAGTTAGATTCTGTAACAAGTTACCATAGACTGGACAGCTCAGAAGAGGAGAAAATTATTCTTAGAGACTAATAAAAGCATTCAGCCCAAGACTGGCCAACAGCATCATACACCTTCCGTCGAAGGCTCAGAAATCACTGTGGAAGAGGAAGAAGAAAGAGTATAAGAGCCAGACATGGTGAACATCTGCTAGAAAATGGTATTTATCAGCCATGACAAGGCCATTAAAAACATGAACTCACAGTACATGTGACTGCTTGTATAAGACTTGAATAAAACCAAGCTAGACAAAATCCTAGCATGGACTGGGAATGGGGCTTATGAAGTCCCACTCCATAACTGACGAACTATTGGCAATCCACAGCTTCTAGGGGAGAGGAAGTAAGTGTTCTTCAGTAATGTGGCCCCATGCTCCAGTAGACAGTCATACAGCCATGCACATACAGGAAAGCACTGAGCGGTGATCCAGTAGACAGCACTGAGTGTTTTTTTTAAAAATCACATGAAACTGGGAAGTGAAGGTGGTAAGTGTATAGGGAAAGATTTGAAGGAGAGGAAAAAGGGGTTAGATTTAATCAAAATGCACTATCCATATGTATAAAATTTTCAAGCAACAAAGAATTAATTTCATTGCTTAGGAGGCCAGAAATCTGCAATCCCAGGGCAGTGGGGTTGGCTGTTTCTGCAGACTCTGAAGGAGAGTCAGGATCATGCTTTTCTCTTAGCTTCTTGTTGCTATTGGTAACCCTGAGTACTCCTGGGCCTGAAGACGCCTCCCTCAGATCTCTGCTTCCATGTTCCCGTCCCCCCCCCTTTCTCTCTCTCTCTCTCTCTCTCTCATACCTTTACATCTTATAAAGAGAAGATGTTTTATTCACTTAAGAACAGCCCACAGCTAGAATGGTCATGTTTATGCTATGATCCCTTTTTCCAAACAAAGCCATGGTCACAGCAACCAGTTAGGTACATGTTTGGGGACCATCATTTTGACTTAGTGTAGCTGGCACATGTCACAATCACAAGCACACAAATATCTCAAACCTTCTCTGCAACGTCCCCAGTGCTCCTTCATCCACACTCACACAGTTCTCCATCCCCGTTCTCCCCAGCTAATTCTCTGCCCTGTGTGATGCAACAGGATCCCCAACATCTGTGCTGCACTAATTGACACCCTTTCTACGCAGGCTTAAAAACAAATCCCTTTAATAGGCATGGGAGGGAGGGAGATAGAAAACCATCTTTTCCAGCTGCATGTCTTTCCACTGAGTAAACAACCAGGGGACTATTTTCTTCTATGTCAATGACAAGATTACAGCCTAATTCATCCAGTATTTTCCATGGCCATTGGCTCCTGAGGCTGGGTCTTCTGTTGGTCTGCATGTCAACATTTCAGATATGCATACCTTTGAGGTGATCTTGGTGTTGTCACCCCTAGTCCTTGAGATGCAGTATTAAGTGTCTGAGGTGACATCTAGTCTTCAAGAATAAATGATGGACTATTTTTGTTATTTTGTGGCCAAGTGAAGATTTCAGCTCAGGTGTCCCAGGGAAATAACAAGGAAATACTTGGAGTCTGTGTGTACATATAAAGATGGATGCCAATTTATATCTTCATAAATAAGAATGCATGTTTGTACAGGGTTTTTCAATTGTTTGAGAAAGAACCCCATACATATCCTTACATTTTCCTTCACCCACTTACATTGTATTCAGTCTCTTGATTATTTTCCTCTCCAATGTTTCTCATTTGCAAGGAAATTCCAAGGTTCAAATTGAGAATCCCTTTAAACATACTGCTTGTAACAATGTTTTCTCTGTTTCCCCAATCAATTCTGTAACTTTTTTAATTGTTATCACTTGCTTTATTAATTTCTAGTAAATGTTATAGCGGCATTCGTTACTAAGAACTATGTGTTCTCGAGAGTAGATGCATCTTAACTTTCTTGTTGTCCATTTTCACATACTTCATTTAATGACAAGCCCAGTTGTTGCTCAATTCAAATTTTATCCTATCTATTCAAGGGCCAGCCATGAATATATCTACTTAATATCTACCTAGCTTATGTATGAGCTACTTTATCATGTATCATCAAGCAGGGATTATCAAAGTAGAATTCCTAATGTATTTTGTAATATTCTCATTGATTATGTGAACTGATCCTGCAATAGTAGAAAACAAATAGCAGACCAGCACCAGGGCTTTGGGGCTGATGTACTGTCCAAACTCTGTAACCACAGAGTAAAGAACACCGAATTGCTTCCTGTCTTGTTGTTTTCCTAAAGTCAGATTCCCGGAGATCAAGTTTACTCAGAACAAATGAACACCTGTGCATGGGTTTTGCTTATTGATTTAGGGACTACAATGTTTCAAAGTGGGGGAAAACATTCTAAAGGGGAAATCTGGTGACAGTGTTACAATGAAAATCACGTAGTGAGAAGAGGGATCCTCAAGTGACCCCAGTGACCCACAAGGTTTTTGAGTCATTTGCCCCAGGAACACTTATTGTGTATTGCAAAGAATACAGAAGAGGGTAGAAAGGCAGGGTTTCTGCTCTCCTAAAATACCCTGGACAGGAAGCAGGTGGATATAAATTTCCAGCAGAAAACAGGGATACCTTTTAATATGGACGAGAACTGTAGTATTGGGGTGTCTCCAAGAGTGGCAGAGCCTTTCTCAGCTCTGGTTGTGGTTAGCTGGGGAGAGGGAGAAAGGATTATGGGAACTCAACATCCCCAGTTCTACCTCAGGAACCTCCTCTCAGTTTCCAGCATGAAGTCATTCACAGTCCCTGTAAGCAGAGGTGCGTGCCCAAACTGAGCAGGAACCTGGAGACAGGAGCTGAGGCAGAAGCCATGGAGGGGTGTGGCTTAGTAGCTTATTCCTTATGGCTTGCTCAGCCTGCTTTCTTATTGAACCTAGGACCACCTGTCCAGGGGTGCCACCACCTGAAATGGGCTGCCTCCCCCCATTGATCACCAATTAAGAAAATGCCCTTCAGTATGGCCTATATCCCAGTCTTATGGAGGTAATTTCTCAGTTGAGGTTCCCTCCTTTCAGATGACTTCAGCTTGTGTCAAGTTGACATAAAACTTGCTATGACAGGCTCCCTGCCCTACCGGACCAGTTTATGTCACCTGTTCTCATCGTTTTCAAGAGTAAAAGAAAGATGACTGGAGCAAAGAGAGCCTCGTAGTTCTAGCCAAGAACCAGGCCTGGAGTCTGGTATGGTTTGCCTGGCTGGATTTCAAGATTTCCTTTAAACCAAGGACTTCTTTTTAGACTTTTTTTTTTAAACATTTTAGACTTTTTAGACTGTCTGCCATTTTGATGGAGAATACACCTGCAAAACTGTGTCTATTCTATCCTGTATATTGGTAACATATAGCATGTCTCCTCAGTACTGTAGGCCCACAGATCTGAGGTAACTATGCCTACTAGCTGTCCTCAATGGATGTGTTTGTTCCCTGCCTCTCATCTGAATGTTCACATTTGGCGCTTGTGAGCTGATGAGATCTAGACCATGTCAGTGTAGTAACAAAGTAGATGCCTGTAACTTCAGGAGGTTTAAGGGTTTGTGTGCAATTGCGGGCCCAGTGGAGAAAATTCAGGTTTCTGTGACCTTGACACCTGGTGTTATACCAATAAGTATTAAATTATACAGTAAGATGAGCCTTATTGACATAATGAAGTATACCCATAAGGGACATGAATATCAAGATGTGACAGTGGGTTTTCTTGGTAGCCCATATACTCTAAGGTACTCCTCAAAGGAGCATCAGAGGAAGCAAGAGGTGAACTACACTGTTTCCCCCTTCTCTCATATGTATATGATATATGTATATGATATATATTATATGTGTGTATGTATATGATGTACATGATATATATGATGTATGTGGTGTATATGTATATGTGCATGCACCTATATATGTATATGACACATCTGTATCTATATCTATACCAGTATCTGTATATGTATATGTACATGATGTATATGATATACATGATGTACATGATCTGTATATATATATGATGCATATGTATGTGATGTATATATATATACATATATGTGTGTGTGTGTGTGTGTGTGTGTGTGTGTGTGTGTGTGTGTGTGGTTACAGATCTTGGACAGGACATCAGCCTCAACACCCTACCTCTGATCTGTTCAATTCTTTTAATCCCAAGTAAGCTAGGTCCTAATTCTTTATGTAGGCTCACACTAGAAAATACTTTGGTATTTGCCTTGCAATGTCCAGAGAAGAAACCCCAAGAATTCCAGGCTGAGCTGGAGCTACAAAACCCAGAGCTGATAAATTGAGTATTGAGCCATTAATTTGTAGGGATTTGTTATGGTGCTAACCAATTGGAGCACACCTAAGTCCCTAACGTAAATGCCTGTCCATCTCAAGGGCTGAGGAAAGTCCAGGTCGTCTGGATGCTTCTGGTACCCAGAGAGAAGGCAGGCAGCTTTACACGATAACCATTTGCATAAGTCACAGCCTCTCTGACAGAGTCAGGAGCAAAACATGATTCCTCCAGTTTCATTTAAAGTCTGTGTGCTCTCAGTGACATTTTAGTTCACTCCTAACATGTCCCCTCTAGCACTCGCTGTTGGGTAACACATTTTACTTGAAGTTAGAATAAGGCTCCAGATTTTTATGCAAATCCTTTCCCTAAGCAAACTATAAGCCTGGGGCTTTCACCAAAGCTGGCTCTAAGTGGATCAGTGGGGACTACACAGAGGAAGAAGAAAAGGTGCCCTGACCTACAGCCAAGGTCAAACAGGATGGAACCGCCATCAGTTTGGGTGACACACAAGAAGCAAAGCTGGAATCCCAAGGGCAATGCTATGAGGCCCTACTATGCAATTTTTACTATATTTAATGCTACCCTTGTCATCTGCCCTCTATAGCTTTCTTTCCTGGTCTGATTTTTTTTATATATATAACTCACTAGTGTCTGACTCTAGAGTGTAAACTCTATACTACAAAGACAGCAATTTACATGTTTGTACCAACCATAGTGTTTAGATCTATGACTAATATTCATGGAAGGTAAAATGATCACCAGAAACAAAAAGATCTGTGGTTACATTTGAATTTCAGAAAAATTAGCAGGGTCTACTACAGGGGCAGACCTGTAACTCTAGCTGCTGAAGGATTATAAGCCAAAGTCATCCTGGGCTACCTGGCAAATCTTAAGTCAGCTTGAACAGCGTTGCAAGGCCCTACCCCAGGCAAAAAGTACAGCTTATTAAGGTCCTGTGCCCAGATGGAAAATACACTAAGGACTAGGGATGTTGCTCAGGGGAAGAACATTGCTAAGGGTGTTTGAAGACCTAAGCTAAAACCTCAGCATGGCAAAAAAAAAAAAAGGTGACAAGGAAGGACAGAGAGGCCTCTTAAAGGTCTAGCATTGACAGCTGATTAGACTGAAGAGGAAGTTTCACTGTAGAGGCTGGGGACATCCCTGAGACAGGCAGGCAATAAGCCTTCACAGTAGTTATGGAGAAGAACAAGGGTGCCATGACCATGCAGTCTAATGACCAGCTCTTGAAAAGGAAGCAGAATCAGTTGCTAAGGTGCTCGTGTGGAAGCTTGGGGACCTGAGTCGGGATCCACAGAACCCATAGGTTTTATTTGGAGTTTTGTTGTTGTTGTTGCTGCTGCTGCTGTTATTGTTGTTGTTGTTTAATGTACATGATTGTTTGACCTATGTGTGTGTGTCTACCTCTACCTATACACTGTATACATTATATGCATCGTATGCATCATATACATCGTATATATATACATATACACCATGTGCATGCCTATGCCTAGTATATAATTCTAGAACAAGGCATTACATCTTGTGGAACTGGAATTTAAAACTATTGTGAGCCTTCCTATGGGCATTGGGAATTAAACCCTGGTCCTCTGAAAACGCAACGAGTGCTCTTAATCGCTGAGACAGCTCTCCAACCCCTACAAAACACAAAAACATACCCATGGTGGGAATCTGAAATCCCAGCCTTCCTACAAGATGGGAGGGAGAAAATTTCCTAGAAGGCTGCTGGCAGGTGATTCTGGATGATACAGTGCAGTGGCAGAAACATCTGAGAGTCCTTGCCTCACGTGGAAGGTGAGGATAGACTCCTGAAAGCTGTTCTCTGACCTCCATAGGGTGCTGTGCCATGAGGGCTCCATGCATAAGTGTTTTTTAATATTTGGAAAGTAGAGAAGGGTGTGTGTGTTTATGATGCATATATAATGTTAAGTCTGAATTTGCTCATACAAAGGACACAATTTACAAATTATAGCCTATATGATATTCTTATTATAAATTCCACAACACATACTGTCTCTTACAATGTGCTTTTATTCATTCTGGCAGAATTCTTTTATGTCCATAGAGAACTCATGATCCAATTGATGTGGAGTTTAGATCTGACAATGAAGAGAGCTTAAGTTAGTGTGTAAGTCTCTCTCTCTCTCTCTCTCTCTCTCTCTCTCTCTCTCTCTCTCTCTCTCTCTTTCCCTCTCTCTTTCTTTACTTACTTCCTTAGTGGCACATAAAATAAGGTGAGCCTTATCAAGGAACTGAAGATTTCACGGTGTCCATTTGGAGAAATTTCTCTTTATGACAGGATTCAGGAGACACTACGAATCAGAGCATGAAGAATGTGTGTGATGCTCTCACTCAGGCAAAAATATGGAATTTATGCTCACTATTCCACTTACATATTTACATTCAACCTATGAATTCACATAGTCCAGGCTGGCCTTGAAATCACAGCCCTCCTGCCTCAGCCTTCCAAGCAGCTAGGACTTCAGGCATGTGCCATCACACCTGGTCTTGACATACTAATTCATGAATGGATGCATATACTATGTCTATGCCCATGTGTGTGCACATAAACCCTCACACACATGACATTTTGCTTGTTTGCACACCTGTAAAATTACTGTAAGATCCTCATATTCTTAAATGCATCTAAAAAGGAGCTGATGGCTGGAGGATAGAATGCCACATTCTGCTTCATATTCTATACATGTCATGACTAGTGGATATATCATCTTTTTTAAATGACTACAATTATAGTCAGGTGTGGTGGCATATAACTTTAATACCAGCCTTCAAAAGGCAGAGGCAAGTGGATCTCTATGAGTTCAAGAGCAGCCTCATCTACACAGTAAGTTCCAGGACAGACAGAACTACACAGTGATACCCTGTCTTCAAAGCAAAACAAAACAAAATGTGACCACAATTACAAATCCCATAGTCCATGCTTCAGCTCTTGCTTTGCATGACCTCTTCAACCATATCCCCTATAGAGGGAACATGTATGTAAGTACTACCCCCTGGGCCTAGGGAGTTAAAAGGTGAAGGCAGCCTCTACTGCAAATTATTCTTTTTTTTTCTATATTTTTTATTTACATTCTGAATTTCCCCTTTCCCGGTTCCTCCCTCCCTGAAAGTCCCATAAGCCCTCTTCCCTCCCCCTGTTCCCCATTCAACCCCCTCTCGCTTCTCTGTGCGGGCATTCCCCTACATCCAGTCTTTCCAGGACCAGTGCTCTCTCCTTCCATCTTCTTGGAAGTCTATTGATATGTGAATTGTGTCATGGGTATTCTGAGTTTCTGGGTTAATATCCCCTTATCAGTAACTGCATACCACATGTGTTCTTTTGTGATTGGGTTACCTCACTAAGGATGATATTTTCCAGTTCTGACCATTTGCCTAAGAATTTCGTGAATTCATTGTTTTTAATTGCATAGTAGTATTCCATTGTGTAAATATACCACATCTTCTGAATCCATTCCTCTGTTGAGGGACATCTGGGTTCTTTCCAGCTTCTGGCTATTATAAATAAGGCTGCTATGAACATAGTGGAGCATGTGTCCTTATTGCATGCAGGGGAAGCCTCTAGGTATATGCCCAGTAGTGGTATAACAGGATCCTCTGGGAGTGTCATACCCAGTTTTCTGAGGAACCGCCAGACTGCTTTCCAGAGTGGTTGTACCAGCTTGCTTTATCCTGAGTCATTAAAATATTCCTTCCTTGTCCTGTACAGTATACATAAAAATCATAAAAGTCTTTTTTAAAAGTATGTTTTAAGCTGTCTGTACTTAAGAAACTAATCCAATTCTAATGAATTTTGTAAAAATCCTTTCTATTTTTCTTATTACAAAGGGAACATGTTTTCAAGGGCAGGGAAGATTCATTCTAGAAATTTCTATAATAGGAAAGGAGATCTTTTCAGCAAAGGAGAGAGAAAGCCATCAGACCAGTCAGGCCTGTGTTCAGCTGTGTTTGGTATTTTGGAGAACAGTGATTTTTATGTATTGACAAGGTCGTCTTGACCCAGCTAATGTCAAACACTGACTTCAAAATGTATGTCAGAATGTCCTGTAAATCAAAAACACACACTAAACTTTCCTGCTGCTTGTTCAGATGTGGTATCATGACTTGAGACACACAGGAAGCTCAGGTCTACCCATGCAGGGTCCCAAGACCATCGATATATCCACATCAAGTTCAAAGTGTGCAAGTTAAGGTCTTAAGTTAGGCACCCAACACCTTGATAAGATGGTCACACCATTCTGCTGTAAAATTTAACTCAAAACATGTAGAGGGGAGGCTAGGGAGATAGCTGTCAGTAAAATACTCACCATACAAGCATGAAACTTGTGTGTGGCCACCAGAATCTACATTAAACACTGAGTGCAGACACACACTTGGAGGAGGTAGAAACCAGCAGATCCCTGGAGCTCAGCCAGCCTAGCCTACATAGCAGGCTGAAGTCCAGTAAGAGACTCTGTCTCAAAATGAAGGAGGAAAAGGAAAAAGGTGGTACCTGAAGAACAACAGCTGAGGTTGTCTTACCCACTCACACTCACCCCTGTGCATGTACAGAGACACACAGACACAAAGACGCATATAGACATAAACAGATATACACACACATACACACACAGGCACCTGCCCACAGATACACACACATGGACACACACAGAGACACAAACATACACATACATAGACACATATACACACACACACAGACACAAACACACACAGACACACACACAAACACACATGCACACACATGCACACACACTATAATCTACATACACAAAATGCACACTATAGCTCCAAGAATATAATTGGAACAGAGCTGAGGTTTGGCAATCATGATGACTATGGTGAGGATGGGATTTAGGCTCTAGATTCAGGGTACACAGGGATACTAAACCCCCAGGTAAGGTGATGATGGTGTTGTTATCAGGGCAGGGTGACCTTCAGGAAATCTCCATTCAGCCTTGTCTGCATATACACACACCTCAGGGAGAATAATATGTGAGAAAAACAAATAAAACCCCGTGTTTCTCTAAGTGAGTGTTTAAAACTTGACATACTGTCTGCAGAGAGCTTTTGGGGAAGCCTCACTCTGGCCTTCAGTATGAAGGCTTCCTCTGAGACTGCTTTATCTGAGTCCTCAGCCTGCACCTCTGTCACAGCCTTTCTTCCACCCAGCTGTGTCAGCGTGCAAGTCCCTCTCAGCATCATCCCAGGGTTCTCAGGAACACCCTGCAGCTCCTGCTTCACGAGGAACCTAGACAGAAATGGCTTCGTGAAGACAAAACTCACAAGCTGTTAAATGCACCCACTGGAAGTGTGCAAATCGACGGCTTCACCAGGTTCAAAAACATGGGCAGCTAACAGCCTCAGTGTTTCTACACTTCCATCGAACAGAAAGAAAATTGTTATGGATTGAATGTGTCCCTCTAAAATTTATTCACTGTCTATCTCTGAGGTCCAGCTGATGATGTTAGGAAGTGGAACCTTTAAGGGGTGACAGGGATTGAATGGGGTTAAGAGATCAGAACCTTAAAAATAGACATTACAGTTCTCTCTTGCCTTTTTCTTCCAGTAACATTGCCTTCCACCTCTGCCTCCTCCCTTCCTCCTCCCCACTCCTCCTTCTTCCTCCTCCTTCTTCCTTATCCTCCTCCCCCTCCTTCTTCTCCTCATCTCCTTCCTCCTCTCCTTCCTCCTTCTCCTCTTCTCTCTCCCTCTGCCTCCTCCCCCTCCTCCTCTCCCTCCTCCTCCCCCCTCGCCTTTCTTCTGCTCCTCTTCTTCCTCCTCCTTCTCCCCAAGCCTCTGCCTTTCTCTTCCTGACAGGATAAGAAGATGAGCCTCTGTAAGTGAAGAGGAACACCTTGACCTTGGGCTCTGCAGGCCTAGAACTGTAAGGGATAATTGCCTGCTGTAGCCACACACACATCCCCACACAAACCCCACACCCCGCTCTAGCATTTCAGATTCATTGACCAGGAAAACACTGCCTAGCACAGCTTTCCAGACCACACCCTTTCCTTCCCATTCTAACATGAGCTCATTCAACAATATCTTGTCTCAAAGCCAATCTGAGGAAGCCCCTGAGAGCCAGGCTGCCCGGTATCTTGCTGTCCCTGCTCCAGCCGAATCCCTCGTGTCCACACTTGTGACAAGAGTGGTGGCCCTCTTGTGTTGGAGCACTCTTTGTTCTTTCTATGATTCTCGTTCACATCACTAATTCACTCCCAGTTTGGTTTTTTTTTTCTTTTCTAAGAACATTTCCCAGTACCCACTGTGGTGTGGAAAGTGGTCCCTTCCCTCTGATTCCAGATAAGGAAAGCTGTAAATAATTTAAAGTTCCCGCTGTGCAAAATTGCCCAAACAGAAAGTGCATTTTTTATGTTTGGCACTGAGGATGGTAAGATAAGAGATTGTGCCAATTTTCCTACAGGTAAGATTTTAGCTGCTTTCTAACATAAGCACTTTGACTCAGAAATAAGAAACATAATGAGACTCCTTGCAAGGTTTGTCAGTATTAATGTGGGGCCATAGAAATAATAGCCCACTTTTACCTTTTCTCTCTCACACACACTCAGGAAAAAAAAAAGACACAAAATTACTGTGCCTGGGACCATTAAGCCACACCCCAGGGCACAAAGACTGCACTTGCTAATGGCATCTACATTGCTACTGCAGTCGCTTCTAATTTGCATGAAAAGATATTGTTCAGTAGGAAATCCTGATGGATAGACTATTAGAATCTCTACACACTACTATACTTTAAAGCTTCCCTGTGACCTGTTTTTCTCCCTCTTAATTATCAAGTCACCGTAGAATAAGGCCGCCTCTGGCTTCTTCTGTCCTGGTGTGCAAGGTGACCTCCGTGAAATGTCCTGTGGCTTGTGGCAGGACATCAGGGGTTTCCTCCTTCCTGACCAATCTGCTCAGATGATACCAAAGCTTCTTCACAGAAGAGGAAGTGGGGAAGGGGGCAGGAAGGAGGAAAAGAAGGGGAAAGAGTTGAACTAACCCCTCCTCCTGTTAAATGGTCTCTGGCAATGGCTCTCTGTGATCATCACTGGCTCTAACCTGTAAAAACTGCCTATATCCAGGCTCTGGGTTTTCTTTGTTTGGCAGCTGGCATACAGGCCTCACTGTGGCACGCAGAGCTGAGACATCACAGACCATGTTGTGTAGCATGATGTCTGAGGCACCCAGGCCACACTGTGGAGTGTAGTTTGCCAATCGAGGCCCAGCTCTAGCTTCTTCTGCTTCAGCATTAGCAGGACTTCTTCCTGAAACACCTTTCTCTTCTGTGCTCATTCTTTTTTTTTTCCATTTTGCCTATTTCTTTTTATTTTATTTTATTTTTTATTGAAAAAGGAAATAAAAACATTTTATGATAAAAATAAAGATTTATATGGAAAATGTTTCTGACGAAATTGAAGAAGCATATAGAAAAAACACATTAAGATTGACAATTTTCGGGCGGTGGTGGCGCATGCCTTTAATCCCAGCATTTGGGAGGCAGAGGCAGGAGGATTTCTGAGCTTGAGGCCAACCTGATCTACAAAGTGAGTTCCAGGACAGCCAGGGCTACACAGAGAAACCCTGTCTCGAAAAACAAAAAAAAACAAAACAAAAAAAAATTGACAATTTTCATGGAAAATTAAAGAGTAAAATGGTAGACATAAAAAACATTGCTAAATTAATTGAAAAAGTAAGTAGAAATATTTTATGATAGAATTGAAAATTTACATGGGAAATATTTCTAATAAATTGTAGAAAGATATAAAATAACATTAAAATTCAAGATTATCATGGAAAATTACATATAAAATGGTTGGCATAAAAATATTTCTAAGTTGATTGAAAGTGGAATTATAACCATTTTCTGATAAAATTGAAGATCTACAAGGAAAATATTTCTGATAAAATTGTAGAAAAATATAGAATAACATGTTAAAATTGAAGATTATCATGGAAAATTACATATAAAATGGTAGGCATAAAAATATTCATTCTTTTTTATTTTTTTTTATTTTTTTAATTTACATTCCAAATCACTTCCCCTTTCCCATTTCCTCCCTCCCCGAAAAATATTCATTCTTAACTCTCCAATGAATCATGTTTCTGTGGATAAAGGGAGTTTGGATTGCCCACAGTGACATTTCCTGGGTCATCTGTCAGTTTCTATTAGCCCTCAACTTAAATGGACTTGGGGAGCACAGGAAATACCTCTAAGGTAATTTCTATGTAGTAAATAATGTCATTTGCATATAGTGAGGTCATTTACATACAGTACCCTTATTTACATTTAAGTAACCAGACTGTGTTCCCCTGATCCTAAGGGAACCTCTCTAGAATAACCTTTGACCCAGGTGTCTCAACGACGGTGCTGAGATGTTCAGTGCCTTGAGAGAAGACTAGTATCTTCAGTTCCATGTTGACTTGAGCATCTGTGGATCCCAAAAGACACAAATTTCACCTAGCTGAACTGAAACCCTCAGCCCCTGCCCTTACTCCAGACAAGCTACATTCATTGTCATGGGAACATCAAATTTTTTTCCAGACTGGATATGTCACTTTCCAAATGAAAGTCCACTGAAGTTGATGTGTTTTAAAATCTAGCCCAGAGAGAGACATATGACTTCCCCTTCTGTGACTCTTCTGATGGTCACTAACTAGAAGTTCTGGGGAGAGAGGGCTTGGGATGTCTTACTTTGGAAGGTGCTGGAGAACTTTCAGGTTGATCAAATAATGTTTGACAAGTAGTGGTGTCCATCTTCCCTGGGCTTTGTGTGTCCACTTTGCAGATATTGTCTAAGACTTAAGAAAAAGTTCAGATAAGTCTCTTGTCATATAACAGAACCACAGGATAGAATGCCTGATAGCTGATCTATAAAAATTGACTGGCATCATATCTTTTCGTCCCTGGAGACCAGGTTTTAGCTCTGTAGATAGACAGTGACAGCCTGTGTGTGTCAGGATTTGGAGCCAATGACCATCACATGGGGACATTCAGCAGAAACATCAGGATTACGCTCAGCTTCTGGTGTCTTACCCATCCCTCCCCAGTGAATGCAGAAGTGTCTGAGACAGAGTGTGAGTCACACATTTAATATTTTTCACTTTCAAGTTTTATTGAATTATAAATTCCTGCCTGCTGGTATCTGCTGTGCAGTCTTCTTGGTCTTCAGTGTTTAGGAGTGACTTACTGCATTATCATTACAGTGCGGAGCACATTCATCCTCAAATAGCCCGCAAAGAAGGAATTGTGGGGTAAATTTCCTTATATTTCTGTATTGTTATTAATAATTCCTAAATAATGGTGAACTTCCCAGTGTCCTTGCCTGACTCTGAGGATGGAGCTTATATGAGATGTCTCTATTAAAAAAAAAAAAAAAAAGACAGCACAACCTGAGAGTGTTGGCACCTACCTACCATTTCAACATTTGAGGGAGGAGGATAGAGGCAAGTTCAAAGTGATCAGGGGCTATGTAACAAGATCTCAATTCCAAAAACAAAATAAACAAACAAACAAACAAATAAGGAATTCAACACTGACAGATGTCTATCTTCCTTCATATACTTAGGATTGCCACAATGAGGTCACAGAGTCACCCATCATTCAAATGCAAATGAAAAGCCCCTTGAGACCTCTCCAGTCAGCCTCAGGGTCAAACTCCCACCCTGATATAGCCATTTCCTGAAGATGGTCTTAAGTCTTTTTTCTGTTACTGTAATAAACTACCCGAGAGTGAGTGATTAATAAAGAAGACAGGTTTATCTTGGCTCCTGTTTGTAGAGGCAGAAATTTCACAATTTCGTAGGAGGTCTTTGCTGTTTCATAACAAGGCAGAAAAGAGGGTAAGTGTGTGCCTGTGGGATGTATACAGCAACCCCCTGCTGCTGTAGCTAACCCAGCCAGAGAACTCCAGTCAGCCAGTCATCTTCCTTAACAACCTCGCCTCTGTGCATAAGCTATGTGTGTTACACATTCAAGTGCTTGAGTCATTGTGAACACACATGTACACACTTGTGGAGACTGAAGGTCCACATTGCTATCTTCCTCAACCTCTCTCGATGGTAGTTTTAATACGGAGCTTCTATTGTAATCTGGAGTTCATAAATTCAGCTAGACTGGCTAGCTAGGAAACCCCACCCAAAGATCCTCTTATCTCCATGTTACCAGTGCCAGGGTAACAACTGTACATGCCCCATGTCTAGCTTTTATGTGAGTGCCCCATGTCTAGCTTTTATGTGAGTGCTCCAGACTCAGATCCTCCAGCACATTACTGACTGAGTCATCTTCCCACTTCCCAGCATACTATAATATCAACCAAGTCTCAGGGAGGGAACTGACTATATTCCAGACACAACGAGGTGTTATCTCCTTAGGGCAGAGCAACCCAACTCAAGTTCTATCTAATGTCACAAACATTTTTTTTAAATTACATTTGTGGGTAGCAAGCTAAAGTAAAGTGATACTAAAATGCTCCAGGACACGCACCAACACAGTTCTCCTGTTTGACAGAATCTGCTTTAACGTGGAAAGGTTATAAGAGGGACAGACCAGGAACGTCAGCAAGATCCTTCTGTCTGTCTGCACAGCCCCTCAACAATTATGTGGAGAGAAAATACTTTGGTGTTTCTAAGGTCTAAATAAAGTTTTCCACAGATTTGGTACTCTGGGCTTACATAAAGTCTTGGGAATTAACTTACCAGAATATGTATAGAATACACACACACACACACACACACACACACACACACACACCACATCCCAAAGACACCCTAACTCTGGAGTCTATGTTTACAGCAGGGGAAATGAGCCCTGAAACTGGAAGCATTTCTAGGACATGGATTCTGACCCCAGCACTTGCTTTATCCTTAGACACAGAATTCCATACCAGAAGAGGACAGTAAGAATCCAAGAGCCCTTTCTCACAGCTCCAAGGAACAGGTGTTCCCCTTCCTTTTAAGAGCGGTGAGAAAGCCATAGCTTCTCCCCACCGTAGACTGAAAATAACAGTTGTGGACACTGGGAATGAGGAAGGTTGTATGCACCAAGTGTCTGGCCTGGCACTGAGATTAAGAACCAGGGTGAGAGAATCTCTTGGTCCTTCTTTACTCTTTAAATCACTACTGATCATCTGTCTCTAATCCAGAATATCCAATATGTACATTATAAAGGCAAATACTAGGAAGGCAGGAAGAACTCAAAACGAATGGAAGTAGTCAACACCACGCCTCTTTCATGTTGCTTGTGGCCAGTAGCAAACACAGGACTGAAGGGAAATCAGGGAGAGAATTCTCGAGTCTTCTATTCTTGTTTTCTTTGTCAAGTATATAACATTGAGCTGCATTTGATTTAATCAAGAGTTTCACAGCCTCAACCCTAGGCTGGATAATTCTTTATGGCTTCCCTGTGTATGCTGGGACACTGAGAAGCCACCTGTGTTTTAACCACTAGATGCCAATAGACCACGCCTACCAGGAGCAGGCCCAGACAAAGTCAGATAACAAGTACTGGGGGGAAATGAGCTCTATGGACAGCAACTGTTTGGTTTTGTGTGTGTGTATTTAAAAATATTTCCTTTCGCTTTTGATGTACACATAATATTGAACATATGAAGTATGCATGAACATATGGTAGCATGGGGTCTACTGTAATGTTTTTGAAAAATGTAACACTATATAAAAATATAATTAAGGTTATTCACAATAATAAAATTAGGGTTATTCATACTGGGAGTCTTCGAATCAGCACAGCCTTCCCACATGTGTGCTATGCTGTTCCTCATCCCCCTCCAAGCAATGGATGCCTCATGCTCCTTCCCAACTGGAGCATGGTGCCTGCTCCAGGTATCAGCCTCTCCCCACACCCCTTTCTCCTACCCAATGCAGCCTCTGCTGAGCTCTATCTACCTCTGCTTCCTCGAGATTCTACTTCCCTTGTGCGTGAGATCCCATGGCATTTATCTTTCCTGTGATGGCTCATTTCACTTAGCACAGTGCATCTGCGTCTGTATCAGCACTCAGTTGTGTATTTGTGCATTTCCTCTCCTGTTGATCTGCTGATCAAGCCTTAGGTTGATTCTCCATCTTGGCTGTTATGAGTAATGTCACAAAAAACACAGGTTATAAAAGATATCCTTTGCAGGGGCTGGAGATGTGACTCAACAGTTAAGAGTACTAACTGCTCTTGCAGAGGACCCAAGTTCAGCTCCAAGCGGCTCACAAAATAGCTCACAAACCCCTGTGACTCCAGTTATGAGAGCCAGTGTTATTTTTGTTTTTGTTTTCTGGCCTCCAAGGGCATCTGTACTGAGAATTTGGTTTCTTTTAAAACACAGTTATATGATTTGTTTTAAACCCAAGGCTGCTTCACAGCAGGTGATTATGGTTTGCCTCCTGCATTAGCAGGGCTGTGCTTTTTGCCAGTTGCAGATAGTTTAATTCTGGGGACTCTAGGAAGGGTATGAATGGGATAGATTCATGGCCTGTGGTCACTGCTGCTGCCTACTGCTGTTGGCCCATGCTACAATTGGACTCTGCTGCATTTGTGATTGCTGGGTTGCTGGATATTCTGACTACAAAGATTGGTACCCCAAAGTAACTATGCCCCTAATCAGCAGAAAGTGACTCTATGTTAATCTGTTGGGTCCATCTCTACTGACATTCCATTACCAGGGTGTGGGGGAAGGAAATTTGCTGGGGAGGTCTGGAGACTGTTACTGAGGAAGTAACTGAGGAAGTCTGGAAGCTGCTGCTGACCCATTGTCCTTGCCTCAGGCCTGGTGGTGGGTCAGCTTCTGAGGCCTGGTCTGCCTCCTCTCCTCTTTAACCTTCTTTCTCTCCTACCTATTGCTGGGGGGAGAGGGGTTGGAAGGAGATAGAGGTATAAGAACTCAATAAAATAGCTTTTAAAAAAAATAGCACCAACAGGCAGCAGGCACACATAGAATACATATACAAGCAAAACAATCACGCACGTGAAATAAAATAAATATTTAAAATATTTATTTTTGTAAAAAAAATAGAACTACCATATGATATAGCCATTGTACTACAGTGTACATATTCAAGGGGAATGGAGCTGGAAAATTTCTGTGTGACAGGTACATGTGACATCACTATCTCTATACCCATCTCATGTGTGAGTGACAGCTGCAATCGAAGAGGCTAGAAGAGGCCACACTCAGAGAGGGACTCCCCTTGGAGGCTGATCATGGTGTTTCCACCTATGTCCTGAATCTGTACCCCCCACCATCTCCTCTCAGACACTTGCTTTCCTGGGCTGTTAGCTTCAGACTCTTTTGTGTTCACACTGAAACCTAAATAACTTGCTTAGCCCATGTCCTTCTCTCCACTTCTCCTTCAGTTACTCACATCCTGTCATGGTTAATATTGATTGACAACTTGACAGGATCTATAACCACTTGGAGACAAACCTCTGATTGTGTCTGTGATAGAGTTTATAGACTGGGGTGAATGAGATGGGAAGACACACCCTAAATGTGGGTGACACTG
Organism: Tokudaia tokunoshimensis; assembly: GCA_036184795.1. Taxonomy (NCBI): domain Eukaryota; kingdom Metazoa; phylum Chordata; class Mammalia; order Rodentia; family Muridae; genus Tokudaia; species Tokudaia tokunoshimensis. The sequence continues at coordinate 84,240,861 of BTHU01000015.1, forward strand.
TTCAAGGGGCTGGGGTATGGACTTCATACAAAGAAGAGAGCAAACTGAGCACCAGTGCTCCTCTCTCTTTCTCTCTCTCTCTCTCTCTCTCTCTCTCTCTCTCTCTCTCTCTCTCTCTCCATATCTCTGTCTCTCTGTGTGTCATCTCTCTGTGTGTTATCGCTATCTCTCTAAAGCTCTCTCTGTGTCTCTCTGTGTCATCTTTCTCTGTGTAATCTCTCTCTGTATGTCATCTCTTTCTCTCTCCTCTGTCTCTGTCTCTGTCTCTGTGTCCCCTCTCTGCCTCTGTGTGTGTGTGTGTGTGTGTGTGTGTGTGTGTGATCTTTGTCTCTCTCAATCTCTCATGTCTCTCTCTGTGTCATCTCTCTGTATTATCTTACTCTGTATGTCATCTCTCTTTCTTTCTTCCTCTCTGTGTTCTCTCTTTCTCTCTTCCTCTCTGTGTTCTCCCTCTCCTTCTCCCTCTCCCTCTCCCTCCCCCCCCCCTCCTTAACTACAGACACAGTGTGACCAGGTGCCTCATGTTCCTGCTGCCATGACTTCCCCACTATGCTAGAATCTACACTCAAACTGTTGGGTCAAAATTAACCCTTCCTCCCTTAAGTTGGTGAGTAAAGTGGCGAATTCACACCTCTGCCTACCATAACCCATCATCTCTGCTCCCTGGGCACATTGCATGCTATTAATCAAATGTCTAATTTAATTTCCTCCAAAGCCTTGTGGCATGGAGACCATCTCCACTCTCTCCATGAGGGCACAAAATCTCAGAAAGCCCCACTTGATGAACATGGAGCACACTAGTACATCTGCCAAGCGTGGTGTCAGGTATGATCCCTCTTCTGACTCCAGACCCATGCTCTGTCTACAGCCCTTGCACAGCATCCTATGGTCCTTCAATGTTCTAGAACACTAATGATTTCAGTTATTCCATCACCTTTTCCCTGACATATACATGTCACATAATTGTTTGGGAAAGAATGTAATATCTGTGTGTAAAGCTGGAAACACATGAACTTTTGCCCTTTCTTTATTGCACAGACTTATACTGATGCCTGTGCATGTGTACAACACACCCCACACTTTGGACAGGCTGGTATCTCAAGCTAGAAAATCCCTTCACCAGGTGAATAAAGATCTGTTTGCAAGCACAGACCACCATCCCTGTGCTGTCTGCCCTGCCCTGTGGCCAATCTGAAGCACTATAGACGATTTGTTTACCCATTTCTTTATGTTCCTGAGAGTTCACATCTTTTCAAGGATACTAAGGAATTAAAGCCATGGTTTCTGTTTTATCTGCTGCACAATGGCATGACTGACATTATAGAGTAATGACCCACTGTGAGAATGTTGTAAAGATACCTTATCTCTTCTCTCTCCTTCTTGAGTTCCTATCCCCTGTAATCAGCTCCAGAAAATTTTTTGGCACATCTCAAAGTCTTCCCTTGATGCACATTGCTTATTTCTAGTGCATTGTGTTTTTCTGAAGAAATTGTAATACTACTTCTAACTACCAACATAGTAGTAGTAGTAACTACTAGTTGTAACTACTAACTTAGTAGTAGTAACTACTAGTAGTAACTAACATAGTAGTAGTTAGTAGTAATAGTACTAATGTAGTAGTAGTAACTACTAGTAGTAACTACTAACATATTAGTAGTAGAAGTAACTGCTACTAGTAACTACTAACATAGTAGTAGTAACTACTACTAACTATTAACATAGTAGTAGTATTTATTACTAGTAGTAACTACTACTAATGCTATTAAAATAAATGCCAGAGATGCCAGAAACAGAGCACATGGCAAATGGCAGCAGTAGTCATAGTAGAGTGTAATAGGCCAACACTAATGCTATGATACTTTTATAGGAACTAGACAAATCACTTACCTCCAGGTGTTAACAAATGGAAGTGCTATTGTGTTATGGTGTGAATGCACCCCTGAAGTCACAGGTTGAATATTGAATGCCCAGTGTGACCAAATTAAGAGCTGGAGACAGTGGGGAGTGTTTAGGTCATGAGGAGCTGGTGTCTCTCTATGAAATGATATTGTGAGAGTGGGTTTCTTCACCTTCCCTCTTGACCTTCTCCCCATCCGTCATAAGGTGTGACAGAAAGAGGACTTTTTCCAGTGTCCTTATAACTTGAACTTCTCAACCTCCATAACTCTGAGAAAATAAGTTTCTATCCCTATTAAATTACTGAGTCTCAAGTGTTGTTTTAGCATTGAAAATAAAATAAGACCTATGGATCCCTCACCCACCCCTTGCCTCTCACCTCCTGTAGCAGGATAGAGTTGGCTCCAGGGTCAGATAGATGATTCCAGTGTCAGAGAGATGGCCCTGCCACTTGTCTACATTGCAATGGTGTGGGCAAGGGAGAGATGATCTCCCCATGTATGGCAGGTGGGAGAGCTGGTCCAGCCTCTCATCAGTTGCAGCACTTGGGAGAGTATGGCCTGCCCCTCACCTGGGCAGCACAACAGACTGGACCCTGCTGGAGTGGGTGCAGGTAAGTCAGCCCCAAGTGCATGAGAGAAAGAGAGCTGGTTCTGCCTTTGTTGACTTCTGCATTAGGTGAGTTAGCTGGGGCAGTACTAGAGAGTTCAGCCTAGTGGTATCGGTATGGGAGAACTGGCATGCTGATCATCTCAGCTACCACCCAGCCCCAAATCCAGGACTTTGAGTTGGCCCACCCCAACATCTACCCCATCTTTGAACTACTGAAGTGCATGAAGAAGCCAGTCCTACAGATCCAAAACTGCAGAATCTCCATGGCACAAGGCAACAACAGGATATCCAAGAGGAGTCCCAATGAGGATCAAATATTGATAGTGTAACAGGAGTCAGAGTCCTCAAACCAGATCAATGACTCATTGCAATGACCATTTACAAGTGAAGAAGTGTGGATAAAAGGGTATACTATGGTATACACTGTCAGACCTTACAACTTCCACAAGGGTGGAGAGTGGGTATGAAGGGAGGGAGAGAGATGAGTGGAACTGGGGTACATGATGTGAAATTTACAAAGAATCAATAAAAAGGTTTAAAAAATATTTTTTTTACAGAAAGGCATATGAAAATGATGAAGAATCAAAGAACACAAACCACAGAGACAAGAGCAACCCTTTCAGCTCTGGTGGGAACTGCCTTTGATTTAAATGCCAGTACTAAACATGACTTGAAGACCAGGCTGGTCCTAAACTGAGTGATGTACTAGGAAACCTTGAGAGAGGAGGTCACTCACAGAAGGAATACTGGCTTGGAAACTTGCAAAGCCTCACACATATTTCCCCCATGAGAATTTGTAGAGCTCTGTAATGGCACTAGAAATAGAAAGTCCATGACGCAGACAGGGACTGACATTTCCTGCCATTATCCAGGGTTTGATAAACCAAGTCTCACAAAACTAACGAGCCCTGCCACAAGCACAAAGCTGGTCTCTCTTTCAGGTCATAACCTTGTGTATGCCTGGATTAAGGAAGAGCCAAACTGTGGATCCTGCTCCCTTAACTGGGCTGCCTTATCTGGCCTCAGTGGGAGACTATGTGCCTACTCCTAAAGTGACTTGATGTGCAAGGGTGGGTTGGTACCCAGGGGTCCTCCCCCTTCTTAGAGAAGTAGAGGGAGGATGGGGGAGAGGCCATGTGAGGAGACCGGGAGAAGAGGGAGGCTGCAATCTGGATATAAAGTGAATAACTAAATAAATAAATCAGAGGGAAAAATTCTCTGAAGGGTGGGATATTACAAGCTGTGGAGACAGAGTAAAAATTTTGAAACACCAAATCTAGATAGATAGATAGATAGATAGATAGATAGATAGATAGATAGATAGATAAATCAGCAGTTGTCTAACAATTTTTCATAACATTTCACTCTAGTTCTAATCTAAGATAATTCTAATTGAAAGAGGAGTGGTGTTCGTCACTGACGGGAAGCATCACCTAAAGCATCTATGATTGATATATATGCCATGGCTGTGATACAATAACAAATATCAGAATGTAAGACTAAAGCAAGAATTAAGAAAATGTAAAAGTAAAAATGGAGGCTGTACTTTCTGCTGTGCCTTGAAAAGAGCTTGTAAGTTATCATCCATACTTAAGCAAAGAGTAGTCTAGACATGGGAAACAGTGACTGTATGAATTCATCAGAGATGATGTCAGCAGGTAAAGTACCATCAAGAATAAACAGGCAGGCACATACACAGAATCTCAGCTAAGAGCTGGTTTGAGAGAGAATAAGCCACTGCAGCCATAACCTACTAGGAATGCCTGCATAGGGATTTTGTTGGATTGCCAGAGGTTGAAAGTGGGCTCTCCTAACAATAAATTATGTAAGGAGTCTCCAGGCATCTGTGACTCTTACTCCAAGAAACCATATCAAACTCTCATTAAATGTGAATGTTGGTTTGCATTGTCAATGTGGACTAAGAAATGGCTAGGAGATCTGAGAAGATAGCTCACCCTGTAAAGTGCTTGCAGTACAAGCATAAAGACCTATTTCCAATGCCTAGTGCATGAAAATAGGTCTTAGTAAGCTTCAGGCTCAGTGAAAGATCCTCTCTCAAGATATAGGGTGACTGAGGAAGACACCTGCTGTCAACCATTGGCTTCCACATGTACACTCACACCTGTACACATATGTGTGTGCACAAACACACACACACACACACACACACACACACAGAGAGAGAGAGAGAGAGAGAGAGAGAGATATGAGAGATTAAAACCCTATTGTATTTATGATGTTATTTATAGGCTCTAAATTATGAGGGTCCTGAGCTAATGCATATATTAGCTCCTTAATTTATTCACAGTGAAATGTCGTTATTGAGAAGTAATGAAACATAGGAGGCAGGACCTGGCTGGAGGAAATAAATCCGCAGTATTACATCCTTGAACTTGCATGTCCCCATGACCCCTTCAGATTCCGTTTCTCTGCTTCTCATCCATCAAGCAATGAGTAACAGCTCTCCTCTGTCATGCACTTGAGCCACTATGATGACCTAAGAGCAGGAGGCAAAATGGCCAAATGCTGAGCCCTCCAAAACAGTGAGCAGAAATAAACATATACAAACCTATTGAAATACCAATTGAAATGTGTGCATATTTAAAAAAAGAAAAAAAAAGAGTTTGGATGCAGGCTCCCTCATGTGCATTTATGCTGAGAGAACAGAGGCCAAAAATTTGTTAATGAAAACAATGCTCATCTGTGAGTATAAGGACAAATGTTTAGATTGTTTTAAGGAAGCAACACCCATAAAGTAAGAAATAGTAAGAATCAATACGTATAAAATCTCACCTGACTTCCCAAATGTATGCTGAAGAAGAAAACACACTTCAAAGTGAAGGAAAGTTTAAGATGCCTCAAGCCTACACAAAGGCCTATATGCAACTGGGGGAGCCTGACAGTAGAGAAATAGTTCTCCCCAGAAAAGAGCATAGCAATTGGTTAGACAACAGTCAATAGACGGCTCTGAAAAAAAATGTAATAACAGTTGATGAAAAAGAAGCCATGAGCTTGAAAGATAGCAAGGAAGGGTACAATGGAGATTTGGAGGCAGGAAAAGGAAGAGTTAAATGTAATGCTATAATTATATATAATATGTAGTATATTATATATAAGATATTCAATATATTGACATATAATATATTGGTATATTATATATTGGTATATAATATATTATGTATAATATATTGTATATTAATGTATATCAATATATAGTATATACTAATATATTATATACCCATAATATATGTTATATATAATATATAATTATGTTATGTTATAATCTCAAAAAGATAATGACAATACCAATATTGACATACTTTTGTAGTAATGGCTATTCAAGGATATAACTGTAGCCCCACTAACGATGCAGGCTGTTGTCAATGCTTCTGATTGCTCAGGAGAACTAAATGTTAAGTCCTTCTTGTCTGGCCCCACAAACTTTAGTTACAGTACATGCAGAAAAGACACATGAACTGAGCTGTGTGCCTCCTTCCTGCTGTTAGCTTTGGCTTGGGGAAAGGCAATCACCATGAAATGCAGGATCTCCTCTACAATAAAAAGCAAAGTGAAGGGTCTGTCTGGACATTACCCTAGCTGGTAAGAGCACTGTTCCCAGGCAAGCTCCAACCAATCTTCATAATAATTAGGATCTAGAGACTTAAGGATTTGGTGGTGCTGTGGCTGAGGAAGGGGGATGGGCAGCAAGTTCCTGAAAACATACTTGTGCAATCACAGCTCAGAGTCATAGCAAGGTAAACTCTGGAATTTAATCACAAAGTCACAGAAAGTGTCCCTATCCTGTATGTAGCCCACATACTGTCATAGCTCCAGAATGAGGAAGAAGGGGCTACAACTAAAAGGGAGCTGTAGAGATGCAAACTGCACAAAAGATGCCAGGGATACCTCATCCAAGGGAGCCAGCAAACAGCAAGAAGGCTTCTGAAGCCTGTACCCATGGCTACAGCAAACACCAAACACAGACACACATCTAGACAGACGGACATAAAACCTGACACCATTGCTATATTTACCTCCTTCCCAAATACTTCATATTTCTCACCTAAACCCCAACAAAACAACAAACCCCACAGAAAGATGAGGGGAGAGAAACCAAGAAGATAAAGCTGACGTCAGACGCACACTCATGCCTGGTGGAGATGCTAAAATATCAGACCAGCAATTTGAGATAACTACTATAAATATGTTAAAGTGTGTAACAGGCAAAACGTAAGATAATATAAGCAGAAGGCTGCAAACTCTAAGGAAGAATAAAGAGAAAAATGTCGGAAAAAATACCGTAAAATAAATAAAGAATATTTTTATGATTTTAATTGTAGGTGTGATACTATTATTGGTTAAATTTAAGTCAAATAAATTAAAAACTGCCAAATTGAAATAGAGAGAAAATACAAAATGGGGGGGAAAGTCCCCCAGAAAGAGGTCATCCAAAACCTGATTGTCTTAAAGGTGTAAAGCATATAATCCATATATTATGGAAAAAAATGAAAGAGAACACTGAGTAAAAATTATTTGAGACAAAACATAATTTTTTCTGATCTGACTGACATTAAGACACATATCACAGAAAACTAGAAAACAGCACATAGAGCAAACCAATATTCCCATTCCTAAAAACAAAACAAAACATGACCAGGAATATTAAATCCAAGCCTCAGAAACCCAAAGACAATGAAAAGAAAAACTTAAAAAGCTAGATGAAAACAAGCATCGTACCCACTGGTGGACAGTAATGTGGTTGTGGCAGATTACGAATCAGAAACACACCAGAGAGGAGGCCGTGGAGTGAAACATTAGATGTTATGAGAGGTAAAAAGGTGAATTCTTATTCAGGCATTTCTCCATATTATATCCTCTGGGCATGTTGATACCTGGTACTGTCTTCTAGGCAGTTTCCATCTATCTTGTTTTTCCATGGTCCTTGTTCTCTTATGTTGGAATTTGCACACCTATTGGATCAGCTGTTTCAACCATTTATATGGCCTGGCTTTCTTTCTTACATGTTTAGTAGCTAAGTTCATTATTTAGAGTTTTGAAACTTAGTATTAATAAAATGACCACACTTACTATTCAAAGCAGTCTATAGCTTCAATGCAACTACTGTCAAAATTCTAATGAAAGTTTTTATACAAACATTTAAAATAATTCTAATATCTATCCATAACCATAAAGGATCAGACCTGGCATGCAAACATCTGGAGGTGTAGTACTCTATGATTTTGAAAAATAGTAGAAAAGCACACCAATAATTATCAATATCCAATGGTCAACCCTGAAAAGATACATACAAGTCCATTATACCAACTGAGTACATAATAATATATAATAATACATATATACATATACATATATATGTATACACACATATATACATACATATATATATCAAAGAGAGGGATATGGAAGGGCTTGGAGGGAGGAAAGGGAAGGGAGAAATAATGTAATAATATTATAATCTCAAAAACAAAATAAATTTTAAGTATGTTACAAAGTTGTACTGATTAGAATAATGTTACTCACATAAAAACATATAGATCAATGGGACAGAAGAAACTAAATAAACCCACATGTGTATAGTCAATAACTCTTCAACAATTCCATGTCAGTATACATACTTGAAACAGTGTCTTCAGTTAAGAACACTGGATATCTACAAAGTAATATAACTTTAATTTTTTAAATCTATTTTTAATGATGATTCTTAAACCTTTAACCTTCCTTGTAACCCACAACCCACCAGAGGTAATTGGAGGAAAATGGATATGGAGAATGTTGGAGCAATTCCTGTCTGTGGTCTGTGTTATCTGGAAATCAGCAGTTCAGTTCACAGGTTAGCAGGCAGGAGCAGCTTGATCCACTTGCAAACACTTCACAGATACAACAACAGTTCAATTTGGTAGAGTCTGGTTAGGAACAGCAATGATACAGGCCTAGCAGAGACAGCCAGGTCTCAGCAGGAGGGACCAATAGGAACACCAAGAGAGGCTCTCAGCTGTGCCTCTCTCAGGGAAGCAGAGATCAGCGAAGACTAGAGACCCACAAGTGGTACACAGTTAGCTGTACCAGCAAGCCAAGATCTCTCTCCATCACTCTGTGGAGTCCTATTTAAATCTTCCGAATATCACGTGTCCTCCACGTGCTTTGCCTCAGCACATGCATCCAATCAGCCTGAGTCTTTGGAGGCAACAGTTTTTGATGTGTTTCTCTCTGTGGTGTCAAATGCAGCTCAACTACACAATGTAAGGTGGGCCAATACATGCGTGTCATTAGCAAAGAATCTTTCATCACATGTCCTTTCACATACTTGCTTTAGCAGAACATACTCTCTCCTGTGTCTGCTTCAGTGAAACATTCCTTCAAAAGTCTGCCTTAGCCTTTCACACCTGTGTCCACTTTAACGAAACGTTCCTTCACGTGTTTGCCCAGCAAAAACACCACCCAACTGACTTTCCAAAGAACCCTTGAGTTTCCACTTCAAAGTAATAAAACTGGGTCTGCCTTTTAGCACATACAAGGATATCAACTTAAGTACAAGACGCTAACGGTGTGAAACTGTAAAACCTCTAGAAGAAAACACTGGGGAAATCTTTTTTAAATTGGTCTTAGTAATGACATCTTAATTGTTACTCTAGAAGCACAGAAAACAAAAGTAAAAATGTACATCCAGAACACTTCAAATCACAAGGCACAGAAAGAAAGCCTCATAAAGATAATCTAGGGGGTGTCAGAAAACATCTGTAAGCCAAAGACATCCTCAGGGGTGTCAGAAAACATCTGTAAGATGTATGATGCAGTGTTAATATGTAACATATAAAGAACTCAGCTCTCTTCTAAACACATGTCCAATTGTCAGATGAGCATATTTCCTACGGAAACCACCAAAGTACTATGTCTCTCCTCTCTCCCTTTAAATTTAAAGTAATCTTTTTTTTTAATTTACATTCCAAATCATTTCCCCTTTCCCGTTTCCTCCCTCCCCGAAAGTCCCATAAGCCCCCTTCCCTCCCTCTTTTCTCCATTCAACCCCCTCTCGCTTCTCTGTCTTGGCATCCCCTACATCCAGTCTTTCCAGGACCAGGGGTCTCTCCTTCCATCTTCTTAGAAATCTATTGATATGCGAATTGTGTCTAGGGTATTCAGAGATTCTGGGTTAATATCCCCTTATCAGTGACTGCATACCATGTGTGTTCTTTTGTGATTGGGTTACCTCACTAAGGATGATATTTTCAAGTTCTGACCATTTGCCTAGGAATTTCGTGAATTCACTGTTTTCAATTGCAGAGTAGTATTCCATTGTGTAGATATACCACATCTTCTGAATCCCTTCCTCCATTGAGAGACATCTGGGTTCTTTCCAGCTTCTGGCTATTATAAATAAGGCTGCTATGAACATAGTGGAGCATGTGTCCTTATTGCATGCAGGTAACCAGAAGGTAAAGTGTACATGAGCCAGAATCCCTAGAAAACCTGCATCTTTCCAGCAACCCAGCCACAGTGTTTTCTTACCCAGCTTACCAAACTTGCCAGAGTGATAAGGCTAGAGAGCCTCCATCCTGAGAAGAAATGGCCACAGACAACTACTCTACTAGGTTGCTGGTTAAGGGGTCAGATTGTATGAGTTGAGGAGCCACTGTATATCCAAAAAAAGCTATCAAAGACTCGGGTAATACCATGGGAATCAAATGAGCTAGAGGGTAGGAAGGCAGCCTGCAAACTGTAAATCCTTTTTCTAAAAAAACTGTTTTATTTATTTACATTCCAAATGTTGACTCCCTTCCTGATGCCCCCTCCCCTTTGCCTCTGAGAAGGTACTCCCCCCTTCCTCCCCACTCCCCCATCTTATCCTCTTCAACCTCCTCAAATCTCCCTTTCCTGGGGCATCAAGTCTCTACAGGATTAGGCCCATCCTCTCTCACTGAGGCCAGACAAGACTGTCCTCTCCTACATATGTGCCAGGGGGCCACAGACCAACCCATATATATTCTTTGGTTGGTGGCTTAGTCTCTGGGAGCTCTTAGGGGTCCAGGTTAGTTGATATTGGTGGTCTTCCTAAGGGTTTGCCATCCTTCAGTCCTTCTCCTAACTCTTCCATAGGGTTCTCTGACCTCAGTCCAGTGGTTAATGGTAAGTATCTGCATCTATCTCAGTTAGCTCCTGGTAGAGCCTCTCAGAGGACAGTCACACTAAGCTCCTGTCTGCAAGCAGAACATGGCACTAGTAATAGTGTCAGGATTTGCTGCTGCCTAATCATGGGATGGATCATTGGGCCAGTCAATGGATGGCATTTCATTTGTGTAAATCTCTATATAAAATATTCTTCAGAATTTTGATGCTATGACCAGCAAGGAAAGAACAAGATTGAACACACAGGTTTTCTGATGAGCTGAGCCAGAATGAGAGAGGCTAACAATTATGTGAAGGAGTTGATTCAGGAGGGACAAAGACTCAACTTGATTGCTAAGAAACTAACTGCCTTTGCATGTTTTTTACCAAGAGAGTAATCTGAAGAGCTTATGGCCCTCAGGATTCCAGGATGCTTCCTTCCTAAGATGAAACTACCAATAGGTCAGGAAGGTACCTGCTGATAAAACCAGACTACTCTTTATATCCCAATGTCCACACACAGGACAGGGCCAGCCAGGGGTTTGCTGTCACAGACCTGCTATAGTGGAGAGAATGGAATACATGACAGTATACATGGGTAGACTTGTTTTAAGGCTTCCCTTGCTTATGGGAAGAACTTGAGCTATTTTTACTTGGCTTTATTAGCAACTCCAGAGTTCTCTTTTCTAGGCAAAGGCACCCTTTTCTGCTCATTATAGACCATATATTCAGAGTACAGCCTGTAAATATTTATGTAGTGCATTCCCTAGGGACAATTTTTATGGGAAAAATGTGTGCTTACAAAAGAATCCTAAAAGAAAGATCTCAAACAGTGGGCACACATGCGCACGGCACACACACACACACACACACACACACACACACACATATATACAATATTGGTTTTAATACATGCAATACTTGTGTAATTTGGACTCTGGCAAATAAGAATTTTACAATTTGTCTTAGTATGTGTCTTTTTATATCCTTTTTACTGTAGTCCATAAGGTAAGAAGATCTGACATCTTCACAGTACTGAGCCTTGCAATGCAGTATGCAAACAGATTTGTAGCTTTCCACATATGGAATGGCTGATAGCCTTGTAGATCCCTGAGCACAGTGAACCAAGGCCCAGGGCAGTAGGTTCAGTTGGGTGGCTTCGTTAGCCTTGTCTATCTCAGGCTTGGCAAACAAGACTTGCTTGATTTTCAACACTCTCCATCCTGGTAATCAATGTTTCTGTGTTTCAGTTCACTTTAATATCTGGCTGAAAAGTAATGTAGAATGGTCCATACCCAGTTGAATATATTCCTAGGGAATTGATGAAATTCCCAGGCACTCTCCCTGAGGCAGGACAGCAGACCCACATATGCTGAAGCCACCAGCAACCCAATCTGCACCTCCCTGGGTCAAGCATCAGCTCAGCTAGGCAATCACAGAACTGCATGAAATTAATTGACAAGGTTATTCAAAGCCCAAATCACAATGATAGATGGGTGCTATTCACAATGTAATCCAATTCCTAATTTTCAATTCAATTTGTTTGTTCCAAGGGAAATTAACATGCTCTAGGAAAATAAATAAATATTTTTCAAAGGCCTTCTCATATTATAAACACAACACATTCACATGAGCCTGTGTTTCCTAAATGACTATCCAAGGGCCAAATACAGACCTAGAAACCTGGGTTTGTTCATCCTCCACTGCTGAGAAGAGTCTTGTTGTGTTTGAGATTTCAGATGTGTTACACACGATAGGCTTTGATGGAATATTAAAGTATAGAGACAAAATAAATGGAGCTAGATCCCAGATTCAGAGAAAAATATCAGAGAAACTAAAATAAACGTATTAAAATTCCCAGATGAGGATTTTGTGAGGGTGCGGGAACCAGCTCTCTCTATGTTTCAGATCTGATCCTAAACAGAGCTTCTGAAGAGCAGAAGTGAGTAAAAGGACCCAGAAGAAGCTTTCTGAACCAGGAAGAACCTCAGAGGTCAAACAGCTCAGCCCAGCCCCATCCTGTCACTCACACAGTCTGCAGAAATTCCATATCACAGCATCTCAGAGAAGCCGTTGGCCAGCTGTGGTGTGTGAACCTGGAGACAGGGACGGAGGAGCCTGGAAGAAGGCCCCTGAGCCCGATCCCAGGAAAAAAATGGTTAAATCATGTCTATCTTCATGGCTCTCACAAAGGCATATCCTCACTCTATGGTCTTTCTTCTCTGCAGAACAACCACCCCTTATGCTTTTCCACTGGTCAAATCTCCACTTATCCCTAGGCTAGGGGACTCTGCAGTTAATGAGAACTCCATGATGCAGTGTGTAGTAAGAAGACCCTTGACATAGGAAGGACCCAAGCCAACTCTGCATGAACACAACCGGAGACCATACTAGTAGGGTGCTGAGTTGGGAGACAAGACCGAGGTTTCCCATTCGCAGAGAAAGCAGAGCTATTATGGTGCCAACTCCATGTCCTGATATGAACTCAAAACACCTATTGTCTTGATAGATCAAGCTTGTGCTGGACATCACCGCTCACTAAAGGCTCGGAAGTTTGCTTTGCTCAGCGTTTCACACTTCACCTGCTGCCCAGGAACGCAGAAGAGTTTGGTATATATGAGTAAATGGAGGGTTGAGGTGTTGGATAAACTGGTGGTTAGGAGGTTAGGTAGGTCTTTTTAAATAGCGTAGGGTACATTAAAAATAAATATTCTAAACTTTAGCACAATGAAAAGATTTTAGAGCTACAAGTAAAATTTACCTGGAAACTCAACAGGCTGTCTACAAGTGAAAACAACAGACAAAACCAGTGCCTGGTACTAACTGAGGGCTTTGCAGTAGTCATGCCTGGCTGGTGGGTGAAAGGGTCTCTACCCACCTTTGAAATCAAGATCCTTACATAGTTACATAATACTATTCCTGCTCCAGTTCTAAGGTCCTAGTGAGTGTCTGCTATCAACTCGACACTCTAGGGAGTCTCTGTTCAGGTATTTCCCAGGTCATGCTGGCCTGTGACATATCTCTGAGGGACTGTCTGGACTGGTGATTGATGCACAAGAGTTCAGCCAGCAGTAGGTGGCACCATCCCTAGACAGGTGGCCTGGGTTATATAAGAAGCCTAGCTGGGCATGAGCCAGAAAGCCAGATAGTGAGTAGAGTTCCTCTGTGGCTTCTGGTTCTGCTCCTGCTTTGATTCCCTTAGAGCCCAACTGTGACCTGAAATATAAGCCAAATGAATCATTTCTTTCCTGAGATACAGTAAATCAGGACCATAATGGACTACACAATATCAGCCTGAAGACCTGCCCCCGAACATCACAGAAGCTCCTTCAAAACTACCCACACCTGAAAATCCCCCAGATATCTAAAACTAGTGAACTGATAAACCAACTACAATACATATAGCAGAATATCATATACAAGGCACAGGCACGTGAGAAGACTGTTTCTCAACAGCCAGGCTTAGATAGGCCTACATGCCAAGTTCTAGCTGAGACATGAGAATGGGTAGAAGAGGAATAAGAAGGCCTCTGTGGGGCCTGAAGCTACTGGAACCCAGAAGTCCAGAAGAACAAAAGTTCCGAGCAAAGGCTGACCCAACCAACATGCAGCTACTACCACTGAGTTGGTGGCCCAGCCAGGCAGCAGAGCGTCCCTGCCTGAGTTTGTCTGCCCTGGCTCACTCAACTACTGAGCCACAGAGAATAAGGATCCTTCAACATGAAATGGCGGCTTCCCCTCCCCCACCTCCCACCCCCACCCTCGGTGTCTTTTTGAGAGGATTAATTGCATTTCTGGTAGTTGGAGAAATTGTGTTGCAGTTGAAATATGAGTGCTGATTGCCTAGCTGGGCCGGTTCAGGAACCTTCCTCTGCTGTTATTAAGTGTGGAGGACTTCGAGAGGCCCCATGCAGAGGTCTGAACTTATCCTTACCCTAGTGGGCACCTGCTGAACTGGGAGCTTGGCTCCAAACTCAGAGTGCCCAATTAAGCCCTGATTGCAACCCCAACCTTTGCCTCCTCTGAGGTAATCAAATACCTCCCTAGGTAGACTGCAGGGAATCAACAGGTGTACCACGTGAGCACTATCAACTTATTGAGCCTCCAGAGCTGACTTCCAATTTCAGAGCGCCCAGGGAGGGGGAAGAAAGAAAGGAGAGGAAGGAAGGAGGGAAGCAGGAAGATGGGAAGGGAAGAGGAAGAGAGGAGGGAGAGTTGACAGGAAGGAAGGAGAGACAGGGAAAGAAAGAAGGAAGAAGGGAAAGAAAGAAGCTGAGAGGGTGAAAGGGAGCCCAGCAGCCTGCTCATAGGAGCTGCCTTGAGACTGTTCTAAAGATTTAGTTGCCTGAATCCATGGGCAGATGCTGGTAGCATTAGGACTAGAAATGTCTGGTTTGTCTCTAATTACAGAGCTGGCACTCTTCATTCTCTTATAAAATGGGATGTGGGGGTGTTTGGGGTTTCACGAGTTTTAAGACAGAATCTCAGGCATCCCAGGTTTGCCTCAAACTCACTGAACCGATAAAAATGACCTTGAAATTCTGATCCTCTGCCTCTACCTCCCAAGTGCTGGGCTTGCAGGCTGCACCACCATAGTTGGTTTATATGTGCTGGGGACTAAACCTAGGGTTTTGTGCATGCTAGGAGAGCATTCTATCCACTGAGCCACAGCCGCTAAAATAGTGGGGTTTGTTATTGTTGTTGTTGTTTCATTGTTTTGAATGCAGGTCAACATCTCCTAGCCACAAAGGACCCAGAACTAGCAACAGCCACGTTGCTGCAGAAATGATCAACCCTATGTGCAGGAAGCAGAACGACAGACTCCAAAGATGCTTAGCGTCCCCTCTGAGACCTGTGAGTATGCTGGATCACTATAGGCAAAAGGAGTGTGTAGCATGGGGATGGATCTGAGATCTAGCAATTAGCCCAATTTGCTGTCTTGGCAACCTAAGACCAAAATGATGCTTACAAGAGGGTCATTAGAGAGGAAGCAAGATGAGACTCCTCCCTCTCCTCCCTCCCCTTTTGACTCTAAGGTCACTCTCAGAAGGTCAGGTACAGAGACGTGTACCCATTCAAAGACCCCAGGATCATAGGTCAGTGTCGACCTGGAAGATGCTACTCTCCTGGCCTTAAAGATTGAAGAGGAAGCCATGGACCAGGAAATTCAAGTAATCCCTAAAAGGTGAGAAACTGGAGAAGACACATTGCTTCCTGGAGACTTCCAGAAACACCCAAGGCTACTGGCACCTTGGTTTGAGGACTACTCTCGGAAACTTTGGGAGGCCAGAGATAGGTTATTAGAAGCTGCTAGACTTCTGATATTTTGTGAGGAACTAAGGAAGCACCTGGGGGGGATGAACTCCTTAGGGATTGTGTATCGTTTGACTTGGGTGTGGTCACATAAAAGGCCCTAATGCCTCAGACCCCTGAGAACAGCATCTTTCCCCCTGGGGTGAGGCTCAGATGAATAGAAAACCTTCTTCTGTCTGCATGAGAGTGTTGACAGTGTGTACAAACCCTGATAATGCTACTCCATCAGAATGTCTGCATCCCACCTGGCTACAGATTTTCTATAAATCTGTCTGTCTGTCTTTCCTTTCTTCATTTCCTTCCCTAGTCAGGTTTTCTGGTCAAGGCCAATGCTGTGCACAGTACAGACATATTTTACTACAGATACAATAAAACAAGCATGCTTAAAGATGAGATTACAGGCTCCTTCTGCAGATGCTGTTGTATTCCTGGGGCCTTTGAGATGGCTCACCCAGTAGAGGCACCTGTTGCCAAGTCCAGAGTTTGATCCCCAGGACCCACATGGTCCAAGGAGAGAAGGTGTACTTCCAGGTGACCCTCTGACCTCTGCACTCACATGGTGGCATGCACATATCCGCACACATATACACACATGTGCACAAAATTCAATAAAGTTAAAAGCCCTCTGTCTCTTCCAAGAAAGTCAGTTGAACCTTCATTTGTAATCCTAAAATGGATGTATTTGAAATGTGATTTTCTTTCAGGTACTAGCTCAATATTTGGTAAAGATATAACTAAATTAAACACTATATGTGAGGATTAAAAGCTTTGATGATGACGTTCTAGAAGTTTCCACAAGGGGATATTGGGTCCTATCTCCCAAGGGTCTGTGGGGTGAGGAAACAGCTGTGAAGAGCTGAGAGGTTTTCTAGGGTGACATTGAACCTCTTCTTAGTCTGCTGAAGAAATTTCCAGACCTTTTCTTCCCAAGGAGTCAATTTCTAGGATATATATCTTAAGATTAGACTCGTCAGCATAATGAAGGTAGCTAGAAATAAAAAAAAAAATGACTTGTCCTTTCTGACTCAAGATGCAATGTGAGCATGCTCTATGGAGACAGATAACTGGCTCTTTTCCCTCATCATGTGATCTGTGGGTGTTCCCAGTGCTCAGCTGAGGTAAGAACACATCACAGAGGAAGATGTGTGAACCTGAGTGCATTACACAAACAGATCACGCAGTTTCTCAGCAACGCTTGCTTGTATATCGGTCCCCAGCTACCCGAGAGTCTGAGATCTCACAGTGAGCAAACAGCCCTCACCATGACCAGCTTTTATCTCACATCCAGAGGGTGGCCATGTGCCCTTCCTACTTAGCCTCCATTTCCTCAGGTTTCAAGGGTGGGATGTAGAAGCTTGGGAGTACAGAGGAGTAGAGTGTTTGCCTAGCATGCACAAATCCTGGTTCCCTGATCCAGAAGAGAAAATCGTGGTCACGTCATCGTCATCGTCGTCATCATCATCATCACAGCTTTCTTTAATATTGGCCAGATCTGATCTGACTGCTGAGAAAATGTGTTTGCCCACCCTAAAGTGACATTTCTACCTGTGGAGGTTTCCTGCTGATGCCAACACTGCCAGGGAGGCAATCTGCCATCTACAGGCTTAACACATAAGCACTCTCGGGCCAGCTGCAGAATCCTTAAAGGGGCTGCAGAGATGACTAAGCAGGAGAGGAAGGCCTGCTGCATAGGAAACTACCTAGGTACAGGGACAGAGCACAGCAGATTCTTGAGTGGGCCCTGCAGGATGGGACCAAAGGGGAAGAGGGCTGACAGAGGCAGGAGGGTGGGGAACACAAGCTTCTCCACAGCTGACAACCTAGAGCCTCGTAACCACACTTACTCTCTTCTGTATGTGGACCCACCTAACAGTGGCACTAAGGGCTTATGCATCATCTCAGTTGCTATGGAAACCTGTGGCCTCCTCCAGCAGAGATATTATGGATTTAGTGAGCTAAACCAAGTAACTGTTGCCCATGGGCTATAAAGCCTGGACAGCAAGCCAGTGCTGAATGCCTAGGCTTTAGTTTTGACAGAGTGCTGTTTCTTTTGTAGGAGGATGAAGGTTGCAGGGCAGAGGTCATTCAAGGACACCTCACCCAGATTTCTGGGACTCCAGGACTGTATTTGGTCTGAAGCCCAGCTCACCTTGGGCCCCACCCTCATATCCAGGAAACAAAAGACACCCAGAGAGGTGGTTCTTACAGCTGGTTAACAGAAAAAGCAAAGAAATTCCCTTTTGAAGAAGGTTTTCTCCACCCCTCTCTGGAACTCACACAAGTGATAGGAACTTTATTTACCCTCTTTGTCATCTAAATATTTAAAACCAAAGCAGAATTTGGCCTAGGTCATCCACTCATCAAATGGTAACAATATTATTTTCTTAAGATTTACTTATTTTGTGTATGTGAATATGCTGTAGGTGTCTTCAGGCACACCAGGAGAGGGCAATGGATCCCATGACAGATGGTCGTGAGCCACCATGTAGTTGCTGGGAATTGAACTCAGGACCTCTGGAAGAACGGTCAGTGCTCTTAACAACTGAGCCATCTCTCCAGCCCGAGCAATATTATTCAATTTATGTTTCTGATGGGAAAACTGAATAAATAATAGAAAACCAAATGGGTTAAGATTGTAGGATATCCATCAATGGCTGTAGAAGCTGGTGAATATCCAAGTAGAAAAGGATATAGGCAGCTTGTGAAAGAAGACCTGATGTGTGTGTGTGTGTGTGTGTGTGTGTGTGTGTGTGTGTGTGTGTGTATGTGGGGTGCACAGAGTACACAAACGGGAGGGTAGTGAGCATTATTACTTTACTTCATTCATCTTTCACATCTGATTTTATTCAGTTAAATAAATGCATTGTTTGTGTAAAAAATGGAGGAAATGCATGCTTTCATGTTTAAAGATATGTTACAAAAAAAAGGCCTGGTTACAATAACAAGATTTTGCACTATAACAAATACTGTGGCTGAAAACATCCTTGGCTTCCCTTTACTTCACTGAATGCCAGAAACAAGAGAAAAACAAATGTATAGGATATGATGTAGAAAATCTCCACTCCTTCACCAGCATCACCATATCACCTCTGACCCTCAGCATGCATTAACAGAGTCTTCTGAGAGGAACCAATGTAGCCTCATCTTAGGGCTGAGTACCCGGGACTCAAGCCTCATACACAAAATCCAGTCACTCAGAGAAAGCAGGCTGCTGCCAGGAAAATGGTAAGGACACTGTGCACTCTTCCCAAATCCACTGTGTTCTCAGGTGAAAGAGAAAGGGTAATACTGGGTTTTGAACCTGAACTTTCCCCGGGGGTTCATGTGTTTAAACACTTGGTCTCCAGCTGGTGATAGAGACTCAGTACAGGAATTTAGTCACTGAGGATGGACCTTAAGTTTTATAGCCTGGCCCTACCTACTTCCTGTCTGCCTTCTGCATTCCGACTGAATACAATGTGATCAGCTACCTCATCACCCTACCACCACACTTCGCCCACCAAGTGAACTGTAGCCTACCAAACTAATAAGACATCATTAAATCAGACGCAGATCGTCAATACATGATTATGAAGAGGGCTCAAGTTGATACAAAATAACCTGACTCTGAATCTGCAACATTCAAACTCTCTACAAATCAATTGCCCTTGGAGAATCTTCCACGGAGGTGTTGAACCATGAATGTCTCTCATGGAAGCAGATGCAGACATTGTTTCAGAGATTAGATCTGTGGACAACAGCATATGGTGCCACCCACAGCAAGGTACACAGATGGCTCTTTGGGTAAGTGTTGCAAACTTGTTGATCTCTGTGAGTTGTAAGCATGAGAGCCTGAGCCCAGGAGCATGGGACCATGGTGCTGAACCACATAGCTAGCTAGAGCAAGGAGGCAGTTTTAACACAAGTGTTAAGAAGGTTTGCTGCAGAGAGTTGGCTTCTGATTTGGACATTCTGTCAATGGTAAGGCAACTACAAAAAAACAAAAGGAAGTTCTAGAATAGGAAAAGAGCATCTGGGGCAGGGATGGCCAATCCATGGCCCACAGGTCACTTATGCCCTGGGATCATCATGAATACTGCTTAGCACAATGTCTTAAATGTACTTAAAACAGTATGAGGGGTTTTTTTTGTGAATTATTTTGTAGCTCAATTGCACAATGTTCAAGGTTAAACCTTCTCAATGACAATGCTGTGCCCCAGTGCCATACAAAATAAACATATGTATGCTCCTGATACCTCAGACCAACATACTAGACATGTTTGGAATTAACCTATGGCTACAGAGAGTTCTTTATCCAACGTGGTCCAGAGCAGCCAGAAAAGACTGACTACCCTTGGGATACATACTAAAACCTTCCATGTGAAAGATCTGAACACACACATTTTGGAAATTGATAGAAAATATACATATCTGGATACATTTTGAAGGTGTATGTATGAGCTACAGCCCTCATGTCCGCTAGGGGCACAGCCCACACCCTGCCATGCAC
This sequence comes from Tokudaia tokunoshimensis, assembly GCA_036184795.1. NCBI lineage: Eukaryota > Metazoa > Chordata > Mammalia > Rodentia > Muridae > Tokudaia > Tokudaia tokunoshimensis. The sequence goes on from BTHU01000015.1 coordinate 84,261,295, forward strand.
GCTCATCTCTTCCCTATCTGTGTATTGCATATACCCATCACTAAAGCTAGCAGGCAAACTAGACAGAGTGGTGTCTTTTCAGGTCCCCAGGCCCTTCTCAGTTATGAGAGGTTTTTCAACTTGTGGCATAGTCACCAGACTTGTCAGACTCTGCTTCCTGAAGGTCATGGGAGAGCCATGACTTTAGCAATGAAGAGAATCTCCCTTTTCTCCAAAAAGTTGAACCAAGTGTCACTCACTCTCCTTCCGGGGTCTTTAGACCCTCAGACTACCTATGCCCTTCCATGTTTATTTCCTTCCAGGAAGCTAAATGGACAACAACATCTGAATAGATGAAATAGAGATGTCCACTTGCATCCATGTAGCCCACAGAAAGTATGAACATCACATTTTATGCTAATGCATAGTTGTTTAGTCTCGCAAAAGCCAGTCTCGAGCACCAAGAAATGATGGTGAATACACAGACAAGCAAACTGTGGACACACAGAAAAATAGCAGGAAAATCCACAGGGTTCCATCACTCTACTGTGGTGATGCAGGTGCACCTGTGAGTCACCACACATTGTGAGCTAGCTCAGTGATGTTCAGATGCAAAAGACAAAGTCAAGAAACTGCTTCTGTTAGCCCACAACTAACCATCACATGTGGGTCCTCTCTCCACTGCCAGACAAGGGGCCACTGCCATGTAAGTTTGCAGGGAAAGTAGGCTTTTTGCAAATACAGAAGCTTGAAGAAGCTTGGATAGAAAGTATGGAAGGATGTGAAAGCCACCAACAAAAAGGCACACTGCAGGGGAGTTGGGGGGGGTCTCATCCATGTGCTTTCAACTGACTGCAGATAGGATAACAGGAATCATTTTAGCTCTGAACAGTTTAGCTTGCCAGCTTGTCAGCTGGTGTAACCCACTCCCTGGAGAACTCCCTGCTCTTTGGACCCCTTAATTAAGAGAACTGGCCACTTACGCACTCATGATATTATGCTACCAGAAAGGTCTAAGAGAGTATGCATGTGCCTTTAAAAAATGTTATTAATCTTTTACAAAATTCTCTTAAATATTAATTCAAACATGGAGGGTTTAGACCACTTTTGAAGTTGGTTGTCTCTGGAGAGGTACACTAGCTAGTTCTTTTGTTGTTGCTGTTGCTGTTGCTACTGCTGCTGCTGCTGTTGTTATTTAGGGGTATGGATATGGAGGAATAACTTCTGCCTAGGCTTCCAACGGAAGAGTTGCATACATTGTCAAAATCAAGAGACTACTATCTGAGGGGACAATTTTCAACGTATTTCTCTGACTAACCTTCATTCAAAATCAAAAATGTCAAATCACTTCTATATGTTCTTAGAGAAGCCCAAGAGTGTTTGCCAGCTCTTTTCCACCCCAAAGAGTACCACAGAAAAGCCAACTGTTAACTCTTTTAAATGTTACCTTATACCACAATCCTCCATACAAGCTACACATGATGGTGTACACATTTAGTCCCAGCACTCAGGAGGCAGAAGCAGGAGGATCTCTGAGTTTGAGGACAGCCTGGTCTACACAGAGAGTTCCAGGACATCCAGGGCTATTTAGAGAGACTCTGTCAATAATAATAATAATAATAATAATAATAATAATAATAATAACCTCCATTTAATGTCTTTAGTTATCAGATTGTTGCATCATCTGCAAATAAAGAACATTTAAGAATTTTAAAGATTTGTCACTGTTGATTGGCCCACGATCAGAGGCAAGAACTGAGTTAGCCAAAGCATTTCAAACTCCTTTTTGTCCTCATCCCTGCCCATATTAGTTATTTTCTGTTGCTGTGACAAAATATCATGGTCAGAGTGACTTTCAGAAGACCGAATTTACTTGGGTTTATGGTTCTAGAACAGTGGTTCTCAACCTTCCTAATGGTGAGACCCTTTAATACAGTTCCTCAGGTTGCGATGACCCCCCCAACCATAAAATTATTTCATTGCTACTTTGTAACTGTAATTTTGCTGCTGCTATGAATTGCAATGTGATTATCTGAAATGCAGGATATTTGATATCCTGTGACCCTTTAAGGGTTACAGCCCACAGGTTGAGAACCACTGTACCAGAGGAATAAGAGTCCATCTTCGTGGAAGGCATGACAGCAGGTATCTGGAGCATGAAGTTGGTTAATCACATTTCAACTGCACCCAGAAAACAGGGAAAACCAAGAAGTGAGGCCAGGCTATAAACCCTCAGAGCCCCACCCCCAGTGACACACTTACTTCAGCAAGACTGTACCTCCTAAAGGTTGCACATAACCTCCCCAAACAGCTTCACCAACTGAGGAATGAGTGTTCACATACCTAAACCTAGAGGGACATCACACTCCCAAAGTAGTAATTGTTGTGTTTTATAAAATGGCGGTATAATGTAGGAGAGAACATCTCAGCTGTCCCATGCCGAGGTATCTCTATAAACAACCAAGCCATGCAACAGACCTAGTGTAAAGATTTACTGGAGGAAAGGGAAGGAGACCTAGGAAAGGGATAGAGGAAGAGAAGGGGGCAGAAAAGGACAGAAAGAGAGAAGAGAGAAGCAAGGGAGAGAGAGAGAGAGAGAGAGAGAGAGAGAGAGAGAGAGAGAGAGAGAGAGAAGAGTACTGGGGTAGCCAAGTGGTTCTTATACACCAGGTTGGCTTGCAATCAGCAGGAAGCTAGCTATGCAAGCTGTTGCTAGGTAGCTGTTGGGTGGAGCCTAGCAGAATTGTCTGTAAGCCGACAGTGATAGCCTAAAATTCTGCTCCTATATAGTCACTGTTATGATATTACTTATTTACAACTATGGCCAATACCTGTTGCTTCCTTTTTGAAATGGGTATGTGCATACCCCTCCCACCTCCCCACTCTTCTTTCTACCTTCCTTCTCTTTGAATCTCTCATGCATGCTTGCTTTTTTTGGGGGGGGGGTGTCAAGGTCAAAGCTGTGCATAACTTGTCCTATAGCCATACTTTTTGCTTCATCGTGGGATTGATATGTAAAAAGTAATGATATCTAAGATAAGGTTGTTGGGGGTGGATAGGTGCTCAATTAGTAAGGGCTTGCTGCGAAATCATAAACACCTCAGTTTCATCCTTGCAGAGCCGATGATATAAAATAGCTAGTCATGGCCATGTCCACCTCTGACTTCAGCTATGTGGAGGTGGAGACAATGTATCCTGAGGACTTTGCTGGCTGGCCCTGTCTCAAAACCATATAGTAGAGGAAGACAACTGACATTGATATCTGATCTCCACATGCACATAGTTAATTACATCCTTAAAAATTAAAAATACATAATAAGGCAAAGTTGATTTCTTTTTGCATGGAGTTATGGATTTTGCTTTCCTGAAATACTTAATTACTATCTATCATCTATCTATACCTACTTATTGCCTATCATCCATCTACCTGACATGTATCAATCATCCTTCTATCACTTATGTACTATCTATCATTTCTATTTACCATCTATCTACCTATCCTTCAAAATCTATCAGGTAAAACTTACTTTTATTGGATACTTACAATCACCAATGTTTCAGAAGATGGTTTCCAATCCATGGAATCTCTTCTTTTCTTTCCCATCTTCTATGAGCCCTGTGATCTAGAGTAACACCCTCCAGTTCTGATTCAGAGGCAGCACCTTGATGTCTACTCTAACTGGACCTTAGGTCTTTCTCTCTGGGCTTACTCTTTGTTTTCCTAGTACACGTTCATATATTTCCTAGTACACTTCGTTTCATATCCAGGAAATAAAATGCCTGAATTCTGGCACAATCTCTTTTAATACCCATAGCGCTGGCATTTCTTCTAGGCTCTGCCCCACAGCTACCTGCAACAGCCAGGTATGCCTGACTCACTATAAAAAGGCTGCTTGCCTCTTCTCTCTCTCTCTTTCTCTCTCTCTCTCTTTCTCTCTCTCTCTCTCTCTCTCTCTCTCTCTCTCTCTCTCTCTCTCTCTCTCTCTCTCCCTCTCCCTCTCCCTCTCTCTCTCTCTCTCTCTCTCTCTCTCTCTCTCTCTCTTTCTCTCTCTCTCTCTCGCTCTCTCGCTGTCTTACTCTCTCACTCTTGCTCTTCCTCTCTTACCCACTTCCCTCTCTGTTCCTTCTCTCCCCATTCCCCTCCCCACTCTCCACATGCTCATGACTCTCTCTCTCTCTCTCTCTCTCTCTCTCTCTCTCTCTCTCTCTCTCTCTCTCTCTCTCTCTCTCTTTCCCCTGAATAAACTCTATTCTATACTATACTGTCCTGTGACTGGTACCTCAGAGGGGGAAGGGATCCCTCAGCGTGGGCCCCACAGAGGCACCCCCTTCCCCCACACCTTACCGTACCTCTACCAAACATATCTCTGGTCTCCCCTATATTTTTAATACAATACATGGTGTTGCCTATTCAGTTCTAAACCTTTGAACTTACAGGAACAGAGAAGGGGCAGGTGGGGTGGTAGAGAGACAATACACATTCCTTGTAACATTGTTTCTGGTAAGAATCCTGCAGTCGGTTTGATCTGGATCCCTTGTAGATCAACAGCCCTTATTCTCTGGTTCCATAGGAATCTTCTAATTGATATAATTCAGTCTCATAAAATATACCTCAGTGTGTTCTTCCCCATGTATTATGACAATATTTAAAAAGAAAAAAAAAACTATTTCACAAGATCATGTGTGTGTTCAGACCTGGGGAAGTTTCCACTAACGTTCCCTGAAAATCACATTCCCTAGTGTTTGCTTTGTTCTTTCTGTAATATTCCGTTCGTTGAATTTCTGCCATTTAAATGGATTTGTGTTGCCTCCTCAGTACCTGAACACAGTCTAGCTCTTTGTTTAGCTATTTTCAGCCCACTTAATAAATTTCTTCAACTTCCCTTGTTAAGTAGTCTGCTAAAGTTTTTACTTTGAAAAAAAATATTTTTATTTCCCAGACATCTTTTGTATTCTCTGATAATACTTTCTAAACCTATATATTGTGAACTATATACACTCCCATGTCTTCTTGCTCACACCAATAAGGGCTTTTCCCATACATTTTTTTTATTCCCTGAGTAGTTCCTTGTCTCCTTGTGGTTGTTTGCTCCTTATTAACTTGGTTTCTCTTCCTATTACAGATGTCCTCCAAATTTCTGCCATCCTACTGCAGATTCATACCTGAAGACATAGTATCTGCAAGGCTGAGTTCCATGTGTAAAGGAGGCTCCTGGTCCGGTTGAAAGCAAACTGCACTCTGGGCTGGGCACATGCTGTGTGCTCAGTCCCTCTCAGGACACTCTGCTTCCTAAAAATAAACCTGCCTAGCTTCTCCTGTCAGGAATCTTTTGCTCTTCTGCCTGAGGGATAAACATCTGCCTATTGGATATTCTGTGCTCAAGGATGCCAAGGAAACTTCAGAGCTCCTTTCTTGGTTGACCCTCCTGTGCATCTCTCTCACCTTCAAAGGTTTCTGAAGAGCCCCCATAAGAATCTACAAAACATGTACAGAGGAGGAATTGGGGGACCCTCCTGTCTACTGCCCCTACCATGCCTTCCTCTGCTCATCAATGACTATTGCTCCACCCACTGCCATCTTTAGGAAAGACAGAAACCCATCCACCGCTCTTCATCAGTTTCTCTCCAGATCTCCTTGTGGCTGTGAGTTAATATATTTTCATTTTCTCCTTGTAAATGGATATTGAAGGGGAAGAGAAGAGATAGAAGAAGGGGGAGAATAGAAAGAGGGGGTGCACTGGCTCAGGTTGCCATCTAAACTGCAGCCCCCTGTTAGGCCACCCTGTGTTTTTAGATATTCTGTTTAGCTTCTCCTGCCAGGAAGAAACTTTTGGAAGAAACCAATGCCTGCTAAATGAATAAGATTTTCATACAAGTGTGTGTGTGTGTGTGTGTGTGTGTCTGTGTGTCTCTGTGTTAAAGTTTTTTGTTTTAAATCATGTGCATATGTGTATGTTTATATGTGTACATCACATATATGTGTGAGTGCCCAGGGGTGGGCAGAAAAGGACATTAGAATCCTGGAGCTAGAGTTACAGGGAGCTGTGAGCCACCCCACCTGGTTTCTGGAAACCAAACTCAGATCCTCTGTAAGAACAGCAAGCTCTCTTAACTATCTCCCAAGCTTCTGGTTAATTATATGTTTTAAAAGCAAATAAGATGAGAACATTCCACTGAGTGACATTTCACGGGTCCCTGCTTTGTTCAGAATATGGATAACCTCTGGTTTTGAACCTTTGAGGGTATGGTTCCCACCCCCTATGCAGATGGCATTTTTCAGAGTTTGTAGACACTTGTTAGGGTTCTCCAACTGCTTATAAGACTGTGTACTCACTAAGAGACACTCAAACACCTGGACACAGTGTGACAATATCTGCAATTTGACATCCAGAGATCTCACATCCTGAGTTCTCTTGACTACAGAGGAACCATGGTTTTCCTGTTGCCCACACTGTAGGCCACCATTCTAGACCCTCCTTTTCTCCTTTGTTGTCCTGGGGCCATTTTGGATTTCCAGACATGGATAAACCAACCCCCTTTTCTGCTAATATGTTGCTTTTCCTATGATTTCCTCAGACCGAGATGGGTGGTGCACACTGTGACCCAAGATGAGATAGCTAGCACTTATTGGTAATCTGCCTGTTCCTTGGCACTCCCCTGCCTCCTCTAGGAGGTACCTGATACCTGATGTTCTTGAGCCAAATACCATCAGGTCAAAGCAATCAAATGCTGGTATAAACGTTTTCCAGATACTTTGTTTGCTGGAGAGGTGACTCGATGGTTAAGAGCATCCCTGCTCTTCCAGATGACCCATGTTCAATTCCCAGCACCCACATGATGGACTCAGAATCATATGCAACTCCAGTTCCAGGAGATCCAATACTCTCTCCTGGCCTCCAAGAATATCAGGAACATAGGTAAATCAAGATATACATGCAAGGAGATCACCCATACACATAAAAACAATAAAATAATTTTTAAAGGCTGGGTGTGGCCGTACATACCTTTAATCCCAGCACTCAGGAATCAGAGGCAAGTGGATCCTTGTAAGTTCAAAGCCAGCTTGGTCTGCATAGTGAATTCCAGGCTATTCAGGGCCACATAATGAGACCCTGTCTCAAAAAGAAACAAACAACAAAAAAAAGATGTTCAAGGTTTCTCATCCCTCACCCACTGACATAGAAGACATGCTATTCTAATTTACTTTCTGTTGATCTGATAACATGAGCCAAAGCTTCATAGAAGAAGAAAGGATTTATTTGGCTTACAGGTTACAATCTATCATCAAGAGAAGCCAAGGAAGGAACTCAAGGCAAGGACCTGGAAGCAAGACCCGAAGGAGATACCATGGAGGAATGTTGCTTACCGGTTTGCTCTCCATGGGTTGTGCAGTTACCACTCTTGTACAGCACACGCTCATCATCTCAGAAATGGTGCTGCCTACCCTGAAGTAGACCCTCCTACAATCAAGAAAACACCTCATAGACATGCCAACAGGCCTATCTGTCAGGCAACTCCTCAAATGTGGCTTTCCTCTCAGGTTCCTCTAGTTTGCATCATGTTGACAAAAACTACCCAGCACAAGTGACCTCTTGTCAACCTAACACAAAAACGCAATATTATTAGACCATAGTCTTTCCTTCCTGGTTCATCCCCAAGATCCATATCTTTAAAAGTCCTACAGTATCTTTAAAAATTCAAACACTTTAAATATTCAAAATTGTTTAAAACACCCAAAACCTCTGAACTGTGGGTTCCTATAAAATCCAAAATAAGTTCCATATTTTTAAAATTTAAAATAAGGTATATATTTCGTATTCCAAGAGGAAATAACATGAGTACAATTATAATCATATGAAAGCAAAACCCAACATCTAGTTGTGTAAGTCAAGCCCAGAAGCTCAATGTCTAGGATATCAGATTTATTCATAATCTTCTGGACTTAAAAGGGCTTGGGTTGTCACATTTTCCAGCTCTGCTGTCTGAAATACACACATCCAATAGGCTCAGGCCAACTCCACTGTATGCCTGTTGCAGCCCACAGTCTCCACAGACCTGGCATCTCCAGTATGCTGTGTGGCCTGTACTACAATTGAGTCTGCACCTTCACCAATGGCCTCCTGACATCTCTTTGGGGACTTCTGCTACATGGTGCCAGTCCTCAGCTTCTCTCTGTGACCCTTTCAGGCTTTCAAAAGCAGTATCATGTGAGTCTCTTATACATTCAACAAATTTTACTACCATGTTAAGATGTAGCCTTGTTCAACCCCCACCCCCACCCCCATCCCTGGACCAGAGCTTTTGTGTATTAGCCCGAGGAAATACTCCCTAAAGAAATCACCTGAATGATTTTGGTCTCCTCTTAATCATGTCTTGACTTCTCAGCCTCAGCTGAGCAGGCATCTACTATCCCAGTAAATCATAAACATTTTTCACTTCCAAAGATTCTTAATTCAAATATATCACATAAACATAGAGTCATTGAGGGACCCTCAACCCTTCTTCAGAAACTTCACAAGTCAGGCCTTCATTGTCTGCACTGCTCTCAATACTCTTATTGCCAAAGCTTCCACGGAAGAGTCCCTTAAACTCCAAGACCTCAGTGGTTTTTCCAGCCCAAAGTCCCAAACACTTCCACGGCCCTCCCCCAAAACAGCATGGCACGGTCCGTCTCACCAATGTGTTATTCCTGATAACGATCTCTGCTCTAATTTGCTTTGCTGTTACTATGATAGAAACACTAACCAAAATTAACTTGGAAAGGGAAGAACACACTTCGTCTTATACTTCCAGGTCATAGTCTACTAGTAAGAGAACTCAGGACATGAACTGAAAGTAGGAACTCAAGCAAAGTCCACAGAAGAATGATGCTTACTGGCTTACTCCCCATTGCTTTTTTGGGCTTCTTTCTTATTATCTGGAACTATCTGCTCTGGAGTGTCACCACCCATACTGGCTAGGCTCTCCCACAGCAATTATTATTAAAGAAAATGCTTCCCCATCAGACATGCCCACACGCTAGTTGAATGGAGGTAATTCCTCAATTGAGGTTCTCTCCTCTCAGAACACCCTAGTATGTGTCAATTTGACAAAAAAAAAAAAACTCCCCACCGCAGTCTTTTCAATAAAGATTTACCAGATGGTGAATAAGTACAAGAGAAAGTCAGCAACTTCATTCTTCATCAGATAAATGCAAATTAAAACCACAGAGAAAAACCTGCCTACGATGAAAAAGATGGGTAATGCTACATTCAGAGAAGACCAAGGAAAAACCGGGCTCTCACACCATCCTGGTTGGAATATAATCTGGAAATTTTCTGTAGGAAACTCACTATTTTCACTAACACTAAATATATACATGCTGTGATTTAGTAGGTCTAGAACTAAAGTTATGCTTGGAAGACAGGTGTTTACAAAAAGACAGTATAAGATTGTCATTGTAGAAAACTGTGAAATGGTTGAAAACAAGAAACAGCTCACCTCTGCAAGAACAGAAAAATGAGCACCACCCCTTGGGTGTACCTGCAATATACAGCATGAAATGAAATATACAGCAGAGAGAACGAACAAGCTTTTCCTACCTAAACACAAAAGAATCTCACAAATAGTGCCACAAAAACATTCTAGTATCTCTTAATAGTCCTTTTTTTGTGAAAAGCATGGTTTTATTTATAAAGGTAAACAAATTTAAAGAGTTGATATTATTCCTTAGAAGGAATACTGATTGAAAGGCATAAATGTGAGCTTTAGGTGTGGGAAATGCTTCATCTGTCCATCCTCAGGTGCTCGTGTGTGGTGTGTTTTGTTTAGGAAATTCCATTCAGCTTCTGATATGTATTTCATTCACAAGTCTGCTTTTTTTTTTTAATAAAAAAATGAGTGGAAGGGGACAACATAGGTCAAAAACAAATCACTGGAGAATTTATTTCAATGGGAAAAACTAGGTATGGGTCCGAAATTTCTTAGAAGCGGAAGCTGTTCCCTATTATATTACAGAATCTAGGAAACGAATGGCTCAGAGTAGAAAGATGTTCAGTGCTGGGAAAGGGGACAAGAGGGAGAAGGGAGGGAGGAAGGAGTGGGGAGAAAGAAAGGAATGTTTATGTGCCCTGCTTCTGAAATCCAGTGCTATTTACTGTAACTGAGCACAGTCTCCTATGCACTGCCAGGGAACCACTACAGCTGCGGCCACTCTTCTATCTCCCACCATAAACTCCATACTTGGCTCTTTCTCTATGACCTTGAACCAACACAGCACTGAAGGGAGCACTATCTGAGAGACACGGGGCCGTGGAACTCTGGAAATTTGCTAAAAGTTCCCTTCAAACCTCCACCAGTCTCCCTGTTTGCAGCATGCACAGGGTGAATCTTCTTCCCAGGAACCCAGAGAGTTTGTCTCCATTTCTCTTTTCCCACCCACATTGGTAGCCACTGCTACTATGCTGTGCGCAGGAATGCAGCCTCTGAGGGGAGGACCATGACTCAGCGAGAAGTGATAAGCTCGGCATGATGAAATGAATTCTACTATGTCTGGACTTGTGGATCCAGACCAACGTCTCCAGGCTCCCCTGCTCTCCTTGGGGAGTGCACGCCCCACTTTCTCCTCCACCAGAAGACTGGAGAGGTTTCTGAGAGAATGAAGAGCTGCTGAGGTTTCCCCTGGGGGGCAGCATCCCTAGCCTGTGGAGAGTTTTGTGGCTTTCCTTTATGCATTTTTAATCAATCCTAAGCTACTTACAAAAGTGTGCAATTACTTTCTGCACTTGGAGTTGTAATAAGATTTAATGACTCCACTTGGACCCTCTGAGTGAGCATTGAGATGCTGACTCCTGGCTTAAAATTCAGCTTTGGCAACAGAGAGGGTGGAAGTGGAAGGCTTTTTGAGTTTTTTCAGCTTAAATATGAGAGAATGGAACATTTCATCTTTCTTTTGTTGTATTTCAGGAGGATTTGGGAGGGAGGGGGTCACAACAGTTGAATAAAATCTAGCAAGAAAAGTAGGGCACGTGAGTTTTTTACTTTTGCTTTTTATTTCTTTAATCTGGGGGAGTTGGGCATACAGGGGTTCATGGGTAGAGGAGGGGTTCATGGGTAAGGCACTGAAACTCTCCTTCCACCTTGCATGAGACAGGCCTCTTGTTATTTACTGCTGGTACTCTAGACTAGCTGGTCCTTGAGTTCCTGGGATTCTCCTGCCTCTGTCTCCCAGCCTGTTGAAAGGGCACTCTTGGGTTAGAGACAGATGCTGTCATGTGCAGCTTGTACATGATTCTGGGAACAGAAATAAGGTCTTCATGCTTGTGAAAGTTCTTTACCCACTGAGTCACCTCCCCATCCCTGAACTCTCAGTTTAAAATACATGTTACTGACCCCGACTGTCTCACAAAGAGAGGACATCTAGTCCTAGGTAAGGTCCTCCCCTCAGAGGCTGCATTTCTGCTCACAGCATAGTAACAGTGGCTACCAATGTGGGTTGGAAAAGAGAAATGGAGACAAACTCTCTGGGTTCTTGGGAAAAAGATTCATGCTGCAAACAGGGAGACTGGTGGAGGAAAGGGCTAGGATTAGATGTCCTATCTTGTTAGCTCTTAAATCTAACTATATTCTTACCTTCCTTCCCAACACCCTTACCCTTTGATACTCACTGTATTCCCTCCTTCTAGGTAATTCTGGCAAAGGGAACCTCACACAGCTCCTGAAAGATACTGGCCCAATGGTTGTAGAGTGCATAATTATGAATTCAGCTCCTGTGAATGAAAGACTTTCTTGGTGTCAGTAGCTGTTCAGAATATCATAGGTCCTCACAGTATCTGCATCCACTCCCCATTCCTGACACCCAGAGGCACAAAGAGAGTGTCTTCTCTTTGGAAGTAGAAGAAAGTTGCACTGCCTTGCTTGTTGAACTGTGTCCCAAAGACACAAAGCCTCCTTGAGGTGGGTGCAAGCCACCAGCCTGACTCTCTGCAGAGAGATGAGAACACATTACGCCACAGCTCTGTTCAGTCTTCTGTGGATTTTGCTCTGTAGGGCTGTGTTATGAAAGACACAGAGGAGGCTGTCCCACCTGGGAAGTGTATTCCTTCAGTCCGGGACTCTAAGAGACCATGTAGGCTGTCTGGAAAAGAAAGAACACCCTGACATCACAAGGCCTTGTGACTGACGAGTCACTGTGTAGCCATACAGCTCATGCTATTTATGTAGAAATGAAGAAAGCAAATAAGCTAGACACAGAAAGATAGACGCCACATGCCCCCCTCATAGGCTCAAATAGTGTCAGTGTGGATATAAAACAGTGAGTATTGGAGGGTAAGGGTGTTGGGAGGGAAGGTAAGAATAGAGTTAGATTTAAGAGCTAACAAGATAGAGTTAGAAGTAATGAGCCTGAGTGTCTGTATCACAGTGTGGTTGATATGGTTCACAGGCTTAGTATAAATTTCACGAATGAATGAGAAGAACTTGAAGTCTCCAACTCAATGTAAAGATGATCCTGAAATGCTAATTATCATATTCTAATCAGATCATTTCAATGGCGCACTGCACCTCATAAATATATAAAATTAAAATAATGATATAAAGGGCCAGCAAGATGGCTCAGAAGGTAAAGGCATCTGCTACCAACTCTAGCAAACTGAGTTCCATCCCCAGGATGGTGGACAGAGAGAACTAACTCCTACAAGTTGTCTTCTGCCCTCTACATACATGCTGAGGTAAAGCTCCACACCCACCACACACAGTTAAAAATAAGTACAAAATCAGCATTGTTTCTGAACATTTTTAAATCTTTATATATATATATATTATTTTTTATATTGTTATTTACATTCAAAATCATTTCCCCTTTCCCGTTTCCTCCCTCCCCGAAAGTCCCATAAGCCCCCTTTCCTCCCTCTTCTCCCCATTCAACCCCCTCTCGCTTCTCTGTGCGGGCATTCCCCTACATCCAGTCTTTCCAGGACCAGGGGTCTCTCTTTCCATCTTCTTGGAAATCTATTGATATGCGAATTGTGTCTAGGGTATTCCAAGATTCTGGGTTAATATACCCTTATCAGTGACTGCATACCATGTGTGTTCTTTTGTGATTGGGTTACCTCACTAAGGATGATATTTTCAAGTTCTGACCATTTGCCAAGGAATTTCGTAAATTCATTGTTTTTAATTGCAGAGTAGTATTCCATTGTGTAAATATACCACATCTTCTGAATCCATTCCTCCGTTGAGGGACATCTGGGTTCTTTCCAGCTTCTGGCTATTATAAATAAGGCTGCTATGAACATAGTGGAGCATGTGTCCTTCTTGCATGCAGGTAAAGCCTCTGGGTATATGCCCAGGAGTGGTATAGCCGGATCCTCCGGGAGTGTCATGCCCAGTTTTCTGAGGAACCGCCAGACTGCTTTCCAGGGTGGTTGTACCAGCTTGCAATCCCACCAGCAGTGGAGGAGTGTTCCTCTTTCTCCACATCCTCGCCAACAACTGCTGTCTCCTGTGTTTTTGATCTTAGCCATCCTGACTGGTGTGAGATGGAATCTCAGGGTTGTTTTGATTTGCATTTCCCTAATGACTAAGGATGATAAACATCTCTTTAGGTGCTTCTCAGCCATTAGATATTCTTCAGGTGAGAACTCTTCGTTTAGCTCTGTACCCCATTTTTAATAGGGTTACTTGCCTCTCTGGAGTTTAACTTCTTGAGTTCTTTGTATATATTGGATATTAGCCCTCTGTCAGATGTAGGGTTGGTAAAGATCATTTCCCAGTTAGTTGGTTGCCGCTTTGTCTTTTTGACAGTGTCTTTTGCCTTGCAAAAACTTTGTAATTTAATGAGGTCCCATTTGTCAATTCTTGATCTTAGAGCATAAGCTATTGGAGTTCTATTCAGGAAATTCTCCCCTGTGCTCATATGTTCAAGGTTCTTCCCTAGTTTCCTTTCTATTAGTTTCAGTGTGTCTGGTTTTATGTGGAGGTCCTTGATCCACTTGGAATTGAGCTTAGTACAAGGAGATTTGCATTCAAGTCAATTTGCATTCTTCTGCATGTTGACATCCAATTGAGCCAGCACCATTTGTTGAAAAGGCTATCTTTTTTCCACTGGATGGTTTTAGCTCCTTTGTCAAAGATCAAGTGACCATAGGAGTATGGATTCATTTCTGGGTCTTCAATTCTGTTCCATTGATCTACACGCCTGTCACTGTACCAATACCATACAGTTTTTAACACTATTGCTCTGTAGTACAGCTTGAGGTCCGGGATACTGATTCCCCCAGAGGTTCTTTTACTCTTGAGAATAGTTTTAGCTATTCTGGGTTTTCTGTTATTCCAGATGAATTTTTGAATTGCTCTTTCTAACTCTATAAAGAATTGAGTTGGGATTTTGATGGGGATTTCTGAACATTTTAAAATCTTAAAATAAAATTATGATCAAAAAACTAAAGGCTCAAAAAAAAACAGTCTAGGTGAAGCACTGTAACTCAGAGAAGTTTATTTTAGCTCACACACAGTTCAGGATACAGTTCCTCAAGTAAGGGAAGTGGAGGCAGCAAGAGTTTGAAGCAGCTGTGACATCACACACACACACACACACACACACACACACACACACACACACAAAATCAGGGATGAATGGCATGGTGCTATTCAGTTCCTCTATCTACTTGCACAGCTTAGGATCCCAGCCAGGAAATGGTGCTATCCATAGTGGGCAGGCTTTCCCACGTCAATTAAATAAGCTGAACAATCAAACACACATGCTCAGAAAACCATCTCTGAAATGAGTGGAGATTCTGTCAAAATGACATTTGATATTAGCTATTAGAAGTCTCTTGTATAGTTTCTACTCAATCTTAGTTAATTTTATAGTCACTATGACCAAGTATACAGCAGAAATTATTTAAGGGGAGGAGAATGTTAACCTTGGTTCACAGTACCAGAGGATTCACTCCATGAACACTTGGCCTCCCACACTGGGACAAAACATCATGGCTATGGGAGCATTTGAAAGAGCTATTCTCTACATCTTGATGAACATGAAAGAAAGAGAGTGGAGGGGGTTGAGAACTGGGTACAACCTTCAACCACACAACCACAATGACTTTCTGCTTTTATCTAGGCACCACCTTCCAAGGTTTCCACAACCTCCCAAGAGTACCACAGGCTGGGACTAAGTGTGCAAAACACCAATAATTCATATTTAAGCCATAAGAGGATTCAGGGAGAATCCTTTCAGAAACCCTCAGACATCCACACCTCCAGATGCTTGGGTCCCATTTATAAAACTACATAGGTTCTGTAGGTAACCTATGCATGTACAACACACACCTACAGTATGTGAAAATGATTGCTGCATTGCTTACAGAGTTGTCAACATTCAGTAAAGATCCAGTTGTTGTTGAGTATTTTCTTTGTGCATTTCATTGGATCCTCAGATGTAGCACCCAGGGATATGGAGGGCAGCCCTATTATGTTGAGAAATAGAGCAGAGGCAGGAGAGAACTTGAGACTAAGCAGAGGAAAGAATGAAGATTTTCCCCCACGCACATGCAGGTTTGGTATGTCCATCTCACTAGGAACAGAGTCAAGGTAAGAGGTCAAAAGTCTTTGTGAGAGAGTTTACCCAGATGCTAGGCAGACCTGAGTGTGACAGGGAATTGGTACTTCTGGAGAGGAAAAGGGAAAATAGAGTCTCAGCAGGACATCTCCCCAGTACAATCTAAACGGTACTCTGGGAGTGTGGCAGGAGAGAGGGAGAGAGACAGGAGAAAATGGGTTCCTGGAGACCAAGACAGAATTACAGCTTCTGAGGGATGGATTAGAATGTCGCATCCGAAGGGTGTATCTGTCTGTCTTTCATCTCCATGATCAACAATTCACCCAAAGTTCTAGCCTCTGGGATAATTTATCTTTGCTCTGTGGGCAATTGTCTACCAAATACACACTTTCCAGAAACCCTTCAGGGTGCTTAAGTCTCTGTTACTGTGCTCAAAGCAAAACCATCTGTGTGGAAAAATAACTCATGCAGAATAGTTGCTCGGTCCATTTAGGCACTAAATGTGGTCTAAATGGTGGGGAGGGGGCAGGGTGTTTCTTCAAAGGCTGCTATTGGATTTCTGCGATGGCTTCTTAGCTAAGAATTGCAGACCTACACAACATAGCAAACTTCTCCCTCCTACCAAAACTTTGAATACTTCAGCCACCCCTACTGATTCCTTTATGCTCAATGCAGATCCCCTCTCACATTAAATATTTAGTAACTGAGTATCTTACACAGAGAGCGTTGGCTTGGCAGGAAAACTCATGAGAAAGAAGGGAGGCTTTTGAGGTTTGTTCAGTCTTGACTTGAACCTCAGGACAGGTCAACTTGCCCAAGGTCTCATGTTGGCAGATTTGAGCATCTCACTCTGGTACTGTAGTTTAAGATGGTCTCCATGATGCATGGATGCAGCTGCTATCGTGTCTCTATTTGACAGGTGACACAGCTGAGGGAAGGAAATGTGAGATGCACAAAGCTAATCTCTGAGACAACCAGGGCTCAAGCCTGGAGTTCTCCAGGAACAAATCATTTGAAGATAAATTTTTAAATCTTTACAGGCCATAGTATCAAATGACATTAAACATGTGGGAATAAACCTGACAAAATCTGGACATCACTGCCAAGGTGAGAGCTAGGACACATTATTAAAACATAAAAGGGGTCCTGAAGGAGTAGAGGGATAAATCACTAACACAAATGAAAAGAGTCAATTTTGGTGTAGATTTTCACCACCAAAATTGTCTAGACGATTGGCTAATATTGATTAAAATTCCAACAGAGATGTGTATATGCATGCATGCATATGTGTGCATTTGTGTGTGTATATATTTGTATGTATATGTGTATTTATGGGTATGTATGTATACATGTACATGTATATATGCATGTGTGTGTGTGTGTGTGTGTGTGTGTGTGAGAGAGAGAGAGAGAGAGAGTGTGTGTGTGTGTGTGTGAAACTTGACAAGGTGACCATGAACTCTATCTTAAGATGTAAGTAGCTAGTACTCCAAAGATAATCTGAATAAAAACAAAGAGAAGACTACATTACCACATCTAAAAATATTTCTATTAAAGTTCCATTAATTTTGAATTGGCTCTAAGAGACATATAAGACAATAGCAGATACTGGAGAGTCCAGAAACCTACCCACAAATTTGCGGTCTTTTGATCATAACATGAGTATAAGCATATTAACAAGATGGAGAAAGGGTGAATCTTTAAAAATTGTGTGGAAAGAATTATATAATGGTGTGGGGAGAAATGAACCTTGAATTTATATCATATACAAACTCTGAGAAATTTAAACCTTTAAATATTATAGAAGAAAATATGACAAGGTCTGTTTTACTTTAAAATAGGACACATTCCTTATTTCTGACCTAAAGCATACTGACTGCAAAAGAAACAATTGCTGTGTGTTACTTCATTAAAATCTGAGATTTCATATTTGTCAAAATAAACTGCTTTTATAAACAGCAGCCTAGTCAATAAAGTACTTGCCATACCAGCAGGAGGACCTGAGTTCAATATCTACAAACCACATTTAAAAGGCCAAGAGTGATTGCAAACACTTTTATTCCTAGTAGTTTGTCCAGTCAAAAACAGGCAGATCCTTGGTACTTTGCTGACAAACCAGGTGAGCTCCAACACAACGTGACACCCTGTCTCAGAAACACAAAAAGCAGAAACAGCAAAGCAGAGGCACCCTAGAGAATGAGAATGGCGCCCAAGCTTGGCTTTCCCCTCCACAGGTGGTTAGTAGATATGTAACTATGCAACTCTGTAACCATGTGACTATGTAACTGCAAAGTATCTGAGCACAGGAAATAGTTACTTACCATCATGTCTCAGAAAGGCTTCACTTCTTTCTAATTACATGAAAATGCAAATCTAATCAATGGAATTTGAATGGAGTGGTCATTACCTTTTGGGAAACACTTAAGCAAGGTTACATGAATTAAAAAGAATAGTCAAACATAATACCTAATCACTAATAAAGGCTAGTGATCCAGCAACTGACCCTAAAGAAATAAAATCTTTGAACTGCCCGAAAAAGACTTCAATAAACTCAATGAGATGGAAAAATCCCAAATAAGATACAAAAATGAAAAAAAAGGAAAATAATATATAAACAAAATAATAAGGATAATAAAGAGAAATCATGAACCAAGAGTCAAACAGAAATCCCAGAGGTAATGAACACATTGAAGGAACCCCAAAGATCAATCAACAAAGACAGCTGATGTGGTCATGGCTAAGAAATAATCAACTCAGAGACAAAAGGCTGGAAACCAACTAACTAGAAAAATACAGAGAGAAATTGTGGAAACTTGGATCAGAAATACAGGACACTAAAAACTGCACTGAACAACAGAACTGCAAAATCATAAGAAAGATCATAGGAAAACTGTCCAAGTCTCAAGAGGAATTTGGACGTCCATATCCATGAAGTGCAGAAACTCCTAGGTAAGATAAACTCAAAGATTACCCCAAGACATGTTATAGCAAACTGGGTTGGGGGTGGGAACCAAAGGCAAAGAGAATTTTGAAACCAACAAAAGGCAGACCACTAGTCACATATAAAGTGAGTTTCATGAGGCCATCACCAAAATTCTCAGCAGACATGGGGTGGGTCCTGGAAGATTCTGGAAGAAAATAATAATCCTGTTCAGAGAGAATGTTACGTCAGCAAAACATCCTTCAGAAGTGTAAGAGGTATTTCACCATAAAAACAAAACTTAAATATTTATATGGTCACCAGAGCTGACCCACAAGTCACTCTTTGAGACAAGATCTCTCACTGAACTTGGAACACATCAATTCAACTAGGTTTCCTGCTGGTGGACCCTGGGGAGCCTTGTATTCCCACTTCCCCCTTGCTGGGGTTATGGAGATATGCTGCCATGCTTGGGTTTACATGAATACTAGGGATCTGAACTCAGGTCCTCATGTTTGCAGGACAAGTACTTTATTGGCTGAAGCATCTCTCCAGCCATGAAACTTAAAAAAAAAAACAAAAAACAAAAAAAAAAAACTTAGACATCGCCCAACTAATAGGTTTGCACAGGGGAAACTGACAACCACAAAATGTTAGGTGACCCACAGAATGGGAGAAAATATAAGTATAAAATTCCATCACGGCGAGGAAGGCCTGGCAACAAACAAGGAAAGCTTGGAAGCAGGAGCAAGAGACTGACTGATGACATTTACATCCCATACAGGAAGCAGATAGAGAGAACAGGAAGTGGAGAACCACTAAAGGCGGTTCCCAGTGATACATTTCCTCCAGCAAGCCTGAACATCCTAAGGGTTTCATAACCTCCCCAAACAACTTCACCAACTGGGAACATAGCGTTCAAACACCTGAACCTGTGGGGATGTTTCTCATTCAGACCACCAGACACCATCCCACACCTCAGGATGCTGTTGCCAAGGAGCTGAAGGTAAGAATGGACAGTGAGGTGGAAAAATTAGAACCCTTGCACTTTATGGGTATGTAAAGTGCTGTGGTCTCCGCAGAAAACAGAATAGTTTCTTCAAACTTTAAAAGCAACCTGTGGTTTGACTCAGCAAACCCCACTGCTGAGTTTACACACAACATATACCACACTGCGATGCTTGCAGCCTGTTCCTACTAGCCTCAAAGCAGCTGCAGGATGGGCCAAGTCTAGAAGCTACCTACGTGCCTGTCAGCAGAAGAGTTGATAAAGAAAATATGAGATGGGGCCAGTAAGATGGCTCAGTAGATAGTGGTGCTTGCTGCTAATCCCACTAAACTAAGTTTGAGCCCCAGGACCCACATAAAGAAAGGAGAGAACCAGATCCTACAAGTTGTCATCTGACTTTCATATATGCATCATGAGACACACACGCATACACACACACACACACAAATACACACACAAACATGTAATAAAAGAGAAAACATGAAAAATACTTTATATATTACACTGATAAAATATTCTCATCCATAAAGAAAACAAAATATTGTAATTTGTGATATCAGATGAAAGAAGACATTCTTCTAACTGCAGCAAGCCAGACATAGAGATAAACACTGGCCAGTGGGGTATGACTTGGTGGTAGTGCACTTGTCTAGTACAAGCAATGTTCT
Organism: Tokudaia tokunoshimensis; assembly: GCA_036184795.1. Lineage (NCBI taxonomy): Eukaryota > Metazoa > Chordata > Mammalia > Rodentia > Muridae > Tokudaia > Tokudaia tokunoshimensis. The sequence continues at coordinate 84,281,409 of BTHU01000015.1, forward strand.
GAGTTCCACTATTTTAGACACACACACAAACACACACTCAACCATTACACAATGCCCTTGACAAAGAGAATCTAGAACATGTGGGTCATATTAACAGTGAGTAGAGCAGAGGTTCTGGGGGCTGGAAGATGGGAACTCTGAAGGATGAGAGACTGGTGGGAAGGTCCCAACTTTTTGTTATGATCTGAATGAGCTCTGGGAAGCTGTAGAAAAGACCGAGTAACTGCCATCTTGTACAGATACTTGCAGAGTAAGCTGAAACACTTTCACCACAAAACCAATGGACTAGATATGCTAATTAGTCCCCTGTCACCTGCTTCTCAATTTATGCCTGGGCCAGGCAATCACCTCACAACCTTAGTATATCCATTTTAAAATTTATTTATTTTCTTTTTAATTATGAATGTGATGGTTTGAACTTTATCCCCCCCTTTATACTCAGGTGATCTGGGACGTAATGGCTAAGGCTTCACCAGATGGTCACAGGCATTTACATCCATTTTTAAAGCCACTTTGCAAGAGATATACATTAAACATCTTAGAGGCTGTGGCTCCCAAATGCTGGGAATGGCAGTGAAGGGTTTCCTGGAACTGTAGCTTGTGAATCCACTGCTGTTACAACCTTGCCATTGTGCTCTTTGACCCCTTCTCCAGCAGGAACCCTAATGTAGCACACAGTGGGGGATAGCTCAGTGGTAGAACGTTTGCCTGCATAATTGCCTGTTAATGTAGACAATAGACAGAATAGTGTCACCCCAAAAGATATGTGAAGGGGCTAGCCTCTGTTACTGGACATGCTGACTGTATATGAAAAAGTCTTTGTATTTGAAAAAGACATGATAAATCACAATAAATTCGCACTGGGTTAACATGGGCTTAACACAGTCAGAAAACCATCAACAATATTCATCTTCCTATTCAGAGGCCATGAATGCTGGCTAAGTGTTTCTCCACAAGTTAAGCATCATTAGCATAAGGAAACACCTGAGGCTAGATACTTTACAAAAAAAAAAAAAGGTTCATCCCCGTTTGCAGTTTTGGAGGTTCAATGCACAACTCCAGCACCCTGGGCAACATCTGGTTGTGACATCAAACACAGCAGGGTACCCCACCCCACTGTAGAAGGGGTGCATCTCAGCTGGTCTCAGCCAGTCTGAGAATGGACTCACTTGCTGAGACATCTGGAGGGTTGGCACTCCTTAAAACCAGTGCCAACGCCTTCCTAGGGGCTGCCCCTGTGACCTGACTATGCACCATTGGGCTCTGACTCTTATCAGGCTCACCATCTCTCACACTGCCACACTAGGACCACATTCTCCTATCCCTGTCATCCAAGATCAAGTAACATTCTGGAAAGAAGTCAGTCTTGTGATGCACCTGGGTCCTCCTCACATTACCAAACTGCTTTCATGATTAGCAGAGTCAAAACTGGTTTATGTCAGTAGTGTGAGCCCTCCACATGAAGGAATACGGTAACAAGCTGAACCTCACACAGAATTAAGGGAGAGAAAACCACCCATGTGATTAAGAAGTTGCAGGATCCTGGCTGAGCAAACCCGTTCTCAAGATTTGACCCACTGGTGAAGGTACAGGAGGAGTAGGGCAGATGAGATACTAGGGTTCCCCTCTTGGAAATCACGTTGGTGTCATCTCATGCCCCTAACAAAACACAATGACTGAATCCTTTCTGACAGGGCAATCCCAGCACGTATAAAACTAGAGACGATCTGAGGATGTAACCACACAGCCAATTGTCCTGCCTGCTAGAGTGGGTGATAGGGGCTGGTGTCAGGAGTCAGCTTCCTAAAGAGGGATATTCTGAGTTCCTAGTGGACCCCTAACTAGGACAGCACCTCTGGGTGCCTCGGGAATGCAGACATTTTGATTACCCATGCTGTCCTTTATTTGATGTTGTTGGTCTGGCTCAGAGCCCTTTTATAACAATCTCATTTGACCACCAAATCGGGTGTAAGGGAAAGAAAATAAATAAATAAAAAAGCTACGGCAGGCACCCTCCTGAAGGCAGTGGCATTATTTTATAATGTTTGATATTGAATTTTTAATGAAGGCAGAAGGAAGATGGACTCTGCATATAAGGGAGGTGAGCAGAAAGACCCTGTTCTGGAATAAACAGGTCAGCTGGAAGGTGGGAGAGGCTTGGGCACTCCCATAGTCCAGGAGTGCACCTGCACGTAGCTGAATGAGCTTTGGCAGAAAGCCAACGTTCGGAAGGACAAGTTTGCTTCGAGAGCACAGAAGAAAGACAGGAGTTCCCGCGGGTCATTTCTTGCTTGGGCTCAGGAGCCAGGCTCCCTTGCACAGCTCTGCAGTCCCTGCAGTTGCGCGGCTATGCTCTTCTCTGCATACACAGGAGGGAGCCATGCTTCTCCGCCACCTGCTGGCTGTTTCCTGCAATGCAGGGGGCACCTGGCCATCAGTGGGCGTCCTGATCCTTCAAAATCCACCCTACTTCCTCTCTTTTGAAAAGCAAAATGTGGCCCAAAGAGCCCTCACTCTCAGGATATTTCACATCTGGTTCCTCTCTTTCACATGGCATCTAAATCTCTGTGGATCTGCTATGTACACAGAACAGGGAATTGTAAGGGGGGTGGGTGGAAACTATTCTGTGATGTTGACTGCAGAAATTCCTCTTTCAACCTTCCTTCCTTCCTGCCTTCCTTCCTTCCTTCCTCCCTTCCTTCCTTCCTCCCTTCCTTCCTTCCTCCCTTCCTTCCTTCCTTCCGTCCTTCCTGCCTTCCTTCCTTCCTTCCTCCCTTCCTTCCTTCCGTCCTTCCTTCCTGCCTGCCTGCCTGCCTGCCTCCCTCCCTCCCTCCCTCCCTCCCTCCCTCCCTCCCTCCCTCCCTTCCTTCCTTCCTTCCTTCCTTCCTTCCTTCCTTCCTTCCTTCCGTTCTTTCTTTCTAATAGCAGATTACAGTGTGATGTTCCTGCTCAGAGCTACAATGGGCACTGATCAAATTCTGTCTCCATTTATAAAATTTGACTTTTCTTTTTGGTTTTAATTGTATTCTATTTTATAGGTGCAGTGTGTATAGCGTACATGTTCACATGTGTACAGGGACACATGAATGTGGGCACAAGTGCATGTGTGTGCACATGCACCTGTGTGTGCACATCAGGTGTTTTTCTCAATCACCCTTTTTGTTTAAGACATATTTTTCTATCGTTATTCATGAACATGTGTGTATGGGGTTTGGACACATGCTTGTACTGCCAATGGAAGACCCAGACATCAGATCCCCTGGAGCTGGAGTTACAGGCAGTTGTGAACCACCTGATGTAGGTATTGGGAACTAAATTCGGATCCTCTGTGCAAGAGCAAACAATACTCTTAGTTACATTTTACTTTGAGGCAGAGTTTCCCACTCATGCCCAGAGTTGGTCTAGCTAGCCAGGATTATTCCAAGAATCTTCTGTTTTCACATTCCATGTGCTGGACTTTAAAAATTGCCACAGTTTCTATGGGTGCAGGGGATCTGAATTCAGGTCCTCTTACCACTAAGGTAAGCTTGCTTATAGAACGTAGATAGCACTTGCTTTTCTGCATCTGGCTTATTTCATTTAACATAATGCCTTCCAGTCCCATCCATTTTGCCACAAATGACAGGGCTGCATTCTTTTTGTCTACATAGTATTCCACTAAGAGTCACAATTTCTTTATCCACTTATCTAGTTATTCAGCCCTATTAATGAGCAGTCTGGCTGTTAAGGATAGTGCAGCAATACTCATAGATTTGCAGGTGTCTCTTCCTCAGACTGATTACATTTCCCTTTGGATACACCTCCAGGGGTGGAAATTCTAGGTTATACAGAGAATCTATTTCTAGTTTACAGAAGAGGCTCCATAGTGTTCTCCATAATGACTATAATAATTTACCAGAAATATTCACATTTTCTTACAAAGGACTTTCTCACAGAGTCCTGCCCTTTAGAAATAGAATTTTTATGTCCCCAAATCTCCCTGGTTTTGACACTGAAGGATAGTTTTCTCACTTGGAATGAAAGATGCTAGGGGGAGTTGGGAGTGAAGGAGGCTGGGGATTGTGAGTGAAGGAGGCTGGGGGATTGGGAGTGAAGGAGGCTGGGGGAGTTGGGAGTGAAGGAGGCTGGGGGAGTTAGGAGTGAAGGATACTGGGGGATTGGGAGTGAAGGAGTCTGGAGGATTTGGGAGTGAAGGATGCTGGGAGTTGGGAGTGAAGGATGCTGGGGGTTGGGAGTAAAGGATGCTGGGGGGTTGGGAATGAAGGATGCTGGGGGGTTGGGAGTGAAGGATACTGGGGGGTTGGGAGTGAAGGATGCTGGGGGTTTGGGGGTGAAGGATGCTGAGAGTTGGGAGTAAAGGATGCTGGGGGGTTGGTAATGAAGGATGCTGGGGAGTTGGGAGTGAAGAATGCTGGGAATTGAGAGTGAAGGATGCTGGGGATTTGGGAGTGAAGGATGCTGGGGGTTGGGAAGGAAGGATGCTGGGGATTTGGGAGTCAAGGATGCTGGGGGTTGGGAATGAAGGATGCTGGGGGAGTTGGAAGTCTCCTTCTGATCTCACTTTTACACTCAGATTAACTGCTGTGCTTTCTAGAAGCACCAGGACTGGAAAGAAGTACAAAAGAGACAAGAACAGATCACACACACACACACACACACACACCTCAGATCCACCTTGATCTTCTCAACAGGACACATGGAGATTTGAGTCATATCTAGACTTATTTCCTATCTCCTAACCAAGAATTGCATGAGATCCAATGATCTGAGTGTAGGACCTAGTTGGGGGCAGTGGAAAGCAGGTTTGACTGACCTATCTGCCAGGAATGTCTCAGAGACAGGAAGAAGCAAAGGAAACTGTCCGAAATGGGAAGTTACAAGTTGGTAGTCACCTCCATTGATCTCTGAGCTGACTCTTTGCACTGTCAAGATGTTATCCAAAGCCAACATCCCCAGATTCACTCAAGAACACCTGAGCTTTGCAGGAAGATGAGTGGCTGTCCTGTGCCTCTCAGGAGTGCTGTGCAGAGGACCTCTGCTGCTTGCTCCCTATTGGCAGGTGGGGATTTTCTTGCGGGGGGGGGGGCGGTCCTGGCAATCAAAATCTCTTCCTGCCCTTCTCCTTGCTCTCTGTTCCTGGGCATCCCCGACTCTTCATAAGATTCTGGGGTCTCCCCATCTGCTCTACTGGTAAGCAGATTCTCCCAGTCAGTCTCTTGACTTTTTCCTATGCTGGCCATTTCCAGGAGGGCTGAGAAGTACTGGCTCTGCTACAGGGGGAGGGGGGCAGTTCTTTATACAACAAAGCTATCTGCACACCCAGGCTGATGGTACTGAGACCCTTACTCCCTCTTGAACACAAGTTACAAGAGACAGGGCTGAAGAGATAATTCAGTGGCTAAGAGCACTTGCTGCTCTGACAGAGGACCAGAGTTCAATTCCCAGCACCTACCTCAGGTGGCTCACAACCATTTATAACTCCACTTTCATGAGATCTAGCACCATTTTATTGGCCTCCCCAGGCACCTACATGCCATATACATACAAACACACACACACCACATACCATACACACACAAATTCATACATACACATCACACACACATACTTACACACACACCACACCACATACGACACACACAAATACATATATACACACCACACCACACACACAAACATACCACACCACATATCACACACATAAATACATATATACACCACACACACCACACCACATACACAAACATACCACACCACATATCACACACATAAATACATATATACACCACACACACAAACACCACACCACACCACACCACACACACAAATGCACCACACACACACACACACAAATACATACACACACCACACCAACACACACAAATACATACACACACCACACCAACACACACAAAGACATCCACACCATACCATACACACACACACACACACACACACACACACACACACACACACACACTACCACCACCACCACCACCACACACATACACTTTTTTTTACAAAGATAAAAGGGATGACAGTGCTGAGATCTGACATTTGTACACCAAATACTACTATACACTTGCCACCTACTTACTCATTTGATTCTTGCTTATCTCAGTGGAGGAGCTACCAATACTACCTGCATTTCGCCTTCAGAAACAGCATCTCAGGGCCACACAGCTCCGAAGAGCTGGAAGAAAGATCCACTATCCAGTTCTAATGACTCAAGGGCAAAGGTTATCCCTGGTTCCTCAGCTCACCCTCAGTCCTGGGTCACCTCTGAATGCAGTGAAGGAAACAAGAACTTGTTTATGCTAGATTACCTAGTTCCCATCCCACAGGCAGGTATAATTCTATTCTCAGATTACCTTGGGTCCATAAACTGAAAAGGTGACTCTTCCTTGTGTTTTCTAAGACAGTTCAGATGTATCTGCAGAGACTGTGATAAATTGTAAGAGGTTGTTGAGCTCAGAATTATTCTCTGTGCTGTTTCTTATATCATTCCTTCAAAAGCTAAAAGCATAAGAGGTATCCAAAGAAGTTCATGACATTAAAAGAGAGACTTCAAGCCGGGCATGGGTGGCACACGCCTTTAATCCCAGCATTTGGGAGGCAGAGGCAGGCGGATTTCTGAGTTCTAGGCCAGCCTGGTCTACAGAGTGAGTTCCAGGACAGCTAGGACTACACAGAGAAACCCTGTCTTGAAATACCGAGAGAGAGAGAGAGAGAGAGAGAGAGAGAGAGAGAGAGAGAGAGAGAGAGAGTGAGTTCAGCGGCTGGGGTGTGGCCCAGTTCATAAATCACTGGCTTGGCAAGATGAGGACCTGAGTTCAAAACCCGGAATCCCCATAATAATTCTGAGCATGGTAACATACTCTTGTAATCCCAATGAAGAGAGTACCCAGGGTTTCTGGGCCCATGATCCAGATCACCTAACCTAATTGGTGAGGACCTGGATAGCAAGAGACACTGTTTCAAAAGTGACATTCAGGACTGTCCTTCAGCCTCCCCCATACACTCACCCTTGAACACACATGAGCATGACAGAGACACACTGAATATACATGATGGGGTGAGGGGAAGAAGAAAGAGTGAAAGCACTCAGAACCAGCTCCTAATGCAGAGACAAAAACAAGCCCATACTCTCTCCAACATGGTTCCCAGCTTCCTTGTTCCAGCCCAGCAACTTAGTCCGTTTAAATACTGCCACCCTGACTGTCTAGAGCAAACCTGGAGTTTGAATTGTACTAGAAATATCCGAGGCTTAATATTCCATGTTGAAAATGACCAGATTTGACTGGAGACATTTTTGGACATAACAATGAATCAGCAAGAATGGAAGCTCACAGAACCCACCACAGGGGAACCAGGCAGAAGCGCAAATGCAATTTGCTTTCTGCATTACTCGCAATAAACAGTCCTTTATATCATCATGTAACATCTAAAAATAGTTCGCTTTAAATTTTGAGCCCTTGTACATGATGAAAGGAGACTGTGCATAAAAGCCAGTTATTCATTTATTCTCTACATTAAAGGCTTTGATGGTAAGAGCCCAATTAACAAAACAGACCAGTGGGAAATTATACATACTGCTTTTTGTTTATTGCCAAGAGATTCTGCACTCATATCCCACTGCAAGGAGATTATGCTTATGACCTGCATCACACACACACACACACACACACACACACACACACACACACACACACACACTACAGCACACACACACACAAGGTGTTACTTTCCCCAAACTTAGGGCACTCCAAAATGACCATGCAAGATATAACTGAAAGGGAAACGGGATTTCATTAAGATAGCCTTACTATTCCATTCCTAGCTGAGAGTGGCATCTCTTGGCACCATGCCCAAGGCCAATGACATAGCCTTGGGCAGAGAGATTTTCAGAACTGTGGCTCCCAGCCACCAAGATTGTGACTTGGGAATTCTACATTTACGTCTGGAGTTTACTCACATTGTCTTCTCTGTTCTCCCTGCACCCAGCTGTGTGTGGTATGTGTGTGTGTGTGTGTATGTGTGTGTGTCTGTGTGTGTGTCTGTGTGGGTCTGTGTGTGTAGGGTGTGTGTGTATGTCTGTGTGTGTATGGTGTGTGTGTGTATGTGTGTGTGTCTGTGTGTGTATGGTGTGTGTGTGTCTGTGTGTGTATGGTGTGTGTGTGTATGTGTGTGTGTCTGTGTGTGTATGGTGTGTGTGTGTCTGTGTGTGTCTGTGTGTGCATGTATAGTGTGGGTGTGTGTTTATGTGTGTCTGTGTGTTTGTGTGTGTGTCTGTGTATATGTTATGTGTGTATCTGTGTGTGTTTGTGTATGTGTGTCTGTGTGTGTGCCTGTGTGTGTATGTGTATGTATAGTGTGTCTGTGTGTTTATGTGTGTCTGTGTGTTTGTGTGTGTGTCTGTGTGTATGTATAGTGTGTGTCTGTGTGTTTGTGTGTGTGTGTCTGTGTGTATCTGTGTGTGTTTGTGTATGTGTGTCTGTGTGTGTCTGTTTATGAGTGTCTGTGTATTTCTGTGTGTGTGTATGGTGTATGTGTGTCTGTGTGTGTCTGTGTGTGTCTTATGGTGTGTGTCTGTATGTTTGTGTGTGTGTCTGTGTGTATATGTTTGCATGTATGCATGTGTCTCTGTATATGTGTGTGTATGTATGTGTATGTATGGTGTGTCTGTATGTGTGCCTGTGTGTTTGTGTATGTATGTATGGTGTGTGTGTATGCCTATGTGTGTATGTGTGTATCTGTATGTGTATGTCTGTGTGTCTGTATGTGTGTATCTGTATGTTTCTGTGTCTGTATGTATGTGTCTGTATATGTGTGTCTTTGTGTGTGTCTGTGTCTGTCTGTCTTATGTCTGTGTCTGTGTGTGTCTTTGTGTTGGTATGTGTGTATCTGTGTGTTTGTATGTGGTTGTCTGTGTCTGTATGTCTGTCTCGGTGTGTGTATGTATGGTGTGTATGTCTGTGTGTGTCTGTCTGTGTGTATGTATGGTGTGTGTGTGTCTGTATCTGTTTGTGTCTGTGTGTGTGTAGGCCAGAGGTTGATGCCAGGCATATTCCCCTATCAGTTTCCACCTTAGTTTTTGAGACAGGGTACTCTTCCTGAGCATGGAGTTCACTGACTTGAATAGGCTATCAATGCAGTGAAACCTGAGAATCCTCCTGCCTCTCCCTCCCCCCAGGATTATAGTGCTACCAAACCTGAGTTTTATGCTGGGGATCCAACTCAAGTCTTCATGCTTGCATAACAAGCACTATATTGACTGATCCAATTCTCCAGACCTGCACCCTCAGTTCTGAAATACTATCCAAATTACATCTTATCTCCTCAATGATTATATGGGTAAGAACCCCAGGTCTGAGGGCTTGCACCAAATAATTATGACAACCCTGAGCCTTGACTTCCTTTCCTGGTACAGGAGATGGTCACAACCTCATCTCCAAGACATATTCAGCCTTTGTTACTGGGTGACTACCCAATGACTGGAGTCATTCCAAGGAGAACCCATAACTAATAGCTAACAAGGATCCCACCTGACCCTGGGCACACAAGCCTGTGATCTGACTATTCTAATCCCCACATGCATGATGTGTCATTCTGTGTGGTTTTTCTGACAAGCTGTTTGCCCACCAGCTGGGAAACAGTCACACTGAAGCAAACCATTTACCTTGGATGAGCCTGATGACCCTTCAGTGTCTCCATCTCCAAAACCTAGGTGACTCTACTCAATGTCACTCATGACTAATTCTTGTGACCTGATTAGATTTTACCTCTTCGTAGAGAAATAAATATCTACAGAAAACTCGTACTGGAGAAAGAGGCAACAGTCTTTCCCCTGGGGACAGGGTCAGGGCATCCCGAAGAACAAAGTGACAGTTCTGCAGAGCAAGGCGCTCTCACAGCGCATCACACACTTTTCCATGGCTAGCCCACCTACCATTACCCCTGAGGACCTTGATAATGAAAGTCTCCTCTGTCCTTATCCAAGTTCTAGCTACTTCCTGACCTTACTATGTCTACAAGCACCAGAAGCAAGACTCATTGCATACATGCAATAGGACTCATGTTCACATAGAGCATGGATAGTTGGTTAATTGGGCTACTTCCTAAGTATGTAGTTTGTGATGTTTCTTGGTTAGTCTGTCTGTCTCTGTCTCTGTCTGTCTCTGTCTGTCTCTGTCTGTCCCTGTCTGTCCCTGTCTGTCCCTGTCTCTCTGTCTCTGTCTCTGTCTCTCTCTCTCTCTCTCTCTCTCTCTCTCTCTCTCATGTGTGTGTGTGTGTGTGTGTGTGTGTGTGTGTGTGTGTGTGCATGCATACATGTTTGTGTGAGTGCTGGCAAGCACATACCACATAACTTGTGTAACAATCAGAAGACAATCCAGGTTACCAGTCCTCTCCTTTCATCTTGTTTGAAATAGAATGTCTTATTGTTGGTCACTGCATATACCAGTCTATCTGCTATCTTTTTTTTTCTCCAGCATATGCCCAGTATGTGTTTGTAATTAACATACACTAATATTCATAATATGTAGGTGCTTATGACAGATCACATCCTTGATAAGCTTAAGATCAAATGTACTTGCCTCACCTGACCTGACCCGCATCACAGCCTTGCAACAGAGCCCACCACAGTGCCCACTTCCCCTCTCACTCTCATTCTTCTCTTCACATGCAGATGGTGGAATCCAATGTCACTCATATTCTAGGCAAGCATTTCATTGATGAGTTGTACATGCACAGGCACACATATGCACATACACACACATTTACCCTCACAAAAACATGCACATGCACACACACATGCACACACACATGTATACACACATGCACACATACACACATGTACACATACACATATATGTACACATTTACCCTCACACACATCCAAATGCACACATACATTCAGTCTCACACACAAATGCACATACATACACACACATGCATACATACACTACATGCACACACACATTTATCCTCTCACACACATGCACACACACACATGAACACACATACATATACACACATACACATTTACACTCACACACACATGCAAATACACACACACTTGCACAAGCATACACACACATTTATCCTCTTGCTTGTGCAGCTGACTGGAAACTACATCACTGAAGGATGCTACCACATGCTACTACTAGCCTGGGAAAAGATCAAAATTCAGAATTGAAGCACAGTTTCTACTGAAAGTGTATTGATTTTGTACAACTCATAAAAGTCAAAGAATGCCAGGTTGAACCCCTGTGATCCAAGGCCATGCATATATACACTGAGGTACATCTATTATCATTCCAAAGTTTACATAATTTCTCATATATTCTAATTTGTATCCCATGGTCCAGTCAGGACCCTATAAACTTGTATTTGTAAAATTGTTTTTTTTTTAAGATTTATTTTTATTTATCTGAACACACTGTAGCTGTCTTCAGACATACACCAGAAGAGGGTATCAGATCCCATTACAGATGTTTGTGAGCCACCATGTGGTTGCTAGGAATTGAACTCAGGACCTCTGGAAGAGAAGTCAGTGCTCTTAACTGCTGAGCCATCTCTCCAGCCTATAAAATTGTTTATCAACTAAAACATAAGGATATTCATTCATCCTTATCTAAGATTAATGAGCTTCTAAAGAATTTTTAGCAAACATGGAGGGTCCTTTGCTTGTTTGCTCATAGCAGTCAGACCAGAACTGACATCTAAACAATGCCCCAGTAACCATTTCATACCAACATTAAATAGAGCAAGCCCTTAGTCCAGACTGCACTGCTTTTATTCTTGTCTCGCATGCTAGCCAATGACTCAGAATCCAATGCATAGGCTTGGCCATGCAACAAGGGTGAGGTCTCCATTTTACCACCCATGAGCTAGTTGTTGATCTAAGGACTCCACCTCAGACAGACTTAAGGTATGGATCAGAGCCTGGCTGCAGGATATGGTGGTCTTTCTTGGTCAGATTACTGGGCTAAGGAAACTCAACCTAAATGTAACTTCCAGTTGGCAAACCGGAATAAAAGGAATGGAAGAAGGCAGGTTTTGCTTTTTGCCTGCTTGTTCTCAGGCAAGTTTATTCTCCTGCTACCGAGGCATTCCTTCGCTGGTATCAGTACCTATGTCTTTAAGATTCCTACACAGACTGAAAACCAACAACTTTCAAGGAATCTTCCAGAGCTCCAGCACCAACTGGGACTGCAGAAACATACACAGTCTCACGGGCTGAACAACTACAATATTCTTGACCTCTCTGATGTGAAACAGCCATTATCGGCTACACAGACTATAGCCTGTAAGCCGCTCTAATAAACCCTCTTTTTCAATGTATGGTCATCCTATCAGCTCTGTTTCTTTAGAGAACCCTGAGTTATCACACACACACACACACACACTTTGTGGTGTGTGTACATCTTCTTAGAGCTGACTCTGAAGCACCCTGATTAGTCCGCTACTAGATGAAAGCAAAGATATCAGATCTGTTTCCTAAACACAATCATGGTGGGTGTAGATGAACGAACGAGTACTAACTCAGTCTTCAATGGGAAGGAGAGGCAGAGAAAGGGCCATGAATGCAGAGATGAGCCAAGCAGGTCTCCCAGGCAGCTGATGGACGCTCACAGCTGCGTCAGCAAGGAGGAAGCAGCAACTGAGGGGAAAATAAGATCATGTGGGGATTCAGAATTCTATGAGAAATACAATGTTTCTAAAGCTGAAAACACACACAGCATGGATTATAAATACGCAGCTATTATCCACGGCTCTGTACAAAGTGTGTTATTATCTAGATTATTAAACTAGTGGCTTAGATGTAACCATTATGAAATGATTGCAGGGGAGGAAGATTGAGGAGTGGGACTAATTAAGTCAGAGTGTGGGAGCCTGGGGGGAGTCAGGGCTGGATCCAGACCCAGGCCTCTCTTGTGGTCTTGTTCTAGACTGTGAAAGTATAGAACAAAGAAGGTGTGTTCAACCCCACACACAATGACTTTAAGTCACCCTCTATAATTACAGCAGGTACATTTAATATATATCTTGAAATCTATATTTATATCTTCTATGTAAATCAAATTCTGCCTTAAATGCAAGAAGGGAGATATAATGCAGAGAAGATTGTTTTGAAAAATTGTAAAGTACAAGTATCAGTTATTAATGACAATCAGGCCCACACTACTGATCACAACCACAGATATGATTTGATGACAAAAATCACTGTGTAATAATAATGACAATAAAATGGGCACCTTCATAAGTGAAGAGATATCCAACAAAGCATAAATTTTCCTTGTGTTTTTTCACACGTGTGAACATGTGTGTATGTGTGTGGTGTGTGGTTTAAGTGTGTGTGTGGTGGGTATGAGTGTGTTATGTGTGGTATGCGTATGTGTGTGGTTTGTGGTTTGAGTGTATGTATGGTGGGTATGAGTGTGTATATGTGTATGTATGTGGTGTGTAGTTTGCATGTGTGTGTGTGGTGGGTGGGTGTGTATGTGTGGTGTGTGTGTGGAGTGTGGTTTGCTTGTGTGTATGTGGTATGCATATGTGTGGGGTGTGTAGTTTGAGTGTATTGTGGTGGGTATGAGTGTGTATATGTGTATGTATGTGGTATGCATATGTGTGTGGTGTGTGGTTTGAGTGTATTGTGGTGGGTATGAGTGTGTATATGTGTATGTATGTGGTATGTGGTTTGCATACGTGGGTGTGGTGGGTGGGTGTGTATGTGTGGTATGTGTGGTATGTATATGTGTGGTGTGTGGTTTGCATACATGTATATATATGTGTGTGTGTGTGTGTGTGTGTGTGTGTGTGTGTGTGTAGTGTAGGTTAGAGGTTGATATCAGATGTCTTCTTCAGTCACTCATTATATTGTATAGTGAACCAGGATCTCTCACTTGAGCCAAGAGCCTGCTGATTGTTAGCCTAGTTAGGTAGTTTACTTCAGGGATCCCCTATCTCCTCCTTCCAGGTTCTGGGATTTCAGGGAGCTGTGACACCTGCCTGTGCTGTCACATGCTTGCTTAGAATCTGAGCTACAAGCAGGAGATCAAGTCATGAGGAGCCTGGGTAACTAGGAGAAGTTGACATCTCACCATGTGTCAGAGAGGAGCAAGCAGACTGTTATTGATGCAGTCTTTCAGAGAAGCTGGAGGACTTGAACTCCTGAAAGTGAGTGCTGAAGCCTAAAGACTTGTATGCTCCTGTGTGCAGTGCTATAGGGTATGAAGAGGCCTCGTGCTGTCTGTCAATGCCCACAGACTCTATTGAAACCGAGGACCCAGGTCAAAACAAAACAAACAAACAAAACAAAACAAAAACAGATAAAAGTAGAATGGAAGCCTTACCCACCCACTTCTCAGCCATGTGCAGGTCAGGTATGCCAGCCTCCGCATGTTCCAGGGTGGCTGCAGCCATCCATCTGCAGGCAGTCAGGGGCTCTGTCCCTCCTCTTTCCAAGCTGGGACATATTGATGAGCTGTCATCAGATGACCAGGATACCACCAAGCCCCCATATAGCACCAAACACAATGAGTCTATACCTGCCATGTTTGGATACTGGAAAGGATGAAAAAGGAGAATTCCATTTAAAGAAGAATATTTGCTGAAAAATCCACTCAGCAGATTGTGACTGAAAATTCAGAGGAAGGTGCCCATCATATGTGGTGCTCAGAGGCCGTTGGAACCCTGGACACCAGAGCTGTTTGCAGGAAAACTGACACTTGATAATTCTAATAAAACAATGATTTCTAAAAAAAAAAAAAAAAAAAAAAACCAGAAACAAAACAAAGCAAAAACCATGTAATCCAACTAGAATGTGGGAAGTAATGGAGACATGTGTTGTGCTTGGGCCTGTGATACAAAGCATAGAGTAACTCTGCCTAGGGAATAAGTTGGTCCCTGAAAACAATCAATATCTGACCTAAGGTTTCTAAAGGAGCAAGGTTGGATGAAAAAAACTTAGTACAGTTCTTTTCCTCTAAGCATGAGAACCCCAGTGGGACCCACAAAAAAAAAGTGTTGGGAGTGTGGATGGAACACATCCATGCTCCCAGCACTGTGGGAAGTGGAGATAAGAGGATTCCTGGGGTTCACAGACCAGGTAGTCTTTTCCTACTTGGCGAGTTTCAAGTCAGTGAGAGACCCTGTCTCAAAACAGCAATGTAACAGCATCGCCTGAGGAGCAACAGCTGAAGCCAACCTCTGGTCTTCACATACCCGTCCACCTATCTTTTCACATACTCAAGAAAACAAAGCCACCTCATCACATGACATAAATTGTCAATATATGCACATGACCATGCATTGAGAACCCCCTTTCCACAATCTTCCCTAAATTCATCTGAGAACATGACCACATAAGAACTTGAAGCCTGGGTAAGAGCCAAGAACATAGCTGGTCCTGATGCTGCCCTTTATTTCAAACATACTTCATACATGAGTGGCTGTCACCTCAACATTAGTCATACTTTCCAGTAGGGATTCACCAGAAGTGCTGGGTTGCTTCCATGTTAACTACAACTACACATCAAAACACAATATGCTGCCACAATATACCCAGTATAATTGTCTCATTCTGATAGCATGATTCACCCCATTCTTCCCAACAGAAAACAATTCACCATCTAATTACTTCACCATCTCCTAGGCAAGACTCTTCACTAGGCCCCAGCCAAGTCTGTAGGTACTCCAGACACAGCTGCTCTGAGCTTCCTCTACAGCCTCTAGAAAAAGTCATAAGATACCCATGGTGAGTCCGGGGCTCTCTTACCTCAGTAGGATGGGGAAATGTCTGTGTGTGCATGTGAGAAGCAGAGAAAAAGGATGCTTTGGGGTCTTGGTCCCTGCCTCACCTCCAGGACAACAATCACATCCATCACCCTCACTTTTGACAACCAGAATCTTGAGATGTTGTCAAGGACATAGGAATTTTAGGTGATGGACATCCAATCTCCCCCCACCCCAGTGATATTTCCTGGCAGACAGAAAAGCCAAGATGGCAGTGAAGCCCTACACACTCAGTCTTTCCATGAAGTCATCTTTAGTCTACACACTCAGTCTTTGCATGAAACCATCTTTAGTCTACACACTCAGTCTTTCCATGAAACTATCTTTGGTCTACACACTCAGTCTTTCCATGAAGCCATCTTTGGTCTACACACTCAGTCTTTCCATGAAGCCATCTTTGGTCTACACACTCAGTCATTCCATGAAACCATCTTTGGTCTACACACTCAGTCTTTCCATGAAGCCATCTTTGGTCTACACACTCAGTCTTTCCATGAAGCCATCTTTGGTCTACACACTCAGTCATTCCATGAAGCCATCTTTGGTCTACACACTCAGTCTTTCCATGAAGCCATCTTTGGTCTACACACTCAGTCTTTCCATGAAGCCGTCTTTGGTCTACACACTCAGTCATTCCATGAAACCGTCTTTGGTCTACACACTCAGTCATTCCATGAAACCATCTTTGGTCTACACACTCAGTCTTTCCATGAAGCCATCTTTGGTCTACATACTCAGTCATTCCATGAAGCCATCTTTGGTCTACACACTCAGTCATTCCATGAAGCCATCTTTGGTCTCTGGCCTGGTTCTGCCCCAGATCATTGGCTCCAACATTCTGCTCCATAAACAAAAGTCTTCAGCTTCCAGACTTAAAGGCTGTTTTCTTCAAACCTCTCCAAGGCCACGGCTCTGACTTGATCAGTTTCTCCAGTTGCTCACTTACTTCAGAATCCTTCCTCCCTGGCACTCACGTCCAGTACGACCCTGCCTTCCCCATATTTTCTCCTTCTCCCCGCAGAGCACAGAACATGGCATCCTTCACAATTTCTCCATGTGCTCATGTGTCTTCCTGTCTGTTCTCTGTATATTCTAGGAGGCTTGTTTGCAGCTGCATCTTCAGCACCTTGGAGAGCATCCAGGGCCCACACAGCATTTGTGCCAGGAAAGTTGCTCTCACAGCTGTGAGTGAGCTCCAGCACCAGGCTCTCAGCTTATCCTTTAATTGTGGGTTACTCCCGCTGGACAGAAGTGAGTCTTCTTGCCCGGAGCCTAGGCATTCTATATGCTTTGAATATGGGGATAGAGGGATGGACAGATGGGTCCATTAGATGGGCCTAAATTATGCTTATGACTATGCCCTGGGTCAGATGGGAAAATTGTTCTGTGTTTAGAAGTTAATTAACCCGTCATTTCAGTGTGCCATATACACACTAACTATGCTGACCACAGACAAATGAAATGTTAAAAAAAAGAAGAAGAAAAGAAAGAAAGAAAGAAAAAGTCCTTGAGTTGGCACATCCCACTTTCTTCTAGGTTGTAATTAGCCCTGAAGTTGCTTGCAGTCTGTAAAGCCTTTTATTACTCTGCAATTCTATCTGCCTCCTTCTTCTGCCTTAAACAATAGGCGGAATATCCTGGAGACATTCATCGAGTCCCAAGTCCTACCCTCAAGTCCCAGCCTCACCTGTGCCAGAAAACACAAAGGGCCCAAGTCAAGCCAGTTCCCTTACAAACCCAACTGACATACAATGGAAAGTAAATAACAAGCCAACCAAATTTCTCCTGGCCTCATTCCTAATTTCCCTCAGACCTCAAGAGGTTCTTAGAGTCCCAACCCAGCATTCATCCCTGCAGATAATTTAGCTACCATTGTTATATTTATGTCTCAAGTTTCTTGATAATTTAGGGGTTTCCAGCAAAAAATTTAACGATCTTAACTTTCTTTGGCCTGAAAAGACAAAAGAAAGAGAGAAAGAAAGAAGGGGAAGAGGAAGGGAGAAAGAAATAATGGGCTAAACTCCATATGTTACTTGAAGAAGAGGAAGGGAAAATAAAGAAAACATCTACAGTACGATACTTTAAAGCATGGTGAAGAACACTAACAGTCAATGCATTTGTATTAGAATTACAGTATTTTCCATTTAGAGGCGAGAGACAAGTTAATTGCATAGTTACCACGAAATAAACTATGTGGCAATTACACAGTAACTCCTTTAGAAACCGTAGTAATTACACTGAACTGAGCATTCTAAAATAGACCCAAGGTACCAAGTTCATACACAATGAGATGCCCAACCTGAGCCTAGGCCTTTCTGGTAGAATGCACTGTAGGCTAAAACCTCTGGTGCCAGTTTTAAAGATGATGTATTTATAAACATAAGCATATTCCTAGGAAGGGCCCTTAGCACAAGATGTCTTCTCAGCCAATGACAGAGCTCAGTGAAGGAGTGCCAAGCAAGAAAAAGTTGACAGTAAAGCCTTGTCTGAAGGTGACAATTCTCAAAGAAAAACATGAGCAGTAGAATTAGAGAGAGAGTGGGGTTTGCTGGCTTAAACTCTGCATAATGTCACTTGTGTAGGGGAAACAGCTCTGCAGAGCAGTGAGCGGGGATGGTATATTATTTTGTGTAGAACAGTGAGCAGGAACAGTGTATTTTGCAGCAATTTGGGGGAAATTAAAGGCCTGTGATACAGCCAATCAACCAAAGTTTACCAAGTAGCCACACTCGTCTCCCTGTCTTCCCCAACTCATTATCCATTCAGCCTGAAAAGGGGCAGAGTGTGAACTATGAAGGAGGCCCAATCTCAAGCAGTTTGGAAGAAGAGAGAGTCAGGGCAGTTGCAGTCCCGAGAACTGAGCAGAGGTGGTATTTTGAAGCCTCTTCCTGACCATGGGGCAGCCTTGTCTATCATAGGGGTTACCCCTCCAGAAGGAGCAGGGTACAGTTTGGAAACAGCCCTTAATAGCTCCTTGAGCATGACTCAGCTTCCTTCCCACCTGCCAGACAGGATCTAGGAGCACGGTGAAGCCCTGCTCTCTTTCTTCATTCCCAGGTCTGGGAGTTGGCTGCAGCCCAGGGTAGAGACAACAACGTCAGGACTGGATTTAGCACTCGCTGCCAAGGCCTTTGTGAATTTAATTTTAGAGGCATCTCTTTGCAGAGCCGATGCCAAGCTATAGCTGATGAGCACCAGAGGGGGGAAAATGAGATTAGAGATGGGTGAAACCAGATGGAATTGATATGAGCAGGGTGGAGTTCTGATAGCACTTCATTTAGGCCTTATATGCGAAGGCCAGCCGGCCCCAAACTAGTAAGAAAGCGGGGGTCGTACAAAGGTGGTTCTGTTAAACCTTGACCTAATCTCTGACTGACCCTGACAGGGAGACACTAAGTCTACTGTTTACAGAGCTCTGGGATACCCACTGAGCCACGAAGTGGAGCACCATGTCATAGCCCTCAGTGGCATACTTCCTCCAATAAAGCCACACCTCTTCCTGAGCCTCCTAGAACAGCAGCCCTAGCCGGGAACCAAGAATTCAAGTACCTATAACTGTGGGCCAAACCTCATTTAAGCTGCCACAGTTGTATCACCTTCCCTATCGGCAGAGGTGAGCAGGAGACATGGAGTCACTGAGGATTCTGAAGATTCATGGTTCAAACACTCATGCACCATGATCATCTTGGTCCAGGTCAGTCTGAATAGTGCCTGGTACAGACCTGCCTATGGGATGTGGGTGACCAAGGCCTCCTGGAGCAAACACAGATGCTTGCAGTTCTAGATGTGAGTTCTTAGCTTCTTGCTCCTGCCCGTATATACCTTCATTCCACCATCGTAGATACCAACCATTTAGAACCACACACCCAAATAAACTTTTTTTCCATACCTTACCTTGGTCATGGTGTTTTATCACAGCAATAGAAAAATAACTAAGGCAACAACCTCCCTGGAGGGCTCAAAATGAGAGCATGCAATTACTGGAGATGACCATGAATATTGGGGACACTGGCCTTGTGATTGCAGCTGCCTATAAGGGAGCCTCAGTCAAGGGAAGGCTGAGGAGCAGAGCTGGAGACTGAGAAAGCAGGAACAGAGCCTCCATGCTAGAGATGAGCCCCCATCTGCACTCAGGGTAGGTGAGGGCATTGCTCGAAGGGCTTTGCCCCTTCACTACCTTTGAAAGAACAAGTAGACCTCAGTTGATAGTAACCCACTTTTGCAAAGAGACACATTTGAGAAAGGGAAGCCTGGGAAATGTGCACACACGTGCACACACGCGTGTTCAAGAAGCACCTCTCCCACCTTCTAGCTCTCCGTTCTTTCTCAGCGACAACCATAATAAATTTTGGAAAACAATGAGAAGTTACAGCCCAGGTGACATTGCATGGTTCAGACTTCAGGTCTGCAGGGATGTATCAAATACACATACACTGGGAGTGCTGGGGGCACCATCTCTGTGTGGGCAGTGTCCTTTCCTGAGACACTGTTCAAAGAGCACAAGACGCAGTCTTGCGTGACATCTCCCCATCTCTTCTCAGAGGGCTCTGGTTGTTTTGTTTTATTTAAGATTATTTTTATTTATATCTATGTATATGGGGTGGTTGCCTAGAGAGGTAAGAGGAGAGAGTCCAATCCACTAGAGATGGAGTCTTGGGTTGTTGAGACCCTCCAGACATGGGTGGCGGGAACCAAATCCGAAAATAAGCAGCAAGTGCTCTTAACCACTGAGCCAACTCCCAGCCACCTCTGGAAACATTGATTCTGTGTGGTTTTGATGCCTAAGAGTATGCTGGATGAGAGGTCATGGGTTTACTTCTAGGTCCTCTATTCTATTCCATGTGACTCTGCATTTATGCTGGTATCATGGTAGCTTTGTCCCTGCGTCTTTAAATTAGGTGCTGTGTTACCTCTGGCTCTGCTCCATTTGAAGACTGAAACTATATCCTCATCTCCCAACCTGTACAAAACCCAATTCCAAACAGATCAAAGATATCATTGTAAAACCCCAAACCCCTGCAATCGCAAGAGGGACTGTGAGAGATAACTTTTACAGTTGCTGACTTGCCACTGCACAGAAGTCCCCTAGCTCAGGAAACAAAGCCACTTCATTACCCTCTTCTGGCTTCCATGATCACTGCATGCACATGCTGCACAGGCAGACATGAGGTACCCCCAACACATTAAAATAATAAAATTATTTAAAAAAAAAAAAGGGCTTAAGCAGAGCAAAAGAAGCATCCAGAGAGGCTCTATA
Organism: Tokudaia tokunoshimensis; assembly: GCA_036184795.1. NCBI lineage: Eukaryota > Metazoa > Chordata > Mammalia > Rodentia > Muridae > Tokudaia > Tokudaia tokunoshimensis. The sequence goes on from BTHU01000015.1 coordinate 84,302,464, forward strand.
GATTTGGAGGGAGCCTCAGCCAGTCACCTGAAGTAGATATCTGGAAAACAAGAAGAGTTTAGAGCAAGTAGCAAACCGTGTAACCTTGTGAAAATGGGCAATGACCTGAAGAGAATGCTCCCAAAGACCCACAAACAGAAGATGAGTACGAGGAGAAATAGCTTCAGCCTCATCTGGAAAAGAATCACAACCCAAAGCCACATGAGGGTCCTACCTCACCCTAGTCAAAGTGGCTGCGAAGGAAAAATTGCAAATGCTGGTGCAAATGTAGGCAGAAGGACCTGACACACTGCCTCCTAATGTTCATTAGTGCACCCACCGTGAGACTCATTGTGGAAGTTCCCCAGAAAACTAAAAATAATAGAATACCATATGGCCCAGCCAGAATACTTCTGGAGATGTATACATGCCATAGATATGCCTGCATGCAAGTTTATTGCTGCACTACTCATAAAAGCCATGTTATGGAATTATCCCAGTTAAGGCCAGTGGGTCAACAGAGAAAGTATGGGATATAGACAGCTGAGTACTATTCAGCTATCAAAAAGGAGGGCGGTGGTGGCGCACGCCTTTTGTCCTAGCACTTGGGAGGCAAAGGCAGGCGGATTTCTGAGTTCGAGGCCAGCCTGGTCTACAGAGCGAGTTCCCGGACAGCCAGGACTATGCAGAGAAACCCTGTCTCGAAAAAATATCAAAAAAAAAAAAAAACAAAAAAAAAAAACCAAAACAGCTATCAAAAAAGAACAAAGTCTTGTCATCCACAGGGAAAATATGGATGGAATCAGAATAGTTCATCACAGGCAAGATAAGACAAAAATAAGGAGACAAGAATCCATGCTTTCCCCTCATACAGGAAGGCTCCTAAGAACTGGTAGGGGTAAAGTGTGGAGAGAGAGAAGGGTAAGGGAGGGAAAGAAGTAGATATGATCAATGAGCGGTATGTGCCCATATAAAAATGCCACCATGAAGATGGTTAGTGTGCACAATTTAATGTAAGTTTTTCGCTTATGTTTGACAGGATATGGAGGACACCTGCACACACGTGCTCTTGCCTGTGGAGACCAGAGGCCAGCCTCAGGTGTATCCATCTTGGTTTTTGAAACAGGGTCTCTCCCTGGCTGGTGAACCCCAAGGATCATCGACTGTGCATGCTGGAACTTCAAGAGCAGGCTGCCACACCCTCAGACTCAGGTGTTCATGCTCACACACCTAGCACTTACTTCCTGAGCTGCCTCTCTGACCCTAAAATAGGGAAGTGGATATATAATATCTTAAATATATTTGGAAGAAAGATTAAGCCCTTATAATTGCATGTCGTATGTTTTTCCTCTTTGGGACTTTGGGCCTTGAGTTACAAAACCACCATCCAGAAATTTTCAACAGAAGGGACTTGTCTCCCTGAGAGTCTTCCTTTAAAGGAAACAATCCTGACTCCTTCTCCCAGGGTCTGCACAGCCTGGATTACTGAGCTTTCTGTGAGCAATTGTCTGGCAACAGGTATTCAAGCATTCTGCCCAGTGAAGGGCTCTGTCTGTGCTGGGGGAAGGCAGACAGTGGAACCACACTGCCTCCTTCCTCTTGAGTGTTAGCCACTATGCAAGAGGCTCAATGTCCCCCAGCGCCACTGCCTCTGGCCCAAGTTCTCAGGAGTCCAACTCCATCTGCTCCCAGAGCTCAGCTGCCTTACTGCCTGCCTCTCTGTTGCTTAGTAACAAGATCACCTAATTATTCTCCTAAGAGGTCAAAGAAATGCCAGCAACCCATTCCTAGACCAGGAAGTCAAATGGCATAGCCTTTAATTTGCATGAAGAAGGCTCTTTTTAGTCAGAGGTAGGAGGGAAGGGAGTGCTTCTGAAATCCAGCCTGCATTTGCTAATATCGAATCCGGACAGCCTGACTGCACGTGGAAGGGCACGCAGCAGCGGGTCAGAAGCAGCTGCAGTAGAGTTCTGCCCCTTTTGATTCTTGGACTTCGTCACAGACAAGGAGTAGCACAGGATCAAGAAAGGAGAATCTTATTTTCATGTTAGATGGTGACTTGTTGCTACTGAGGTTTCCTAAGGCACTGGGGACTTTTGTTTTCTGATTTAGGGGTGGGAGATTTGAATTGAGGACTGTTGTTTTCTCAGCTAACTTCGTCTTCGTCTGTCTGGGGCCCGCGTTTGCCAGGTGTTTGTTTTCTGAACGCTGCCCCTCTTAGTGATGTGGTACCCACTGAGTTCCTTACTAACCTCTGGGTCTGCAAGGGACCCTAGATACATTCAAATCTCCTTCCAAGTGACAATGTCCCCAAGTGCTGGCTCAGAGCCAGGAGATGCACAGTCTGGGAGGGAAAGAAGAACTATGGCTTTTTTATTGGAATTCATGGGGAAATAACTTTATGCTACTGGATGGCTATCTAGCTTCAAGGCTGGCTATGTGAAGCCAGCTTTTGTCTTCAAAGATGCCTGGTCCCCAGCCCTAGGTTTCGGCTCTAGGGTAGCTCTACATGAGTTGGTCCTCTACTGCCCTCTGCTGGCTCTGAGGGGTGGTGACCTCTGAGAATTTTCCAGCTAAGAGCTGAGTTGATTTTAAACCTTTAGAGACACTCCACCCTATTGAGCATGACTCCAAAATGCACCCACAGAGTGACAGAGCACAGGATGTAATGCACTATAAAGTCAAATATCACACACACACACACACACACACACACACACACACACACGATAAAGACAGCACAATGCAATTTGTTAAACTCCACTGAACCATGTGGCTAGATACTTATGATCTGGGTCCATTAAAATATAGAGAAAACAAATCTGGTTAATGACAGCAAGTGACACAAGGACACCTTGAGTTCCCTTGAACCTCCTTGAACAATTCTAGGCAGACCTGGGCCCCTGAGGGGTCACTTTGATACCAGGAGGGGGTAAGGGTGCTAAAGTAGAAAGGAGGGCCAAGGCCTTTGAGCTGACCAAACCTCAGTGGTCACAGGCCAAGACTATAGCGCCTCTTGTGATCTGCCTGTCTCTCTGCTGTTCCCAGAATAGAAGAGACATTTGAGGGGCAGTCATATTATTATTATTCTTTTATTTTATCATGAAGGTTCAAAAAGGAAATCAGGAGATTGAGGGTAAGGACAGAAGCCTTGATTCTACTGTCTACCAGGCTCATAGATCTGGATGGGAAAACCAGGCAGGGAAGCACCTTGATCCATGCAGGGAGCAAGTCTGTGCACCCCACGGCTATCAGGGAAGTCCCTTGTGGAGAATTGCTCTGCATAAACCTTAATATGTGTGTCTGTGTGTGTGTGTGTGTGTGTTACATACTAAATGGAGGATAAACTCCCAAACCATTCCTTCTTATGTCTTCAATGAAGTCTATGTTTTCAATTCTAAACTTAAGCTCACTTCTCCACATATGGCATAATTTCTTCTTTTAAAGAAAAAAAAAACAGAATAGCTATCTTTTTTAAAAAAATCCAAGCAAAAGGCACTGGGGAAAGTCATGCAATGGTGGTGCATGCCTTTAACCCTAGCACTCAGGAGGCTAAGGAAGGAAGATCTGAGTTTAAGGCCAGCCTGGTCTACAGAGAGAGTTCCAGGACATAGAGAAAGCCTGTCTTGAAAAAGCAATAACCAACCAACCAAACAAACAAACAAATAACACAGAAAGAAGGAGAGAAAGAAACAAAGAAAGAAAGGAAGGAAGATAGAAAGAAAAAAGGAAGAGAGAAAGAAAGAAAGAAAGACATAGATAGATAGATAGATAGATAGATAGATAGATAGATAGATAGATAGAAAGAAAAAAAAGCAGGCTGTCTTAGGTCAGGGTTTCTATTCCTGCACAAACAACATGACCAAGTTGGGGAGGAGGAAAGGGTTTATTCATCTTACACTTCCACGTTGCTGTTCATCACCAAAGGAAGTCAGGACTGGAACCCAAGCAGGTCAGGAAGCAGGAGCTGATGCAGAGGCCATGGGGGGTGGAGGATGTTACTTACTGACTTGCTTCCTCTGGCTTGCCCAGTCTGCTCTCTTATAGAACCCAAGACTGCCAGTCCAAGAATGGCACCACACACAATGGGCCCTCCCGCCTTGATCACTAATTGAGAAAATGCCCCACAGTTGGATCTCATGGAGCCACTTCCCCAACTGAAGCTCCTTTCTCTATGATAACTCCAGCCTATGTCAAGTTGACACACAAAATCAGCCAATACACAGGCATTGGGAAACATGAGAAATTTGCTAAGACGATCTGCAAAGCTGTGTCTCTAGTGAGACCTTGAATCTGTCCTCTGTCACTCCCATCACCATCAAGAGAAAGGCAAGTGCTATTGGGAGCTATGGGACTGCATGGAACAGGCTCAGCCAGACCTTCCCTGGTGCAACCCAGACACAGCCTGACCCCTAGGCCCCCAAGTGTTCTTCAGAGACAGCAGAGCCATCCCTGTCAATACTGGCTAGTTTTTTGCTAAGACAGACTCAACCTCAAATATTTGATGGCCCCATACATTCTTCTTGTAGCCCTCACCCCTAGAAAAGCCACGCCCCTAATGCAGTTGAGCCCGTGGTTATATCTGTTCACAGAGGAAGAGTTGTCAGCACAGAATTTCTTGAGTAGAAGCAATCCTAGGGAAGGTGGTTACTGCAGGCTCAGCCTGAGAGTGAGCGCACTGTGGAGGGGAAGACTTGCTGGTGGGGATACTCTGGCTGTGGTCTTGTTAATCCCACTGGTGGAAAATAAGAACACCACCAAAATTTAAAGCCAAATTTGAAGCAAGCTTTAATTAAATAAGGCCAGGAGGATGTATCTCATGGCCAGGCCCATCTCTAGTTTCCCAAAAGATGAGGGTTGAACACATGAACCTGTTCGAACAGTCCACATCCAAGCCATAACTGAGGGTCATCTGCAGAAATGTATCCTCTGTGTGCTGCCACTGAGGATCTGTGGGTAATTTCAAAGATTCCTTAAGGAAACATCTTCGAGGATGTATCAGACATGGGCACAGGCTTCACTGACCACTCACTATTCAAGCCTGAGGAACTGAGACTGTTCTGCCAATAGCCTTACCCAGGGCTCTTGACAGCCCTGAAAGATGTCACCAGCCACATGCCACCTCAGAGAAGACAGATGGCGTGGCTGTAAATCCATTATCATACTTTTTAGTGGTCTTTTGAATCCCTTCAAATATCTGTGATAATTATTTACAGATATCTTTCTTTTATATCTCCTATCTTTTAAAGATATAAGTTTCTTTTTAAAGCTTATATCTAATATCTCCTCGGCTGTGTTAGAAACTTCCTGTTGCTGTGAGGAAAGCTCACAGTTCCTGGGGGATAGAGTACATTATAGCAGCAAGGCATGGCAGCAAGATCAGAAAGCAGAAAGAAGTGAGATGTAGGCTTGCATCTAAGCCCTCACAACTCACCCCCAGTGACTACATCCTTCACCAAGGTTCTACCTCCAAAAGGTTCTGTAACCTCCCATCAGGGCCACCAACTAGAGGTCACGTGTTCATATTCTTGCGTCTGTAGGGAACATTTCCACCACAGGATATATTTTGATGTTTATTTAGGTTTGCCATTCATTCAACAAACCTCAGTGCAATTTCCTTCTAGCCTGACTATTCAGGCGTATAGACAGAGGATAAACAGACAGAGCCTATGATATTGTGGGACAGGGTAGAAACAAGGGTAAACTAGTAGGAAATGGAAGTGGACGGCTGGGGCTCTGGGTCCCAAAGTGGGATGCAGGAACCATGGCCACAACCCACATACTTGTGTCCTGTATGAGGGTGAGTTACACTCACCCAATGTAGAACACTTAAAACATAAAACCTAGGGTTTTATACTTAAATCAAGCTAAGCAGCCATTTTGTACTTAAATAAAGTGCCATTTTTATTTATCTTATACTTAAGTCAAGTTACAGTACCAAGTTAGCCATTTTACTCAGAGTCAGATGATGGCTTTCCATACTGATTTGTCAACACTGATTTAGGAGTGAATATAAAGGAATAAAGATTGCACGGAGCACTCAGTCACACAGAGACCCCATGTCTTCCTGCGTCTGGCCTGGAACGTCCCGTGCATTGGTCACAGAGTGCAGCCGAGAACCCATCGGGAAATGTTTGTTGTAAGTGCAGTGATCCAATTAGAAATGTTCCGGCAATCTCCTAGACAAGTGTGAAGAGGCTGAGAAAGTTTGAAGTAAGCGGAAAAATGTAGAAGCCATCTGGAAGTCTTAAATAGACGACGGTAATTATTCAGCTGTTTAGAAACAAGGCCTAAACAAGAAGACTCAAAGCTGGTCTCTCATTTTCTGCTAAAATAATTGCCTGTTTGCTAGTCTTACAGTTGGGGTTTTGTGGTATCACTAACCACCCACGTCCCATCTCCCTGTGGACAGATTCCATATGTCAAGTCCTGGGGGCCACACAGCACCTCAGGCCCCCATACCAAGCAAGCAGTGCCCCAGCTCTGAGCTCACCGCCTGCTGTACCCACACTAATCCAAACGTGCAGGTTGAGTCCCTGTCCTGCTTCCGGTGTGAAGAGGGTGACGTGGCTCTGGTTGTGTAAGGCTGTGGTGGGAATGGAGGTTTGTTTCTCTTCTAGCACCATCTCTAATATAAGTAGAGGCAACCGCTGTTCAACACCAGCCAAGGAACACCAAACAGTATGAGAATGTCTCAGGCACTCAGGGGGGCGTGGCCCAGCCTTGCTGTGAGACCTCTCAGGTGGGCGTGGCCCAGGCTTGCTGTGAAACCACTCACATGCGCATGGCCAAGTCTTGCTGTAAGTCCAGAGGTCTCAGAGTTGGATTTTAGGGGTAGGAAAGGCACAAATAACATTTTTGTCTTGAATCATGAGGACCTGAGTTTGAGCCTTAAATCCTACATTTTTAGGAAGCCAAGGAACATGCCTGTGATCCCAATGCCATGAGGTGGAGCAAGACAGAGAACCCTGGGTCTCCCTGGCCAGCTAGTGAAGCACACTTCCCAGTGAGACCCCACTTCAAAAATAATGTGGAGGGTGACAAAGAATGACCACCAAGCTTGTCCTTTGACCCCCTCACACAGATAGACATATATATGAACACACACATACATGCATGCACAAATATATACATATGCACATGAATAATTGTGGTTCAGCCACTCCAGGTGACCCTCTGAAGCCCACAGAAAGCTTGGCAGGTTCTTACCAGCTGTACCCAAATCCTCATGCCAGGAGACCCTGAACTATCCTGTGCTAGTCACAGCACTCTAGATACTGATCCACACACCATCCCCCCCAACTCCATCAACTGAGTACCAAGGTGCCTCACCCCTGCTATGTCCCCAAAAGTTTATGTCTTTGTTCCAAGTTCAGTCTACCATATTGTTCCAGACCCAATAGGAAAAGTTTTCTCATTTGAAATCATCCCCTCTTGTCTGGGAGGGAAGATATTCCTAGACCCACAGAGATGGATATCCTACCAATCCTCCTAACATTAGTGCATGGTTTGTGACAAAGTGACACAAACCAGAGTTGACACAAATAACCAGTGGTGGCCTCAATCCTGGGGACCTTGGCAGTTAGGAACAAGGTGTGGCAGGACTGGTCCTTCCAGATGCCTCTCCTTAATTTGTGTCCTCACTCACAGGCTTAGTGTGTGTGTGTGTGTGTGTGTGTGTGTGTGCACCTGAGCCCGTGAGAAGAGTGACAAGACCATAAAGACCCACAAATGTGAGCATGTACACACACACACACACACACACACACACACACCCCAAGTGATGTTCTGTAAGCCATGCTCCCCAGTTTAAAGCCACTGGTTAAATAAAAATGGCTACAGCCAATTACTGGGTAGAATAGCGGTGGCTAGGCTTCTAGTTTCTGGGCTGGGGGTCACAAGTAGGGACCACAAGGAGAGGGGGGAGAAGAAAGGGGGAGAAAGAAGAGGAAGAAGATGAAAGGAGACTGAGAGAACAAGAAATCTCCATTCGATGTGATGGACCAGGAGCACATGGCCAAGTGAAATTACCCCGGAGGACAGACTGTTGGAGCAGAAATAACCCAAGTAAGACTCAAACAGCAAGTACTTGAGGAGTATAGCTGGGAAATAGACAATCTGGCATATAGAAAAATAGATTAGGGATAATCCTCCAGTTATTGTACTAAGCTTATTAAATAAATCATAGGACTCTGCCTTGATTATTGGGGAGCTGGCTGGGTCATATTAATAACTAATAGAGATTTTAAAATCCATTAATACATACATACATACACATGAACACACACACACACACACACACACACACACACACACACACGCACCTTCAGGAGGAAGACAGCCCACTGGTCTTGGGTCCAAAAACTTGAAGTTGAGTTCTGTTCCAGAAACCCTTGTGGAACAGTCATGGCAGTCTCCAGGAGAATATGGACACAGCATCCAATCTGGGGAAGTGTGTTGTCCTGATAAGTGAGGCAAAAGCTCCAGAGCTCCCTGGGAAGGCCATGGAGCTAGAAAAGGGTGGCGCTCATGCCTTAGGCCATAGCCCATGGTGCAGCTAATTTATTTTAACTGATTGGTATATTATTTAAAAAGATTTTATGGAACTCCATCTGAGAACAAGGCATTGGAAGCCAAAGCAGCTGAGAGAGATGCCTATCAGTGGACATTTGTGAGAGACTCTGACAGAAAGCCCTTCAGGAAAGATCCCCAGTTAAGTCTCATTACAATAAAAACACATGCTTTTTTTTAAAATTAGCATAGTAATGAATAAATGATGTTATAATGGAAATTTAAAAATTATTAATAGTAATAATCTGAACAAAGGGAAATTTATATGAAGTTCTCCTGGTTTAAATTAACAACACTGCAAAATACAGAAGGTATACCAATTAGCTAACTTAACAGTCAATTTTGCTTATTAATTTATTTATTTTTTTCACTTTACATCTCAATATCAGTCCCCACTCTGAGTCAATTTACCAATTAATTCTAAATTAATCTGTGTGTATAGTGCTATATCTAATCATTCAATATGATTATTCTAAACTCTATAGAGAGCATTATTAAATATGCTTACAAAATAAAAATGTCAAGGTAAGAACCAGGTGGATATAACTGGAGCAAATAGATCTGACATAAGCCACAAGGTCTGGCACAGACTTGGGCATGCAGACCAACCAGGGCCAGAAGGAACCAGTCATGAGCCTTGGCTTTCATGTGTGACAGGGACCACAGAGATGAAAACCTGGTATATTGTAGGGAGAAGCAAAGTGTCCTTTGCAGCAGGACATGCAAATATCTCAACATTAGACAGTTCAAGAAGCTAAATATTGAAAGCTATTATAAGGATGTAGGGAGATGTCTTTACAACCCAAAGTTGGCATCATCAGACTCTCTGAATAAGAACCAAAGCAGATGAAGCAGATATCATTCCTGAATGGATCAATTTAACACAAACAAAGTGGAAGCTTGTGGTAACAAGCACCATAGCACCAGAGGCAGAGGCTGCTGTAGGCTCTGACCAAACTGCCAGCATTTTATTATCTAGGCTCTTAAAATAGATAGATCGATAGATAGATAACAGACAGATTATAGATAGATGATAGATAGATAGATAGATAGATAGATAGATAGATAGATAGATAACAGGTAGATGATAGATAGATAGATAACAGATAGATGATAGAATAGATGATAGAGATGATAGATGATAGATAGAAGATAGATAACAGATACATTATAGATAGGATAGATGATAGATAGATAGATAGATAGATAGATAGATAGATAGATAACAGATTATAGATAGGATAGATAGATGATAGATAGATAGATAGATAGATAGATAGATAGATAGATAGATGATTGATAAGTGGTACATGATGAATATAGATAGAAAAGTACATGATAGACACAGGTAATAGAATGTAATTTTTAAATTCCAAATATATATTCTAAAAGAGTTGGACACTCTGATGCAGATGGAATCCCAACCTACAGTGTTTGCTCAGTGTGGCACATAAATATCCAAGAACCTAGAATAAGCACTTTGCTTGGAACAACGATGATAGGGGAGTTGGGAAGAAGGAGGTGGGACAAAGGCCAGGAGGAACAAAGAGCCTGGCACACACCAGCAGGGACAACGTATGAGGGTCTTGGTGCATGAAGACCCTGACTCTGCCCCAGCATGAGAACAACTGGCATGTTTCTCTACAGACTTTCCAGTGGCCGGCTGTCATCCATGACACAGTCTGGTGTCAGAGGTACGAGAGAGGTACCTCATGGACTGAGCACAGGAGAAGCCAGCAATGCCTGCTGAAGACAGCCTAGGTTGATTTGGCTGCAGACAAGTAACACTCCAGTTCACCAGTTCACACACCCCTCCCCCATCATCTACTCGACGTCCAAGTTCACACACCCATCATCTACTTGACATTCAAGGTCACACCCCCATCATCTACTTGATGTCCATCAAGACTCACATCAAAGGTGTGGGTGAGACAGGGATCCCTAGGATGCAGTGATCATTACAACAGCCATCCTATCTGCTCCCTGGGGAACTTGGTGGATGTCTAGGCTCCTTGGACTCTGATCTCCATCCTGTGAACTAAAACTCCTAGAAAGAAACCCTGCCTAGGGCCAACAGGTCACAAAGGCTGACTGAGTGATTAGAACTTCACTGATTGGGAAGAAGACTGGCGTCATGCTAATCGAGAACCTAATTATCTCAAGCTGTCTTTAGTCCCTCCTTAGTAGGCACTCATTGCCCATCTCCATCGGTGACATGACAGCTTGTTGACCGTCAGGTAAATCCTTCGGTAAGTACAAACAGACCCGTCTCCCAACCAATTGGAAAGCTAAGTGTCACCGTATTGCATCTGAGGCTACAACAGAGGTGTCTCTGCCTTGCTGGATCTGTCACTAGAAATCCGCACCAATGTGTTTTTAGTTGTTTTGATTTATGACTTTCTCTGTTCTGTTCCTTCAAAAGCTTCACAAAACTGTTACCATGTCGAACATGTCAGAGTGACCTGAATCTGCATTCCCAGGCCACGGTCACTCATATTGATTCCTCTCCACTTTAGATGGGAGCTGATTGTTTTAAAATGTGACCATCATGTCTATAAACAGATTTATCACGAAAGCATGAAAACTTGGGGATGATAAGGTAAAGAATATTAACCAAGTGACCCACAAGAGGCAGTAAGCAACCTGCTTTTACACTGTAAAATGCAGAATCTAGAAGGCAGGAAACGGACTTAGAAGGGGAGCTTCCAAGATGCTCTGGGAATGGTACAGCCCACTGAGGTGGGTTTCACCAGCAGTTATATTCCTGGGGGTAGGGGATAAAAGAGAACATCCTGCAGAAAATTAAGCACCTTCCAGAAGATGACTTAATTCTGGCCCTCAGGGGAGGAACACCACCTCTAGAGTACCTTAATTGTCCAGTAAGATGTACCTATCTGTGATTTTCCTGACTTTAATGTTTTAAGTCAGCACAAAGCTGAACTGTGCGCATTCTGGTCAAGGTTTGCCTGATTTCTGAATGGCCTTTGCAGCAGGCACAGATTATATTTTCTGACATGTAAACAGTATAATTTTGCGATTTATTTGTTTATTGTTTTTAAATTAGATTATCCAATCTTCCTCCCAAAGTTACCTGCTTTTTGACATGGTATCTCCATAGATTCCCCTCTGAAAACACCAAAGAATGTTCACTGGGTGGTGATGGGTACCTTCCCCTGTGACCAGCAAGCACAGGGGACACTCATTCCCATGTCCATCTTACTAATCAAGACAAACTTGGTGGCTTGAAACAACAGAATTTTTATCCTATCACCCACAGGCCTAGAGAAAAGGTACCCAAAGCCAAGATGTGGGAAGGGACCATCTACCATTGAACCCCACAGAGGAGCTTCTACTGACTGCCAGTAATCCTTGGCCTGTGGTATCAGACTCCAAATACTGCCCTCTTCCCATAACTTCATGTTTTCCTGTGTTCTCCTTTTCTGTGTCCTAAAGGACTCTGTCAAGGGTCTCTTGTCTGTCTGCCCCCCCTCTCTCTGTGTAGGGGGTTGTTTGTGTGTGTAGACATGTGCATGCACATGTAACAAATGTCTTCCTCATTACTATTTTTTTTTGAGACTGGGTCTCTCACTCAACCCAGGAGCTTGTCAATTGGCTACCCTGGCTGGCCATCACACCCCTGGTATCCTCCTGTCTCTGCCTACCAGCACAGGGATTACAGGCAAACACTGGCCACATCAGATTTTTCATATGTGTACTGGAGACAGAGGTCATCTTCCTATCTTTGTCTTTATTATACCTGTAAAGACTCTAATTTAAAATGCTTTGAGGTTCTGAGAAGAATTTTTAGTGTCACTTTCAACTCATTATGCCACATAAGACAGATATTAATGAAACAGAATAAAGAATTTATAAATAAAAACAAATTTCATTGATATTCAGTTCATGGTTAAAATGACATTTCAAACTTGTGGGGAAAGAGGAATTATTAAGGAATATTAATATAAAGCCTCGCTATTATAAAAACTAAAGGTGGGTTTCTGCCTTGAGTGTTATCCTAAAACCAAATCAAAGGTCAGTAAAATGCTTAAATAAATAAATTCTAAGAGTGAGAACGGAGAAACGGCAGAGCTGCTGTGTGACCACCAGGGAGCGCCCTCAAACACAGCAGTGGCCACCTTCCCAGGCTCCAGCCTGCATAGTGCCAGGCCAGAAGAAGCCTGAGGGAAGAGTCAAGCTGCAAGACCAAAATGAAGGCTTTTAGGATTGGTATCTCAGCAATGAGTTCATGGCTTTGAACCAAAAGCACCAGCCACAAAACGAAGCAGAGGAACGATGGGAGGCCTCCAAGAAGCTTCTGAACAGAAGGAGGCCAACGGAGAAGAGAGGAGAGAGACGGAGAGACAGAGAGAAGGGGGGAGGGGAGGGGGAGGGGAGGGGAGGGGGAGGGGAGGGGAAAGGAGAGGGGAGAGGAGAGAGGAGAGGAGGGGAAGGGGAGAGGAGAGAGAAGAGAGGAGAGAGGGGAGAGGGGAGAGGAGGGAGGAGGGAGGAGGGAAGAGGGAAGAGGGAGGAGGGAGGAGGGAGGAGAGAACAAGCTATGGCCAGATGTGGAGAAACTACTGCAAGCCGTTGGTCAGTGACTGATGAGCGGTGCTACGGAAAATATAATTAGGTTTCCTAACAAGATTTAAAGATAAAGCAAATGTGACCTGACAACCTCATCTCAGAATATTTATCTAAAATAAATGAAATCTCAGGGACACTCTGCTCACAATTGCTAACATCAGAGATCCCATGACAGATGCATGAACTGAACGAGAGCCCAGTTTGCTTTCTGAAGCGGTAATGAAACACTCCAACCTAAAGCAACTTAGGGGAGGGAAGCGTTTATTCGGAGGACACTTCCAGTTCACAGTCCATTGATGAGGCCATTAGGGATGGAACTCAGGCAGGGATCTGGAGAAGAACCCACAGAGGAACACTGCTTGCTACCCCTCTCACAGATTCATGCTCAGAAGGCTTTCTTAAACATCTCAGGACCACGTTCCCAGGGAATAGTGAGACTGCAGTGGGCTAGGCTCTCCTATATCAATAACAATCAAGACAATCAATCAGAGACCTGACCTCCGGCGAATCTGGTCTGTCCCTTACCAGATATTCCCTTCTCAAGTGACTGTAGACTGTGTCAAATCAACAGTTAAGGCTGATTAGGAAAGCATGCCTTGGAGAATTGTCCATCTTTCAAAAAGAAGAAATTCTGCTCTATGACAGCAGGCATCAATGCTAAATCAAATGAGAAGAGAGTATCCCCTTGTGCAGAGGCAGCAGAAACCTATCGTCCTGGGGTTTCTATTGCTGTGAAGAGACACCATGACCACAGCAACTCTTATAAAGGAAAACACTTAACTGGGGCTGGCTTACAGTTCAGAGGTTTAGTCCCTTATCAGCCTGGCAGGAAGCATGGCAGTGTGCAGGCAGACATGGTACTGGAGAAGGAGCTGAGAGTTCTACATCTGGACTGGCAGGCAGCAGGAAGAAAGAGACACTGGACCTGGCTTGAACATCTGAAACCTCAAAACCCTGCCCCAGTGACACACTTCCTCCAACAGGACCACACCTGCTCCAACAAGGATACACCTTCTAACAGTGCTACTCCCTATGAGTGCAGGATGGGGCCAGGGGAGGGGACATTTTAATTCAATCCATATCTATCTTCTTCAAGTGTGGGGCAGGATGTGAATATTTAGTAAAGGGTCTCTGTGTATATAATGATCTAACACACATGAAACCATAGCTGCTACTCTGAACCCACATAACAAAATCCAGGCCTGGTGACTCACACCTGTGACCCTAGTACTGAAGAGGCAGAGACTAGAAGATCAGAAGTTCAAGACCGTCGTCTATGGGTGACTTTTCTGTTGCTGTGATAAGACACCGTGACTAATGCCACTGGAAAAGGAAGGGTTGTTACAGGAAGGAATGTAATGGGGGGATGGGTGGCTCGGCAGCAGGTGGGAGGAGCAAGAAGCCAATCGCTTCACATCTTCACCTACAATATAAAGCAGAGAAAGAAAAAGAGGGACAAGCTATGGAACTCTCCAAGTCCACTCCCAGTGACACACTTCCTCCAACCAGGCTGCACCTCCTCATAACCTCCCTAAAAAGTGCTGGACCATGTGTTCAAATGCCTGAGCCTGTGAAGGGCGTTTCTCATTCAAACCACTACAGAGCTCATCCTCCGGTATCAAGGGAGATGGAAAACAGTCTGCACCACATAAGACTGTCAAGATAAATAAATAGATAAGTAGATAGATAGATAGATAGATAGATAGATAGATAGATAGATAGGTAGGTAGATAGATAGATAGATAGATAGATAGATAGATAGATAGATAGATAGATATTGACTTCTACTGAAAACAGGTGTGGGCAGAATGTCTGACATCAGTGGGAAGGTAGATGGATAGACAAAGGAGGAGGTAGGAAAAAAAGGAGGAAGAAGGAGAAGGAAACATTCAGGAATAAAACATTCAGCAATATGGAGAAAAAAAGGCTCACAAGACAGAAAAGATGGAATTGGAGTCGAGGGTCAGGTGGGGAAACTTTTAACTTCGACTCAATGAAGAGTTTGAGCTTAATAAAAAGATGACCTTTGAACTTGTTTTTACATGGTGTCTTAGTCAGAGTTTCTATTCCTGCACAAAGATCATGACCAAGAAGCAAGTTGGGGAGGAAAGGGTTTATTCAGCTTACACTTCCACACAGCTGTTCATTATCAAAGGAAGTCAGGACTGGAACTCAAGCAGGTCAGGAAGCAGGAGCTGATGCAGAGGCCATAGAGGGATGTTACTTACTGGCTTGCTTCCCCTGGCTTGCTCAGCCTGCTCTCTTATAGAACCTAAGACCACCAGCCCAGGGATGGTACCACAAGGGACCCTCCCACCTTGATCACTAATTGAGAAAATGCCCCACAGCTGGATCTCATGGAGGCACTTCCCCAACTGAAGCTCCTTTCTCTGTGATAACTCCAGCCTGTGTCAAGTTGACACACAAAACCAGCCAGCACAAATGGCTTATCTTATTTCTGTATCTATGTAATTTTTAAATCTGTATCTTATATGTTTATAAAATTGAAAGGTTTTGCATCATTGTCGTAAGAAAATAAGGGAAATCAAGGCAAACAAGCAGGAGAGAAAATAAGATGATCAGGTAGGGATGGAGAGGGTTTATCCCCAAGCCAAGAATCCAACGGCAGCTGGCACGGAAGAGCCACCAATGTGAGATTTGCAAACAATTGTGAAAAAGATAAACTAAATCAGCGCTTCCATAAATAAACCAACCATCATATTTTAGTAAGGAAAACAGCCCAAGCTTAGCCTCTAAGACACCAGCAGTGAAGCTTCCTGTTGCCCGCCATATGCACCGCTGCTCTTCCCAAGTGTCACTCCCTACCCATCCCTACTCTGTGCTCGAGACTACAGGTGACAGCGGAACACAGTCCTGACTCTGCATCTAGGGAGATGACTGTTATCTGGTGTCCTTTTCTCTGCTGTGATGCCTGAGCAGGTCCCACATCAGGTCCTGGGCACAAAGACTTCTGGGTCAGCACTGCTAAGAATAGGCAGCAAGAGAACCTAGCCATAGAAAAGCCTGAAGGAGCTTCTCACCCTCCATGGAGGGCAGTCTCCACAGCAGTAGCCAGCATCCCCAGGGCTGAGCTGATCTGAGCTAACCCTGTGCTAATGTTATTCCTGAGATCCACAAGAAAAAAAAATAGTTCATATTTAATTTTGAGCTAAATTTGAAGCAAGTTTTAATTAAATACTGACCAGAATGGACTTTGGTCAGGACCACTCTCTGGAATTCCCAGTAAGTGGCCACAAGATAAGGCGTTGTAAGGGCTTGTAAGGACAAAACCATACGGCCACCATATTTTCTCATATAGTTTTGTTACTTTTCAAGAACTACAACTCCCAGCAATCCAGGAAGTTACCTGGTCCTTGAGTAGGTGGGGCTTATAGGTTAACTGTGGGTATTACATTCTCCAATTGAGATGTGTCCAGGGAAAAATCCTTGACTCTGTGATGGGGACTTGTTTATATTGGTATCTAACAATCATCAGATTGATGGTACCTAGATAGAAATTACCATCAAGTTGAGACATCAGTGATGTAAGAGCCAATAGTAATTAGCAGAGACAGAATAGCCAAAGGCCCTGTGGTGTCTGACATCAAAGTCACTATCTAGGTGAAGTCTGAGCATGGACAGGGCACCATTCATTTATTTCAGCTCAATCTCCTTGTTGCAGTATTTCTTTGAGTATAGCAGATTATCATCCCAAATGGTTTGTATAGAAACAATACTTTTTTTTCTTAAAGCCATATAACCTCTTGGTTCTGCATAAAGTAGGCCAAGTGTTTTACAATCCTTATTATTTCACTTAATAAATCTACCTTTTGATAAATGCAGGCCCATTTCATTTCTGGTATGCTAATTGGCATTATGGATAGCTATTTTGTCCTCTATGCCAGGGAGTTTCCTTATGACTTAGCCTTTCAGACTGTTGGGGAACAAAGGATATTGTGTTCTCTTCTGTAACTGCTTTCAGCTAAAACTGAGATATTGTTGCCAGGGCCCAGGAAGGCTGAAAGGCTGGTCAAAGTCTGGGCAATGGGGAATTCATCAGAAGCATCTGGTTAGCTGGCCCAGCTAAAGAAACAGGGAGCACTGACTGGGCTGTTTTGCAGCAACTTTCAGCAAAGTCCAGAGCTCTACAGTTTGCAGTCTACAGGTGATCCCCTGGATGGAGTCTGTAAGCCAAGTGGAAATCTGCTGGGACAAATATAGAGTAGGGACAGAAGTAAAGATTTAAGGATTTACATTTGGAACTTTCAAATCCATGGTCCTAGTAGTTGGGGAAGAGGAGGAATCTAAGACCCGAGCAGAGATCTCGTTTTCAGGAATAGACAGGTGGAGAAACGTAGGCTGTTTCTGGAGTCCATGTGATCTGTGACAGGCAGATCCAAGTCTTAGGACTTCTTTGACCCCCGAAGCTTACATGAATTTGTAGTTTACAAAAATAAATAAAACTTCTAAATACCTTAGCATTAATATGTGTTGAAATCCACATTATAAAATAGCTAGAGTAGACTCGTGCCTTTGAGTCCTAGCAAAAACTGTAGCTTTAGGTTAAAACGCATGAACGTTTTTTCTTCTATTCAGAGAGCCAGATATATAGGTTGAACAGAGATGTTTTAGCAGAATGAAAAGTACCTTTAAGTCTATACTTAGAAGACAACCAAAGGAAATTTAAAATCTTGAGCTTGTGACGGAATAGGAAGTAGTCAGTGTTCTACCAGCTTATCAGAACTCTATTGATCAATGTTAAAACTCTGAACTTTTGAAATCTTAGTGTAACAATAGCATAGAAGGGTGAAAGAAATATGAAACATCTTCCATTTTCACATACCTTAAACCATGTTTTATACCTTTACAATTTGTATTTACACATTTATACATTTGTATTTATACATTTTCTGAGACCATCAGAACTTATCTAAGCTTTTACATCCTCAGACCCTTCTATACCTTAGAACATCTTTTTAGATACTCAGAACTTGCATGGATTTTAAATCTTATTTTTTTTTTAAATCTAACCACTTTTTCTGAGTCACAATAAGTTATTACTGAGACCAGTTATTTCAAAGTAAGTGCCTTTTGTGGAAAGTTACACCTGAAACCTATTTATCCTGTTAGCAATCTGCCTACCTTTTCTTAACAAACCGGCCTACCTTTTCTTAACAAGAGACCTACTAATTGTTATAGACAACTAACAAGGTGGTTGCAGGCTTGAGGAAAGGAACTGATTGCCTGCAGCTGCCAAGCTGACAAAGCTACAGTCAGCCTAGTCATCAATGCCATCAGAGATTTGAGAAAGGTAAGTTAGCCGTAAGTATAATTGAAATGATGGCTGTGATGGTTCATATAAGCTCAGCCCAGGGAGTGTCACGATTAGGTGTGGCCCTGTTGAAGTAGGTGTGTCACTGTGGGTGTAGGCCTTAAGACCTTCATCCTTGTTGCCCGGAAGCCAGTATTCGGCTAGCTGCCTTCAGATGAAGATGTAGAACTCTCAGTTCCTCCTGCATCACGCTGGCCTGGATACTACCATGCTCCCGCCTTGATGATAATGGACTGAATCTCTGAACATGTAAACCAGCCTCAATTAAATGTTGTCCTTATAAGAGTTGCTTTGGTCATGGTATCTGTTCACAGCAGTAAAACTGTTTTCATTAAACAGTGGCCAAATGAGAAAACCCAGTGGCTAGATGGTTTTGTCCTTAAAAAACTCCTACAACACAGGTCTTGTGGTTAGTTGCTGGGAATTCCAGAGAGTGGTCCTGACCAAAGTCTATCCTAGTCAGTATTTCATTAAAGCTTGCTTCCAGTTTGGCTCAAAATTGTAGAACTGTTTTGTCTGTTTTCCTCTCTTGAGACTCTCAGGATTAACACTAAAAGCTCTGTAGGCATGAACTACAGTGGCCCAGGAGGAGGAAGTAACTACCCAGCAGAAACACACACACACACACACACACACACACACACACACACACCAAAATGGTCACAAGGCTTTTCCCTCATGAAGGCGAAGTCTGGCACAAGCTACCCTTCAACCCCATTCTTGCTTCCTTTTGCAGCCAAAACCACATGCTATGATACCCTCCATATGAAAGAGGTGACTTATTGGCCCTGTGACCCCTAGGGCAGATTTTCTAGGAGCCTGGGGCCCCCATGAAATTGCCACTTCCCCATACTTGAAAGGATAGGAAAGACAGGGAGGTAAGTGCAAGGCACTCTGGTTTACATGAACAGGAAGGATGAGGGGGTGTCCTTTCCTTTCACACTTTCTCCAGTCAGAGAAGCTCTGAGGTAAACAGACTGCCCCACATACCAACACACACACACACACACACTCACACATACACATACTCACACACTCATGCATATGCACACATACACATACTCACACATACACACACTCACACATACATGCATACACACACACACTCACATACTCACACACACATTCATACATACACTCACACATACACATACTCACACACTCATGCATATACACACATACACATACTCACACATACACACACTCACACATACATGCATACACACATACACACACACACATTCATACATATACTCACACATACACATACTCACACACTCATGCATATACACACATACACATACTCACACATACACACACACTCACACATGCATGCATACACATATACACACACACACTCACATACTCACACACACATTCATACATACACTCACACATACACATACTCACACTCATGCATACACACATACACATACACACTCATGCATATACATACATACACACACTCACACACACACATACACACACACACATTCATACATATACTCACACATACACATACTCACACACTCATGCATATACACACATACACATACTCACACATACACACACACTCACACATGCATGCATACACATATACACACACACACTCACATACTCACACACACATTCATACATACACTCACACATACACATACTCACACTCATGCATACACACATACACATACACACTCATGCATATACATACATACACACACACACACACACACACACACGAGGAACCAGAGAGCAGGTCATCTAAGAAGCCTGCCTGATCAGAGAAAATTAGCCTAACACTCAAACAACTCCAGCTATTGGACATCTTTAACCTTCCTTGTGAATCTCCCTCTGTGGGTCTTTAAATTCCACTCTCAGCCTTACTCTCCAGAGCTGAGCTAGACACCCCATAGAGCCTGGCATCCCTGGGGCCAAAGTGTCCTGTGAACAAGGCCTGGATGTTGTCCTAGTTTTCCTTTTATGGCTACAACAATACAGTGACCAAAAACAACTTGGGGAGGAAAGGGTTTATTTCATTTATAGGTTGATAGTCTATCAAAGGAAGTCCGGGCAGGAACTCAAGCAGGAACCTGTAGGGAGGAGCTGAAGATGAGGCCACAGGTGCTTACTGTCTTGCTCTTCATGACTTAACTCTCTCAGCCTGCTTTCTCATCTAATCCAAAACCATCTGCCTAGGGTGACCCTGCCCAGATTGAGCTAGGGCCTCCCACACCAATCAAGAATATACTTCATAACCTTGCCTACAGACCAAACTTATAGAGGCATTTTTGAGGTTTCCCTTCCCAGAAGACTGTAATTTATGTAAAACTGAAAACAAACAAAATGAGACAACAAAAACCAACCAGCTACCCTTTGAGCTGGGAAATAAACGTGTGAATGTGCGATGCTCTTCCCATATTCTCCTTCCTAACGAAGCTCACATACAACTTGTAGCCTCTGCACATGACCGTCCCAGTTTGTTTTTATTCCAAGAACATTAAATTATATGTCCTGACAATGTTTAGGCTGAAGTTAGTGACACATTGACACTGTATAAACTACCTCCAGCATCCACCTTAGAACTTTCCATTTTCTCCAGCAGACACTCAGTCTCTACCTGATGGAATTGACTGCCAGCCCCAGGGGACACCATCATTGTTAAGTCTCAAAGAAATGGGGACAAAGGCTAAGCTGCACCTATTTAACATATGAAAGTGAAGGCTGGTGACTGGTCTCACTTGGTACCACCTGTTACAGAGTCCTGGCTCCTCTCAGCATTTCTCACCTAGCCTTGAATCAATCTCTCTCTCTCTCTCTCTCTCTCTCTCTCTCTCTCTCTCTCTCTCTCTCTCTCTCTCTCCATCCCTTCCTGCAGCGACTCTGATTTCTATATAACTTCAGCCATTTTAGCTGTGCAGCCTTTTCTCTCTCTCTCTCTCTCTCTCTCTCTCTCTCTCTCTCACACACACACACACACACACACACACACACACACACACACACACGGGGGTGGGGGTGGGGCAGAAAGCAATTGCTATTTGCTTTCAACCAAGCTAGCCACCAGTGGACTAGAAATCACCCACTCTTCCTCACAGATCCCCCCTTCCAGATTCCAGCAGTTGAGGTCACTGTTATCACAATGAGATTCCCTTTTACAAGTATTCCTTCTTTAAGTAGCTCCTTGCATTGGTTAATACTCCTCCCATTGGTTAATACTGAGCAAGACATTGGTGCATCCCTCTCTGTAGCAGCTGTTTGAGAAGTGGACATTTATTAAAAGAGATCTGATGGGGGTATAGAAAGGGAAGAGAAGAGAGACTTTGTAATAACAGGCTTTTCTTAGGAACAGGGAGTGGAACGAGACTTCCAGGGGTGGAGCCAAGGGATTCACTCACTGGCTTCAAGACTGGGGTTCCTACACAAGGTGGGAAACAGGTGACAGAAGAGGAAGACTGACAGGTTACTGCTCCTTCTTGGCAAGCACAGAGACAAGGAGAGGGAACCCTGGGTAATCAGCTCTGATTACGCACACTCACTGACAACCAAGCAAAACAAACACTTGGAAAACTAAGAATTCTCACTCAGAACACTCCAGAATCCACCAGGGAGATGCAGACATGGCTTAAACATGGTTTTAAACTATACCTCTGCATAACAGAAGTGCACAATACAAAATAAATGACTAAATCAATTTCTTGCTCCTACTTACACAGTCTGGGGCACTGGACAGTTCTGGGATTTCAGAGTGGCAGTTTCAAATTTTCCGAAAGCTACAATCCTATGACATCTTCCTGACTTTCAGGTTTGGCATCAACACTCTGAACCCCAAATCTGAAATCCTCCCTCACCCAAAGGCATTTGTCACCATACTTCTGTGAGCATCTATTCCTTTCCCTAATTCCCCTTCTGGGATTAGAGCTCACAGACTCTAGCCCAGGGTCTTCATCACTGAGCCCTCAGTACTGAGAATCTTACCTGCACACAGTAGGTGCTCAATAATTAGATGCTGGAGATAGACTAGCAATTTTTCTATTTGGCCATGCTGTTCATGATGAGAGGGAGCATATTGGCTCAGCAATGAGCTTCCTTTTCAGAGGGTGCAATGTGGAGCTTCCCCAGTAGAGGCCACTAGAGGGCTATGAAGAAAGACTCTGTTTTCCAGGAAGCCGGCCACTGGAGAGACAGACCAAAGAATGTAAATGGGGGGGGGGGGGGGCAAACAATGAAAAGAAAAGAGGCAGAACTAAAGAGAGACTCAAGAGTCATGAAGAAGAGCCTGATGTGAGTAGCCAGTGATGCCACCTAGGTCCATGGTGGGGTCCTGACCTGTGCTGCCACCAAGGGCCATGTCTGGGTCTGTGGCCCTGTAGAAGTAGGAATCTGTTACTACAAAAGAACAAGTGGGTGCCCCTGGTCTGGGCTACTCTTCCTGTACATGTTGATGTCTGAGGGCTGTGTAGAACTGGGTCCACCCCTCACCTGGACCTTGTGGAAGAGTTGGCCCTGGGGACATGATAGCAGGAGTGATGACTCTGCCCCTATCCAGCTGCAGTACTTGGGAGAGTAGGTCTGACATTGTGAGAGTTGTGAGTGAGCCAGTCCCCCTGGAGGGTGTCAATATGGGAGAGCTGGCCCTACCACTTGTCTGCTATGGGGTAACATGGGAGAGGAAGAGATGCCCCCCCCCCTTCCCCTTACCACCTACAGCAGGCAGAGGAACTAGCCCTGAGGTCATCGGAGCAAGAGCAATCATAGTCCTACCTTCATCTGCTGCTGCACAGTAAAACTGGCCTTGGTTGTGGAGGTTTCAGGAGAGCTGGCCCTGCCTCTTGTCTGCTGTGTCATGGCATTGGCAAGAGAGAGATCCCCACCCTCTATTTTGCCCTCACAACTGGCAGCAGGTGGGAAAGTTGACCCTGACCAGATCACCTGCTGCATCACGTGGGGGAGCAGGATCCCCTCCCCCTCCCTTCCCCTCCTCTCCCCTCCCTTGTCCCTGGCCATCTATGGCAGGCAGGAGAGCTGGCCCCATGGTCATGAGAGTTGGAGAACTGGCCATGTCCCTCACCAGCTGCAACACTCAGAAGAACAAGCCCTGCACCTCACCTGGGCAGCAGGGTAGAGCTACCCTGGTTGCAGAGCCAGCCCCAAGGTTGTGAGAGTGGGAGAGGCAGCAAGCTAACCAGCTCAGATACCTCTCAGGCCCAGATCCAGGACTTTGAATTGGCCCACCCCAACATCTACCCCTTAATGAACTGCTGGAGTGCATGAAGGGACCAGTCATACAGGTCCAAATCTCCTGGATCTCCATGACACAGGGCAACAACAGAATACTTGAGAGGAGTCCCAGTGAGCTTCTAGTGTCAGTAGAATAGCAGAAGTCAGAGGCCTTGTTCCAGTCCAACAAGTCATTCAGTGAACATTTGGAAACAAAGAAATGTGGACAAAAAGGGTATATGTGGAACACACTGTGACTTACTACAGCTTCCACAAAAAAATTTTTTTTCTCTGCTGAGGGAAAGGTTGCAAGGGTAGAGAGTGGATACAAGGGAAGGGGGAGATGACTGGGATTAGGGTGCATGACGTGAAATTCACAAAGAATCAATAAAAAGTTTAAAAAAATAAAACATTTAAAAAGAGAGCAAATACATTCTCTTTTCCATTTGAGTTTTGTTCTCTCAAAGTGGGGGAGTGGACCAAACAGTTAATACTAAATTAAGGAAATGATTTCAAATGCTAACATGGAATTATCATCCATCAAGCTAAAATG
Source organism: Tokudaia tokunoshimensis (assembly GCA_036184795.1). Taxonomy (NCBI): domain Eukaryota; kingdom Metazoa; phylum Chordata; class Mammalia; order Rodentia; family Muridae; genus Tokudaia; species Tokudaia tokunoshimensis. Next base: position 84,326,697 of record BTHU01000015.1, read on the forward strand.
ATGATATTAGAAATAGCTGTTTGCTTTACTCTGTAGCTAAACATATCCCCTTGAACCTGACCTGCATCTCGTTGCTAGGGCAAGCGCCAAATTAATATGTGCTCCCATACGGTGCCCTTAATAAAAACCCGAGGAGGCATTTAAAAGTTGAGGAGATGAGAATATTAAAATCATTCCATCAACATCTGAGCAAATGAAGAGCTACTAAGCTGGTGCAAACACCTAGGACAGGCTTTGTCAGTGTGACTTCACCAGGAAAAATTACCATTTCTTACTTTCCTGTTTTGTAGCTATTGCCTAAAAAATCAGCTTTCACCCTGCTGCAGAATCTCCCTAAGTTTTGCGCATGGTCATCTGAATCTCATATATAAAATTCTGTAGCACTGAGTGTCTGGCTCCACAGCTATTTCTCAGGGATGAAGGGAGACCCAACTGCTTTCTCCAAGGAACCAACCTTGAGATTCTGTAACTCATATTTATCACTTCATTTGTAAGCCCCCACAAAGTCCGTAGATGTGATTGCGTAATTGCTACCTACTAGCCAATCATGTGAAAGCCTTGAACTGCTTATCTTGGGATAAATGGGATTATGTATACCCACAGAGAGGCTATAGGTAGACTCAAGGACTGAGTCTGAAGTGAGACCTTGGGGTGGAGTTCTGCTTTGCACAAAGAATTGTCAACGACACCCAAAAGCCACCGATAAGCCTTGGAGACAAAAAACAAAGACCCTCAGAAAATTCTGGTGGTTTACATGCCCAGCAGCTGTAAGCCATCGGTTCTTCTTGGTTCTGAGAGGTAAGTCTGGAACGGCCTTGCTGCTTAGGTGTTTACACTCCTTACAAAAGGGAGACCAAAGGAGGAACTTTAGAGGGGTGGAGGCTGAAGGGTGCGAATAAGATAGTCTGAGTTCCTCATTACAGAGCTGGATCTCATTTTCAAGGAGAGAACCCTGAACAAGTAAAGTAGGTGTTGTGGTTTGGGGGCGAACGACCCCTGTAGGTTTGTTAGATGCTTAGTCCTCAGTTGGTGGAACTGTCTGTGAAGGATTAGGAAGTGTGGTCTTAGAGAAGGTGTGTTTCTGGGGATGGGCTTTCAAGTTACAAAAACTCACACCTTTCCAGGTCTTTGTTCTCCAGCTCTCCTGTTCTCCCACCCCCACCCTCACCCCATCTCCCCTTCCCTCTCCTGTCTCCTCTCTCTCCTCTCTCTGCTCTCCCACTCTTCTGCTCTCCATCTCTCTCCCTAAACCCCTCTTCCCTCTCCCTCTACTCTCTGCTCTTCTCTCTCCACTTTCCTCTCTCCCCTGCTTCCTGGTTGTTGTCTCAACATGTAAGATCTCAACTAAGGCTCCAGAACCATGCTTCCTGCCTCCTGCCTTTCTTCTTGCCACAATGGTCATGGACTCACTTTCTATAACCATGATCCCCACATTAAATGCTTTCTTTTATAAGTTACCTTGGTCATAGTATCTGTCTGTCTTAGTTATGGTTATTATTGCTGTGATGCAGCATCATGACCAAAGCAACCTGGGGTGGTAAAGGTTTACTCGGCTTACATTTTCTATATCACTGTACATTATCAAAGGAAGTCAGGACAGGAACTCAAGTTGGACAGGAACTTGGAGACAGGAACTGATGCAGAGGCCACAGAGGGGTGCTTGCTTCCCATGGCCTGCTCAGCATGCTTTGCTACAGAACTCAGAACAACTAGCCCAGAGATATCACTACCCACAATGGACTGGGCCCTCCACCATCTATCACTAATTAAGAAAATGCCCTACAGGCTTGCCCACAGTCCATCTTAATTGAGGCTCCCTCCTCACAAATGGCATTATCTTGTTGATATAAAACTATCCAGCACAACTGACCCCTAGTCAACTGACAAACACATCATTATTAAGCCACAATCTTTCCTTTCTTGTTCTTCCCCAAGATGACACATTAATATCAATATCACAATATAAAACATTTTACAAATTTAAAAGGTCTGTCTTTACAAATTCAAACACTTTAAAATTCAGTCTCTTTTAAAAAAAAATCCGAAGTCTCTTTTAAAACCTAAAACCTCTTTAAACCTTCAGTCTCTTGACTGTGAGCTCCTATAAAATAAAATATAAGTTAAATACATCCTTACTTCAAGAGGGAAGAACCAGGGCACAGTCACAGTCAAATCAAAGCAAAACTGAACTCCAACTGTGCAAACAAGTTAGTATTCAATGTCTGGGAAACACTCACCATTTTCTGGGCTCCTCCAAAGGACTTGGATAACTTCTCTGACTTTGCCTTCTTGCCATGATGGTCATGGACTCGGTCTGTTCCATACACACACACATTATCTCCTAAGCTCAGTCTGGCTCCACTCCATACCTACTACTGCCCTTGATAGTCATCCCAGGATACTGTCATCTCCAAAATTTTGGGGTCTTCTGCTACAACTACGCTTCACTTTCACTAATAGCTTCTCCAGGGCTCTCTTCAGAGACTCCAGCCCTGTCACACAGTTCCAAGCCTTGGCTGCTCTCCATGACCCTTTATGCCTTCAAATCAGTATCACCTGAATAACTCTTACACTACCAAGTTTAGATGTAAGTATGAGGTACAACATTGGTTGTCTCTGGAACACAGCTTCTTTGTACCAACTCTGAGAAAACACTTCCCAGAAGATTTCATCTCAAAAACGCTGGTCTCTTCTTAACTACAGTTAATTTCTTAGCTCCAGCTGGCCGGCATCAATTGCCCCAGTAAAGCAAAGGTTTTGCTTCAGAGGTTCTGATCTCTTGTTCATAACAGTTGACTCTTCAGACCCAGCTAATCAGAACACAGATTTTTAACTAAAAATACTAAACAGCCCAATAGTCTTTGAGTAACTCACAAACTTCCCTTTGGAATGTCACAAGGCAGGTTTCCTTCCTATGTATTTCTCTCAACATTCTTATCCTCCAAGCTCTTACAGAACATCCTACTGATCTGTCAACACTCGATATGGCTTTTCTAGCTCAAAGTTCCAAAGTCCTTCCACAATCCTCCCCCAAACATGGGTAAGTCTGTTATATTAATACCCCACTATTCTGGTACCAATTTCTCATAGTTATGGCTACTATTGCTGTTCTGAGACACCATGACCAAAGCAAACTGGGCAGGACAGTTTGGTTTACACTTCCATATCACTATTCGTTATCAATGGAAGTCAGGGAAGGAAATCAAGCAAGGCAGGAACTTGGAGGCAGGGGCTCATGTAGAAATTATGGAGGGTGCTGCTTACTAGCTTGCTTCCCACGGCAGGCTCAGCCTACTTTGCTACAGAACCCATGACAATTAGGCCAGAGATATCACTACCCACAATGGTCTGAGCCCTCCACCATCAATAACTAATTAAGAAAATGCCCTACAAGCTTGTCCACAGCCCATCTTATGGAGGTGGTTTCTTGAGTTTTCCTCCTCACAAATGGCATTATCTTGTGTCAAGTTGACACAAAACTACCCAGCACAGTATTTCTTCACAGCATTATAAAAGTAATCAAGACAACAGGCAAGAGGTTTATACTTCAAGAGGGTTATTGCAGGGAGACACACCTGTTTGTGGTCTATAGCTAGCTGGACAACTAGGAAAGGTTACAGTGCTAGCAGCAGGTCCTTATTGAGGCGCAGCTCTCCACGAAGCCACCACAGCACAGTGAGGAAGGACCTGGGATTCAAGGTCAAATGAGTTAGGACTGACCCCAACCACGGTGTGAGCTCATATAATATCTCCATGGAAATTTCCATGTCTCCTAGTTGAGTTGATTTCTCTAGGGTCATCCCATTAAAATTCTCTGACTTTCTGACTCCAGGAGGCTGAGCTAAAATTTGTAAGACAGGTGCTGGAGAAAGGTTGATTCCGCAAGGCAAGGAAAATCTGACTCTCAGATCACCTTAATGAGCTCCTTAAGACAGTCCCATCTGCATGTGCTCAATGGACCAAAGAATCTGTAAAATTAGCATTCACACGCCACACCCCTTCCTCACCTTCCAACTGGCTTCTAAAGGGTTGTCATTTCATGCCATGTATAGCAAGCCAAAGAACTATGAAAAACTGAAGCACTTGCTCACTAATTATTACAAAAACATTAATATTGAGCAACCTCAGCTTCCTCAGAGGTTTATCAATTAGTCCCTTGAACAAATATTTATAACTGCCTGCATTAATTCCCTATGACTGCTCTGACAAACTGCCACAAACACAGAGATTATAACAACATAAATTCATCCACTTACAACTGTGAAAATGAGAAGTCTAAAATCAAGTCATCAGCAAATGTATTAATTTTTGTCATGGTGACAAAAATATCTGCGAAATGGTCCATGGTTGGTTGTTTCCATTGCTTTTGGACCTGTGGTGGAAAAAAACAACATAGTAGCAAGAGGGCTTAGAGGAGAAAGACTATGAAACAGACAGGAGGGGGCAGGGCACAAGATGCACCCTTCAAAGACACAAACCCCCAAGATCTACTTCCTCCAGCCCTACTTCCTGACAGTTCCTTCAGCTATAGACCCATTATTGGATCAATCCTTTCGTGAGGGAACACCCTCACAGTCTGGTCACCTCTCAGTGGTATCAGCAGCTGGGAGTAAGCCATCAACATAAGCTTTGGGGGTGATTTCATGTTCAAATTAGACAGCTTCCAGAATCCTCCAAGAAGATGAAGTTATTGTCCTCACTTTTCCTAGTACCTAGGAGACCCTGCTGGCCAGTGCACAGCTGTTCCCTCCATCTGGTGCTGGTTCCATCACAATGCCTTTTATAAGGACCTTGTGAGAACACTGGACCTAGTTAAATACTCCAGGATTGTCTCCCTATCCCAAGATCTTTCATTTCTGCACATCTGCAAAGACCCTTTCAACAAGCAAGGTGATACATTTTGGGCTCTGAGGACTGGAATGTGGCATATTTGGGGATCATTATTTAAATGACCACAGGGATCAACTCAAAGAGCTGACTTGACTCAAATAATTTAATGAAAATCTCACCAAGGAGCATCACAGTCAAACTGAAAACTCACTCATGTTTTGTTAAAAAAAAAAGATCACCTTAAAAGCAACCAAAAGAAATATACATCCTACATAGTGGGGGGGGGTGGTTAACAATAAGAATTTTCTCTCTGTTCTTATCAGAAACAGGACCACACTTCAATAAAATTTCTTTGAAGAACATAAGAAGACAGAATAGGCAGGGCTTTGGTCTGTTTTGTGTTGTTATATCTCAGAACATTGGAGACAAATGGGTCACATAGAACAGAAATGTCTTTCTTACAGTTCAGGGGCAGGGAAGTCCAAGGTGCAGAGACTGCATCCAGCAAAGGTCTGTGCCCACATCACCCAATGGCAAAAGATGGCACTGTGAGAAAATGAAAATATGACCTTGTAGTCTGACCTCTTTTAAAGTAGCCATGTGAAAAGATAAACATGTTCCATTAGGCACCCAATCCTGGCACTGTTATGTTGGGGGGTCAAGTTTCTATCCCTTGCTTTTGTGAGAACATGTTTAGATCATGTAAAGTATCATGTGCAAAGAGGGCTGAGAGGCAGCAGGACAGAGGATCAGTTACTACCATAAAATCACTAGCATCAACAGGAAGGAAGAGGATTAGGGCTGAAAGCATTCATGTGAATGGGGAGGGAGGTAGGGAAATCATATTATGCCTGCAGAGGTCAGAGGACAGCTTTTTGGAATCATCCTCTCCACCCATGTTTACATGAGTTCCAGGAATCAAACTCAGGTTTCCAGACTTGCAGAGAAGACCCTTTACCTGCTGAGTTATCTTGGTGGCCCTGTAGCTTTTATCTTCAATGTCACCCTAAGGTCCCTGTGTTGAAGACTTCATCCAACCTGTAGCACTGTCTCTGATCTCCACTCTCTTTCTAGCCCCAGGTCCCCAGAATCCTGATTCCACAAAAAGATACTAGGATACCACCCCCCAACCCCCGCCCAATACCAGAGTCTTTTAACTTTTCCATCCAAGGAATTTTTACACAGCTCCAGAGGTAGAGGTTGTGATGGCTGGTTTTAATGTCAACCTGCCACAAAGCAGAATCGCCTAAGTAGGGAGTCTCACTTGAAGAACTACTGAGATCAACTTCGTTGATGTGGAAAGACCACCATGAGTGTGGGTGGCACCTTCTGGTAACAGCTCATATAAAAAGATCTTGGTAGAAGGTCTTGGCTCGGTGTCTTGCTTTTCGCCCCTTTCCCTGACTGCAGGACCAGCCTTTGCAGGCTTCCATAACTGACTATAGAACAGAAGCTTTCCTGGAACCTTTTAAATAAAATATCTAAAAAAAATAAGCCAACCAAATAAACAAACAAAAACAAAATGCAAACAAACAAAACAGATCAACCTGGGGCCCAAGAACCATCTGAGGTAAGACAGGCTGTCGAGTCCCTGAGTGTGGGAGTGAAGAGTTCAAGGAAAGAGCTGGTTGTGCCTGCACATACAACCTAATTTCTAGAAGCTTGCACCTATATGAGCCTCTGTGTCTGGGTGCTATAGAGAGTGATTATCAGCCTGTGAGAGCATTAGGATGTAAGCCCTGACCATAACCCTAACCGTAACCCTAACCCTAACCCGCTAACCCTAACCCCCTAACCCTAACCCTAAACCTAACCCTAACCCTAACCCTAACCCTAACCCCCTAACCCTAACCCTAACCCCTAACCCTAACCCTAACCCTAACCCGCTAACCCTAACCCTAACCCTAACCCGCTAACCCTAACCCTAACCCTAACCCTAACCCCTAACCCTAACCCTAACCCTAACCCGCTAACCCTAACCCCCTAACCCTAACCCTAACCCTAACCCTAACCCCCTAACCCTAACCCTAACCCTAACCGGCTAACCCTAACCCTAACCCTAACCCCTAACCCTAACCCTGTCGAATCCCTGAGTGTGGGAGTGAAGAGTTCAAGGAAAGAGCTGGTTGTGCCTGCACATACAACCTAATTTCTAGAAGCTTGCACCTATATGAGCCTCTGTGTCTGGGTGCTATAGAGAGTGATTATCAGCCTGTGAGAGCATTAGGATGTAAGCCCTGACCATAACCCTAACCGTAACCCTAACCCTAACCCGCTAACCCTAACCCCCTAACCCTAACCCTAACCCTAACCCTAACCCTAACCCCCTAACCCTAACCCTAACCCTAACCCCTAACCCTAACCCTAACCCTAACCCGCTAACCCTAACCCTAACCCTAACCCTAACCCGCTAACCCTAACCCTAACCCTAACCCTAACCCCTAACCCTAACCCTAACCCGCTAACCCTAACCCCCTAACCCTAACCCTAACCCTAACCCTAACCCCCTAACCCTAACCCTAACCCTAACCGGCTAACCCTAACCCTAACCCTAACCCCTAACCCTAACCCTAACCCCCTAACCCTAACCCTAACCCGCTAACCCTAACCCTAACCCTAACCCGCTAACCCTAACCCTAACCCTAACCCCTAACCCTAACCCTAACCCTAACCCGCTAACCCTAACCCCCTAACCCTAACCCTAACCCTAACCCCCTAACCCTAACCCTAACCCTAACCGGCTAACCCTAACCCTAACCCTAACCCCTAACCCTAACCCTAACTCCCTAACCCCTAACCCTAACCCCCTGACCCTAACCCTAACCCCTAATCCTAACCCCCAACCCTAATCCCTAACCCTAACCCCCTTACCCTAACCCTAACCCTTAATCCTAACCTAAAACCCTAACCCTAACCCTAACCCCCTAACCCTAACCCTAACCCCCTAACCCTAACCCCCTAACCCTAACTCTAATCCTAATCCTAACTGCCAGCAGCCATGGTGGGAAGGCAGAGCACCTGAAGCCACACCCAGACACCAAGCTCAGTCACTTTATCTCCAAAGGGGCAGGGAGTACTACCGTGCTGCAGAAAGGAAACCATAGGACTTGCTCCTGCAGAGCCAGTGTTGTTTCTGACTGTGATGCCTGGGATGGAGTCCTGAGAAGATGAGTAAGCCTGTGTTGTATGACAAAACTTTTCCTGAGGAGATGAAACACATACCTCCGATAGGGATTGCAAGACAGACCAAAGTACAGATAACACCAAAGTCCAACTTGGTGAACCAATGAGTTTTATTGGGATTACTAGAGGAATATAGGTAAGGGGTTGGTTGTGTACAGAAGCAGAAATAACTCAAAGACAGCTGCATCACTGAAGCCCAGACTGACGGATCACAAAGCTGGTAACCTGAAGCACACTGCACAGCCTACAGAAAGCCCAACAGGTTGAGGAACATCCTTTCCAAGTGACTCTTTCAGGCAGTTCAGCTGGTTTCTGCTTCTTCCTGGTAGCTGGTCTGAGTCTTCTTTGTTGGTTGGCTCTGCTCTTCTGAGAAGGACTGGGGGTTTTTATTGCTTGTTCTGGCAGGGAGTGCTCTAGTGAATCTGATTGGTTTCAGGGACTTCCTGAAGCCATTTTGAGTTGTTTGCCTACCTGCTTAAGGTGCTTGGCCTCTGGCCCCTGCTTGACCTCTGTGACCCGTGCTTTTCTCAGTGGCTCTGAGGATGCTGTTGTCTGTGGAACTTTTTTCCTCTTGCCCTGAGATTGACCATCCTGAGGACTCTGAGCTTGGCTTTCTGAGTTGCCTGCTGTCTGGCGGTTTTGTGCTGCAGTTGCTGTGGCCATATGCTGCTGACCTGTTATCACTGAGTGTGTTATGTTGCTGTCAATTAGCTCTCAGGGTCATTGAAATCCTACATCTTTCCAGCTGTGGATCCCGCCGGAACACATGAATCTGTGTGTCCACTGTGTCTCAGCTCCTGGGTATGTATGTGCCTTTGTGTTGTTCAACGAGTATTGATTGTGCAAGTCCCAGGAGAACAAACCCTATTCAGTCAAAAGCAATGACCATCACCAGCAGACACACAGCCCATCTATTTACATAACAGGCCCTGGAGCCACAGGCACATCAAATGCAGCTGCCTGGGAGTTTCTGGGTTAAAGGCGCCTGGCACAAAGTGACTCTCTTCCAGACAGAAAACTAGGGCCTGTTAAGCAGATGAGACACATCACTCCAGCTTTGTCTAATTCTATGAAGTACAGATTTTTACATCACAGAAGGTGGGACTTGGCAGTCCTTAGACTGGGACCTGCACTGTACTGGACAGAGAATGGGGATTCCTGAGTTACTCTGTGTATAGCCTGGTCAGGATCTACATGTGTTCCTGGTTTCTCTTACAGCACCTAAACTGAAACTGAAGTTGTCACCTTCCCAGGTGAGACGAAAGAGTAAGGTCTTCTGTCTGTATTCAGCTCCCCTGTATGACCTGCCTCAATCATCATCAGCTCCCCATGAGAACTGTCAGGGGGCCACCCAGCTGCCTGGTTGCTGGCTCTACCCTGTAGGGGGTGGGGGAGGTATGGACAGAAATCTGATATCTCTGACAACCAGGACTCTTTGGCCCTCTCCTAAGGTGGGTGAAATAGAATGGTGTTGACTCAAGATCTCCAAGACCAAATTCTCAGTACAAAGGAGATTTATTTGCTCCAGAGGAACAGAGTGTGATGGAATAAGAGACAAAGACAGGAGATAGAGGATGAGGGAGAAGGGGAAGGGAACAAGGCAGAGGGAAGAGGAGCATTTGTCCCAGAGTGGGATAAAGGACTGCCTCTGGATATAGAGGAGACAGATGTAACATATAGGAAAATGCCAGTTTTTTAAAGATACAAAGGGAAACCCCGGGTTAGGATGAGGTGTTTAATTTTAATTGGGCATGTCGGTTGGGTGAGCCAAAGAGGACTTCGGCTAGACTTTAATACTTTGCTAGCTGGACCTTGGTAGTCATCCTCATGAGGAGGAAGTGGTCAAATAGAGGAATAGACCTCAGGGGCTAGGTTTAGGAATGAAATCTAATTTTAGCAAGGTAGAGGGAATGGGAGAGACGGACAAGGCCTGCCAGAGCCATGCTCACCATGTTGAGATGACCAGAGTCCTTTCAGTAGGGATAGCTGGACCACAGTGCTGCCCATGGTTGAGGCAGATGGCGAGTACCGATCTCAGATACATGAGACTCAAGATCTCACATAGAAGGGGCTTAATATAAGTTGGCTAAGAAAGCCGCAGGGTTTCCTTGCTTCACCCCTGCCTCTCTAAGGCAGGGGTGAAGGTGTGGGGCTATCTGAGGAGGTAACAACAGCTCCTCCATTGCTGCCACAATTCCCAGAGAGAGGACAGTGGCTGTAGGTCCATGCACAGTGTTCCTGAGTTCCAGACTTGATGACTTCCATGTTCCAAAACCTGAGAGAGAGAGAGAGAGAGAGAGAGAGAGAGAGAGAGAGAGAGAGAGAGAGAGAGAGAGAGAGAGAGAGGCGCAAGGGAGTACCTGAGAATTCAAAGCTCTCTGCTATGTCTAGAACATGTCCCCTGAATGTGTAGGGGACTTAGTCACCAATGAAACAGAATTGGGAAGTGGGAAGTGGGGCCTTTGAGAGGTGATAGGTCAGGGTCCTTGTGAGAGGGTAATGCTCCTTAGTGGGTTGGTTGCTTTGGGAATGGAGTTATAGGCTTGGATAGTTCACATGCTCTGTCTGATGGGCGGGAGTGTTTCTCACACTTCTCTACCTGCCATGATATGGCCTAGCATGAAGGCCCTTCACCTTGGGCTTCCCAGCTTCTAGAGCTGTATAAAATAACTCTCTCCTCTATAAATCCCTAAGATTTGGTCTTTCTGTAACATCACAGACTGCTGTGTCCCTCAGTGCCTCAGAACCTGGAGTTAAGCTTAGGTATATCTAATTCCCAAGAAGGCAATGACATGGTGGCCTAAATAGTCAGGGGTGTACTCAAAGGCAGGTGCTTTGTAAAGAACCCAGAAGGCAGTGTCTGCAGTGGAAGTAAAGTCCAAAGGAACCATTCATCATCCTGTACAGGTCCTGATTACAGGCTCCCTGGATGTGACTCCTCCTCACTCCCTAAGTCCTACCCAAGTAGCATGGGTCAGCGTGAACTTGCTTTCCGTGTTGTTGTTGTTGTTGTTGCTGCTGCTGCTGAAGTCTCATGGCCTAAACCAGTGCCTGACTAGTGGCTCCCCAATAAGCATTTGAACTAATCTAACAGATGACTGAAAGGTTGGCCTTTGTGAGCTAAGAATCGATAGACCAAAGCTCCTGAGTGTAGATTGCTGTCTGTACGCAGGTAAGGTCAAGTGAAATATAAGGCTAGAGCCTGTGGTTGGTCAATGGAAAAAGAAGACGGGGCTGAAAGTTTTAGAGAGGGAGACAGGGGATAGCCTAGAGGAGACAGAGAGAAAATGGAGGAAGAAGATGAACCTGATCCATGTGGCTTGAAAGAGTCACAGATAGCTATGGATATCATAGAAAAATAGAGTAATGTAGATATATATTTCTCATCTAGGTGTATAGCTTGTATTTATATCAATTGAGTTTTGAGTTCGTTGTGTGGGTATTTTGGGGATTTAGGATTTACTGTTATAAATTTGACTGATAAATTACAAGCCTCCGGAGTCTTCCTTTAGTGGGGCTATGGGGTTTAGAGCCAGTGTCTGCCAGTATCAGCAGGCTAGCCACAGGGGCTATCAGGGGGCAGCAAACTTCAGGAAATGGGCCAGACTGATGCTTGGGGATAGCCTTGGCGACGGGGAGACCGAGTTGCTGGTATGTAACTGGAATTAGCATGGATTGTTTTTTAATAATTACACGCTAGATCTGAGTTTGCCTATTATCCCAAAATTAAGCCCAAACTGTGTTTCACTGTGCTCAGTTTGAACACCTGAACGCTTGTCTTTCTACTATAGCACTTTGTGTGTGCACTAACATATGCATATGTGTGTGTACATGTGTGTGAGTCTGAAGGGTAGAGTAAGCCTCAAGAATTTTTCCTCAGGAGCCACCCACATTGGTTTTTTTGGTTTGGTTTGGTTTGACTTTGGAGACAGGGGCTTTCACTGACCTGGAGCTCATGTAGTAGGCTGGCTGGCCAGTGAGGTTCATGTTCCATTGTCTCTGACTCCTCAGTGCTGGGGACGCACCACCATACCTAGACTTTTCTTTTTATGTGGGTTCTGTAGATCCAACTCATTTTCCCAAAGCAAGGACTTCACCAACTGAGCTTCCCAGCCCCACTCTCCCATACCTGGTGAGAAACTCCTCAGTCCCTACAGATTTCATTGGATCCATCTTATCACAAGATTTGTAATGTGTCTGTATGCCAAAGTTCTCAAACCAGAAAATGGAGGCGGGGCTACCCACTCTTGAGGTGTCTTTAAAGTTGGCTCGGAGAGGAGTTTGAGAAAAGCCCCGTGCATCTGCTGCCCTGCCTTGCCAGCTGAACACTGTTCCGTCAGGGTTGAGTGAAGCTGAGAAATCACGGGAAGGCGCAGCAGACCTCACCCAGCCCACTCAGCTGATCAAATTCCAAAACAGCCTCTTGCCAAATGGCTCAGGTCTGCATTCACATAGAAGAGCCATCTCAACCGCTGTTCAGAAGAGGCATCCTGGTAGTCAAAGGCGATCATCCAGAGTAGGTCTCTCTTGATGGGTCCCAGGACAAGAGGCGGGCAACGCCCCCTAGTGGCCCTTCCTGCTGCTACTCCCTTGACACAACTCTTAACACACAGTGACCCTGGTGTTCCATGGGGTCTTCAGCCAGACAGCCTGCCAGTCTATGTGACTGTTCTCTCTCATCAGGAGTTCAGCTGTGTTCCTTGCAAAAGATCACCCCAGCTGGGCTTCTTGACTGCTTACATGCCCTTATAAGAGGAGGGACAGGGATGGTGCTTCGTCTGAGTATCCAGCAGCTCACTATCATCCAAACTATGCACCTGTGTCCTGATTGTACATGCGGGAGCAGGGGGTGGGGGTAGAAGATGCAGGCCTGGAAAGACTAGGGGAACCATCTATGTGGCTGTGGGAAAGACCTTCCCCCCTCCCCCCGTGTTCCCACTGGGTAAAGACTTTCCAGTGAGGTCTTTTGGAAGGGTTACACTCAAACTCTGGTAAGTAATTTCTCTCCTGTGTTCCTACTGTAAGGAAGCCCAGTCAACTCATTTGTTCTGAGAGCAAACTTCTACACAATTCCTGGGTATGCCTTGAGGACCCAGGAAGAAGAGTAGATATTTTCCAATGGGAAATTTTTTTTAGCCATAGCATATTTTACAACTGCTGTTTTCAGGGATTACCATTTTCTGGAACCCTTCTGAAAATGCTTTGTATGTTTAAACTCCGCACAACCTGCAAGCACTAGACTATTGTCTATCCTTTTGACAGACAAGGAGACTGACGCACTAGTCAAGCTATGTGCTCAAAGCCACACAGTCAATCCAGGACTTCCTTTCTACAGAGCTTAGCATCATGGGAACTCTGCCACAGAGTAAGGGGACTTGTTTCTCATCCCTCCATAGCCCAAGAAGCCATGAGCAAAGCTGAACAACCTATCTGTCATCCAGAAGTAATAGGGAATCTCCAGAAATTTCTGCACCCAGGGCTTTCCAGAATCCCCTCTCTTCTTGTTGTCCTGTCACCTGAAGGGGACACTCAGGGGGAAGTTCTTCTGCTTATTGAACACCCATTTGCTCATGCACACTGGCCATTATGTGCCAGACTGCCATGCTGAGAGGTCTCTATATTCTAAAGAATCTCAGGCAATTCTCTCCCTTCCTCCTGCTTCAGTTCAAGGACTATGACTAACTAGGTAGGCAAAAACACCTTTCATGTGGAAATGAAGAATCTCTCAGTGCACGCAGAAGCCAGAAGTTGACAGTGGATCCCACACAGAGTATATATGAAGCCTCTGAGTCATGTGCTCAAGTTCACCACTGTTGGGCCCCATTAACTTTGTGGATAATGTCAATATTTCTTTGGCTCTCAGCTGCAGGCCATGGTGACTTTTAGAAACACTTGAACTGCCCCACCTGAGGAGAGGAGGACCTGGCGGACACCGTATTACAGAGAGCCTCGTCTTCACTAATTATGACTGTGACATTTCCAAACACAGTCGCATTCTGAAACCTGCAGCATATAAAACACATCTCAACCATATTAGTTATTTGGGGGAAGATGTTTCCTCAACTTTGCCACGCTGGGAAGGTCCAACCCAGTGCTTTGTATGTGTTGGGCTAACAATCTTGCTCTGAGCTTCATCAACACCCTTAGGCCACTAAGAATCTTTTAAATATTTATTTGTATGTTTTATTCGTATGTGTCTCTGTGAGAACATATGTATGTGTACCACATGAATGTAGCTGCCTATAGAGACCAGAAGAGGACATTGGCTTCCCTGGAGCTGGAGTTGCAGATGGTGCGAGCTGCCTAACAGGAATGCTGGCAGCTTAACCTTGCAAGAGCAGCAAGTGCTCTTAATGACTGAGCCATCTCCCAGCCCCCATTACCCTAACTAAAAATTCTCGACACATGGAACAGGCATTTCACTCCAACTTTCTTGCCTCATTTGAGGAGAGAAGAGGCATAGCTTCTTTCTCTTTAATACAACGGAAAGCTCTTTCTTCTTGTTTAAAAAGCAGGAAGCTTAATTTTTAGATAAAGAGGGACTCGTGCCCCTACCCGGGTCCCTCTTTAGTGGGAATGAGGTGTACACACTTCACAACGTTCCCTACCATGGCCTCTTCCATCTTAAGAAGTAAAATGTGAGGCTTTTTCAAACCTTGGGGGAATCTGACCATACAACTCAGAAAAAGATAAACAGGACAGTCCTTGGTGGGATAAAGAGTAGCAGCCTCCTGTGGAATGATGCAGGTCTTCACACACCAGCCCTTTCAAACATTTGCTCCTTGTAGCAAACCAGGCTTGGTGTCTCTAAGATTGTTCTAGTTGGTGCTTCTAGAAGAGTATTCCTGACAGTTCAACAGAGAGTCTAGCCACCTACTAAAGCAGTAAGGGTTTCACTGGGTGTCTCCAGGGTTAAACGGTGCTACTTCAACACGAAGCAGGACAGGACTTTATGCCTAAAGAACCCTCAGTCTTGCTGTCCATCATCTGCCCTCATGCAAAGCCTACCTCCCTTCCAGCCTCTTCCAACCCCTGTGTCCAACTTATGTCTCACTCCAGCTATAGGCATCACAGACAGCCATATGCTGTAGGTCATTCACATACATAACCACCTGCCGTTGTCAGGAATTTTGTGGCTTCTGAAGATATTCCAGGATTGGTGGAGAGTAAGCCTTCTGGTGACCTTGCCAGTGTGATAGGCCAGATTCTGACAGTTATATGACTTAGAAGTAATACCATCTATGAACAATGGTCTGACGGGCTATAAAGAGTACCTGCAGGGGAAAGAAAAAAATCCCAATGTATGCAGTTAGGAAAGCTCAACTATTTTAACTGCCGCTGACTATGGGGCCATTGTGTGCACTGAAATTATTCATTAAATAGTGACACTGTACTCAGTGGCCATCATCTGGCAAACTTCAGAACAGAGCAAAGGACCCCTCTGTGTCTGCAGAGATGGGCAAGCTTCTGAGAGCTGTTCTGAAACCAGAGTCTGAGCTAACCAGACCTCAGCCTCCACTGCCCCTCTCAGCACCTAAGACCCAAATATCAGCCCTCCCCATGAGAGCCATTAGGCACTTTAGAGAAAATAGAAGGATATATTTTATTTAAAATACAAATAATGTGGGCTGGGAAGAGAGCTCAGTGATTAAAGTGTTTGCTTTAAGCATGAAAACCTAAATTCGGATCCCCAGCACCCGTGTAAGGAAAAAATGCCAGGCGTGGCAGCCCACCTTATATCCTAGCATAGAGGAGGCAGAGACAGGAGGATCCATCACACCTTCCTTCTGTGAGCTCAGAGGCAGATGACATGAAGCCAGCCTTTCAACTTCAGCAAGGACTAGCAGCAAGGTGCCCCGCTCTGCCACCAGCTAACCCCCACCTCCATCTTCTCCCTGTAGCTCACTCATCATTCACTCTAAGTGCATCTCTGACCCAGCACCTGAGGCTCCTTATTTTGTCTTTAGTACTGGCCTGAGGCCCACCACACCTGCGATCCCAGAGGCTGCAGGTGTTGGATTTTAGGCTCCGAGCTCCTGGGTTCTCTGGGATTCAGACCTGTTAAGCCATAGAGAACAGGGCCATCTAGGGCCAATATCCCTCCTCCAGAACGTTACTGCAAACAGGGTGGACAAGACATCCTGCCCACTATCTAGTACTCTGGCTTAACTTCAGCAGCTGACATCTCACTATGGTTTAAGGCAGTGAGATGGTACTATTCTTTGTTTTGCTCCCTACCAGGACTGAAGCCACAGGATGGTGGGATAGCTCTTGTCTGTTCTTTGTAAAAAAAATTTCTTTACTATTGTGGGTGTAGTATGTATGTGGTATGTGGGGTGTGTTTGTGTGTGTGTGTGTGTGTGTGTAAATTTACACACTGTGCACACATGGAGGCCAGAGGATGTCAGGTGTCTTGCTATGGTCACTTCCAACCTTATTGGCTCATCCAGTAGCCAGCAAGCCCTAGTGATCCTTCCAAACTTGGCCCTACAGTGTTGTGATTACAGGCATGAACAGTCATACCTGACTTTTTATATGGGCACTGGATATTTGAACTCAGGTCCCAGTTCTAACACAGCAAGTACCTACCCACTGAACCATCTTCCCACACATGCTCTCATCTATTCTGCAGAGAAGTTATGTAGAGAGCTGTTACCACAGCCTTTTAAATGTTGCCACACCCAAGTTCCCAAAAATAACAACTCTGAGACTCCTCATATATAAATAAATGCCTAGGCCAATAGCCTTGCCTCCATTCCCTGATTAGCTCATTTTCCATAATCCAGTTTATTCTAGTCTATGCTCTTCCACTGGCTACTTACTTTTCCTCAGGTTTATGTGTCTCCTCAAAGTTCCCTGGTGAATCTCACTATTTTATGAATGCCACATGGCTGCTTCCCTTCTTCTCAGTTTCATGCGTCTGTCTGCCTCCAGAAATATTCCAGGCAAATCTCCTGTACCTGACTATTTCCCAGAATTCCATTCCCTCT
Source organism: Tokudaia tokunoshimensis (assembly GCA_036184795.1). Lineage (NCBI taxonomy): Eukaryota > Metazoa > Chordata > Mammalia > Rodentia > Muridae > Tokudaia > Tokudaia tokunoshimensis. The sequence continues at coordinate 84,343,700 of BTHU01000015.1, forward strand.
CCTCCCTCTCCCTCCCCTCCCCATTTTCCCCTCTCCCTCCCCCTCCCCCTTCCCCCATCCCCTTCCCTCTCCCCCTCTCCCTCTCTCCCTCCCTCTCCCTCTCCTCTCTTTCCCTCCCCTTCCCCTTTCCCCCTCCCTCTCCCTCCCTCTCCCCCTCCCCCTTCTCTTCTCCCCCATCTCCCCCATCTCCCCCCATTTCCTCCCCTCCCTCCCCCTCCCCTCCCCTTCTCCCCTGGCTCCCCCTCCTCCTCTCCCTCCCCCTCCTCCTACCCTTCTCCCTCTTCCCCCCTCCTCCCCTCTCCCTCCTCATCCTCCCTCTTCCCCCTCCCACTCTCCCTCTCCTCCCTCCCCATCCCCCTACCCCTACCCCCTCTCCCTCTCCCACTCCCTCTCTCCCTCTCCCTCTCCCCTTCTTCCCCCACCTCCCCCTCCATCTCCCCCCTTCCCCTCCCCCTCCCCTTCTCCCCCATCTCCCAACCTCCCTGTCCCCTCCCCATTTCCCCCGCTCCCCCTTCCTCTCCCTCTCTCCCTCCCTCTCCCCCCTCCCTCTACCTCTTCCTCTCCCTCCTCCCCCCTCTCTCTTTTTGGAACTCCCACCTCCTATTTCCTGCCTCAGCTCATTGGCCATAGGCTTTTTTATTGACAAGCAATGCTTCGCAAAAACACTTTCTACCCACTGCCAAGCTTCCTCCCCTCTGTTCCTAGAGTCATACAATGGCCATGAAGCCAGACAACAAGTACAGCACGTCAACTTCCACAAAAGAAACTGCAGAGAAGCATGTGAGAGATCAGCCAAAGCATTGTGTGCTAAATTGTCAGGAGACCATGTTTGCAGGATACCTGAGTAGAACTTGCAAAGCCCGTTTTAATCTGCATTTAGAATCAAGAGTTTTAGGATTGAAACTAAAATCTCTTACATATATAATACATTCATTATATTTACATATATACATACATACATACATACACACATATTCATATGTGTGTGTGCATTTAAATCCTAGCTCTTGGGGCTGGAGAGATGGCTCAGCGGTTAAGAGCACTGACTGCTCTTCCAAAGGTCCTGAGTTCAAATCCCAGCAACCACATGGTGGCTCACAACCATCTGTAATGTGATCTGACGCCCTCTTCTGGTGTGTCTGAAGACAACTACAGTGTACTTACATATAATAAATAAATAAATCTTTAAATCCTAGCTCTTCTACCAACAAGTCATCTGGTACTCCACACAAATTACCAAACCATTGTGAGTCTCACTCTCCTCAGTTCGTAAACTAAAGCTAACTAACTTTTGCTTTTTCTGTGCCCTTAACGGGTAGTTGATAGGAACAAATTACACTGGGAACTGAGTGCAGTAGTGGTTATTAGGTATAAATCGCTATGGAAAGCAAAATGCTTATTCTTGCCCTGTGGTGAAGAGGAAATTAGAGATGCTGGTGCTGTTACACTGCATTCTACTCCTGAGCCTGTGAGAGTGAAGATACAGTGTAGAACCCTTCAAAGAGCTTCATTCTATCTTGACCAACAAAAAATAGTTCTTAGGTACGTCATAAGAAAGCCTGCTGTGTATTAAAACTGAATAAAAGCATCTATGCAAAAAAAAAAATTCAAGTTTATACCAGTTTCTTTTTCAGGTGGTTACCAATGAAGACCAAAGGATGATGAAAAAAAATCAGGGCTAGTTGTAGCTAGGTTTTGTTTATTTGTTTGTTTGTTTTGGTTTTCTTTTCTTGGCTTTGAGACAGGTCTTTATGGACTGGGCTGGCCTAAAATTCATGGGAATCCTCAATCCTGCCACATCATCACCTGAGTTCTGGGATTGCTGCAGAGAGTCAACACATGCACTGGCTGCTATTCATATTGGTATAAACTGTGATGCATCCAGGAAACCTTAAAACCGTGAGATAAACAGCCCAACTGAGGGATGTGGGAAGACTTAAGTGGGAGAGATGAGTTAATCGGACAGGGAGGAGATGGAGTAAAACTGAGGAGTTGAGCTTGGGGAACCAGTAACACATACAAGTATTCAGCATGTAGAGGTAGAGAGTCTAGGGGACTCTAATGGCCCCCGATACCTCGACTCTCAAAGAACTCTACACTCATATGGGGTACCCTTGGTGTGCCAAGGGTCAGGAAGTAGAAGGAGATGCCAAACACCTGCTCCTTTGCTTCTGCACCTGTCATAGGCTGCACATGGGACATGAACACTCACCTCCTGATCTGCAGGACCTCACATCCAACAGCTTGTGACCCAGCCCACTATTGTTTTCAAGGATCTGACTCCAGTAGACAAATGTAATTACCCTGTCACCTTTACATCCTGAGCTTCGTACAAAGGCTTTAAAGTCCAGAATATCCCACTGGGGAAGGATAATATCACAGGTGACACCTGAAAGGTTGTAAACCAGCTGTCAACCCCCATGCTCCCAAGGGTTGATAGCTATTGGGTGCACTCATCCTGGTAAGGGCATGATAGGATGTGAGGGGTTTTTAGAGAGACTGCCATCTTTTGAAGTCTCCCTTAACTTGGCCCTACTAAGCAAGGAATGCAAAGATTTTATTCCAAAATATGGTTTGATTATTATCCTAAATAGAATAATTAAACTGTGTAGTTACATACCACCCTGATCCAGAAATTCCCAGAAACAAACTAGAACTGTGGTAAGGACTGTGTAGCCCCAAGGGTTCTCCTTTCCATCAGCAGTTCCAGGAATGGTACCCTTTAGGGATAGATTAAGAACCACCAGGCTGGATGATGAGCAGAGTCAAGAAGTCTGCCTCTTTCAGACCAAGCAGTATGGAAAGAGAGATGATGGGCATTCTCCTGTGGATGACGAGTGTGATATTCAGTGTCTGGGAAGGAAAGAGAAGAAGCTGTTGGGCAGGAGACATGAAGCAGCCTGCTCAGCTATGTTCTCTGGGACTCATATCGTTAGCCACTGACTACTGGGGGTGCATTCGCTTGCATGGTTATACCATCTCCCTTTTGTTTCTCAGAAACAAAGAACAGAAACATAAGATCCTTCCGTTACCTGGTACAGTGTTTCATGTGGACATAACAAAAGGGAGAGAAAAGCCTGGGCTCTTGGAACAATGAGGAATTCACTGATCCTGTGAAAGAAATGCACACAGCTGCCTTTTTCTTTTCTTACCCCCTTTCTTTCAGAATATTCTAGCCAGAAAAGAATGCTTAATTCAGGAAATGAAAACCCATCCAGAGACGTACCTTATTTAAACAGATATGATATTTGCGTCTGTATTCTGAAAAGAATTCAGCGCAAAATCTAGTCTCACCCAGGGAAGTGGGGGGACCATGAGAAAGCAAGAATGGTCTGAGAGAAGGACACAGGGACTTCTTCAGATGGTACCTGTTTATGCACTGGTGCAAGATCCACACTGCAGCTTCATGTCAGCTGTTTCCACACATCGGCAGGGATATTGCAGATAATCCCTTCAGTTTGGGACAGGCCCTGGCAAAGTGCTGCATTTCAGAAGAACTTCCCTGAGAGTCCACTATTCCAACACCTTCAGTTTAGAAGTCAGAAATAGGAGTCACTATTGTAGATAGAACATGGGTCCAAAGCGGCAACTTCAGAACCAACTTCATGCAGAGCATTTTATTCCAAAAGATGGTTTGATTATTATCCTAATTAGAATAGCTAAACTGTGTAGTTACATACCACCCTGATCCAGAAGTTCCCAGAAGCAAGCTAGAACTGTGGTAGGGACTGCATAGCCCCAAGGGTCCTCCTTTCCATCAGCAGTTGCAGGAACGGTACCCTTTAGGGGTAGATTAAGAGCCACCAGACTGGATGCTGAGCAGAGTCTAGATGCCTCTTTCAGACCAAGCAGTGTGGATTGGGAGATGATAGACATGAAGAACACACTGTCATTTTCCTGTCCTCTGGGCATGCACACCGATTCCATGACCGCTGATGTTATAGAAGATGGTAGACTGTGGCAAGCACACTGGAAGGGCAAAGGTTGGTAAGAAGGATGTGACTGTCTTCCCTCTCTGAAATGCCTGCTCCTGGAGGAGCCTCGGGTAAGGAAGTGTGGGTGAATGTGTGTATGTGTGCATGTGTGTATACATGTAGATGGGTCCCAAAGACTGATGTCAGGTCTCTTCCATGATCGCTTTCCAACTTATTTTTTGATATAGGGTCTCTCTCTAAATGTGGAGATGGCCAGTTTGCCTGGCCAGAGAATGCCCAGTATCCTCCTGCCTTCACCCCTCCAATACCAGGTTACGGGTGCCACACTTCAGTTGTTACATGGGTTCTTGGGATTTTTGATGAAACACACACACACACACACACACACACACACACAGAGCTCTTGTCTTAAAAGGGAAAAGCATCCCATGTGAACAGTCACACCTGTCCACACTGCTGGCTGCTACTTGAAAATCTGGTGTGGGAAAGGGGCAGCAACTTGGAAATTGAGGAAGTTGGGGCAGCTGAGAACCAGCTTCAAGTCTTGAAAGCAGCCACACAACACAGCCTTTGACCTGGAGATCCTTGAAGTGGGGCAAATGAAAGCCTGTGTGACCATAGTGAAGTAAAGTGAGAGCAGATTCCAGGTCTCTGCCAGCAACCCACCAATCTCTATTGATTGAGCAAGAGGATTTGAGAGTGCTGTGTTTAGTATATATGTGTGGTATTTTGGTGTATGTGTGTGGCATATATGGTATATGTAGTATATATATGATGTATATCATATGCATGTATGGTGTTTGACTTGTGGCTTGTATGTGTGTCATGCATGTGTGATGTCCATGTATAGTACAAATGTGGTGTGTGTTATTTGTATGTGTAGCATGTGTGATGTTCATGTGTGTGGCATGTATGATATATCTATGTGGTATGTATTTACATGTATGCCTATACATGTGTGGCATGTGTGGTTTAGGTATATAGCATGTATGATATTATGAGTAGGTGGTAGATATGGAATATAGTATGAAGGTATCCTATTTCTGTGTGTGGTATCTGTGTTTATGATGAAAATGTATTGACTATATGTGTGGGGGTGGGCTGTGTCTGTGTGGGAGGTGTGTGTGTGTGTATGTGTGTGTGTGTGTGTGTATTGCCTGTATATGGTGAGGGTGTGTGGGGGTGACATGTGTTTGTGTGTATGTGCGCACACATGCGTGCATGTGTGTGTCAGTGTCAAGTTGGGTTCTCTGGCCTGAGTGATCATAGGAGCTCACTGCACAGGAGGACAGACAAGGTCTGACAGCTGTGAGGAAAGCATACAGCCTGAAGTTCCCTCAACTATGCAGTCAGAATATGTGAATGAGTCCAGTTCGGCAGGAGTAGAGGCGGCACCGTCTGAGCCCCAGACCCTTGGTGGTCTCATCTGTGAGCCCACAATAAGGACTGGGTTGTGGGTCAGGGTGCATCTGTACACCTACCCAAGAAGGAGAGTTCCACAGGCTCTCAGCTCTTAATGACTGTCTCCTGTGTCCTAAAATATTGATAGTCTAATGCTGCAAAATATTAATGCAGTAAAATACCTGACTCAGTCATAATCTACTTTTCTTGTTCCCTGGAGATGCATAGAGAGCAACGCCCTGGTTCTTTATTTAAGTTTGTACAGAGGTTTACACTTTGCATACACAATCATCTGACAGTGACCTGCCCAGTCACTAGCCCTCCAACTACCAACCACGAATGCTTTTTTTTTTAATTTTATCTTTTTATGCCCAGTGTTGATCCTTCCTTTGTCAGTTTCCTCTTCAGTTAAAATGAGGTCCATGAGAGATTTAACTGGCTCCATAAATTCAAAATGTTTGTACATGGTGTCTGTACACAATAAATTACCAATAAATGGTAGCTATTACTGCCTGGAAACGTCTCTGCTTTGTGTGCAATGCTTGGTACAGAAGTTAGAGAGTCGATTAGTCGAGCTGATTAAAGGCATGACCGTTGTGAACCTGAAAAGGTGTAATGGATGAAAAAGGAGGGAAGGAAGAAAGGAGGGAGGGAGAGAAGGAGGGAGGAATGGAAGGAGGGAAGAAAGGATGGAAGGAGGGAAGAAAGGAGGGAAGGAGGGAGGGAAAGAGGGAAGGAGGGAAGGAGGGAATGAAGGAGTGAGAGAGAAAGGGAGATGAAGAGGGAAGAAGAAAGCAAAGAGGCCCAGTGCTTGATAATTTTATGTCAACTTGACACAGGCTAGAGTCATCGGAGAGGAGAAAACATCAATAGAGAAAATGTCTTCATAAAACTGGGCTGTAGGCAAACCCGTAGAGCATTTTCTAAAGCAGTGATTGATGAGGCATGTGGATGGAATCATCCCTGGGCTGATGGTCTTTGGGTCTATAATAAAGCAGGCTGAGTAAGCCATGTGGAGCAAGTTAGTACATAGCACCCTCCATGGCCTTTGTATCAGCCTCCAAGTTCCTGACCTGAGTTCCTGTCCTGAATTCCTTTGATTTTGAACAGTGATATGGAAGTGAGTGTAAGCTAAATAATCATACCCCCACCTCCACCCCGGCCCCCTGCAAGTGGCTTTGGTCATAGTGTTTATTTGCAGCAATAGTAACTCTGACTAGGACAAGTTGGTACCAGATAGTGAGGTATTGCTGTGATAGACCTGACCATGTGTTTGGAAGAGGATTATGGAGGGACTTTGGAAATTTGGCAAAACAAACAAACAAACAAAAAACCATTGAGAGTTGAGAGCTCAACGCTGATATAGGAGCTTAGAGAATAAGAATGTTGAGAGCAGATAATGGAGGCCTGGCTTGTGACGTTTCATAGGGAAGAAACACTCTAATTGGGGTCATTTTTTATTTTGAATTAAGATTCTGTGGTTATGGTTAACTGGGGCTGAGACCAAAATCGCTGAAGTAAAACTTCTGCTTTGTAGAAACAATGGATGCTGGTCAGCTAGGGCATCACTGAGGTGATGCAGGAAGTCTTCTGGGAAGTGTTTTGTCAGGGTCAGCACACAGAAACTGTGTTCCAAAAACAGCCAAGTTTTAAGCCAAGCAGTGTTGTACTTGGTAATATAAGATTCACTCAGGTAGTACTGGTTTTGAAGCCTTGATGAGGTCATGGAGAAAAGCTGAGGCTTGGTCCTGTGAAACCAGGAGAGGCTTTTGGTGAAAGTACAACCTCAGCAGTAGCTGAAGCTACAGCTTTGAAAGGGTCACGGAGAGAAGTTGAGGCTTGCAGCATGAAGAGAACTGTGAAGATGCTAATGATGAAAGTACAGCCTTATTGCCACAGAATATTTAGCATTTTTGGAGATGGAAGTATCATGGGATGACCACCAAGAACAGCAGCAGCAGTGGAGTGGACCTTTCCCAAGCTTAGAAGTCAAGCTGTGTGTGCGGCAGAAGGCAGAGCTTGATAAGTGACCCAAGTTCCCTGGAAGAAGCCAGAAGATGGTGAGTGAATCCCAGATATTGAACACTGAATTATTTGCACTGTTATTTTTTGCTATCTTCAGGTTGTGACTGTGTCCTCACTCTTCCTTCTAGGAAGTATTTAGATTATTATAAATTCTGGAAGGAAACTCTGGTAAGGAAGTGTTTAGATTATTTTTTTTCTTTTATAGAAGCCCACAGATAGAGGGACTTTGAATTTTTAAAAAAGATATTTTGGGTTTTAAGAGACCAAACTTTTAAAGTGTTTGTGGGACTTTTGAGATCTTGGGAATAAACAAAAAGGGCCCACCTAATGATTCTGGAGGATAATGGAAGGCTCAAGACTTGAGGAACAAGAACTGAAGGGAGAGGAGGGAGAACAGAGGGGTCTTCCAAGCCACAGAGGGCCTCCATAAGCATGTTTCATGGGAACTATTACAGGGTTTTGAACAGAGGATGGCCTGGTATAGCATGTTTACTAGGTCCCTGTGACAACTAGTTCTAGTTTCATTTCTGTTGCTGTGATAGAACACCCTGACAGAAAGCAACTTCAGGGTGTTATTTTAGATAACAGTTCATTGTAGCAGGGAGATCAAGGTGGCAAGAACTGTAAACAACTGGTCACACAGTCACATTCAAGAACAGAGAAATGAATGTATGCCTGTGTGCTTGCTTGCTTGCTTGCTTGCTTGCTTGTGCTCAGCTCAATGTCTCCATTCTTACATAGTTTAGGATCCCACCAGAGAATGGTGCAGTAATACAGTCTCCCATGGACATACCCACAATGTAGACAATCACTCACTGGGCATTCCCAGGCACTTCTAGGTTGTGTCAAGGTGACAGTTAAAGTTAACCATGGCACCAATAGAAGATGGGTGTGATGTTGACTGAGGTGAGGAAGACTGTGGAGGAAGCAGAGATCCTGCTTTGGTCATGTTGATTTGAGATGTAGAAATCCTAGTTATCAAGAAGCAAAGTGTAAAAAGAGTGTTAGGAGTTCAAACATCTGAACCAGCACTCAAATCTGAGGTAACAGTTCACCACATGATTCTGTAACAACTAAATTCCCTAGAAAGTGACTGTAAACATGTGTGTGTGTGTGTGTGTGTGTGGAGAGAGAGAGAGAGAGAGAGAGAGAGAGAGAGAGAGAGAGAGAACGAACTAAGGAAAATGAAAACCTAGATAGAGAGGGGGTTAGGTACAATGGTCACCCTCAACATTAAGGATTGCTAATGCCTCAGAGCAAATGAAGGCTGAAATTCACCAACTTTGTGCTATGGTTCAGATCACAGATTTCCATGCCTTAGATTGTCCTTCTCTGAATGATTCAGGCTCATATCATGCCCAGAGTTTATACTCCATTTCTATCAAATTCAGTGTCTACCGTTGACACACAGATCCAAGGAAAAAAAAAAAGCTTACATATTCAAGAACAAAACACCAACTCAAGATCCACAAATAGAATTCAAAAAATAAAATCCGCATAGCCATCATATTCTCAACAAGATGTAAAGTGAGTTCATGATCAGAGCACCATGCTCACGAGCACGAAGCTACCAGCCTCCCAGAGACAATAAGACAAACCTTCGCCCATGTCTCAGGGAATACTGTGTTCTCCAGCCTTAGGGAGAGTGGATACATGAACATGGAAACCTTGCTCTTCAGCCTTAGGAATAGTAGATGCTTAACACATTCAAGAGCCAATGAGTTTGTCTGCCAAAACAAAAAATATCTAGAAACAACAATAAAGCAAAAATCCAAGGAACCATGGACATTCAAACATATTCTGGTTATACCGAGATTCACTTTTCTGGATTGTAAATGCATTTTTTAAAAATTATAATTTTTCTTTATCCCTGCATAGCTCCCAAATGAATGAGACAGAGACTATAAGATTTATTTGATAAGTTTTACAGCACAATAACTGGGCAATCACTGATCTATTCTAATTCTCTAAGCTAATCTGGCTTCCTCCCAGCCAAAATCCCTGAGATACTTGCATTTTAATATTGGTTTGGCTCTCTGGGATTCAAGTGTGTTTTTCCATGTCTCTTCCAGATCCCTTCCTCATGTCAAATCTTTTCTCCTATCTCCCCCACTTTCTCCTGGCTGGTGGAAGTTCAGCCCTATTCTCTCTTCTGCCCAGTCATCAGCTGATCACATTTTATTAACATGTCAGAGAATAAATGGGAAGCAATGTTTACACAAATTTGAGATAAGAGATACTTAGACTAAACTTTATAATGTCATGTCCAGACTGTAACAAGATATTGGGGAGACAGAGAAATCAGCATTTAAATAATACAGGGATAATCTTTATAAAGGGCACAAAAACATTTTACCTACACTGGTTGTTAGATTCAATGTCTCTACCAGGAGGAGCAAGATCTTTAAATTCCCTTGGCCTCCAAGGCCTCACTTTAAAATGTGGATAAGAACACCCATTGCTTACAACTGTCTTAAGAATCAAATGAGGTACACTACAGTTAGCATGGGTGACTCTTCAACACTATAACCACCTGGCTCCCCTTCCTAACAAGATAAATGCTAGTGCTGTCTTTGCTGGAAGCTTCTCATAGCAGATTAGCTACACCAGTTCCAATGTCCAGAAACACACAGAACTGGGTCAGCCCCTCCCAGCTTTCCTGGGTGTCACTGATACTAGAACAATGGGCTCCAAGTCTGTGGAATAAACACCTTCAGACCTTATTCTGTCTTTATCTCATTGGGGTTGAGGTTCTTTACAGGATCTCAAATGGCTGAGAGCAGAAGTGCTAGCTTGTGGCACCTGGGAGACTCTAGTGCATGACAAATACAGAGGGGACACTCTCAGCCAGCCATTGAACTAAGCACAGGGTCCCCAATAGGGGAGCTAGAGAAAGGATCCAAGAAGGGGTTTGCAGAGCCATAGGAGCAACAACAATATGAGCCACCCAATACTCCCAGAGCTCCCAGGACAAAACCATCAACCAGAGAGTACACATGGTGTTACCCATGGCTCCAGATGTATAGGCAGCAGAGGATGGCCTTGTTGGACATCAAAGGAAGGAGAAACCCTTGGTCCTGGAAAGACTTGATGCAGCAATGTATGGGAATACCAGGACAGGGAAGCAGGAGAGGGTTGATTGGGGAACAGGGGGAGGGCAGATGGGTTATGAGACTTTCGAGGGGGGGACCAGGAAAGGGGACAGCATTTGAAATGTAAACAAAGAATATATCTAATAAAAATAAATAAAATTAAAAAAAAGTGCTAGCTTGTAATTTCAATTCTATGTTTGCATCTTAAAAAGAAAACCCCTGCTACTGTACAGTGACCACGTCTGCATCCAGCTCACCTCTCCCAAGAGGAACATTTAGTGAGGTCACTATTGCTGGTTAACACAAAATACAACTTTCACTCCAAAGAGATTAAGAGAGAGTTTAGTATGAGTCAAATACAACTGTGTCTCAAGAATATGGATTCAAGAAAACACATTCCTTTGTGTCTATGAACTTTGATGGTCATAGAGCAAAAGGAAGTCAGAAATTGATGCATTTACCAAGCCTGCTGGTGAGAAGGTGGTGGTGCTCAGAGACACAGTTACAACAAAGCAAAGGAGTCACTGTCATATTTCTTGGATGCTACCTGACAGCATTCTTAGATTTGGGGTTGGTAGAACAGGTTCCAAAACTTTTGCCTGATAGTCAAAGGGATGTTAATTAGTTCAGACACAAAAGGGAGTGTGATAAATGGCCTAAAATCAAGGAGGTTAAAGGCATCTAATGATAGCTTTAGCCCTTGATATCTTCTCTCTCTCTCTCTCTCTCTCTCTCTCTCTCTCTCTCTCTCTCTCTCTCTCTCTCTCCTGTCAATCCTTCTATAGGATTTTCATCACAGACAGAAACTTTCGTTCACATTTTGTTGGGTACATTTTCTTATTTTGTTGGGTACTTTTTGGGGTACTTTGGCATGAGCCTGCATCCATCTGAGAAGAAGGGCCTTCTCAGTGTCCCCAGAAGAAAAGCAGACAAACCTGTCTGGAACAATCCAACGAATGCTACTTAGGGGAGGCCCACAGCTGAAGCCTCCTGGAATCTTCTCTCTACTAGGAAAAGAGCTTCTGATGAATTTACTAAAAAGAGTTTAAAATCACAAAGAATAACAATAATTGTTAATTGAAGCAATACCTCTTGGCTCATAAAGCATGGAAGTTTTATGTGAGGTGACTGATATGTCATCACTTTGTATCACTTAGTAAAGTAGGAAGTAGGCTTTACCTCCCATTCTAGCAGAGGATACTAAGTTGCGAGGAGGTGTTATATTCTATGGGAGAACACACAGCAGGGATATCAGGATTCAGTCTTTACTGTGTGGCATGCAGAGTCCCTCACAGCTAAACTCTGGTTACAATCACCACCCTTACCCAGGCAGGACTATGGGAGGTAGCTCTAGCTCATCATTTTTATACCCTCAATCTCATCCATAACACCTACTGAAAGACCTACTTGAAACAATCTGGAATATTATTTCTGTTATTTTGCGGTATTTATTTTTGTAGCAAATGTACTTCCCTCTATTCTTGCCCATAGAAGAGATAGTTAAGCTGTGCAGAATTCCAGGTTGGCTCCTCTTTAGTTTAGATCTCCTGATCCCTGACGTTTTAGTCTTCTGGAAAGATGTCCAGACCAAGTGAAATGCAAGCATGTGTGTAAGTGCAGCAACTTCTCTTTTTCCTTTTACAGGAGACTTCAGGACTTTGTGTATACAGGCAAAGTGTCTACCACAACCTACACCTCAGAACTTGTCTTTGGAATTCTGTGTCCTTTTTGAAAATTTCCTGGCATTTGGCAAAACTTGCTTATGTCTTAATCCCAAAGTAATCTTGCCTGGTTGATCCCAACTTTAACACTGTCTCTGTTCTCTCCATGATGTCCTGCAACAGGAAAGAACATTCTCTCAGACCTCCCTTGTTATAAGTACACTCTTCCATCATTTCTATCTCTTTGCCTTTTTGGCCCTGGGCTACAATAATTTCCTGAATTGAATTACACAGAACCACTAATCCATCACAACAGATTTTACTTCCATTCTTCCTATCCTTTACAGCCTTACTGGGTTTGTCTTTTATGCTCAGAAATTGTGTTATCGTTGTTGTTTTTTAATCTCCAATGATTCTTTTGAGCTTCAATTGCTCATTTTATTTTAACAATAAAAGCTCTCATTTCCTTGACACAATCTTACAAAATTTCCCTCGGGGAAACATATGGAATTGTGTGTGAGGTTCTCCGCCACCCTCAGCCCACGATCTTCATGCCGTCAGCTTTCCTGGTGTGTCTTGTGCTTTTACACCATCTACACGTGTGGGTAATTGGAAACTGATATTGATGGATGCTGGCAGTTAGTGTGAGTGTCTGTGTTGCCTGCTCAATGGTCTTTGGGGATGAATAGGCAGTAGATTGGAGGGCAGGAACAGCCCTCACACTGTCCTTGAGGTGTAGTGAAAATGCACAGCGGTGAATCAACTCACGGGTTTCTGATTGCCCCTAGGACTCATGCATGACACTGGGCACTTGAGCTTACAGAATTAGGATGGACTATGTTTCTGAGACATCCCTCTGCTAGAATGACTGAGTAGCTAGCTACAGGTTCACCCACCTAGCCTTCAGTCTCTTGTTGCTGCTGGGATCTGAAGGCCATCTTGGTTCAGTCAAGGAAACAGGCAGAGTAGGGCTAAGCACACACAGGTTCTCACTGCTGCCTGAGGCCTCCTGTCATCTTCACTCCCTCCCTAATATGATCATCAACCCATTTAAAGGATAGTTCCAAACTCCAAGCAGACCCCACTTAAATACTTCTGTAGGAGCCTGAAGGAATTGGTCTTTGGGATTCAACAGAAAAAGGAAGTGCTTCAGACCTTTAGACAATGACCTAAATAATTCAGCCCACAAAAGAAGAGGCTGCCCTGCTCAGCTAGCCTGTTGCTGGCGACCCACCAAGGACCCCATCACTAAGGTATCATCCTTCTTGCTTAAGTCAGTGAGATAGTGCTTTCAGAAGGGCTTGATTCAGTGGAGGATTCCACTCTCTCACCAGTGAGGTCATCATCAAGTGATTCTCTGCTTGTAGAAGGGGTGCAAACTGCTGTCAGGGTGATGGCAAGGGTGAGAACACTCAGGACAATCCTGGAAAGGAGGCAGGAGGAAGAAAAACAACTAGAAGAGGCACCCGCAGCTTACACACATGCAGTCCAGTGGCCTCCAGCCTGAGGTAACCTTTTTAAGGCAGGGTAGGGCAGGGTAGTATTTATTTGTTGAGTGACTACCCCATAATCTTACTTCACCAAATCAAAAAAAGAAAGAAAAGAAAAGAAAAAAAAGAAAAAAAAAGGGAAGAAAAAAGGAAGAAAAGAAAGGAATCCCCAGGGACAATAGCAGCACACCTCTCCAGATTAATTTGCCCAAGGGGACTCAGTTTACGCCCACTCTATAGCACCAATGTATTCTGAAAATGTACAAACATTTTGTGAATAGGAATATATTTTAAATGCATAAGGGATGGCTGAAAAGGGGAGACTAGGTTAAACCTTTATTTCCCTCTATCCTCAAATGTGCCTTTGTGTGTATGTGTGAATGGTGTGGGTATTGTGTATGTGAATGGTGTATGCATGTGTGTGTATGTGGTATGTGTGTGTGCATGTGTGTGTTGTATGTGTGTGTGGGGGTATGGTATATATATGTGTGTGTATGTGTGGTGTGTATGTGTATGTGAATGGTGTATGTATGTGGTACATGTGTGTATGTCTGGTATAGTGTGTGTATACATGTGTGTGTATATGTGGTATGTTTGTGTGGTGTGTGTGTTTATATGTTGTATATGTGGTGTGTGTGGTGTTGTGTGTGTATAAGTGTGTGCATGTGCATGTATGTGTATGTGTGGTGTATAGCATGTGTGTGAATGATATATATATGTGTGTGTGTGTGTGTGTAGTGATATATATGGAGATGTGTGTAAGTATGTGGTGTGGTGTGTGTGTATGTGTGGTATATATATATATATATATATAATATATATATGTGTGTGTATGTATGTGTGTATATGTGTATGTGGTGTATATGTGTGTGGTGTGGTGTGTGTATATGGGTGTGTGTAAGTATGTGGTGTGGCTATGTGTATATGTAATCCAAGGAGCCATTTCACATTCTAAATACAATAAGGGACATTCCTAGGCAGGAAGTCCTGCGTAGAGAGTTGTGTGCTATGTTAGAAGACTCAGGCTCCTGAACTCCAAGTCTTCTGGGTCTACATCCATGGCCATCCTGTCCTCAAGGTCCAGACCAGTAGTCACAGGCTGCCAGGATCGCAACTACTTTCTCACTGGTCCTCCTATCTCCAGACTCTCCACACCCCAGTCCCCTCTACCACAAACCAGGCTGGGGTCTGGCACACAGACTGCTTCAGCACACTCTTCTGGAAGGTGCTTCCGGTGTTACTCTCTTATATGAGTCCAGCTCTAGTGAGTGACAGACAGACAGACAGACAGGTTTACTGAACTGGTGTGGATGGCTACTTTCTCCAAGGTCTCCAGCCCCTTTCTCCTGCTTCGTACTCACTATGCAGATAGTGTTCTGGATCCTTCTCTAGATGGACCATTCTGTAACCTTCAGAGAGGTCATGATAACACCAGCCCTGTGATGAAGAGTGCAGGGTCTGCATATTGGACCTCAGGGCAGGCACGGGAGACTGCCATGCGACCCCACGACCCCATGGGCCACCACAGAACAGGTACCTGGGCTGTGTAAGGCTGTCGGACCCGGTTTTGGGGGGTGAGGAGAGCGCAGTCACAGGGCCCGCAGGCCTCACGGAGGCCAGGATGTCAGATTCTAGCTCTCAGGCTGGATACCTGCAGAAGAGCTGAGAAGGGTGGCCCCACCAGGGACAGCTCTGTCAGCCCCAGGGCTGAAGGAGAAAGGGAGCGAGGGGAGGTATGCTGGGGTGGTGTCCGCACAGCACAGGCGAGTCCAAGATCCGGTCTAGTGTCCATGGCCACGTGGAGAGAGGGGGAAGGGAATGGGGAGAGAGGGGGGAACAGGGGACAAGAGACAGAACAAGAGATCGAGAGAGTAAGAGAGAGGGGAGGGACAAACAGCCCCTTTTATAGTGGGCTAGGCTACCTGGCTCTTGCCAGGTAACTGTGGGGGTGGAGTCCAGCCATAATACTAGGGGCCTGGGGTGTTGCTCTATGTGACTGATGGCCACAGGATTATGGAGTTGAGGGCCTTGTGGCAGGAGCCTAAGTGTCTAGGAACGTAACTAACGGGGTCTGTCCCTTGTAGATAAATCTACTGGATCTCTGGAAGTTAGGTTTCGCTCAACCAGAACACAGACTGCCTTTCATGGTCCAACAGACAGGGGCATAGTAACCTTTTAATTGACATTAGGGTGGAGGAGTGGACAGTAAATACTCAAGGCTTTCCAGGCCATATAGTCTCTGCTGCAAGCACTTAAGCATACAAGTATGGGTGTGTATCCATAAGACTTTATTTACAGACATTGGGAGCTGGTCAGATTCAGGTCCCAGGAAGACATCTGTCAACTTGTAGCAAATTGACTTGGTCACATTCAGGATTTCTTCTTGGGATAAGAGCAAGCCAAGTATAGTGTTGTATATGTTCATTTTTACCTCTCTCTCTCTCTCTCTCTCTCTCTCTCTCTCTCTCTATATATATATATATATATATATATATATATATATATATATTCACACATACATATATATTCACATATATATGTATATATGTATATATATTCACAGGAGCTGGTCTAGTTTCATTTTCGTAGCTATGATTAAATATCCTGACAAAAAGCAACTTAGGGGGCCTTGGTGAGACAGCTCAGGGGTTAAGGGTGTGTTCTACTCTCACAAAGGACTTTACTTCAGTTCCCAGCACACAGGTTCCCAACTCCAGATCCCAATCCAACACCATCTTCTGGCCTCTTCAAGTACTTCACACACATGTACACACATATACTACATACATATATACATATTTTTAAATACACATGATACAAAATTTTTTGAAGAAACTTAGAATAAAAGGATTTATTTTAGTGCACAATTCCAGGTTAAAGTCCAAGGAAGTCAAAGCAAGAACTTTAAACAGCTAGGTTTTACATCACGCCCATAGTCAGAAACAGAAAGAAAGAAACACAGGCATGCCCGTTTGTCCTTGACCCTCTCTGCCTAGGGAATATTGCCACTAACAGTTGCCTGTGTCTTTCCACATCAATTCAGACAAACTCTATAGACATGCCCACAGGTCAACACAATGTAGACAACTTCTCACTGAGACTCTCTTCACAAATGATTCTAGGCCACAACATGGTGATAAAGTTACTCATCACAGGGAATACACATGGCGATATTCTAATTATATCATTTTGTCTTCATGTATTATAGGCAATGTATGTCCATAAAGAGAAATATGCTGTCATCATTCTTTTCTTTAGATGGAGACATAGCTTGTACAGGAATCAAGAAAACAAACGCTTGATCCTTGTCCTTTCTCTGCCAGCTTTTAAATGTAATGAGTTAGGTTCCTCAGCATTCTCCAACACTAATCAATGTACCTTTAAAAAGAACATTCCGAGCAAACAGATTTTAACATAATTGAAGTGTTTGGAGCTACTGCAGTCACTGTTTCGCATGACATTTAAATGTCCCAGCTTCACCCTGCTTGTGATAGGACCTCAGAACTCTTTGATAGCAACCCTGCCTTCTGGTATGACAGAGTGTTCTAGGTTAGCTCATTCACTTTGTGAAGTCAGCCTTTTCTCTCTAGTTTCTTTTGGAGGAAATGTTTTTTAAAAACAAACAAACAAACCAAACAAACAAAAAACCCTACTCTGAGTAGCAGGAATCCTCAGTTTCTGGAACTTTTCTAGTAGACAACAAAGAAGAGAGTTTGGTGCTGAGGTCCAGTCCCAGCAGGGTTCTGAAACCAAAGGGAGAATGTGTGGAATAGGTTTGTGTGAAACAAGCGAAAGAAGACTTTAGCCCACAGATACAGATCACACACACTTTGGCATTGAGACAACTCATGTTACCTTTATTTATATATCTACTTTTATTCCACATCATTTTCCCATGTATGATCTCTCTTAAGAACTTCCTACGTTTAATAATAATGTGCACTCTTTACTGTCTCCCTTTCTTCTCCTTCTCAATCTCTACAGTTTTCTGCGAACCCATGAACTGTATTAAGAAAGACAAAACATAGCTTCAGCAAGCAGCAAATATCTAACCCAGCACGTTGGTACATAACCAAGTGACCATGGTTGACAGCAATTGCTGTTATAGTCTAGAGAGGTGATAGACTACATGCCCAGGAAATTCTGATTTAACTATTGGCCTCTAGCATGTTCCCATATTCTGATCAGAAGGTCTAATTCCTTTAATGCCCAGGGATCTCAATAAATTAGTAACCTCGTCCTTGCTTGCCTCACCTCTGAATGTTCCCATTAGTCTTGGAACCAATGATCCAACAAGACCTTTCTAACCTTTTGATAATCAGCTAACTTGTCTGAAATAGGTTAGTGGGCAAATTATTGTTAGAACTAAGTTCCCACTGGAAAAGAACATCTGGACATTATCTCATGTGCCCAGACCAGGGCTTTGTGTTGACTCAACCACATCACCATCAAAAACAAACAGAGGAGTGGTGATCTATTTCACTTCCAATCCTCAGAGACATACAAGAATAACTTAGCGTTGTTGTCATAGTCCAAGCTCTCCTTTTCTGATTCTGGGGAAATGTCTGTCACAGACAGACATTTAAAGACTTCCAAAAACAATGCAAGGCAAAAGTTAACCAAGCATTCCCTCAGGAAAGGCCAGGAGATTGTGCATGAAAATCCCCATAGGTCTTTGTAACCTAGGGACCCAACACCTCAGGCTTTGCCATAAGGAGAGAAGTCTGCATTACACTCATGTACCTTTCTCAGTAGAGGCTTGGTCATCTCCATTTTAGTTTTATTTTTTCAGAATAGAAGACCCTGGCTCTATACACTGGAATTTGGAATCAATCCAAGAGTTCAGTTGACATTTGCATCTCATTTCTTGCAGGTTAAAAATCCCACTTTCAACCAGTTTTTATTGTTGTTGTTGTCATTTTGTTTTGTTTTGCTGTGGTTGTTTTGTTTTGTTTAATTGTAACAGTGATAGATACCCTCCCCAGACCACCTCAATGGGATTGTCTGGTGAAGAACTGAAGGCCAATTCTCTGGGTGATTCTGATAAACATAAAGTTACGAGAAAGGGCACAGTCACCAGTGTGGGGTGCTGCCCAGGAGTGTCATGTGAGAATACAGGCTGAGGGCTAGCTAGGGTAGCCCACAGGTTTTCAGCAGATAGGCGTTGTAAGTCAAAGAATGAGTGAAGGAAGATAAAAGTTGATAAGACAGATAAGGAAGAACAGGGGAGAAACTCTTTTGGTAAAGAGCTTATCTTGCAAGCAAGAAGACCTGAGTTCTATCCCCAGCACCTGCTTAAAAAGCAAGCCCACACTTATAATCCTATCACTGGGGAGGTAGAGACAGGAGGATCCTTGTACCTTACTGACCTGCCCAACTTTCCTGATCAACAAGTTCTAAGTTAATTGAGAAAACTCTGTCTCAAAAAATATAAGGTGGAGAGAAATTGAAGAAGGTGCCCGGCATTGACCTCTGCCCTTCTCACACATGGAGACATACATGAACATGTCCACACACATTCACAAACACACACAAAGAACTGTGGCTGAAAAAATTAGAAGATGGGGCAAGAGCAAGAATGTTTTAGGTGAGTGGAGGATTTAGCTTATGTATATATGGGTGGGGAGAAGCCAGGCAGCAGGCACAGAATAGGACTCCAGAAGAAAGCAGACCTGCAAGCTTGGCCTGGGCTGCATTTGCAGCCTTCTGGAGCCTCAGTGACAGAAAAGAATGGTGCCCCTCTGTCCAGGTAGCAGATTCAAAATGTCCAGGTCCTGTTTAGCCATCTCCTCCAGCTATGGATGGAGTGTTTGATATATAGGGTTGGTTTGGTTTTGTTGACAATGACACAAGACTCAGTAGAGGATGGTTGGTGTCTCAAAAGCTGTGGACCCTTTAGTAAAAGCCGTTTCATGAAAATAGCAAAATATACTTTGCCCTTGTACAACCCTTGTCTTCCAGGAGCTTTGGAACATGTAAGAGTCAGACAGACTGAATGCAGACATAGTTGGGAGGATTTGGCTGTCTGTTGTTAATTCAGATATTAAGAGAAAATTTACATGCATAATGTCACTCCTTGCAGCAACCACTACCCCTATCCCAATGATACAATCTTCATTAAAGTGTTGTGTTGGGGTCAGGGAGATAATGCAGTGGTTAAAGTGCTTGCCATGCAAGGGTATAAGAGTGGTTGAGCATAGCACACCCCCTTCCCCTTGTAATTCCAGTCTTATAAGGTAGAGACAGGGATTCCCTGAGCATGCTGGTTAACTAGACTAATCATATAGTCGAACTCTGAGATAGACTGAGAGAGCCTACCTCAATGAATAAGGCATAGTCATCAAGAGAGGATAGTTCCCAACATCAACCTGGACCTGCACATAAAAATATGCATACACATCAAACACACACACACACACACACACACACACACACAAGTGGAAGTTGGTTACTGTGGTATATTTGTCATTATTTTATTTTATTTTGGGTGTGTGCAAGTAAATTCATTGGGTATGTGCATGCACACATGTACTTATGGAGGCCAGGGGTCAACCTTGGATAATGGTCCCCAGGAGTTATTTTAGTTACTATTGTATTGCTGTAAAAAGGACACTATGACCAAGAGAACTTGTAAGACAAAGCATTTAATTAGGGACTTGCCTACAGTTTCAGAGGGTTAGTACATGATTACCATCACAAGTGTGGCAGCAGACACTGTAGGGCTTAGAATCAATAGATCAGAGTTTACATCTGATCCCAAGGCAGCAGGCAAAGGGGGGTGAGGCTAGAGTAAGTTTTTGAAACCTCAAAGCCAGCCAGAAACCGCATCCAGCAAGACCACACCTCCTAATCCTACCAAACAGCTTGGAAACAATCATTCAAACCTGTGAGCCTAGGGGGCCAGTCTCATCCAAACCACCATAGGAGCCTTCCCCTTTTCTTTTTATTATTTGAGACAGGCCTCTCACGGGGACCTGGAACTTGCCAATTAAACTAGACTGACTGACTAGTGAGTCCCAGGGATTGCCTCTCTCTGCCTTTCAGGTTGCTGGGATTACAGGGAAGTGGGTGCTTGGGATTAAACTCAGGTTCTCATGTTTGCACTGTAAGCACTTCACCAATCGGACCAGGTATGTTTTTATTTTAATTGTTAATGTTTCTCATTTCAGATTCACGGTTTGTTAAATACAGATCAACATCTTGAGGCCCCTCAGTCATTTGTAAGAGTGTAACTGGGTCCTGGAACCAGAAGATGGATAGGTTGTGGTGTGAGAAGAGCTCTAAGTGTGAAGAACCGGCTATCTCCAAGGGATGCAGTGCGGGTCAGGAAGTGCTGTGCATGCAATGAGGCAGCCCCGTGTCTAGGGCTTACCCTTCCCTGCCTGGTACTGCTCCTGAGCCTTGTGGGAAGAAAGCTTTTACCTGCAAGTGCTTCAAGGCTGAAAAGTCAGTGGGAAGGAAGACCAAGGGTAGCTCATGAGGAGACAACAAAGACCTCTTCCCAGAAAACAGCTGGAGGTAAAGCTATCATCTCTCTCATCCAGCAGCAGCAGCCAGCAATGAGGATGGAAAGAAAACATTAAGGTTACACAGAATGAAGACAAGGTGTCTGGGGCTACCTCTTCAGGGCCTGGCCAGTACTTTCTGGCAAGATTGTCCTACCACTCATTAAAACAGCATGCGCCCTTGATCCCGTCTCTATGCAGTTGTTTATATACCTCCCTTTTACCAGGAAAAGCTTGGAATATTCATACCACATGAAATAGGGAGTTTCAAATAAAAACATTAGACCTGAGTTCTACAGATTTCCCTTATATATTTTTTAACTCCTAGAGAGAGCAAATGTCTTTAATATTGACCTTATACTTTATGCATCATGTAGCACCCAAGTCAATGTCCTTGATAAATTCCATGTGCTTCCAAAAGGATGCTGTCATTCAGAGAGCTGTCTGGGTGGTCCCCAACCCCTCAAGACTGGACACCAGGGTTTGTAAATAACCATCTCTTTTAAATTGTGCTTTCCTTACAGTCTTGAATTTAAATGTGAATATATGAATGCAAGAGCTCTCGATAACTATGCAGATTTATGGGGAATAACAATTTAGTTTCTGTCCCGGGATTCAATCAGGCCTGCCTTCATGCGGCTGGGGATTCCTTGAAGCTTGGATAGAGTTCAGGGGGAAAAGTCATTTAGAAAGTAGTATAGCTGGAGATCTTGACAAAAAGGCCCCTGGCAAAGCAAGACAGGATTCTGACATTGGGAAGGAGGGAATAAGCGTGGGCACCTGTATCCGGAAGTTCAAGTCAAGGATTAAGGAAGCTTGATTTCTACTTTCCAGTGTTTGAAGATGGTCTCATTTGCTTGGGGTTTTTTGTTTGTTTGTTTGTTTTAAAGCCAACATAATTCAACTGGAGGAGACACAAAGATTTCTTCTATTCCTTGATTCAGCAAAAATCGATGAGTTTAGCTGGTGTAATTGTCCCCCCCCTGCGTTCAGTACCTGAAATAAAATAGCCCTCTGAATGCATTTCTGCGGCTTCGGTGTCTGGTTAAACAAGTATTAATTAGATAATCTGCGGAGAGCTGGAGGGCGGATGAAAGAAGGGGAGGGCTGGATGGCAACCTCATTTGGGACCCTGATAGTAATTCACTAACTAGGTGGTCTGACTGGATTCCTGAGATACTGAGCTTTGCTCCTAGCAGAATTAAATCTGCATGAAGGACAAGAGGAGGACCAGGACAACGAGGCCCAAAGCTACCTCCTCAACCTGTGGTTCTGGGTTCAGGAGAGGTCAAGCAGGAAGGAGCAATAGCCCAGATCCCTTCTCAGAAATTCAAAATCCTCTCACCTGCTTCCCCTATCCCTGGCGCTCCCAGCACTCCCAGCGCTCCCAGCCTCCATTCTCACTTCGAATCCTTTCTCAGAGAACCAGCTAAGTCCTAAGGAGCTGGAAGGGGAGATCCACGCGTGGGAGAAGTCCCGAGAGGCAGCCAGACCCCGTTGGTGATGCGTTTGGGAAGCAGAGAGGCGCGCTCTTTCACAGTTGCCTGCCCTGCGCTCTGACCTTTGAGTTGTCTAGGCAGTTCTGCCTCTGCAGGGACAGTGGACCCCTGCGGACACCTTGAGCGCAGTGCCAGAAAGCCAGTTTGAGCTTTAGCTGCCCCTTTAAGGGTTCCCGAAACTTTCCAGCAGCTCTAGGCTGTGGCTCGTCATATCCGTTACCCGTGGCCTCCCGGGCACATTCCGGGGAAATTTTGCACTCCAGTTTCCCCGGGAAGAGGCGCGACCCGCGCCCATCCTTGACTTTGGCCACGGAGGAGGGGCAGGGCCTGCGGGGCGGCGGCCGCCAGAGGGGGCAGCGACTAAGAACTTGCTCAACTCCGCACCGCCTTCTCCAGCCTCCTCCCCGTCCGCCCCGCCCCGGCCGGCCAAGGACTGTAGAACCGCGCGTTCCTCCCCGAGCCCCCGCCGCGGGGATGGGCACGCTGCTTCGAGCACTCTTGCTCCCGCTGCTGGCGCAGTGGCTCTTGAGCGCGGTCCCCGCACTGGCCCCCGCACCCTTCACGCTGCCACTCCAAGTGGCCGGGGCCACGAACCACAGAGCCTCGGCTGTTCCCGGGCTCGGGACCCCCGAATTGCCCCGGGCCGATGGCCTGGCCCTCGCCCTGGAGCCTGTCAGGGCTACCGCCAACTTCTTGGCTATGGTGGACAACCTTCAGGGGGACTCTGGCCGCGGTTACTACCTGGAGATGCTGATCGGGACCCCTCCGCAGAAGGTAGGGTAGGGGGCGGTGTTTCTGGGAATTGACTCGCGCGATTTAATGTTTCCCTAAGGCAGTAGCTTTTCCCGGGAAGAAGGGTCAGGGAGGTGCATGGGTTGGGTGAGGAGTGGAGGCGCGCACTAGGGACGCACGGGGAGCGCAGCCTCTGCCCCGGCACAGCTCAGGGGGTGTGAGCAAATGTTTCAGAACTTGGTGGCCCTCCCCCACCCCGTGGAGCTTGACAGCTGAAAGGACCTGTAACTTGTTTTGTCCCTAGGAGCGACGCCTCCTTCCAGCAAGAGTGGTACCTACTGAGTGGGTGGGTGGATGGGTGGGTGGGGTCTTGGGAAAAAGTGCTGCTAAGGTGCAGGAAAATCACTGGAGTTGATACGGTCTCCATGCTGTCTCATTGCTAAAAAGACTCTTGGACGGCATCCAAGGCGCAGTACCCTTTAAAAGAGATTTCTCCATGAGCTCAGCTAAAAGACACCCGGTTCCAAAGTGTCTCTTTGCCCGGCAGAGCTGCCTTCCTTCCTCGGAGTTTGTTTGCTGGCTTCCTCATAGCTGTCCGGCTGCCCAGCCTCTGGGAGCCCTGCACCCGCCAAGGCATGCATCCTGCGGGGGTTGGAGAATGTAAATGCCATTAGCTGCTGGGGAACACCGGGCGCGTAGCAAGGCGAAGATAAAACAAACCCAGTCCAAACAGCTTTCTTCTCCGCCCTGTGCCGATGTTCATTTAACACTTGGTGTATCGAAAGAACACACGGGCTCCCAAGCATGGAATCTGGCAAGGAAAACAAAAGCCGAAATGATCCGACCCTCTCCAATTCGAATTCAAGTTGCCTCATGAGTTGAATGCACCCCGTATGAAGACACTTTATTTTTAACATTGTCGTTGGGGTTTTTCATGCTGATGTGATTGCCCATAAATAGAACATGCTCATGACTTTTGTATAATTCTAATTAAATTATTCAAGACTTTAAGAAGATGTGCCATGCTAATTTTTTAAAAAGAGAAACTGCAGAATAACTTCTGCAGTTGTTTAGACCTTCAAGAGTGTATTATTGTACTCAAAACGTTGGTTGTGGTTGCTGTACAGGGTCCTCGTGTGCCCAGTCCAGAGAGGCTGCAGGGTAGACTGAAGGGGGGGGGTGTCAGCTGAGGAGACTTAGGGTCCCCTGAGCAGTCAGGCCACCACCACGTGAGTGTGATCTCAGGGTGGAGGGAATCCTGTGAACTGCCTATAGCAGAACTGCACCGAACAGGAGGGACCTGCCTCTTTTATACTCAGGCCCTGACTGACTGAGTCCTCATGTGGGAAACTTTTACCTTTAAGGACAGGACGAAAGCACTAGAGTTCCAGGGCAAAGGAAACACACACACACACACACACACACACACACACTTTAAAGAGGAGAAGACTTCTCTCACAAAGCTCTCCTTTGCTTTGCCTTTGTTGATAATTCAATGACCTTTACTTTAAACTCAGTGATGAAGTTTAATTTCATTAGCCTGGATGTAACGAGCACCCAGCTTCGTATCCTTAGCACAGCCAAGGAAGTAAGTTCCTCTGAGGTTATTTCTCAGCTAGACTATAGCATGCTTCTAAAGAAAGCTGATTTGTGACAAACAAGTATCATTTCTGCATATCATTCCACAGGGATGAACTATTCTGTATTGTTGCCCTGGCATGATGAGGGGGCAAACTGCTTCACGGCAAAATCTGTGCATCAGATGCTTCCATTGTAAACGCTAAGTGTTGGTGACCTGGTTTGCAGTCTTCTCTGTAGTGTCTCTGGTACCAGCAGGGGTTTGCAGGTGGCTAGGGAAAGCAGTAGGGAGGTAACCTCTGTACCCCAAAGACAGCTCCAGCTCTAATAGTGGGCACAGGTCATTCATGTATTCCCTTTTAGTTCTCTGAAACCTCAAGTAAAATTGTTTAGAGAAAGAGAGGGAAACAATAAATTAACAAAACTTCTTCAGATGTTAATAACCATAGTGTTTTAAGTTTCTATGTGTGATGAACACCTTGACAGATGTATTCTCACAACCACCCCCTTATATCCTAACCAATTTGTGTGTGTGTGTGTGTGTGTGTGTGTGTGTGTTGTCTGTTGTCTGTTGTCTGTAGAGGTATATATGCATGTTTGTGTATATGCAGGTATGTGTGTGCCTGCTTTCTTGGGTGTTATTCCTCAAGGGGCTGTTCACCTTGATTTTTGAGACAGGCTCTTGGTAGGATTAAGCTGTCCTCCTCTCTCTGACTGGTGTTTGGTGCAAATATTCACCACAAGCCCAGCTTTTGTGCTAGCATTGCTATGTGCCTTGAGAGTGGCAGGGGTGGGGTTTGGAAACATTGAATGTCTTGCTAGGGCAATGGGGTAATAAAGAGGGAGGGTGGAGAATGGAGCCCAGGTATGAGGCTGAAGAAGATAGGCTTTGAGCCATGGGCAGATAATGTTCATTCCTGCATGTTTCCAGTCTGCTTTTCCTTGGTTTGTGCTACAACGTGCCCTTACTAGGCAGTGGTCCCTGACCAGTGCTGGGGTGTTAGGGACTGCATGTCTTACTGTACCTAGAGTTTTTCCCATCCCCTGATCACCCTTTCTTCTCCCTTTTAAGGCCATGCTTCAGGACTATCTTAAGGAATAGTTGGATGCAGGAAATACTTGAGTGGAAGGATGCTGGATGGGAGTCTGGATGTAAACCAAAGCTCACCAAAGTCCTGCTATCCTATGGGAAGGCCAGCCATTGGAAGTGTGCTTACCCCCTGTGTGCCTTCACAGAACTGGGATCCATTGTCCTGCCTACCGACTCTGAGGAGTCACAGGCTACCCAGCAGCCTGACAGGGCCTCAGAGCCCTGTACTGGCAGGCAGGCCCACGTTGGCATGGAGATGAGAGTCGGGGTTACACACTGATACCATTATGTGACTCCTACCTAACAGGAGACCGGCATGCACTGGAACCATGCAATTTGCTCTTATTAATAATAATAAGAGTGTTCAAAAGTGATTATAATTATAGCAATCTACATTATTAAAATATACTTTCATGCTCACACCATAAATCCAACCGAAGATAGCAAAGGTCCACAGCTATATGCTTTACGGTGTCTCAAAAAAGACTTGGGGGCTTTTTGTTGGAAGATTTCTGTCATATGCATTGATATGGGTGAAACAACTGGCAAACTATCTTCAGATTTAAGTCTTCCAATATAAACATTTAACAAAGTACTTTGGCACATGTGCTGGGTTATTGATCAACCTCTTAGCACGGCAATTGAAAGTATAGAATAACACTCCATATAATTTAAGAGCTTTTTTTTTTTAGAGTAAATCACTGGGGTACCCCAAACACATTAAGATCATAGTAAATGAGGCTGGAAAAAGGAAGGCATCCAGGCAAGGGGAAACCAGGAAGGGGACACTGATAGGTTCACTGTTAAAGATGATGAAGAGAAAGAACACCAGACTAGTTGTTGGCTAGTTATTTAACTCTGCTAATTGCCCTCATTCCTTCAGGATATGTAGAGCCCTGGATATTAGGAAAAGGATTCATCAGATGATGTAAAGGGCTCTCAGACAGAGCTCAGGGAAACAACATCAGCACCTACCTTAATTTCTTGTGTTTCCAATGTAGAATGTCATGCTAATTGGGTTTTTTGTTTGTTTGTTTGTTTGTTTTTGTTTTTTTGTGGAATGTCAGATCAAACCCACACTAGAAAAGTATTTCATCATTGAGCCTTGTATCTCTATTCCTCTGGCTCAGCAGTTTGCCAAGTTTGCCTCATTGGATTTCCATGCCTTCCTGTGGAGATTGTACTGTCATTTGATTTAATTTTAAGATGGAAACAGACTTGCCCTGAGTCATGTCTCCACAGCCAAGCCATGAAGGGGGTGGATCCATCCATCCTATCAGATCCATCGACACTTGGGCTCCTGTCTCAGTAAGAGTGACTTTAGAAAAGAGCTACCTTCCCTTTTCTGAGTATTTTGGTGCTACTGAGGACTGTGAGGTACATTTGTGTCACAGATGACAAGAAGCAAGTGCTACCC
Source organism: Tokudaia tokunoshimensis (assembly GCA_036184795.1). Lineage (NCBI taxonomy): Eukaryota > Metazoa > Chordata > Mammalia > Rodentia > Muridae > Tokudaia > Tokudaia tokunoshimensis. The sequence continues at coordinate 84,371,125 of BTHU01000015.1, forward strand.
CTCTCTGAGCCCTCAGTCCCCTGTGGTTGATGATCTCTGCATTAGTGTCTTCAACTTCCCTAACAAACTCCACAGACCAGAGGCTCAAAGAAATTAAAATCTATTCCCTTATGACTCTGGAACCTGGAAGCCCCAAATCTAGGGTGTCAGTGATGAGACTACGTTTCCTCTGAAGGTTCCAGAGGAGATTTCATTTCCTAGTCTTATCGTTCTTCACTTGTAGGTGTATTGCTCCAGCTTCTGCCTCCATGTCTGCTGACTTTCTTCCCTCTGTGTGCATATGCTTGCAGTCATTATAAAGACACCAGTCATTGGAATGCCTTACTTTACTTCTTTATATCTGCAAAGACTCACGTTGCAGACAAAGTAATGGGGCTTGGGCTGCACAGATAATGGTGGTCACATAAAACTGCACTATCTATGATGCTACAGCTGTCTGTCTTAGACACTTTTCCTGATGCTGAGATAGAAGATTGATAAAAGCAAATTAAGGGAGAAAAGTTGGATTCCAGCTCACAGTTCAAGGACAGTCCATTGTGCAGGGAACTCTAGGTGGCAGGAGCTTGGAGCATTTTATTCCCAGGATCCCATCTAGGGAATAGTGCCAGCCGCAGTAGGCAGGTCTTTACACCTCAGTTAATACAACCAAGGCAGTTCCCACAGGCAGGCTCATCTCCCAGGTGATTCTAGATCCTGTCACATTGACAGTTAACACTAACAATCACGCCATCTAAGTGTGTCTCATTATAACTATGTGATGTTTGCACAATGACAAAATTGTCTCATGCCACATCTCAGAACATGTCCCCTTCCATAAATAGTGCCGTGTCTGCTTAGGGGAATACAGTTTAGTCCTCATGTCCTTTCTAAGCTTATAATTTTTAGATCCCGCTTGTTAGTTTTCAATCATTTCAGGTTGGAGTTCAAGTGCAACATTCATTAAGATTGATGAGCAGACAGTGGTTTGGTTGTACTAGTCAGGGGCCTGTGGTAAGGCAATGAACTGGAGGAGGCTCAGTGGGAGGAGGTTTCTGATGCTTTCTGCATTCTTATGTTGGTTTCCCCACTAGAGAATAGTTGTATAAATGTTTAACATGTCTTTGTTCTAGAGTGGCTGGAATTTGTGTTTTGGTTGAAGTTACCCAACTACGGCAAGGTCAAATCAGCAGTATTTAAACCGTATGATTAAGAAACACTCTTGTTGAAGTTTGTGCTCTAAAGACCTTATCAAGCACCAGCCACAAGAATCAGGATGTGTTTAATAGGGAAGTCTGTCCAAGGCTCTTTCCTGACGCACCCTGAGTATCTGCTTTCCTGAGTCAGAGGTAGGTCGGCCTAACCCGTTTTTCGAGGTTAGCTGCCCAGTCTTCCTGTTTCCTTCAGGATGCTTGCAGTCCACACTAACTAAACACCAGAAGAGAAAGAGTAAGATTAGCTGTTGATATCTTTGTTTGCTTTCTGTTGCTAATAACAAGATGCCACAAACTGAGCAAGTTATGGAGAAGTTTATTTTGGCTGTTTCTGGTCCAAAGTTAAGGCCTGTATCTGGGGGCTGTCTCCTTGTTGGCAGAGTCCCAAGGAGACATTGCATGGAGAGGCCTAACCAGACTAGCATTTGGAGCTGATCCACCCCCACGGTACTTTTCACCTGCCATTCTTATCACCTGAATGCATTCACATGCTCACAACAACAGAACCTAGATCAACTCCTAAAGGGCCCACCTCTTCCTGCGTTATAAAAGGAAATTAATGTGAGCGTTGAGGTAACCCTATACCATAATCATTATTTTATATACTGGCTTAGTCCTGGGTGCTCTCTGTGGGGTCTGGTCATATGCTATGGGACTTATTTTCTACCTTACCTTTTGTTTTCTTTTCTTTTCTTTTAATTTTTTATTAGGTATATTTTTTATTTACGTTTCAAATGATTTCCTTCTTACTGGTTCCCCCCTCCCCAAAAGTCCCATACTCCCTCTTCCCTCCCCCTGCTCCCCAACCATCCCACTCCCGCCTGCCTCCCCTTCCTGGTATTCCCCTACACTGCCACATTGAGCCCTTCCAGGACCAGGTGCCTCTCCTTCCTTCTTCTTGGTATCCTTTGATAAGTGAATTGTTCCTTGGGTATTCCAAGCTTCTGGGCTAATATCTGCTTATCAGTGAGTGCATATCATGTGTGCATATACCCAGAGGACTCTACCTTAGCTTTTGGTTTCTGAGGTCAAGCCTTTGGTTTTGTGTGCAGGGTCTACCCAAGCTTGGAACTGCTAATACCTGCCTTTCTCCCATGCAGAGGACAGTAGGAACAGGGTGGCCCTATATTTGTTTCTCCATCCCACCTACACCTTACTTTTACAACTTATTATTACATTTATGTATTTATTGTAGGAGGAACATGCACATGCCACAGGGCATATGCAGAGGTCAGAGGGCCATTATCAGAGTCAGGTCTTTCCTTCTATAGTGTGGGTCCCAGGAATCACACTCAAGTCATCAAGCTTGAAGACAAACCTGTTAGTCCCCACTGAGTCATTTCTCTAGCCCACATCTCCTGTTTTAATAACCATGGGCCTTCTGTCCCTTTGGAGGTCTTGCTGTCTACCTGGTTCCCTTCTGGTCAACCTGCTCTGCTCCCAGCCCTGCCTAGTCATTGGTTTAAGTTGTGTATACAGGTAGAGCAGAATGTTTCTGTGAGGAAATGACCTTTCTTGGCTTCTCTAACTCCTATCCATGAAGATACAGGGTTGTGGATGGAGTGTGGGGAAGGGTGAATGTCTCATATTTTGGATCACTTTCCTGACCCTGTAAGTCTGTGTGTGAGACGCAGGTGAACTGGATATCACTCAGCTACTCTTCGTCCATGCTTGACACTATTGCTACCCAACAAAAATGATCTTGTTTTAGAACTCCTCGAAGAAGAGGTGACATGACAGGCTGGGAATAAAAGCAGTGTCCTTGAGTTAAAGACTGGGTGGATGTTAGGGTTTTATTGCCTGGTACATTTTATACCAGTGCTGGGAAACGAATGTCAATCCTGCCATGTTAGGATGATGGAGAGGATGAGGGGTGGAGAAACAGAATGCCCTGGATCAGCTCCATCATTCCAGGGAGCCATGCCCGCAGTGGGGAAAAGCATCTCTTTCTATCTCACACTAGCTTGAGAGTATCAAGGAGCTAAGCACAGTCCCACTGCAAATCACCACTGGTTCCACTTTAGCAATGGTTTTGGCAATGGGAAGGAAACAGGTTCTGGGTGTCAGTCATGCCTATCCCTGCCAGAAGTCATAGTCCTGCATGTGCATGTGCTGGAGTATTTCTGTGACAACACTGAGGTCACTGAGGGTTGATCCTGTTGACAGAGACTTGTTGCTAGATACGAAGCTACCTCTTGCTGAAGGTGAATGTAGATTCCAGAGGTTCTGAAGGACCAAACAAACTCTTTGTTGATGCTAAAGAGCTTTCCCATTGGAAGTCTCTTTGGGGGAAGTATGTCTGTGTGGTGTGGAATGCCCAATACCTAGTTCTGAGTCCACATCTGTTATTTCTGGATTTTAGGTGATAGGAAGAAGTTAATTCACTTGGCTGAGTCTCATTCTCTCAATCTGTAAACTGGGGAATTTTACCCAGTGGTCTGAGGTTTCATGGAAGCCTGGACCCTCCTCAATTATGATCTGTTCTATTGGCCAGAACCTTTGATGAGTCATTCAGGGAGCTTCTAAAAGGAAGGATCTAGTGTCCCAGTCAGCAGGGACAAGAGCTTCTTCCAAGTCACAAACCACAACGGGAATCATTGCAGCTGGAGAATTCGCTGGCTCACAAGAGCTGGCTACAATGCAGAGTTCTGGGACAGGGTCCATGCTTCCTACCAGGCCTGAGATTCTGCCATGTCTCATGTCCATCAGCCATGCTGGATTCTATCCTTGAACCCTATATGAAGATCATTGCAGAGGCCAGCAACTTCTCTGACTTACGCAGAATGGCCACTTCTCCTCTTCCTAGAAAAGTATCCCCTGGGTATTTACCTTTCTGTCTACTTTAGAAATTTCTCTGCTTTAGGCAGATTATATTCCAGAAGAGTCGTTTTACTGGGCAGTTGGGAAGCCTGAAATGCATGCCCTTTCCATGCACTGCTCAGAGTCACTGCTCTGAAGGCAGCCTTTTGGAAACGCCCTGTCTACCATGGAGCCTTTACTGTGGATTCAGAAAGCTTGAAACTTCCAATATGCCACTAATAAAGCCAAATGAAAAAGAAAAAGCCAATCAGAACCCAGCAGATGCCCTGTGCCTCTCCGTTGACCTAAAAGGGGCTCTGTTACCTATGATCACCACCCTGCTGCTCCGATCCGATTGTGACTTAAGAGTTGTAGGCGCTCAAGGATCTGCACAGAGGCAATACCTGTGGTGGGTTAACTGAGCTCCCAATTCTCTCGGTTAGACTGCTCATTGTGCTAAAGCAGAGAGGTGGCCATGTTAACTGTTAGGCTCTGTTGTAGGCTCCAGAGCTGTCCTGGCTGGGAAAATTGAGACACTCCCAACCCTGTCACATATGCAAATCCCTTTATTTTTATTTTTCTTAAGAATCACTTTTAATTTTTCGTATGTATGTATGTATGTGTGTATGTATGTGTCTACATATATGTATGATCATGTGAGAACTGGTAGAGTCCAGAAGAGGCCATCAGGTCCCTTGGAGTCAGAGTTATAGGTATTAGGAGTCTCCTGATGTAAGTTCTGAGAACCTAGCTCTGGTCCCTGCAAGGGCAATATTGGATCTTGACCCCTGAGCCATCTCTCCAGACTTGCAGCTCCCTTTAAATAAGCTGGAGATATCTAGATGGATCACTGGCACCCTATCGCTCACACTTTTGGTGTCTACCTGTGTCAGACATTATGAAGAAGGGCAGAGAACCTAGCCTGAAGAAGCAGCTCTCCCAAACATCTGTGTTCTAAACTATAGTCAGCCTTAACTGAAAACAGTTTGTTTTTAATTTTTACAAGATTATTTCCCAGGGGCATGACCTATAGCAGATTAGAAAGAAACAGAATTAAGAAGCGGACTCAGGTCCTAGGAAGATAGACTAACCAGTAATTTACTTGCCTACAAGCATGAGGGTTCAGTCTCCAGAACCCATGTGGAAAGACCCAGCACGGTGAAACATGGTTATAATTCCAGAGTTAGAGAGGCAGAGACAGGCAGATACCTAGAACTCACTGATGGGCCAGCCTAGTCAATTGACAAGCTTCAGTCCAGTGAGAGTCTATGCTGGTTAGTTTTGTCAAGTTGACACAAGTTATAGTCATTTGGAAGCAGAGATCCTCAATTGAGAAAATGCCTCTAAAAGATTGGTCTATGGGCAAGTCTGTGAAGAATCTTCTTAATTAATGATTAATGTGGGAGGTGCCACCCTTGGACAGGTGGTCTGGGTGCTGTAAGAAAGCACGATGAGGAAACCATGAGTAGCAAACCAATAAGTAGCGTTCCTCCGTGATCTCTGCTTCAGCTCCTGCTTCCAGGTGCCTGCCCTGTTCAAATTTCTATCCCAGCTTTCCTCAATGATGGATAGTGATGGTGCAAGTAAGTCAAACAAACCCCTTCCTCCCCAAGTTGCTTTTGGTCTTGGTGTTTATCACAGCAATAGAAAGCAAACTAATGCAGAGATTACCTTTTTTTTAAAAAAAAAAGTGATAATAACTGATGACTAACAACCAGGGTTTTATTCTAGTCTCCAGATAGATGTAAACACATATGTACACATGCATACACATGCAAACACATGTATATGCACATATGTATATGCACATACACATGTGAACACAAGTATGCACACATGCACACACACTCAAGGGAGCTAATCCACTATTAATACATGTCAAGGAAGACAAGGACAGTACAGATAAAGTATGTGTTTCATGTTTATTAGGAGAATCAGCTGTGGTCAGATGTGTTGAGATCTCAGTGCAGCATCAGTCATGGGGTAAGAATTCCAGAAATCCACGTTCCAGTAAGCAGAGGGAACTTCACGCAAAATGCCTGTTCTAAGCCCTGGGATTGACAGTTAACTACACAGAGAAGGTCCTTGTTTTTACACACTCAGTGTTCATCTGAGGAAGACAGATTGTAAAAAAAAAGCAAATAGTATTTTTTGAGAATGCTGTGCCAAGGTGCAGCCTGGGAACACATGTCCTGGAAAGAAGACCGATAATAAGGCTTTGGGAAAGATACTGCTGAGCTGGAGATGGAGCTGGTCTGACACGATGAGGGGAACTAGTCTAGAGAAGACTGGACAAGAGTGAGCCAGGAGGTGCAGATGGCTTCCTCATGTTGTGTGCGTGTGTGTGCAAGCATGTACACTTGTGCTTGTGTGTGTGCATGCATGCATATGTGCGTGCGTGTGTGCATGTGTGTGCATGCTCACGTGTTTGTGCATGTGCATGTGTGTGCACTTATTCACATGTGTGTGCATGTGTGTGCATGTGTATGTATGCATGTGTATGTTTATATACACTTGTGCACATGTGTGTGTGTGAATACCATACTGTACACTTGTGCTTGTATGTGTGCATGTGTGTGTGTGTGTGTGTGCATGCTCACATGTGTGTGCACTTATGCACATGTGTGTGTGCATGTATATGTGCATATACACTTGTGCACACATGTGTGTATGTGTGTGTGTGTACACACATGTATGCACATGCACATGTTTTCTCAGATCCTACTTCAGCAGGAGATCCTCTCTCATCTACTTTATAATCACACTTTGGAGTTGGGTTTATGAGAAAAAAAATCCTTACAGGGCATGCATACATTATACCATACTACTTATGTGCATGTATAGGGGTGAGGTGTGGAGAGTATTATTAAATATGAATGGCTTGGAAATATCTGAATTTTAAAGGAAATTGAAACCCTGAGTGCCAGGGGAGACAGCATGGTAGAGACCATTTATCCCATTGTGTGTTGTTTGTTGGTCTCTTCATTTGGGGCCCTCAGGACAGGTGTGGAATCAGGAAATGGATGTGCCAGGTTTACTGAGGATATCCCAGGATATCCCAAGAAAGCTATGGGTACAGGAGATGGTACCAAGAGTGGATAGCTGAAGCCCATCCCCTGATGGGACCTGTATTAGTTACTTTATGTTGCTGCGATAGAACACCATGACCAAGGCAACTTATAGAAGGAACAGTTTATTTGGGTTTATGGTTTTATAAGAATACAATACCATCACTGTAGGGCGGCATGGCAGCAGTCAGGCATGTGGGCTGGAGCACCAGCTGTAAGTGGTGATAATCTTTACACTCCCAAAGCCCCACTCCTGTGACACACTTCCTCTAACAAGGCTACACCTCCTAAATCCCCCCCCAAAAAAAACAGCGCCAATGGCAGGAGGTGGACTGTCCAGTTACATGAACTAATGGGAATATTCTCATTTAAACCACCACAGAGTTTTTGAGAGATAATGTCAAGTAAGTACAGCAGGCTGGGCTGAGGCCATCACCCACTCCTGTCTCTTATGGACTGCGACTGATATTGCCTACCACCAAATGGACAAAGTCTAATTCAGCCCACCTGTCCTATATTATCTAGAATCTAGTTCTGATTGCTTCTATGGACTCTAGGTTGGGCTTTGCTTTGAACTTTTTCTGGAAGATGACAGTCTGATGTTTGACGTACTGAACAAGAAAGGTTGGCTGGGGTTGAAGGGAGATTATGTTCAAGGCTAAAAACAACCACAAACCTGCCTTTGAAAGATGAGCATTCTGCACATAAAAACATTCAAAGGCTCTGGAATATCAGGTGCCTCACACTGCTGAATAGAAGTACAGGAAAAGCTTGGGATACTAGAGGTGCCAGATCTACTGACTTCCTGTGACCCATGGGCACATTTAGCAAAAGATATTTCTAGTAGTTTTTTTGCACCCAGAAAAATCTAGCATGCCATAGTTTTATTGTACTCTTATCAACCCAAATTCTTAAGTATAGTCATGCCATATAGGACATTTTGCTCAACAGACAGACCACATATACAGAGGTGATCACCCAGAGATTGATGGGGTGGAGCAATTCTAATTGCCTTGACACTGCAGGCATTGTGGGGTCCTGCCACAAGGCATTGCTCTCATATCGATGATCAAGCTGGTATAAACAAGCTTTACCAGCCATTGTAAAGGTCAGAGCAGTGCACTAGGGACAGTGATCATTACTTTAGAAGTATAATGGTGGACGCTAGTGCTGGTTTATTGATGTACTATGTTCTTATGTTATTTTGGAGGATGTTTATTCTACATATAGTAAAAAGATGACAGTGCCCAGCCTCAGGCCAGCCCTTCAGTGGAAGTTCTAGAAAACAGTATGCCATTCTGATATGGTAACTCTGGGCAGGCTTTTCTAGAGGAGCTAATTTCTAAGAGGATCCAGGTTGAGATATTATTGAACTTGACCCTACACAAGCCTAGCCTAGTCTGTCTGTTTATGTCTTAGTTTTTAACAGGAAAGTTTATAAAGGTTTTTATATTTCAGTCTAAAACTAGAATAGGGGGTATGGCTCAGTGGTTAAAATGCTTGTTATGCAAAATTCACATAAATTCTGGGTGTGTATGACCTCCTGTCTGTAATTCCAGCCTTGAAAGGTAAGGCAGAGGATCCTTAGAACATGCTGTCTAGTGAGACTAGATGTATTGATGAACTCTGATTTTGATTGAGAGACCCTGCCTCAGAGCATACAGTGGAAGGACACTTAAGGGATGATTTCCTACATCAACCTTGGGCATCCATGTGTACACATACACACAAATACAAACACCACACACACACACATGCTTTCACATACATACAAACATGGATGACACATACACATAAATATCTTTTTTTCCTTTTTAATTAGATTATTTATTTACATTTTAAATGTTATCCCCTGTCCTCATTTCCCCCCCCAAAAACCCCCTATCCCATCCCCCCTCCCTCCTGCTCTTTAACCCACCCATTCCTGCTTCCCTGACCTGGCATTCCTCTACCCTGGGGCAATGAGCCTTCAAAGGTCCAAGGGCCTCTCCTTTCATTGATATCCGACAAGGCTATCCTCTGCTACATATGCGGCTGGAGCCATGAGTCCCTCCATGGTTGGTGATTAAGTCCCTGGAAGCTCTGGGGGTACTGGTTGGTTCATATTGTTGTTCCTCCTATGGGGCTGCAAACCCCTTCAGCTCCTTGGGTCCTTTCTCTAGCTCCTCCATTGGGGACACTGTGCTCAGTCCAATGGTTGGCTGAGAGCATCTCCCTCTGGATTCATTGGGCACTGGCAGGGCCTCTCGGGAGACAGCTATATCAGGCTCCTGTGAGCAAGCCCTTGTTGGCATCCACAATAGTGTCTGGGTTTGATAACTGTATATGGGATAGATACCTAGGTGGGACTTAAAAGTGAAAAACATGTAAACTAAGGATTCAATGAAGGAAAACATTTTGGGTAGTAGTATACTGTTTTACTAGAAATAGGTAAAGACAACTAAAAAGTTTATGAAGTAAAAGAGATAAGCATTCTAGCAAGATAATTTGTCATTGAAGAAAGAAAGTCGTGGCCTACAAATTCAGTGTAGATTATGTGGGTGGTGCATGAAAACAGTTAACTGAAACAATTCTCCAGAGCAGTTTACTGAAGATGTTCCCTGAAGTGGTCCACCAAGGTAGTTTCTAGAAGCAGTTTACTGAAGCTCACTGTGGTGGTCTACCAAGGTATTTCTCTGAGTGGTTCATTCAAGTGTTACACTGAAGCAGTTCTCTGAGGTGGTGACTCACTGAACTGGAATACTGAAGAGGTACATAGTAGGCCTTCATATCTGCTTGCTTCTCACTCATTGGCTCATCCACACACACTTTGGTCCTCCAAACTCAATTCATGGAAAGTGCCTTTGTTTATTTACAATGCTGTATTTTTACACTGTTGTCCTTGTATTTAGATATGAGTAGATTTAGAAATCTTAGTACAGTGCTCATTATAGTGATAGGCTCATATAGAAGTGTACCCTGGACCAATGACTACACCAATGAACCTAGGTATGTAGTAAGTTGCATTGTGTAGGTTTGTGTAGATACATGCTGTGGTGTTACCACAACATAGAACCACCTAACACTTTTCATTGCTAAATTGCATGACTATTTGCAAATGTTAAGCTGCCAGGAGCCTGCCCAGTGTACTGGTAGTTCTTTCTGGAAGGTAGCCAATTGGCCAGGGCATCAGCAGGGTGTGCGTGTGTGTGTGTGTGTGTGTTTATACAAAACTTAGTTTTGTGGGTGTAAAGGTTGCTTAGTATTAATAATATTTACTTTCTTTCATAGTGCATATCTGTGGCTTTATCGTTGGACCTGAATGCTCTTCCTTGAACACAAATTTGTCCCAAGCCTATTTCTCTTTTTAGTATGGTTATTAAAGTTCATTGTATTCCTTATGCAGATTTTACTTACTATAATGAGGAGTGATACATTCTATTCTTGATTTTTAACTTTATTACATCTTTCTAGCAAAACTGCTAAAACCATTTCTTGAAACTTTCTTCCTAAAATTATTTGAATCAAATCAGGAGTTCTATAGAATCATTAATTCATCTAAACAGCATTAATTCATGAAAGTTCATCTTATGTTGATCTTCAGGAAATCTCCTCAATAGGGTGGACTAAAGCCCAAGGATTATTATATTTATCTAATTATAACAGGAAAGACATATCAGCTGCAAAAAAGCAATCCTGAGATGAAGTCTCTTTGGGACCTTGCCACATAGAGCTCACCCATTATAGACCATGCACAAAATGGTGAGCCACCCCCAGGAAGGCCACCTGCTAGCCTTAGCCTATCCTAGATGTCTCCTGACATCAAGCTATGCAGTATTTTAAAATCATTTTTATTAATAAATATGTACATATTTTAGCTTAAGAGAGAACTTCTCATCCTTCCTTCTGATTTCTCTAGATCCCAACAGTAGAACCCACAATACTACTTGGAGTAGTCAAGTTGTAGGCAATACTCTGAACTGTACTTGTAGAGGGCAGCCTCACCTTGCACCCAGGAAATGAACTTCCTCGTTCTCTCCATGTCTGAGCTGATGCATCACTGAGGGCCTTCTTGTGTCTATACAGACACATTTCTTACTGTCCTGAGCTTATGAATCATGAAGCTGGCTGCCTGAACTGAAAGATCTCAATCTTTGCATCAGGTATAGACAGTCAGGCCTGCAGACCCTTGACTTTAAGCCTACTTGTTCACCAACCCAGTCCCCTAGGACTCTTGGGGGGCTGGAGCTACTGGCCCTCTGCACATCCAGCGATCGAGGAGTTTGCTCTTTCCCATGTCTCCTCAGTTCTGTAAGCACCTCAACTCTCCACTCTGTAGGAGAGCAGCTGGATTGTGGGGTCCCAGAATCTGCAACTTCTCTAGTCAAATAAATGACATCTGGATTTGAAGCTCTTCTTAGATGGTCTACACTGATGTTGTGGACAACAGGCATGATGCACTTGTGATTCCTGAGACTTTGTGCATGTATTGCCCCTTTCTTTACCTTCTGGAAACTTCTGGGACAATCTCAGACCTAGTGTTCATGTTGTTATGAGTGATGGTTAATATTGTGAAGTTGAAAGGATCCTGGATCACCTAGGAAACAAGCCTCTGGGCATGCTGTGAGGGAGTATGTAGGTTAGGGTAATTGAGATGTGACAACTCGGTTAAAGTTTGAGCACCTTGATTCCATGGGCTGGGGGGGGGTGGGGTTTCAGAGTGAATAAACAGGAGAAAGTGAGCTACCTGAGCATCACTATTTATCTCCCTCTGCTTCCTAATAGTTTTTCCTAATTATTGATGCCATGTGACCAAATGTAATATAAACCAAAATAAACTCTTCCTTCTTTAGGTTGCTTTTCCTGGGCATTTGATCACAGCAATGGGAAAAGTACCTGATACAGCACAAATTAGGTAGGGTAGGTCTTTTTTCTTTTCTTTTCTTTTCCTTTTCCTTTTCCTTTTCTTAATTGCTGAACTTAGTATGATGTTGAATATTACCAACATGCCAGGATCTAGACTCACCTAGGAAACACACCTCTGATCATGGCTTCCAGAGAGAGTCTACACATGGTAAGTTGATGTGGGAAGACAACCTTAACTGTGAATGGTGCCATCTCATGGGCTGAGGTCATGGGGTGACCAAAAAGGAAAGCAAGCTGAGTGCAGACATCTCCCTTTCTGCTTCCTGACTGGATGCAATGCGACCAAACCTCTCATGATCCAGCCACCACATTGTGGACTGTGACCAGAAACTGTGAGCCTGAGTCAACCCTTCCTCCCTTATGTTGCTTCTTGTCTTTTCCAACTCACCAGAGACAACAGGTCAGCTGCTCTTGAAACCCCCTGTCGTCTAGATATTGAACTCTCTAGTCTGGTGACCCTCCAATCATTTCTATTGAGTCTGCTTCAGTTTTCACTTGACACCATGGTTTTAACTTCCACCAGCACTTTCTGTTTCTCCTGAATGCTTTCAGTGGGATCTTATTTGTGTTTCGGCTGCTTTTCTTCTTCCTCAGGGGAAATTAATTACGATTTTGTTTAACATGTTCTTCCTGCCTTTCACGTTTCTCCTCTGAGAGCCTTTTCTCAGTCAAGGGACTCTCTTAAACATCTTCCTATCATTTGCTTTCTGTTCCCATCTGAAGGAGAAGCAAGTGGGAAGGGCGTGTTGGAAGCTCAGCACTGTGCACACGGAGTCTAGAACACATTTCCATTATTGACACCCATGTGTAATGTCAGAGACAAGCAGTGACAGGGACTCTGTGTGATGTAACTGTATACATTATTAATAGACCACACTCAACTTCCTTGCCATCTCTTCTTCAGACCCAAAGCATTTCATCATCTTTTCCTTCATGATGCAGGTCGGAGGTACAAACAATGACACAAATAGACCTCTCCTGAAGGATTTATGGAAATAAAAGGTTATTTCTTGGTCAAAGTATGGGTGTGGCTCCTTTGTATTATTTTTAATTTTTATATACTTTTTAATTAATTCATTTATTTTGTGTGTGTGTGTGTGTTTATGTGTGTGTGTGTGTGTTTATGTGTGTGTGTGTGTGTGTGTGTGTGTGTAGTGTGGTGTGCTATAGTGAGCAAGTGAGTGGAGGTCTGAGGACAAATTGTAGAAGTAAGTTTTCTCCTTCTCCCATGTGAGTCCTGGGGATTGAATGCAGGTCTTTAGACTTGGTGACCAGTGCCTTTCCCTACTGAGCCATCTGACCAGCTCACCATCTCAACCCTTCTGACTTTAATGAAAGCACAAGACCTCTATCATAGTCAGCCAAGTTCTAAACAATAAGCAGAGATCAGGAGATAACCAAGAATGTTGAGGTGGACATATATCTGAGGTAGTGATCCGATTCTAGCTGTCTCTGGAAACTTTTCCATGTGAAGAAAAATTAACCCCTACTTGCTCCACTCACTCCAAATCTAGTTTTCTGTTTACTTTCAACCAAAAATATTCCAAATGGCTGACCCTTATCACTTTTTGGAAAAGAAGGATAATCCCCATTTTTTCCACTTCCTCCAAATGGCCTGTGTGTGTGTGTGTGTGTGTGTGTGTAGAAAGAGTCTCACTCTGTAACTCAGGCTATCCTATAACCTACTATGTAGCCACAGTTGGCCTCAAACTAATGGTGATCTTCCTGCATTAGCCTCCTGAATTCTGAAATTATAGCCTAAATATGGCTCCCAAGACATTTTAGTATTGTCTTGGCAATGTTAGTAACAAGATACTTATTTCCAGTAATGATGATGCAGATCCTGTTGAGAAACTATACTGTGAATACCATGAGAATATATGTACCTAAAGCACAGAATCATATCCATAGCAAATCTGGCCCATGGCTTGATTTTATTAATAAAGGTTTATTAGAATACAGATATGTTCATTTGCTTACACATTGTCTGAGGCAGCATCTTAGTTCACAAGCTATAACTGAATTCTACAGGTTGGGTAATTTGTGAAGAATGGGGTGTTATGTAGCTCATGGTTCTGGAGTCTGAGAAATCCAAGGTCAAGTGAAGACCTCACTCTGTGTTATAACATGGCAGAGGGTATTGCATGTCATTACAAGGCAAGTATACCAGTCAAAATCTCTTCTTATAATAGAGCCAAGCTGAGGCCTGATAACCTCATTTTATTCTAATTGATTCCTAACTCCAAACACCATTGACATAGAAAAGTCTGAGATTAAGGGTTTTTTTTTAAATTGGATATTTGCTTTATTTACATTTCAAATGTTATCCCCTTTCCTTGTTATCCCTCTGAAAATCCCCTATCCCATCCTCCCTCCCCCTGCTTACCAACCCCCCTCCCCATTTTCATTCTGATCTGTCATTCTCCTACACTTGGGCATGGAGCCTTGACAGGACCAATGGCCTTTCCTCTCATTGATGTCTGAAAAGGCCATCCTCTGCTACATATGTAGCTGGAGCCATGGGTCCCTTCATGTGTACTCTTTAGTTGGTGGTTTAGAGTTTTTAACATCTGAATTTCCAGGGCCACATCCAACTCCAGCAGGCTACAGAGTGGAGAGGTTGCAGGAGGTGTCTTATTACCAAGTCTAAAATGTTTTTGATCTGACATGATACAGGAAGCTTTTGTGGCTCACACTCACTTGCTGCTGACCAAGGAGGGAGTGAGTATTAAGGAGCTACCTGTCCAAGAAAGCTTTGTCCCCAAAAAGAAGCTTCAGTTGGGAGGCAGTCAGCAGTGAGTGTTGGGGAGGAGAAAACAGTAGCTCTGAAGAATCCAGAGTGCCCCACAGGAAGTAAACCACACCCAGGATATGACCCTTGCAGATCACATAAGGATTGTCCTTACTCTGTACCTATATCCTCCCTGTTTCAGGGCTGGAGACATCAATGCAGAGTCCTAAACAAAGTAGGGAAATAGTAACATACCTAGCCATACCACCTCCCTGCTATAGGATGCAGGATGTAAATCAGGCCCATTTTATTAGAAGATGGTCCCTCTCTGACTTGCCCCCAGTGCAAGCTGGTTCCCAGTGACTTCAAAGGTTAGTCCTTTTGGGCAGTGATTAGACTGGGACCGGCTTTATGAAAGAACTGATGCTTGTCCCACTGGGTAAGGTGGGTCTCCTAGTAGTGGATTAGTTCTTGAGAGGCTGAGCAGGTCCTGAGGAAAGAACATCCCCATGGTGGAAGAGAATGGTGGCTGCACAACTAGTTCCCTTTCTACCATGTTGTCAGGAAGTCAGGTGTTAACATCATGTGTCTAGGATTTCCAGCCTCCAGAACCAAGACCAAAATGAACTTCTTTTCTTTCCGTAGTGCTCAGCCTTAGGGATTCTATTATAGGAATATAAAATGGCTGAAGCAACACCAGGCAGCAGCTTAGGGATGGACTTGTAATGCCTAAACTCAGTATATTTCTACAAAGCTAAACCCCATGAAAGATTTCATAGCACATGTTTGAAGACAGATGCACGGTAAGAGAAGCTTCTGTTGTAATGTCCCATAATGCAAACTCCATGGAAAGTAGCTCTGAAGTGTCTGGAAAACTTGCATATGCATTTATCTTTGAATAGATCCTCAGACATCTATTTCTGGGGGTTTTATTGCTAAGGTTATGCCAGGGGAAAACACGAAAAGCAATTCACGAGGCTCCACCTTTGCACCAGTGGCGATGACAAGTGATAAGAGTCTCACATTCATTACGAGGGGACCCATTTATCAATCTGTGCATCGCTCACACACCAGAACCCCATAGAATTGAGCAGGAATGTATGTGATTGCTGAGAAAGAAAAGCCAGGAAAGTATCCCACTGCTCATCTGAGAGCAGCATCTAGCTTGTTACAAGATCCTTGTTCAAGAAATGGCCCAGGATAGACGTCTCAAAAATTGAGCTGGACATAATCCAGGGAGCCTGTGAGGACCCTGTTGTGGGCAGGAAGTAAATTAGAGAAGGCTTGCCTTGGTTTTTACCCTGGAGAATAAGGAATGGGACTTTGCTGAGTTGTAATGAACTCAATCTTGTGGGTCGCCTGCCAGTTGTATAGATCATCAGTGACTGTGGTTCACCAAGGCCTGAAGCTCATGGCTAGCCTCCGTGTGCAGCCCTCCTCATGTAATTGACCTGTGTTTTTGGTTGGTTGGTTCTTCGTTTTTTATTTGTTCGTTTTGTTTTGTGTTTTTGAAAATAAGATCTCTGAAGAAATATGAGTTCTGTGCTTTCCCTCTCAGAAAATCAGGGTTGTGGATTTGCGGCCTGTTCTTGTCAAAACTACTGTTCAGTTTAGAAGACGTTGGAAGGATTATAAACACAATTGAATCAGGTCCCTTTAAGCTGATATTTTTGCACCTTGAGAAACTACTTTTATAAAAACCTGGTACTATGGACAGCCTTAAGCCATTATCTGCAAGTATTTCCATTATTACGAAATGATGTCAGTTTATTGCCTCTCAAAACACTTTTAAAACCTGAACTGGAAACAGAATTTTCTATGTACATAAAAGCCTCCCAAGGATTTTGGTTGTTTTAAACCAAAAGGACACTAGAAGGTCAGCGAGATAGTTTAGTGGTAAAAGGCACTTGATGTGAAGCTGATGGTCTGAGTTTGATCCCTGGGACCCACAAGGTAGAAAGAGAAACCAATTTCTGCAAGTTGTTCTCTGACCTTCACACATGCATTGTGGCACACACACACACACACACACACACACACACACACACATAAAATAAAAGTAATGAAAAAATTTAATACTAGAAGAAAACATTACCTTCTGCTGTGTGTGTTAGAATGACAGATTGGCCTGAGGGAAGTAACAACTTGCTAGTCACCATCTCCACTGTGCAGATAAGGAAACTGAGGTACCAACTAACTGCCTTGTTGAGGTCCCAGAGTGTATGCTCTGGCTACCGTGCTGTTATATAGTTGGTAAATTTCACACCTGGGCCAGCATAATTCAGAGGAAGGACATACATGGGTCACAGGTGCACACAGAGGGGTTGAATGTGCAA
Source organism: Tokudaia tokunoshimensis (assembly GCA_036184795.1). NCBI lineage: Eukaryota > Metazoa > Chordata > Mammalia > Rodentia > Muridae > Tokudaia > Tokudaia tokunoshimensis. The sequence goes on from BTHU01000015.1 coordinate 84,388,154, forward strand.
ACCTGTTTGCATTGAGGTGCATTACCAAAGTCCCCCATCTGTGAAGGTTAGAGAGCACTAGTCACCCACTGTAGTCAGTGTGTCTTGGTTCTCTTAGCTCATGGTGCTGAAGTGTTGTGGATACTCAGTAAATACCATTCATGAGCTCTTTGACCGATGAGGTCCTCAAGCACCAGCCCTTGAAGGACATACCTGCTCCTTCGTGAATGACATCCTCTACCAACCAGTCCCAGAGCAAACCGAGGACTCTTTGAAAGCCTTCCTCTACAGACATACTGACTTCCAACAGCGATCCCCATGGTGAGCATTGCAGCCGTATATTTCATGCCTTTCCAATTAGATGGGATGAATCCCACACCCTTGACTCTGAGCAGTGCCTACTGCTTCAGGAAGTATCTGTATCGCTGGTATTGGTCAGCTGTTCCCACTAATGGGAGAGGCAGGTTCACTCCCCACACCACTAACTCATCTTCTTCCCAAGACAGCCCTTCCTGCCTCCCTTAACCTCGGTCTAGAGGAAGCCAGGTGAGGGCACGGCTAAAAGGAGCTGAGAATGCTGCCACTAGCCATCAGCAAGTCTAGCAAGTCCCCACCCCCACACCTGCACTGAAGCATCTTATTTTAATGCCTGGATGGAAATAACACCTTCACTTGTCTCACCCATGGCTGTACAAGGAGTAAGGAGTCTCTTGGGAAAGTTTCCTTCCCATCTGGACCAAGGAAGCCAAATTCTAAGAACTTCCTCCAGGCCCTAGAGGAAGAGACTAAGGGTATTGTCAAGGTCCAGCCTCAGTGTGAAGAGGGTCCTGAGAAAGGCAGGAATGAGAACAGCACTGATTCAATGATGACTCGGAGTCAGCGGTGGATGTGAGCTGTCAGTTCAGGTGCTCTCTCTGTTCCCTGAGGATTCTCATCATTCTTCCATCTTCTCCTTTCTGCCTTCTTCCTTCTTCTCATTCTTTTTCCTTCTCCTGACCAAAGAGCCTGAACCTAGTCTTTTATTTGCTAAAGTTACGTCAACAAGGCTTTGATCATTATTAATAACTATTTTTAGAAATCCTTAAATTTGCATAAATTCTATGAATTCTGGGTCATTAATTCCAACCTCTGCTTCCTTAAAACAAAATCTAAACACAAAGCAAAAGCATATTTCCTTATAGTTTTTACACAGCCTGTTCTTCACAGGTAACTGAGCACAAATCTTGTGGTTTTCTGGTACAGTAGACAGCAGTCTTTAGTAAATACTTTCATGTAAGAACAGAAAGGTGACAGACTACTAGGGTTTAAATAAGTTCTTACAAAGTTTTAAAATTTATGTAAGTAAAGCAGTTAGTTTTCTCTAATATCTCTCTGGGTGTTGTCTTCTTCAATCTTTCAATTAGCTAGGAGAACAAAATACTAACATTTTACATGCTTGTTCATCATCTTTTAATTCTCTAATCTTTGTTTCCTCATCCTAGCAATTCCATGGCCTCATATACTCTTCTTCTAATACTTTTTATTTCTAAATCATATATAAGCCTTTCTCCTATAAAATAAACCCATCTATCATTTGCTTGTTTTCTATAGATTCCTTCTTTTCTTGTCTATCCCTTTTCTTCTTGAGAACACTTTAACTCTCTGTCCTTGATGTTCCCAAGTTCACCCTGGCTAATGCAGCAGTCATTGGACTGGAAGGTACATATATCTCCTCATGATTCCAAATTCAAGGCCAAGTCTGACAATGAACTATTTCTACAAAGGACAGTGTAGGTTTTTATGGCCTTTGTGGCTATGTTGTCTAGATCCTTTCCCATGGCCTTAAAGGCCAAGCAGAAGATTTTTTTCCTCATCCTCCACAGCCTCATGACCACCTCCATTCCTCATTCCTGAGAACAGCATCTGTTTCATTTATTATGGAATGATTATCTCTGATTAATAGGAAAAGTATATTCCCCAAAAAGAGATATAGAAGAGACAAAAGATCAGTTCCAGGCCAAAGCACTCTTCAGCACACATGGAGAGGATCATGGGGATCAACAGCCTGGCAGGAACTATGTCACACCTCCCCTTACGCAGTCATGCTAGACCCAGTAGGATACCCTTTCTTTATGGCCTCTGATTGGGCTCAGCAGTGTGAGAGAGAAACTGGTGTGTGATAGATTCCAATTGCCTTCCTTCCTGGCTTCATAGCCTACACTTCACTGCACAAGGATAGATTTGCTCCATACTCTAGTTCTGAACTCTCACTTTGCCCAGCAAGGCTGTGGGCACTCTACTTCTTGAGACTGGGACAGGATGATCCCAAGAGCAGCAGGTCCCTGGTGTTGTTGCCATACCCTATGCATGCTTCCATATGCTACTACACTCCTCTTAAGGTGACTTCTCAGGGAGCCTCCAGTGGAATGCTCTCTGTCCTGATAACTGAGAATAAACTCCATTCAGCTTCTAAATTTATCTAAGACGTTGGGTCACATAAATTCAGACCTCACTTGCTGCAGAGGCTCAGAGAAGCAAAGAACTCAAGGATATTGTTGTATCCACTCTCCTCCTGGCTGCCATCTCTTGCCATGCCTGTGTGCATGTGTGTGTAAGATCTTGGATTAATTAAAGCCAAGCTGTTGTCCAGATCTCAGGGCTATATCCTTATACTACTGTTATTAGCCACCCCCCAACCTGTGGGTGATTTATGGTTCCTAAATTCAGAAGTCCTTAGAGTATCACAGTTGAGAGATAGTCTTTAGAGAGATGATTAAGTAAAAGGAAGGCAGTGAGGTGGCCCTGATTCTGTCTGCCTCATGACTATCAGAAGTAATCGAGACACCACACTGGGATGTGCAAACAGAAGATAGCCATGTACCGACCAGGGGGAGCCACCTGCCCCTCCTCAACTTTAGACTTCAGCTCCCAGGGAGCTTAGCACTGCTGTGGTGTGAGCCTGGGCCTGTGGCATCTCATTACAGCAGCACTAGCAGATTCACATCCATTTCTGTCCCAGCTCTTGGTTCCATGGTCACCCCTCCAGCTCTGTTCCTGTCCTTGAACCCTCAAATCCTCCCATAGCAGGAGCCACCTGGTTCCCAGTGTTACCTACCACACCATCTCACCTTGACAGGAGTGAGGAGGGAGTGTCTTCTATGCTACAGCCTCCCATTTAGCCATCCTCTCTGTGCTACAAGGAAATCTTTGTTCTGCATGTTAAACAGCATAAAAACTTACCCATCAGTCACTAGACAACATAAGCCATTTAGCTCCCATCACACCAGGCAAAGTTTTAAGAGAAACTTAATAGAGTTAAAGTTATTTGTTTTTTACGAATCAAGATATATCCACTTGGGGCAAAATCATGACATTCTGGTGAATCTGAAATATATGACTTCTTTTATAGCCAATCATCCAGGAGTCAGGGCTGTCTGGCTGCCTGAGCTCTGAGCACTTGAAACAAAAAGGATTGGAGTGTTTGGTACAAAACCCCGACACTTAAAAGCATCAGGCTTTCAGATGTGAGGCTCCGAATGTCGAATGTCGCCTGCGTCTTAGCAACTCATTGATCTCCTAGCCCAGAAGCCTCCTCCAGGAAGAGAAAATTTGCAAGGACAGAGCAGCTGGCTCAGATCTTCACTTTGCCCAGGAGCTGAAAGGCATAAGGGGTGGGCTGGCTCGGAACACTCTCATGCTCTCTTCACCTGCTGCCTGCCGTTCTTCTGTGTATAAATCAGAGTGCAGGAGATTGGGTGGCTAAGTCTTATTCTCCAAGTCTGCACTTGATGCCTTTTCTAAAAGAAATCTGTTTGGGGTCAGAGGAGGTAAAGTTTGAGTCAATTTTGACCATGTCAAACAGTAACCAATGTTTTTCAAACTAGCAGCCACAGAGATTTTTAGAGTAATCATTGATGCTTAAAACTAAAATTCAGTTGTTTTTAAGTCTCTGAGTGAATGATGACTGCTGGCATTCCTGGGTGGAATAGATTGGGGGGTTGGAGTGCTAAGCAATTACTCTGTGTGTGTGTGTGTGTGTGTGGGTGGGTGGGTGTTTGTATACAGGTGCACATGCACATGTGTATACACACATGTAGAGGCCAGAGGACAACCTTGGGTGTCACTGTCCACCTTTTTGTTTCGTTGTTTGTTGAGATGGGGTCTCTAAATGACCTGGAAATTACCAAATAGGCCAAGCTAGCTGGCCAGAAAGCCCCAGTGGCCCACCTGTCTCTGCCTCTCCAATGCTGGGATTATAAATTCATAGCACTACTTCTAGCTGTTTTAAATGCAGATTGTTTTTGTGATGATCGGCCATGACTTTAATGGATATATGTCACGATATGGATCGTGCTTATCTAACAGATACAGAAATCGTGTGTCAATTCATAACTGGGATATGTTCTGAGAAACTTATTCCTTACTTCTTAGTGAATATATGCTTACTGAGGATGTCAGCAGAAGCACAGTGGGACTACGGATGTTAACAGTTGCTAGGGAATATCATCCTTGTAGGAACATGCAAGAGTGTACTCAAACCTGCATGGTGTAGGTCAGTTATCTGCGGTGAGCATTAGATGTATGAGACTGCTGTTGATATGACACAGCATGCACCTACGATACTCTTATTGTAAAGGAGTACACTCTAAAATGACGGTTTAAAATGGTATAAGCCGAGTTAGAGCTCAACAGTTAAGAGTATTTGCTGCTCTTGCAAAGAACCCAAGTTCAGATCCTGACACCCACATCACATGGCTCACAATCACCTGTAACTCCAGTTCCACAGGTTCCAACACCTTCTGGCTCTCATGAAACCCTGCACTCATTCTCGCATGCCCACACAGAAACACACCTATATACCTCATTCAAATAATTAAGTAGGGGCTAAAGAAATGGCTCAGCATTTAAGAAAACTGACTGCTCTTCCAGAGGATCTGGGTTCAATTCCTAGCACTCAAGTGATGGTTCACAACTTCCTGTAACTCCAGTTCCATGGGAACTCGAAGGCTCCTAGGGCACTAGGCATGACATACACATGGACAAAACACCCATACAACTAAAATAAAAATAAACCTTTACAAAATAAAATCAAATAATAAATCCCTTTTAAAAAAAGTCGAGTATGTAACTATATAAACCAGTAACATATTTGCTTATTAGCACAATCAATAATGAACTGTGTACATAATTGCATGAGTGTTGTAGATCTGATTATATCAGCACTACCTCAGATACAGGAGGAACGGATTGCATATGGATTGTGATGGATCCATGTTATCAGGTGATAGGAATTTCCCAGCTCATATACCTCATTAAAATAATTACATAGGGGCTGAAATAAATGGCTCAGCAGATAAGAAGAACCCTGGCTTCTCTTCCAGAGAATCTCAGTTCAATTCCCAGCACTCTTAGGGACCCATGGTGTTATACATTATATGTTGCCGACTCAAACAAATTTACACGACATGTGACTGTAGTTACATTGTTTGATTAATGGGCGTGGAGGTAGTTGGAGGCTAGAAGTTTCAAGGTCCCAAAAGGGACCTTGAATTAAGTACTTTTCCTGTTGTGATAAAATGTCCTGACAAAGATAACCTAAGAGAAAAAAGGTTTATTTTGGCCTCCAGTTCAATGATATAGTCCAGGGTCAGGAAAGTCACAGCAACAGGTATATGAAGCAGCTGGTAACATTGAATTTGTATTCAGGAGGCAGGGAGAAATAAGTGCTTGTATTCAGCTCTGGTTACCCTTTCTATACGATCCAGAATTCTAGCCTAGGGAATAGTGCCACCCACCATGGATGGGGTTCCCACTTCAACTCACCTAATCAAGATACTCCTCCATAGGTATATCGAGAGGTTATCCACCAGATGTTTCTAGACCTTGTCAAGTTGACAGGTGAGATTAACCAAGATTGAGCCTGAACCAAGGTGTTTAAAGGGCAAGAAACCCTGTCACAGATTCTATACCTGGTACAGTCGAAGGAGTGTGCAATTTGCCTCCCTTGACCCCAGATATAGAGGCCCTGGTTCTACAAGCTGCCAAGCAAATGTGAATCACTGTGGGTCATCTGGTCATCAGGGCTATGAAATAGTTAACTAGATGTATCCTGGGGACAAACTCTTAAGTCCTTCCTATCAACCATTCGTCCCAAGGAATAGTAATGTTCCTGGCAAAGAGTGGGCTTCATAAAACTTGTTGAATTAAACTAATGATGAGGAAATATTATGAGACTGGTGTGATGAACATACTCTGATGCTGTTGATATCAAGAGAAGCATGGTTAGAGCATCAGTGGTAACTGACAGCAGTTCTACATTGTGGGAGTTGGTCCCTTCAGGGGTATTTATTCCTGGCTGTCACACTACTTATCTGGAAGCCCATTAACAGTCCAGATGCCACCTGTATTCTCCCTGTTAGATTCCATCCCTCTCTTGTAAATTTCTGGGGCTATCATTGTGATCAGCCAGGACAAAATGATGATTTCTAAGATTCCTCTCAATTTTTTGACTTTTATACTTAATAAACTAATTAAATTGGGACAGGCGGTGACTGTGATTCCCCATGCAAACAAATATATTCAACAACTATCCAGTATACATTGATTTTGGCGTGGCCTGTGCAGGGCAGGGAGCATACAGCAGTGAGCAGATAGGCAGAAGTTCTGCCTTCCTGAAGCCCTGTCAGTGAAGAGAGACAGACAAAACAACCTGTTCTAGACCTACTATGTGAATGTGATGGCAAGAGAAAAACAAGAATGTCACAGTATCCTGGAAGCAGAGGGAAGAAACGAGCCCTGGGATATACCAATCCTATGATAAGAAGAGGCAGAGAGAGTCCTGTAGCTGGTGTAAGACTCTGAGAGTCATTGTTGGTGAAAAGACCTGTTTTCATGAGATGTTGGGCTTAAGTGAAAGGACAGGGAGAAGATAAGGAACCTAAAAGTCCAGCCAGCTCTCTTCAGAGAGTTGGTATCATGGGAGCAGAGTAATGGGGCCAGATCAGTGTCGGGGAGAAAACATGATAAGATAGGAAATATTCCATCCTGCTTGTAAACAGGTTTGTCCTATCTAGGGAGAGGGGAGTGAAGATAAAGAGAAGGATGGAAGGTAGAAAGAAAGAGATAGCACCCCAGAAAAGGCCTGGAACTGGGATGCAGCTTGGAGCTCACAAAAAATGGAGCTCAGACGTGTGTATCAATGATGTAGAAGTTCTCTAGGGTGTGTGTTTGAGAGACTGCCAATGTTTATATGTTGTAATGTTTCCCCCAAATTTTTTTTGTCCTACTTCTAGAATGTTCTAGAAGATCCCCCATCTAAGTTTTCTGTACCATAATTAGGAAGTCATCTGTATTTCACCTGCATGGATGCAAAAGAGAGGCACACCTGACATTTCTCCTCTGGGGTTGTTTTCTTTCAAAGTACCTAGATGCCTTAAAGATAGGTAGATACCCGTGGTGACCTCATGCCTATCCCGAAAAGAATTTACTTGGAAAATTTACTTTAAGAACTTTAAACAAACAACAAAACAGCTCTTTGAGCAGAAAAATGGCAACTTGGACCACCATGTGCCCATTAAATTTTTTTCTTTTCTTGTGAGCTTATCAAAAAAAAAAAAAAAAGGAAGGGAGGGAGGGAAGGAGGGGGAGGGAGGAAGAGAGAGGAAGAGCAAGACAGACAGAGAGAGAGAGAGAGAGAGAGAGAGAGAGAGAGAGAGAGAGAGAGAGAGAGAGAGAAGGTCTTTTCTGAGCCATATAAGAGTAGCCCAGTAGCCCATTTTTTAAGTGGCTGGCTTGGAATTGGCAAAGGGGAGGCAGACTACAAAGAGCAGCCTTTCTGTGTTACTTATTCCAAGTTTGGCTAAGTGAAGAGGAAAGATGGATTCCAGAGGGGGCAGGTGCATTTCAAAGATTCCACTGTAAGCAAGGTCACCAGTCCCCATGCAAAGGATCCTGGGCTTTGGATTAGCAGTTGTCACTAGCATTCTGGAATAAATTATCAGTGAGGCAAAAAGTGCCTATTCATTTGTGACATTTAGAACCTATAGTCATTCTGTGGTATGATAGTACATATTTGGGGATGTATTTTTATAGATATAATCAACTTTTGAAAGTTCGTCCCTCCAGGCCAATCAGTAGGTTGGTTTTAAATACAATAGGAAGTAATGGAAGAGGCTGGCAGTGGTGGTATATAACTCTAATCCTAGCTCTGGGAGATATACAGGGGGAACCTTGGGATTCACTGGCCGGTCAGTCTAGCCAACTAGACTATGAGAGACTTTGTCTTAAACAAACAAAAACACCAATGTGAACACTATCTAAGGAATGATAGTCAAGGTTGTCCTTTGGTTTACATACCACACAAAGAAGGAAGGAGGGAAGAGGGAGGGAGGGAGGGAGGGAGGGAGGAGGAGAGGAGAGGAGAGAGGAGGGGAAAGGAGGGGGGAGAGGAGGAAGGGAGGGAGGGAGGGAGGCAGTGAGGGAGAGGGAGAGGGAGAGGGAGAGGGAGAGGGAGAGGGAGAGGGAGAGGGAGAGGGAGAGAGAGAGGGAGAGAGAGAGAGAGAGAACTGTCAGAGGAAAGGAATTGGAAATTGTACTTAGGAGTCAGTGGATAGTATATTTGAGTTCTTCACCTTCCTGTAAATAATTCAAAATGGGTTGAAGAGAAGATTGTCCCTTTATCTTCACCTAAGGTCATGGCTCCTAGGAAGAGAGCTCCAGATCTCTTTCATCATTATGATTAAGGACCTGGTAGCTAGCTCACTATTTATTGAAACAATTGAGTCTCTACCAAAGAGTTGAAAGTAGAGTCTCCAAGAATTACTTACATATCAATGTCCACATCAGTATCTTTCATGGTAGCAAAAGGTTGGAAGCCACTCAACTGGCCACTAACAGACAGATGAAGGGATTGAAAAATGTCAGTATGCCTTGGATCAGGTTGCTGTAACAAAATGCTACAGACTGGGTTTCTCATAACCAGTAAATTCAGGTTTCTCTGTTCTGGAGGCTCATATTTAAGACCAAGGTGCCAGTGTGGTCAGGTTCTGATGAGAGTTTTCTTTCAGGTCGTTGCCTGCTGACTTCTCAAACCCTTGAGTGGCAGTAAAAAGAGAAGAGAGTTCTCTCTGGGGTTCTCTTATGAGGATGGTGGTCCCATCACTGGTTATTACTGACCACAGGTGCCCCTTCTCACCTATTTATTGGGAGGATAACATTTCGTTTTTTGTTTTTTTTTTTTTCAAGACAGGGTTTCTATGTGTAGCCCTGGCTGTCCTGGAACTCACTCTGTAGACCAGGCTGGCCTCGAACTCAGAGATCCGCCTGCCTCTGCCTCCCAAGTGCTGGGATTAAAGGCGTGCGCCACCACCGCCTGGCAGGAGGATAACATTTCAACACAGCAACACAGGCATTCAGCCACAGTAGCATTTGAGGATCACCAGAGTGAACATAAAGAATTCTGGTACATGCTACACTGTGGGTGAATGGAAGCCCTGAGCCTCAAAGACATGGTTTTAGTGAAGTCAGCAAGTCTCCTCGTGGGATCCCTAGAACAGTCAGACTCATAAAGATAAAATATAAAGGTGGCTGTTGGCAGGATGGGTGTGTGTGGCAGCCAGAGCTTCAGTTTTGCAGGATTAAGCCTCCTGTTCTTAAGACAGTCGGAAGAGATGCTCATGCAGACTACAGTGTGGAAGGGTTCCATGGCACTAAGCTGGACACTTAAAAGTGGTGAAGATGACCGAAGAGAGAATTTCTTGAACAATGGAAACATCACCTGTCCAAAAATAAATGCTGGTGGCCTATTAGCTCAGGCTGGAAATAGGGAGGTGGAAGTTTTGGGATAGAGTCCGGCGGAGGTTGAGTAGGGTGTGGGATTCATCCCAAACTCTGAAGAAGATGATTGCATGGACCTGAGGAGGGTAACTAACCATGTGGAATGACTTAAATGAAATAATTGAGTTATGAGTTAGCAGCAACGAGCCAAAGCTATTGACCTAGGCACTTTTTCATATATAAGGAGCCTCAGAGCCATTATTTCAGGGAACTTGGTTGTGCATGGGAAAGCCAGTGGTGACAGATGACAGATTTTATGTTCTGTATACTTTACTGCAATAAAAACTAATGCCTAAAATAATTTCAAGGGGTAATTTTTTTTTAAAAGAGTAGTATGTTTAAAGGAACTTGAAATTTTGTGCTGCAGAGGCTGGCGTGTGTACTCTGTCTCCTTTTTTTGTGACATTTAATGAAAACTGTGACAATATTTGAATGTTGGAGCAAAATTAACTGTATCCTTCTAGTGAAGGTTTGTCTCCCCACTGACTCTTCAGTCTTACTCGCCATTTCTAAAGTGATGGAAACCTGGGAAACAAAAAATCAGCAGTGTGAAGGGAAGTTTAAGCCCTTAAAAGGTGGACAGAGGAGGTCATTTCTAGGTGTAAATGTCTCCTAAAACCCCTAAAATGTTGAATAGGCTCTTGGAAGTTGGGAAGTGCTGGCTTGTCATCTTGGAAAGAAGAAGCCACCATATCTGTTCCCAGTGCCCTCAAACTGAGGACAGAATACCTTTTGTCTTCTTAATAGGAAAGTGGTTTAGTGAGGACTTTCTTTTCTGTGGGAAATAGATCCTTGTTTTTTTGTTGGCAGAGATGAACAGAGTCTAGCCTTGTGACAGACAGATGACTGGCAATGTCTGTCTGTCTGCCTTTTATCTGTAGGCTCATACCCTGCAAAGGAGTGTAACCTCAGAGGCTCAGAGCAGCTTTGCAGCCCCAGGGGTCCTCAGAGAGAGGGCCCTTTGTTTTCTTCTGCAGAGCCTCCTGGCCTCCTGGCTTCCCTCCCTGGAGAAGGTTGTGTAGGAGCATAAGGAACAGATCAACCAGAGGGTCACATTGAGCCCCATTCACCTCCTCATACAAGGGGTCACCTGGGAAGCCTGGTGGTCATGAGGCTACTATAGCATCTCCCCTTCCAGTCCAGGCTTCCTTTCTCTGTCCATGAGGCAGAGTGACATTAGACCCACTAGTTAAAGGGGCTTTGGACCTAGTCTGCCTGGCATTTCCTGTCAGGCAACATGAACTGCTATGTCATGTTCCTGGGACTTCGGAGGCTTGTCTACTGTAAATGGAACCTGTATTCTGTGTCTCCATTCTCAGCATCCTGGGTGGCTGAGGAGAACTTTGGGGCACATTTAAGGACAATAGGCTTAGAGGAAAGTTATCTATCTCTTTGCATAGTGAAAGCTATCACAGTCTCCACTAGGCATTTTAGATAACCCACACAAGAACCATCTCAGAGAATGAAAAGTATGCAAAGTTGAATTATTTTCTAGTTTGCTCCTCTGGTGCTATGATAAAAGCACCTCGAGAAAGGAAGGTTTTATTTCATCTTATAGGTACAATCAATTAGAGCAGTGGTTCTCAGCCTGTGGGCCACAACTCCCACAGAGTTACCATATCAGATATCCTACATTTCAGATATTTAAATTATAGTTCATAACAATAACAAAATTACAGCTATGAAGCATCAATGAAATAATTTTATGGTTGGGGGTAGCCACAACACAAGGAACTATATTAAACAGTTGCAGCGTTAGGAAGCTTGAGAACCCACTGCATTATAGTGAAGTCGGGGCAGGTCCTCAAGAAAGAGCAGAGGTAGGAACAATGGAGGAAGGCGCTTATTGGCTTGTTCCCTGGCTTGCTCAGCTTTCCTTAACAATTCAGGCATACCTGCCTAGGGATGGTATCACTCACAGTGACTGGGCCTGCCAGCACCAATTATAAAATGTTCCACAGATATCTACAGACCATTACAATAGAAACAGTTCTCCAGCTGAGGTTTCCTCTTCCTAGAGGTGTCAAGTTGACAACCAAAATTAGCCATCACAGGCTCTCTAAAGCAGAAGTGGAACTTATGTAATTTACCATCTATGGGAAATTACTCCCACCCATGGGAGAGGGGTTACCTAGGTGTCAAGTTACTCATGGGACCTGGATGGCCATTAGTAAAGATAAGTGTAGAAATAATTATTAATAAATCCTAGCGGTAGGTTCACTACCCACCTCAATGATTTATGTACTCGAATGAAACACACACACACACGCACACACACACACACCACACCACACACACCACACACACATACCACCCACATACACCACACACACATACACACACACCACACACATATACCATACACACCCATACACACACTCACCACACACCACACACACACACATACAAACACACATACACACCACACACACCACACCACACACACACATACACATACACACACACACCACACCACACACACACAGCCTTTATATTTTAATATGCCTTAAACAGGACAATAGCTGGGCCACTGCCTAACCTCCATGCAGTTGATCCCAAGTCATTACTTACTAATCCTAACTATTCTGAACTTAAGTGGGCAGTCCTCTGGGTGGAGCTCTCCCAGGTCCTTCACATGTTGGCCATGCCTCTCTGTCCTGCACTCTCCTCAGGCATGGCATCTCTCTTCTCCTTCTCTGCTCCTGGTTCCAAGCCTGGGAAATCCCAAACTCTTGCCTCTGTCTGTCATCCCCAGCTATTGGCTGTTGGCATCTTTATTTACCAATCAGAACCAAGTGGAGACAGGTTCCCAGAAGCTATGGGGCAGACATCCTCTTGTAAGCATTCATACACAAGCAGCTACAGATGAGTATTTATAACTTTGTGTTTTTAATTTGTTTTTATATTTTTAAAACTAATTCGAGATGAAATTTACATATTATCTAACGTATCCATTTAAATGTATGCTCCAGTGGTGTTTAGTGTGTACACACAATTGTATAGCCACCAATTCAGCTTTAGAACAGTTCTATCACTTAGAAAAAATTCCACAACCATTCATTTTTCCAAGAAGAACCAACCTGGTGTGTGTGCTGAAGGCTGGGACTAGTAAGGGATACAGTGGGTGGTTTGGGAGAGAAACTTGGCCACACCACCCTACCCTACATAACCCCCTAGCCATCTACCATTAAAGGAGTGGGTTCCATCCCTATTCACTCATCCATCCATCCGCCCTTCCCTTCATCCATCCTCCGATTTTTTTAATTAGTACTATGGAATATTTGCTATGTCCAGGGCTAAGGATAGTAAGATGCCACTTGATATTTGGTGGGGAGAAGGAAGGGGACAAGAGATACTCTCACAGAAATGCTTAAATTACAATAGCGGAGACACATGGGCTCAACAGAAGTGTTGGCTGAGAGAGGGAGGAGCTAGATTAGCAGGGAATTTGGGTGATGGGGCTCTGGTCAGTGTGGGGAAGGAAGAGCAGACATTGTGACCACAGTATTCCTAGTCATTGGATGGATGTTCTAGAAGGAACTCAGTTGTGGTCCAGCCATGAACAAATGCTCCCCCAACACAGGTCACTCCTGAAGGTTCTAAGGCACCCATCCCACTACTGCCTGCAACAGGATCAGACTGAGTCTCATGAGAAAATGGCTGAGTCTGCCAGTCACTGCCGGTTGAGAACTTCTTGCCTGCCTCAGCCCCACTGCAGGGAGAAGGAGGTGTGATAGATTCCCAGATACAGTCATTTTTGGTAGTAAGGTCAGTTCTGTAAGAATTCCTCACACAATCATTTAGTGTCTTCAAGACGAGAAAGTTCAGCAAGGTACTTCTGTAGACACTCATGTGATCCTTAATGACCCACCCAGGCTTGGAGAGTGTGTGTATATCACAAAGATTACACAGCCAATAGCAGGTTAAGCTGGGGTTCAAATCCAGACCTAATAGCCCCCAAATGCTTTCTTTTAGAAAACACTTGTAAGGTGAGCCTTGAGTCCAGAGCTGGAAAATGCACTGAGTCTGTTAGTGGATTCTGCAAAGCAGACTCATTCCTGGGCACCAGCTATATCTCTCCTAGAAATCTGTCTTTTGTATAACCAGGATAAGTTGTTCCAAAAGTTTCCCCACTCTCACAGCTTTCTGGCCACCAGCAAGTGGGTGTTTGGATTTCCTCACCTCTGCAAGGCTAGCTTCATGTCCAGGTCTGGGGTTTGAAGCTCAGGCTTTGAGTAACTTCTTAGGTTCTGAGGCCAAGTGCCTTCTGCATCCTAAGTGCTGCTGTCTGCTCCAGAGTGCTTACCCAGATGTCCCCTGCTGATGTCAGACAGGAAAGCAGGACCTAGATAAAAATGCTGCAGCTGAGCCCTACTTACACGGCAGTTGGTAACAGCTGGCTACCTGCGTGTCCTTCAACATAAGTCTTTCTGGTAGGGACCCAGTACCCCAAGAGGGAATCACTTGCACACCCAATCATGTGTGACATAGCCAGAATAAATTGTGTAACCAACCTGCCTCAGCAGAGTCCAGCAATATCTGTTTATGTTAGGCAATACACTTAGAAAATTATCTTTTTTCCCTTCTTGGTTAATAATAATAATCATAATAATAATAATTTGGGGTTGTAGCAAAATGGCGTGTGAGTAGTTGTTTTTTGCTTTATTAATATGTGTTTAAGTCTAGGAGATTCATTTCTAGAATAGGAGCCTTGGAAGAGCCCGATTAAGGAAATCAGCTTCTGCAATCCCCCTGATAAATGACTGTGGGCAAACAGCCCTTTAGTGGGGCAGAAAGGCCACGGTGGGTACTGTTGCCTGGGCTGGCTGACTCCAGCAGATGGGCTAGTAATAAAATTAGGAACCGTTGTGTTAAATGAGCCATTATTTAAATTATCTGCTGTTTTTTCGTATCTATTAACCTGCTGGGAAAGAGACAGTGGTATCTGAAAAATCTCAGGCTCATCACTAATTGGATGAATCACCCGGTTTTTTCCTTTTACTGCCACATTTTACCTTATTGCAGCAATTAGCAAATGGTTCTCTGTGGGATTATTGCCCAATGCATCACTGAAGATTAGGAAGGGTGCAGGCAGGAAGACACATGCTGGTTTGCAGCAGGAGGCAAGCCTGTGGCTCCTCACATGGTGCTCATAACTCTTCTTATTCTTCCAATTCTGGTCTCCTGATTAAGGGACTTTAGTTCTCTTTGGAGGCCACAATAACAAATACGCAGACTGGGTGCTTCTTAGCGGCATACAGCCACTTCTTGGGTGTCTGGTTCCTGGCTGCAGAAGCATCAACTTGAGACAACAGGAGAGATACTCTGAGTGCTTTGTAACAACACTAATCCCATTTGTGAGGCTCTCTCTTATGGACACCGCTCACAAGCCCAGCTACTTATCCACCTGCCTAACTATCCCCGGCTAACTACTCACTCACAAACTGAAGGCCCTGCTGTTGTGATCATAAAAAGAGAAAGAGGTGTGAGAATATGGTATACAGTAGTGTGGGGGAAGGGGGTTTCTCAGCGGGCCCATGTTGAGGCATCCCAAGGGACCAGACACACACTGGTATAGTCTAGAATAGAGTTTATTCAGGGCATGGGGAGGGGAGTTAAGGGGGTAGTAGAGTCAGAGAAAGGCAGAGAGGGAGAAAGAGAGTAGAGAAGCAGAGGCGGGTCAGAGGGGGGAGGGGAAGAGAGCCCAAGAGAGGGCAAGAGAAAAGCTGAGAGTGAGAGAATAAGAGACATAAGAGAGAGAGAAGGGGGTGATAGTAGATCAGGCCTACCTGACTGTTGCCAGGTAACTATGGGGTGGAGCTTAGACAGAATCCTAATACCTGCTCCTAAATGCAAAGACACCAAGGGCTAAGTCTCAAAACATGAAATGGAGCCGGGCGGTGGTGGCGCACGCCTTTAATCCCAGCACTTGGGAGGCAGAGGCAGGAGGATTTCTGAGTTCGAGGCCAGCCTGGTCTACAAAGTGAGTTCCAGGACAGCCAGGACTACACAGAGAAACCCTGTCTCGAAAAACCAAAAAAAAAAAAAAAAAAAAAACATGAAATGGGGCCAGAGTCCCAAACCTTTATGCCCTAATGGAATGTAAGGTGAAGTCTGAGTCAATCTCCTGCTTGCTTCCCCTGGCCCTCGTGTCTCAGGGAGAGTACCATATACTGGGGCTGTCACCTGGAAAAATTAGACTTTCATGTATTAACAATAGGCCAGGCCCTTTGGGAATGGAGTCCTTACCATGAAAGGATAGGAGAAGGGATACCTGTGAGAGACAGACAGGGCTACAGTGGAATATTTCTGAAACATCACGGTGATTGGTGCTATCTGGAGGCTAAATGAGCAGAGGCCTCCAAGTGCACATGAGTTTGGAGCTCTTAGGTATCAGTCAGCTTTTCTGGTGTGTATGTCTTCCAGAGGCCATATTAATGCAGGCAGGTC
Source organism: Tokudaia tokunoshimensis (assembly GCA_036184795.1). Classification (NCBI taxonomy): domain Eukaryota; kingdom Metazoa; phylum Chordata; class Mammalia; order Rodentia; family Muridae; genus Tokudaia; species Tokudaia tokunoshimensis. The sequence goes on from BTHU01000015.1 coordinate 84,404,396, forward strand.
TAGTGCCTGAAACACCTTGGTCCATGATGGTGGGAACATGTGACAACTAGTCACATGACAGTGGAAAGCAAGAAGCTCAGGCCAGAAGTTGGGCTGTGCTATAAACTCTCAAGGCCTCCAACTGACCTAGGTCACCCAGTGAGGGATTTACCTTCCCTCACTGCCACCAGCTGGGGACCAAATTTTAGACACATGAGCTGGGGCGGAGGGGGGGGGTCATTTTATATTCAAAATGTAATACTCCTTTATTCTGAGCCATCTCTCTTCTCCTATAGCATACTCTAGGAATAAGCACCTTGGTGTTTCCTGAGGGGGAGGTGATTTGTAGGGCCCTTCCTCTGAAGTGAGGGGACTTGAGCTGAGAAAACATGGTAGCCCAGTAAGCCTGGGCAGCAGTAAGAAATGGTTGGGATCACACAACAGTTTTTGTTTGGCTTGATTTCCTCCCTCCTTGTGTTCTCTGCTTCCACTGAGTGAGGGAAATGAGCAGGAGGGTAGACATAAGGATGTAGGGATGAAAGAACCGTGTTCATGGGAGTCTGCGGAGGATAGGAGGAATTCCAGATCCTGGAAAAGGGTGGAATAGCAACTCAAAAAACCGCCATCACTGGGGCCATTGTGCCGAAGACAATAGCCTTGCCTGGGCCTAGACATGCAGGAGAGGTCAAGGTTAATGTGGAATGCCAGGCTGCCCTGGCAGCACACAGAAAGGACAGGACTCTGGGGCAGGCTGGCATTTCACATGCTTCCTGACTGCCGTTGGGTACGTGGTTGCCAGTGAGACCCCAGAGACATTTGTGCAGTAACCTAGCAATGGCCATTGGAGACAACCATTCTTGTTTAGGAATCTGTGGCTTTATTGTCTATAACTTTTAATGATCAACAAACAGTATTTCTCACTACCCTGCCCCTAGTTATTGTTTTTAGGTGACTTGTTTCTTGCTGAACAGCCTCTCATCTTTCAGAAGTCTGACATTCCCTGGCTGCTTCAGTACACAATTCCAAGTGCCCAGGGTTTTATTACTTCCTCTCAGTCCTTCAGCTCTCTACCCTTCTACCCAAGCAACTTCAAACATCATCTCCTACCCAGGAACCAGGAGCACTCTGGTCTATTGGTTACACATGTGAGGTGGGAGTAGAACTGATAGATGTCTGCTGGTCAATCAGAGTGAGGGACTTAAGACATGTTCCTGATAGGCAGCCAGAGAGAGAGAGATGGAGGAGAGTGGGAGGATCTACAAATAGATAATAAAAGTGGCAAACTTCTGTCTTCTTCCTCATACTTTTGACTGGAAACAAAGGCCCAAAGGTCTAGAGGGCTTTTTCTCATACCAGTAGAACCCCTCGAGGCCAAACTGAGACATGCTTACCTCAAAACTGTGAGCCTATCAGCCTCCCTGTCTTTGTTCAAACTGACAAACTCTAAATTAGAGGAGGGGAACCCCTCAAAGACCCTTAACACACACCCCCAACCTTCAAGGGACAAAACAGATTCCCAAGTCTTTCCTCTTCAGAAAGTCCATCTGTATGCCTGTATGTGAGAGTGTTTTGTGTGTATGTGTGTTTGTGTGTATGTCTGAGATTTCCCCTACTGCTATAAATTGTACTTGAGATTTTTCCTGGCTTTAATTTCTTAACTGATAGAGCAAAACCCAATCAAGACCCCCTAGATAGTAACCAGTAGCCTTGGAGCTGAACAGGCTGTATTTCAAAGCCCCTTCCCAGAATGGGCCTTGCTGTTCCCTCATGCACCGTGTATATGACTTCTGTTCGTGTGTTCCCATTAAGCTAGCAAAGAGTGGGTCACAGAAGCCAGTTCTGCAGGCAGTGAGTAGACTCCAGAACAGTCACCTTGAAGATGAACAATGTGATGGAGTGACAGACATCTAGAGTGAGTCGTGGCAACTGTCACAGCAGAGCGAATGGGAAAACATTGTTCCAACAGCATGAGGATTAGGGATTAGGAATACAAAGAAGAAGCCAAAGAAGCAGGAAAGATGCTTCCCACACTGGGAGCTTCTTGGGAGGAGCTCTGCCTACATCTCACTTTGGTTGTCTGGCTCTAAGTACTGTAAGAATGAGCATGTGCTATTTCATGCCACCCAGTTTCTGGGAATTTTTTATGGCTGCCAGAGGAAAGTTAAGTCCAATGGCTCAGGAGAATTGAACCAGGCCTGTCTGTATTAAGATGCTTGATAAACATATAGAGCTTTGTGGCTAAGGGAAGAATTTTTCAGGTATCCAAGGGGAAAAGAAAAGCACTGTGTAGTGAGGAAAAGTAAGAAAGGCCTTGGATTTTTCATCAGGTGCTGGGTGTTGAAAGACACTGGAAAATATCCATAATGTGAGGAGTCCACAAACGTCATCCAAGTCTACAAAACCCAAGTAAGACATCGTTCCCGTGTGAAGACCTCAGTAGGCATCTGGGAATGTGGACATGCCAGAAGATAGCACCCATCCTGGGGTACAGGCTGAGCTCCCCTGAGAGGACCTCAGGACACAGCACAGAAGCTGGCCATTTGTGGGCTAGGTGAACAGAGTTTGGACCTGAGGCTGGCAGGAGGTGATGGACTTACTTCCTTGTAGGATGCCTCAGCCATTGTGGGAAATACAGTTCTCAAAAGCAAACCCCTGAGCCAATGAGATGGTTCCACAGCGGCAAGCTTTCCTGTTGCCAAGCAAGACAACCTGAGATTAATCCCTGGTACCTACATGATGAGAGGGAGAAGCAACTGTCACAGGGAAGTGTGTCTTAGTCAGTGTTCTATTGCTTTATTGTTGTGAAGAGATACCGTGACCACAGCAGCTCTTAGAAAGGAAAGCATTTAATTAGGGCTTGCTTACAGTTCAGAGGTTTAGTCCATTGTCATCATGGTGGAAAGCATGGTGGCATGCAGGTAGACAGGGTGCTGAAGAGTAGCTAAGAATTCTATGTCATGATCTGCAGTCAGAGAGAGAGAGAGAGAGAGAGAGAGAGAGAGAGACTAGGTAGGCCTGGCTTGAGCATTTGAAACCCCAAAGCTTACTCCCAGTGACACATCCTCAATGCCACACCTCCTAACCTATATCAAGTAACACCCCTCCCTAATGACTAAGCATTCAAATCTATGAGCCTATGAGAGACATTCCTATTCAAACCACCACAAAGTATATGTATATACATACACACATATGTATATATGCAGGATATATATACATATATATATATACACACACACACACATATATATACATACATACAGCTTACAACAACCTGTAACTCCAGGTCCAGGGGATCCAATACACTCTTCTGGCTTCTGTGGTCATACACACACACACACACACACACACACACACACAACTTTTTTTTTTTTAATGTGGGACTAGGGAGATGGCTAGGTTGATAAAGTCCTATGTAGGCATGAGGACCTAAGTTTGGATCCATCACTCCCACATAAAAATCTGGGCACAGTAGTGCACATTTATAACTCCAGCTCTTGGAAGGTGGGTAGTAGAGACAGGCAAATCCCTGGAACCGATAACCCAGCCAGCCTAGCTGAATCAAAGTACCTCCAGTTCAGTGAGAGACCCTGTCCCGAAAACTAAAGGAGGAAACAATTGTGGAAGACACCAGACATCAACCTCTGTTCATGTTTGTGTGTGTGTGTGTGTGTGTGTGTGTGTGTGTGTGTATGTGTACCTATGTACATATGTAGACACACAGATTTTGTTTGGGTTGACCACACACAAACTTCTTTCATTATTCCATAAATAATAGACCTGTTTTCATAGAATTTATATTGTACAAGATACTTACTGTGAAGAAGTAGTGTGATATATCACATAGGTACACAGGATCCTGGGTTCATGGGTCAACCTGGTAGTCTATTGCTGTATTGCTGTGAAGAGACACCATGACCACAGCAGCTCTTAGAAAGGTCAACCTGGTGATCAGCAGGGCCGGTGTGGCATGAGGTGAAGTTTACTGGACGCAAGCTTAGCATTCACACAGACTCTGGTTCAGACTAGACATATTGAAAGAATCTGACTTAGGCCCTAGATCGCCCCTAGCTGTGAGTAGACTGAGGGAGAGGGTGAGAAGACCACTTAGGAAGAAGTGACAATGACATGGGCCACTGTGATCCCCTTGTACCACCCATATGGCATTTTGGGGAGGGTGAAGAAGCTCACTGAAGATTCACCCTGAGCAAATGTTACAGAACTATGTTAACTTAGATGGCAAAATCCTGTGGATCTGGCAGATTCCTGTCTGGTTACATATGATTATTTCCTGGGTGCTACCTCTCCTGTCACATGACATTCCCTGTGCCCCTGTCTTTATGAGAGTTTTCTCTCACAGAGAATGCCAGTCAGGCTGCATTAGGTCCCTACCTAATGATTTAGTCCTAAGTTGATCACCTCTGACTGATTTCTAAACATTGTTCCGCTCACAGAGACAGGAGTTTAGATCTAACACCTGTGGCGGGGAGAAATTGAGGTAGAGATGTTGAATTAGAAAAGCCTAAGCCTAGGGGTAGGTAAGCCTGGGGATCATAAGCACAGAGCAAGCAAGTGAAAATTCCACAGAATCCCTGCTGGCCTGAGAGAAGGCACAACAGAAACTACTGTAGACTTGGAAGAATGCCAGACAGGGGCGGGGGGGGGGTCACCAGAAAGAGGAAAACCTAGCAAGGGTGGTATCCTGGAGTCAGGAGGAGGAAGGGAAATTGAACCAAGTTAGAGATAGAAAGTTGTGGGCCTGGCCAAAGCTGAGGATGCTGGCAGGAGTATAATTGTTGATTAGAGGTCTTGGGTTAAAAACTTGCCTGCCTAATAAATAGCATTGTCTGTAGCTTGTGTAACTGGATGTTCAAACCTTAAGACTTTAACTCCTTTTTCTGTGCTTGATTCTAAAGTCTGTGTTTATTTACTAAACAGTCCATGTTTAGACTGAGGTTAGATGATAGGTGGATAGCACACTCCATCCCCTGGGGAGCCATTGTTTACTAGAGAGATGGGTCAAACAATTAACATACAGGGCAACAGCTTAGTGCCATTAGCCACCAGGAACTGCAAATTAGATAGCATTCTACACCCACTAGAATGGCTGAAGAAGAAAATAGGGCCACCAACTTTCAGAGAGGGCATGGGGCAAATGAACCTAGTGGACCATAACGAATTGCCATAGGGATACAGCTCCTGCATCGAGGCTTGAGAACTTCTTCATTTCTTTTTATTTAAGAGGTGTCTATCCTTTGACCCAGCAGGTTTCATTCCCAAGAGAAATAGAATCACAGCCACAAAAAAGACAGAAATGTCCAGGCAGCCTTATCTATCATAAGGCACCACCACTTCCCTCAAGAGAGGCAGAGACAAGCAATGGATTACAGTCTGGTGGTAGAAAGAAAAGAGCAGATACTACACACAGCATGTAAGAGTCTTGATGCAACTGGGCCAAAATAGAAGAAAACCACATGGTTCTAGAATGTTCAAGAACAGAGGAAACGCACCTGTTCTAATAGAAGACAGAAACTGGTATCTCTCAGGAAAGAGGGACAAAGAGGACATTTAGGGATAATCGGGGTTTTTAGGGATGCCTTGGCTTGGGCATAGAACCTGCCCAAACTTACCATCAGACTTTTGGCAATTTGAGCTTTTGTTTATTAGAGATGTGATCTCACTGTGTAGCCAGCCTAGGCTAGCCTACAACTCAGCACCCTCCCTCTCTGGCCTCTGCACTGTTGGGATCGCAGACGTCTACCACCACTGTCTTTTCATTATACTAAAATTAGACTTTAATAAAGCTAAAAAAGAGACACCCGTTTGCTGGGCTCAAAGCTCAGTGGTTAAGAGCAATGGCTGCTCTTGCAGAGGACCCAGATTCAGTTCCCAGCATCCACACGACGGCCCACAAACATCTGTAATTCCAATTCCAGGAATTATACCCTCTTCTGAACTCTACAGGCACCAGCACATATGTGCTGCATTTAATACATTCAGGTAAAACACACATGAAATGAAAATACATTCTTAATAAGGATGCGCTTATGATGGGTGTCTTCAGAGACTCAGCAGGGAGATGAAGTAAAAACCAATAACAAGGAGGTTCCTGAGGAAAGGACACCATAGTAGATTTGATACTCCAAGAAATATTTGGAAAAGCAAGAAATTCTGGCCAGGGATGAACCTGTGCAGAACTCCAGAACTGACTAAAGAACTGGCCATGTTATCGAGTATTAGTGACTCGAAATGCCCCCTGTTTAACAAATCTGTCTGGAAGACTCCTGAGGTATTATCTGAGGCAAATCACACTTGACTCTTGTAGCCAGCATCTTCCAGGGCTGTGTCAGGTTCCCCATATGACTTTATACATCATTTTCTAACATTTCTCCCTAAATCAGTATGGATATTGTTTTTTACTGATTAATAAATTGTTGTGCTTCGTACTTCTACAAATAATTTGAAGCTTTCCAATTTTTTTTCTCCTTAAAAAACAAAAGGTACAGATTCTTGTGGACACCGGAAGCAGTAACTTCGCTGTGGCAGGTGCCCCACACTCCTACATAGACACCTACTTTGACTCAGAGAGGTGAGTGGCTTCCACACAGCTGCAGGGGCTGGCCTACTGGTGAGGCCTGGATTGGCATCTTTGAGAATGTACTGGAACAAAACAGCCTGAAGGCCACCTGTCTCATTGGGAAGGAGCTGTATTCACGTGTGCATGTTTGTGTATCTGAACGTGTGTACATATATGTGTATGTGTGTGTTTGTGTTCGAATGCACACAATACATGCACATCTTCTTCCGGAGAATTTGTATCAGGTTCTGATCATAGCCTTGGGGAAATCACCTTATGAAATTTCAAGTGTAACACATTCCTTGTTTACACAGAAGCTGCACTTCATAGTGTGGTAAGTCATTGGAGAGGGAGCCCACCCACGTGTGTCTCACCCTCTGCCCATCAGGCTCCACTCAGGTGCCAGGAATGCCAGGGTCTCTTATTTGCACAGCTGAAGAGGACAGGGACTGCCTGTGCCAGGTGGCACCTCATAGCATCTCAGTGCATTAGCGCTGACCCCTCCCTCAGGGAACACAGAGCTTCCATATGGCATGTGTGTGGAGTAGATTTTTTTGTGAGTGCCCTTGTGCCAGCAGGTAGGGTTTTGGTGCTTTTGTTGTCTTGTCTTGGTCTCACTGGTGGTTCACCCTGGCCTCTGTATCCCTGTACATCCCCTATGCCCCTCCCATCAGCCTCTGGACTGTAGGACAGTGTTGCTCCAGATCATTCCTGTTTAACTCTGTAGCCCGGGAAGTGAAGGAACAAGGAGTCTTCCTGAATTCTAGTTCCCAGACCTCAGCCTTGTACAAATGCCTTATAATGAGAATAAAGGCCATTTAAATACCCCATACGTAATTCTTAAGAGTTTGAGGTAATGCAATTGTTAGATATCTAATCCAAAAACACATGCAACACCCTCAAACCTGAAACACTTTGAGCAATCACATGATCCGGCAAATGTCAAGTTCCACTATGGACCTCAGGTCAGTCGCAACACAAATACACCAAAAATACTGTGTACAGTGACCTTAAGGCCACTTGTGTAAGGTATGTGTGACACAAATGAAATTTTCATCTAGGTGCGGGTGCCCTTTCCCAGGTATCTCAGTATGTAAATGCAAACACTCCAGAACACCTAAATCTGAAATACTTCTGGTCCCAAGTATTGGGGAAAATCTATACCAGCCTGGATAAGGGTCAGGAATGAAGTGGTATAAATAAGGTACTCAGTACATCATATGAGTGTGTCAATGAGAGACAGGTAGAGGATTCTGGATCCTGTACACCAGTGTGTGGATATGGGTCAGTGAGACACAGACCCCTCAGAGGCTATTTGGGCAACTGACTTAGACTGACTACCAGGTTACTTTGGGTGGTTGTTGGGATTTTCTAAAGTTTAGAACAATCCTCATGAGATTAAAAATAAAACATCACATTCGTGCCTTCCATTTACATATTAGTTAATGCTCCAATGTATGCTAAGTCTGCCCGGAGATCCCCAGGTTCAGATAAACAAATACCTTTCCACCCACACTTGTACCATGGAACTTGAGGAAGCCCCGTGGCAGGCAGATGGTTCTGGGTTTTAAGGGATGCCCTGCCTCTTCTAGGATTACACCATTCCTGACACTGACCTATCAGTGGTCCAAAACAGGGCAGCACCTTCCCTTCCATGACCCATTGCCTTGCAGACCAAGAAGTTCCAGCTCACAGATGCACAGTCCATCCCCACCCCCACCCCAGCAGGATCGAGTTCCAGTCCTTACCACAGACCTGTTGGCATAAGATCCAGAAGAAGGGAGCAGTAAAACTGGAGCTGGGGTAAATTAGGGCGATGTGGACACAGGTGCTTCTGGTGCACTGCAAAGGCAAGGTCCTATACCACAAGGCAACCACCTGCAGCCCCTTGGCAGCTTCATTTTTAGCTCCATCGGGGCCAAAGTGCACCCAGAGATACTTTGACAAGACCATGCATGCAGTTGTTGAAACATGCTAGGGTAAATAAAAGTCACCATTGCTGATGCTGTGTACTCTATCACTCTGTGTTAATTGGTCAGCTGCGAACAGCCATGGTAGCTTTCTCACCGTCCCCAGCCGTGTGTGCTGTGCCAATGAGCCTTGGTTCTCACTCAGACTCCAGCACGATGGGTTGTTTTTCTTTCCTCCTTCAGGCGAACTTTGTGCCTCTAGCCAGGTGTGTGGGAGGTGGGCAGAAATTCCCCTTTATCCTCTGCAGTAAACAGGACTTCTCAGACCTGCCTTCATCTGAGTCAATGTGAACTCCTGGGCTTTCCACTGCTGCTGTGACCGGTCATTCTTCCTTCCTGTTAAATCCACAAAAGGGCATAGACACCCCCTCAGCTTTGCCACCTCAGATCTATTTCCCCGGCTTTTAAGTAAATAAAAAGAGAAACAGCAGAACACACCCAGGTCTAGAAAAAGCAAGGCTTCCCTCTGTGCTCTGTCTGTGCCATTACTGCCTTCTCCTGGGTGAGGACTGGAAAAGGGAACTTGTTTGTGCTTAGAGTCAGCAGAGACATGATTATTATAAAGAATATGTACTCTCCATATAAATTATCATTTGTCTAGTACTTTTGCTGATGTTGGCCATTGTGAGGTTTTTCAACCTCTGAATCTGATGGAAGCCAGAGAACAGTGTCTTTCCTTCTGGATCTCTGACAAAGGTGCCTTTGTGGAGATGTGGGCCCTGCCCTGTGATGTTTGAGTATCGAGTCGGCCCTCAGATTTCTTTGTTATAATAAGGCTCCTGGCTGGGCTTGACAGTCTCTGATATAAACCCACCAGCCTTCCTATGTTCAGGTTTTATACTTCCTGAAGCATTGTGCAGTAATTGGCGATTGGGCTCAGGTTTCTCTGAAAAGATCTCTTTGATTTATAGAAGACGATGGGCCACTATGAGTCATTTATGTGGCTTGTCACCGTCATGAGCCCTCTTTGCAGCTGTTGAATGCCACAGTGTATAACTATGCAGCAAAAGGGAAAGGGCTGCATATTTTTCAAATGCGTTTTCTTTTTGGACAAGAAAATGACCTCTAGCCAACTGGACAGGTGAAAGGTCCAATATGTACCTCACTTCACGTTCTGTCATGTGGGAGCCCGTGCATGCTTGTCTACTAATGTTGTCTTACTTCTGAACTCCATCTGGGTTTAAACCCACAGAAGTGATGAAGCCATGAATTGATTCATTTTCTGCATGATGACTATGAGATTAGGAAACCAAAGAGCCACCTGGTGGTGTCTTTAAGGAGGCTAGGAGACACACAGATGCCTTTCCATACAGTAGAAACAGGTCTTTCTCTTTGTTGCTCAGGTAACTTTTCAAGACTGTGGTTGACCTGTCCATCAGGGACTGGCTTCTTTGAAGCCTCAGAGCTTGAACCACCAGGCCAGGCCCAAGACTCCATTCATTCAGCTCTGGTGACTTCTGAAATCATTGACAAGTCACAAGGATCAAATCACTAAACCCACTGGTAAATGCCAAACCTTGCAATATGCACAGAAGTCTTGTGAAGAGGCCTTTGGGGGACCTCAGCATCCCCGGGACTTGAAAGTGACTTGGGAGAAATGACCCCAAGGACTCACCTTTGAAGTCAGCAACTCCGCCTCTTCTATGTTCTCTGGAAACAATGATAGCTTTCTCTTGAAATAAGATGGCCCAAAAGTTCGGTTCTTGACTTTAGCTGATCTCTCTTTTTTTTAATTCTTGCCCTGAACTCTCTGATCAGAGGCAGAATGTCTTCCAAATCTCGTTCAAAATGTTTTTATTACTGTGAGCAGACTCATTTCTGACCACCCACATCCCTGACTGTTTGCCATGTCTGAGCATCTGGAATGGAGGCCTTGGAAGTGAGAAGCCCATCCAGGGTTTTCTCCTGACATGATTAATATGAAAAGCAAGTGAGAGCAGAAACTAAATGTCAGAAAAGTAAGGGGTTAGCAAAGGAAGACCTGGCGATCACTTTAAAGTGCTAATAACCTGCAGGGCTGATCCTCCTCAGGCTCCCCTTCACTGTTTCAGATTCCACAAAGGAGCCCCAAGGAGGGAGAGCTTACAATTACGATTTTCCCACATTCTCTCAGAAAATGTTTTCTACAGGGGTGGCCGCTGACTTCCATAATGGATGATATATACATAGATCAGCCTGTCCTCAGAGCAGTTACTGCTGGACAGTGTTGGTTCAGGTCACAACACTGGACCGTTTAGAAGTCTGTTGCCCAGAGACATGAGACAACACCTTTTTCCACACCAAGAATGTTTGGCTCCTTTTTAGGAAGCAGTCAGATTTTAAGTTAAAGGTTCTCAGTGGTATCATCCTGTTTTCTAGAACAACCTTGGGTTTTCTGATGGTAGCTCATAGGTTGGAGAAAGCTAGGAAGCCCTTCGATAATTATACTAATTGTAGCTGTTTCGTTGCAAACTGATTGGGAGCCAGGATTTTGTTCTAAATCTGTCACATATTAACCTTTCTAGTCTGCATAGGTAGTCTCCAGAGGTACTGTCCTGGCTTATCCCAGAATATTGGGGAACTGAAGCACAGAATATGGTAGTTTGATCCTGAATGATACAGCTAGTAAGGGAACATGTATGTGAACCCTGGTACTGTAATTCCTACTGCCTTTCTTTTCTCTACAAGTGACTTGAATTATCCAGGAGCGTTCCTGTAAGACAGCTGCAGTAGCAGGAAACCGAGAGACATGTGTGGATATGAGGCCACTAGGGTTCTTATTCTAGGGAGCATGCTGAATCCTAGGTGGGATGAAAATAAAACACCTCTCAAAGCCCAGCTTGAGGAAACCAATGGGGGGAAGATAGCTGATCTGCTAGTTAATTTATAGGGTCCACTGATATAGACAGTGAGCCAAATCTGATTGGCTGCTGGATACATATACATATATACATATATACATATATACATATACATATGCATATACATCACATACATCATATACATATACATATACACATACATATACATACACATCTACATCTACATATACATTTTATTCTTCTGTATGGTGTGTGGCTGTTCCCTTGATACAGCACCACAGCTCTGTACCTACAACAGAGATTATAAGGTAAACAAATGCTAGAACATTCCTTTATAGAAAAGGAGTGCTGACTGCTATGCCAAGTCCTTCTACAAGCATTTCTGAACTTGATCTGCTTATCAAAGGAATTAAGAGGTCAGCATTTGTTTGTCTTACTGGCTTTTACCATAGATGTTCCTGTTCCTCCCTGTGTACCTGGAACATCCAAGCTTGCAGCAACACTCAACTTGCTCTTTGATTCATCCTCAAAATCTCAAGTCCCAAAGGCCTTACAATGAACACCACATAGATAATTACCAGGGTTTGACCCAGGGCTCAGCCTGCCTGTCTACTCCCATTTTTCTTTACATGTCTGCCCACCCTCAAGAGGTTTATATGAGTTTTCTCATTGCCATGACAAATGCCTGACAGTAGCAGCTGTGAGAAGACTTCAAGGGCAGCTGGCCGTACTGGGTACACAGTGTTCTTGCAAGCTGTAGTTCTCCCCAGCAATGTTTCCGTCTATTCTTCCTTTGGTCAGTCTGTCATGGTAATGGGACCATACTGCCATTGATTTACACCAAGCTGGATGGTTTCCTGCAGGCAGGAAGGCCATCAGCTACAGGTTCCCAACAATATCCAAGTTAACAATGATGAGCAAAATGAAAATAATCTAGAACTTGGAGAAGCAGAGTGCCTATGGATGGTAGGCTTGAAGAAGCAAGAGGAGAAGATGTTGGTGAAGATGGAAGTGCGGCTTAGCAGCTTCAGCTTGGTCTGTTATCACCACCATTTTTACTTCACTAATACCAGAGGTGCTTTCCCAGTTGCTGAGTAAACCTGGAAAACTGTGCCAGCTGCAAAGAAGGCTCTGACTTTAGGAAAGTATTTTAAATAGCAGTGCAATTTCAAAAGAAAAATGGATAACTTTCTTTTCATGATCATGTACAGATGTCTTTTCTTTACGTTTCTCACACATATGAATATTTTAAGCCCAAGTGGACTCCTAAGCCAAGCGTGTGACTTTTTTTTTTTAAGATCCTAACAGGACATAGAATAGCGATGCTGATCTTCCAGTTTTATTCATTTCAGTTGTGCACCAAGCAATACCACTGTGTTGGATTTTGTTTTGTTTTAAGAGCTGCTACACCTTTAAATGTTCATAGCTACATGGCTAGCCCTTCAGTCTGTACTTGAATAAATTTATCTATTTTCTGTGAGTTACCTTGAAATAAACAGAAATAACCTCAGAGTTTTTAATAAAGTTTATTTACCTAAAATGTGCTAGTAGCATCTTGCCTACCTATAAAGCAATAAACTTATCAAAAATCTTATTTTTGACATTTAGCTGTATGGTGGAAACTTCCTATTTTAAGGGCGCATGCCCCATCCAGTTGGAATTTGTACTTTAAAAGAAAAAAAAAAGTGGTGGGGTTAGCTCTTCACTGGAATTAAATGGCATAAAATGTTTGGTATGGTAGTACTTTTATAAAACATGCTAGAGATCACTCCCTGTGATTTTTTTAAAATAAAAAGTCAATTATGATATTTTTTTTAAAAAGGAAGATTTATTTTGTCTTGCAGTATGAGGCTACAGTCCGCTTTAGTGTTTTTTCCTTTGCTGTGATCTGTAGCAACTTAAGGGAGAACAGATTTGCTTTAGCTCAGTCATGGTGGAGAAGTCTAGGCAGCAGGAGATTGAAGTAGTTGATCACACCCTATGCTCAATCAAAAACAGAACAGAATATGATTGATTCCTGCTGTTTAGTTTGCCTTCTTAACTCATGCGATCCAAGATATCCTACCATTACCCCGTTTAAGGAGGAGTCCCACGCACAGTGGGCAGGTCTTCACACCTCAGTTAACCGAATCAAGATAATCTACCTCAGGTAAATGGAGAGGCCCATCTCCCTTGTGTGACAGTTCACTCTCACCATCACACACCATGGCAGAGAAGTCATGGCAGCTGTCACACGGAGCTAGTCACGTTGCAACTGTGGGCAGGAAGCAGAGAGAAATGAATGCTAATGCTCATGTCTTCTCTCTTACTCCTTTTTATTCTCTGGGACCCCAGTCCATGTGATAGTGACACCCATATTTGGAGTAAGTTTATCAGACTCAGTTAAACCCCTTTAGAAAAGCCCTCACATGTGGAGGTATGTCTCCCAGCTGATTCCAAACCTGGTCTGATCAACAGTGAAGATTTACTGCCTCCCTCACACAGCGGTGTTCATTTCATGTCACTTTCATTATATTCTTTTCTTATTTATAAAAGGAATTTTTGCAGAAAACAGAGACATATCTTGAGTTTCTGTTGCAGAATTAATATTAAAACTCGGTAGACTAAGACAGTGGGTAAACAGAGTCTTGGGAAATACTTGGTGATTTGATACTCCTTTAGGAATTGGGTTATTTTTCTTTAAGGAACCTACTTTAAGTGGTCATTGTCTTCCTTGGGTCCCTTCCTATATTCCACAGAAATTTCAGATTAATACAGTGTAGGAATGACCTTGCATGGTTAGAGACTCCAGAGCCTGACAAAGGGTGTCTTTTCCCAGACAGCCTTATAGTCCATTATTGTCTCTACTGAGATCTCTAACGTGTGGCCACCTATCAGAGATCTTCTCCACAATCAAGTTGCTCGCTCACCCTCACTCTGCCTTATTCCCAAGTTGCTCTGATTCATTCATTGTAGCCTGATATTTTGTATCCTCATGATGTCTCTCCTCGCAGAGTAATCTGGAGAAGGAAAACTCCCATCTGTCTCTCCATTGCCCCCTTGTGCTTCTGGGACCCTGTCTCAGTACATTTTACCCTCAGCGCTACACACATGCAAGGTTCTAGGTCACACCACAGTGCTCTTCCCCACCAGCTTTGTCAACTGTGCTTTGATAGCAAGATCACCTTTGAGATATCAGGGAAGGACCATGAGATTATGGGATGCAAGATCATCTTTGAGATATCAGGGAAGGACCATGAAATTATGGGATACAATTAGAAAGGCCTGGGCTTGGACTTTGTCCTTTCAGTTGGGTTGTATGTATCTCAATCCCACACTGAGACAAGCTCATGGGACTTCCTGCTGTAATTACACAGTCCCTTTGTGTACAGAGCTCCAGACCAGTAACCATGTAAAGCCATATGGTCCAGTGTGTACCCAGATGTGATGTCAAGAAAATGATGTAACTAAGTGAAGCACCTGACTCAGGATCACACCTATGTTACTTTGACTTAAACATGGGGGAAGAATTCAACTACATGCCAACATCATGATATCCCTTCCATGTGGCATGGCAACAGTTCCCAAATTGCCCATGCTTATATCTGTGGAGAATGGTGCCTTGGTCACCTTGGACACCACTTTCTACTGAGTATCATCACTATCTATAGACTGTATAAGACTGTAAACTATGGTGACCATCTGTATCACAGTTGTGGTTCTAACAGCATAGGCTTATAGACTGAATATCACTAACTTTTCTTCTGCAGCTCCAGCACATACCGCCCCAAGGGCTTTGATGTCACTGTGAAGTACACACAGGGAAGCTGGACTGGCTTTGTTGGTGAAGACCTTGTCACCATCCCAAAAGGCTTCAACAGCTCTTTCTTGGTCAATATTGCTACTATTTTCGAGTCTGAGAATTTCTTTTTACCTGGGATTAAATGGAATGGAATCCTTGGACTTGCTTATGCTGCCTTGGCCAAGGTAAGGCAGGTCTTTGTGTTCAAGTTAATCAGATGAAGTAATGAGGCTGTGAAAAACAGTCATTAAAGGGACCAACACAGGGGTCCTGGGTCATCCTGTGTGGTAACTGCTAAAAATCACATAGCTCATAGAGGCAATTCTTAGTATTCACATAATGAAGTTTCCAGGCATGTTTGCAGCTTAGGCTAATTTTCTTTAAGATAAAATGTTAGCTCTCTCTCTCTCTCTCTCTCTCTCTCTCTCTCTCTCTCTCTCTCTCTCTCTCGTGTGTGTGTGTGTGTGGGGGGGTGGTGATGAGTATCACACAATGCATTTCCAACCCAAGGTTAGCATCAGGTGATTTCCTCACTCTTTATCTTATTTTTTGAGACTGTCTCTTAGTAAACTAACAACTTGGCAGTTCGGTTAGACCATCAAACCCAGGAAACATCCTATCCCTACCTCCCCATTGCTGGGATTATAGGCATATATTGCTCCGTCTAGATTTTTTACATAAATTCTGAGAAATCAGCTTCAGGTTCTCACACTTATATATCAAGCCGTTTATCAACTGAGCCCATAGATTCAGCTCAGTTTTTGTTATTTTGTTTTTTGATTTTGTTTATTTAAGTTGTTTTTTTAGCAGAATTAAATGAGTCCTGTAGATTGTGGGATTTACTTATAAGCACTGATGAGGGTGGCATTAAAGGGAAGCATATGTAATTAAGCTCTTAGAATCATATGGAGATAATGCCTATGGATGACACTAAGCCACCAACTGAGAGCATCATATTGCTGTCCTGTCACCCCAGGGGACCTCTGGGGAGATACCAGCAACTGATGTATGATCAGATGCCCTGAGGATAGCCAGCCCCTGCAGAAATAGTCAGGGAGAAATGTTGGAATATTGTGCTCACAAAATCAGAGCTTACCCAAGAGGAGGAGGCAAGGCAGGATTGGGTCATCTCTAATACTTGTACTTGGGTCAATACAAAGAAATAATGGGGTGCTAAAAGACAGTGGGCAGGGAGTTTCTATCCAGAACAGTTGCCGGAGGCAGGTGGATCCACAGAATCTAGGCTTTGAGAGATAGACAGGTATTTGTGCACTTGAGAAAAGCAGAAGGAGTCACCTGCCCTGGCCCTGCCACTGGGCACCACTCCTTGGCTCAGGCTTACACTTTGAGCCCTAGCTCAGTGAAGAGAAGAATGTAGTCACATGAGCAGTGGACCTGTCTGGCCCAGGACAATCCAGAAAAGGTTGTTCAACCACCCTGTGGAACATGTGCTCAGCTCCAGTCTGTTAACAGTGGGGTGTGTGGGCGAACCCTTGGCTTCTACTGGAGGAAGAACAAGGGTAACCAAGTGCCTGTCAGATCTCAGGCAGGGACATCACAAGATAGCCATTCACTCAGCTCATGTTCATGTGAGGCAGACCCTGTGAGGCCCTTGTGTCCCATTTACACATGTGGTTGCTTCAATGAAAGACTTAACATCAGTTGAAACATGAGCCCCAGGCCACTCTCACCCTTCTGCAGAGCCAGGACTAGTTCAAGAGCCCCTTTGTACTTGGCACTGTGGTCATGCACTTCATAGATATAAAGACTGGCATAGATGCTGGGTTCCTAAGTCCCTTTTGCTAACAGTGTGACTTTGGGCAAATCATATCTTTGTGGTTGGAAATGAAGGATGAGATGCTTTTAATGCTAATTATTCTGAAGAATGATCCCAAATTAAATTTACTTAATTAAATGTAAAGGCTTCATAGAACAGAACTTTGAAATTTCTTGGGAGGCAGCTAGACTCTTCACATGAGCTTTTAATCATTTCATCCATGAAATCTCAACATTACAGACAGCTAGCTTCTGAACTGCATCTGTGAAGACCAGTTGAGTGGCCTAGGTCACGTGTTTTATCTCTGAAATGGTGTGGGTGGCCAGGACTGGATAATAGTCCTATTGTGGGTGCTCCTGATGGGTCTCAGGTAGCTCTCCAAAGCCTATACATCACAACCACCAGGGGTATCTTAAGCTACAAATGCCAGGCCCCTCTGCATACCTCCTTGGATCTGGATTCTCTGGGTTGGTTCTGAGCGACTCTAGATTTTTTAGTCCTTGACTGATTCTAAGGCCCAGGACTAAGGGGAAAATGGCTAATAGATTTAACACCATGTCTGAACTATGCGTGTGTCAAGCTCTTCAGACAGAAAGACCTTGAGCCTCTTAAACCCCAGAAATGACAGGCAACTGTGTTCATATTTGCCAGAGAGGGAAACAAAGAACTAGTCAGGACCAGTTCCAGGATTGGTCAGACATGAAACAAGCATGCATCCTCTGCTGCCTACAGGAAAGGGGACCAAAAAGAGTCCCCACAAGACCCCACCCATCCAACAGTGGACTTTGTTTTTCAGTTCAACAAGACACACAGCCTCTCTGTAGAGATCACATGGGGAGATGATACTAAATCCATGATAGCATTATAGGAGCAGAGATGGAAGGAACAGATGGCCAGAGAGAAATGGACTGATCAAGTAAGGAGGGCCCAATCTCATTCATAATGGAGCTTCAAATTCTCGTGGCTACTGAGCAACCATTCCTTCAGAGCAGCAATGGGCAGGGTTTCATTCCCCACAGCTGAGCATTTCATTTGCCTGAAGAAACTGACAACCCAAGCAGGACATGGTTGTGCACCCCTGTAATGCCAGCTATTCTCAAGGTCAAAGCAAAAGGATTGCTAGGGCAACCTAGGCAAAATAGTGAAACTCTGTCTCTGATGAAAGAAAAAGTAATCTGGCAACTTAGGAAACTAGTTAGCCCTGGCGTCTTCCAGTTGTGAAAACCCAAGTATAAAATCAAGTCTGTAACTAGCTTCCTTTATAGCACCTGCAGCACTAGTCAATCCTAGCCCAAAGCTGTTTACAGAGCTTCCCTTGGACACTCTTGCAAAACAGAAATGTCCTCCAAGCATGTAGTTCTGTGCGGGAGAGGCGCTGGACAAAGGTCTGCAATCCTTCAGTAGGGAATGTCCTCACTGTTGAAGCTCATTCATGATTGCTGGAGTACCAGGGGCTAGGATATGAATGTATTGTCCTTGAAGGTCAAAGGTTATTTGTATGTTGGGTGGCTGTGATGAAAAGACGTAGGTAGGAGTTCTAGAGTAATTCTTTTTTCTTACTCCAAGTATCTGAGCCCAGGTCAATAACCCACTACCACAGGTACACATACATCCTCTCCTGAAATAGTGATATACAGTTTGAAGCATCCTAATAGCTCCTGAGACGTCATATTTTTGGGCAGAACCTCAAATGTCAGACAGGAGGAAGCAAGATGGGAGACTCCTGAGTGATCACAGCTGGTTTCAAGCATGTGTGTTAATTAGCCATGAAGAGTCTTTAAGTACCAGAATCTTTAAGACTGAGAATCCCAAAGGAGAAGGATGCTTTCTACCAGGTCACCCTTTGTCTTCACAGTGATCACAGCAGTAACCGTCTTTCCTACCTTTCTGCAGCCATCAAGCTCTCTGGAGACCTTTTTTGATTCCCTGGTGGCCCAAGCCAAGATTCCAGACATTTTCTCCATGCAGATGTGTGGGGCTGGATTGCCAGTAGCTGGATCTGGTACCAACGGAGGTAGTCTTGTGGGTATCTTTCAGTCTTAAAGGGATGAAAAAAAAATCACAAATGGTTGGGGTTTTCATTTTATTAAAAGCAAACCAGAACTGTCAGACACCAGTCTAATATAGGTTCTGTTCAGATCCCACACAGAAAATACTTAACTGCTACTAAATATTAGGCACCATAACAGAATTTAAGGATAATTCAATGAACTTGTCTTACAACCTTTAAAAAGATGGATAATGGTCCTGCCATCTAGAAATATGATTCTCATTGTTTTTCCAAATCCCACTCCAGTTGTCTTATTGCTCTTTAAGAGTATACAGAGCAGTCGACTTTCAGTGGGAAGATTTGCCAACAAGTAAGGGACAATGTGGAAGTACAGCAGGTAGCTCTCCTCTAGGCAAGGTATACACACCTATGATTTCATATACTTGATCAGAGACAAAACCACCATGTCTCTCCCTTCTTCCCTCTCCCTTCCCTCCCTTCTCTTTGTTCCACTACTACCTAGGCACATACCACCCAATAAAAATGTTTAGAATGAAATGGAATCAGGGCCATCTACCTCTCAGGGGTAATGTGGGCTGAGCTTCCCTGCAGGGAAAGTCAGGGTAAAGAAGACATCTCTTTGAGAGGTGTGTCTAGTTCCTGTTCTCTCTGCAGCAGGATCAGCACTAGTCATTGCCTTTGACTAATAGTCCACCTGCCGTAAGCATGTTTGTTGTCTCCTTCTGAACAGACAGGTTGGCCTGGTATAGTGGGGTAACATTATTTTTGCAAAACAATGTCTTGGTTAGGAAATCTGGTGGTCTGTTTCCTTCATCTCTGACTTTTGAGGCAGTAAATCAATGCCAGTCAGCATGTTTTACTATTTTACTACATTTGTTTAAGGGAACTCCTGGCATCATAAAACTGGAGCTGTATGCCTGGAATACCAGTGGAGCATCTTTGTCAGACTATGGCAAAGTGTTGTGGGACATGGCCACACACACACACACACACACACACACACACACACACATTTTATAAATGGATAGTTTTCGAGCATCCATATTTGCTGTAGAACATCAGAATAAAGTGAAGGTACTCCTTGGGGTGATGTGTTACCCTGAGTAAATGCTTCTCTATGGATAGTCACATAGGTTTTACCTCTCACATCTGTAACTGTTTTTCCCCAGGTCCTGGGTGGGATTGAACCAAGTTTGTATAAAGGAGATATCTGGTATACCCCAATTAAAGAGGAATGGTACTATCAAATAGAGATCCTGAAATTGGAAATTGGAGGCCAGAGTCTCAACCTGGACTGCAGAGAGGTGAGTGTTTTCCATTCCTGATGGATTCTGCCTGTAGGTTGCTGGAGAAGCTTCAGCACTTAACCAGTACCTGGGCCTGAATTCAAAAGGCATGTCACATTACAGGTTAATTTAGAAGACCCTTACAGAAAGACATAGATTCTTTATCTATGATGAGTTCAAATCAGTAAATTACCCACATATACAAGAGGGCACACACACACACACACACACACACACACAGTACAACCTCCTCCTGATCTCCCATAAAAATTAGTATAAGATGGTAAGTATGGACAACAGTGTCTAACTTCATTTCCCTCTTCCCCAGTCATCTTGGACAGATGGTTCCTCAACTCTATTAAAAAAGAACGTTTATCAGGATAGAGAATGGAAATTAACTATCATCAGCATTATCCTCCTTAACTTTCACACACACACACACACACACACATGCACACACACACACACACACACACACACACACACACACCTCTAACTAGAAGAAGACTCCTAAAGATGCATAAGCTTAACAATGTCACTAGGCAGGTCTATACTCAGCTGTTACACTATACATATAAAATCTCACACTGTTTGGCTTCTTTTGCATTCCAGCATTAGAATTATGACAACTTGAGGAAGTTGTCCCGTGAGCCAGTTTTCGATGACTTCTGAAGCTCACCAGCCAGTGACTGTATAACACCCTATAGCCAAATCTTGTTGGCTCTCACTTGTCTCCACACAGCCCTGAATTCTCATGATCACAAACACCTCTAGTCAATGTTGGCCTACCCCAGTGCTATAGAGTTGGGTTCAAAGTCCACAAATCTACATTGTCAGAGACCCTTAAGTTATCACTGAAGACTCCAGAGTTGTATCAAATGAAATGGAGTACAAATCATGTATTATATGCATGTTGTTATTAAATTTCCTTCCCAAAGGCAAATAGGAGGTGTTAAGAATTATCTTTCTCTTTCTGCTGATAATATAATAGAAAAGTAGATTTTGAACAGTTTGTTGAAGTTGCTTTTAAAAGGAGCATTTAAATTTCCAAAGTCCAGTGGCCCATCCTTCTGCCCGGCATGAAGAGAGAGCAACTTGGGCAGTTCCAGGAAAGTAAAAAGCTCTTCCTAGGAGCTATGGGTTGCAGTCCTGTACTTTTCTTGTACTTCAATTTCCTTATCTATGAAGTGAAAATGCTTGCATGGAGGCCCCTGATGCCTGAGCTCTGGAATATAAAATAGATTAGTCACCACTGAGCTACTATGGCTGTGTGATAAAAATGGGGTCACAGAATATGGATCGGGCACCCAGCACTGCTCAGTGTTTTCTTTCTTCCCTGTTTCAGTATAACGCAGACAAGGCCATTGTGGACAGTGGCACCACGCTCCTGCGCCTGCCCCAGAAGGTGTTTGATGCAGTGGTGGAAGCTGTAGCTCGCACATCTCTGGTGAGTCCCAAGATGCTGGGGATTTTCTTGAACACAGCTGCGTGTTGTAAGTCTCTGAACTATTACTCAGTGTTCTGAAGATTTTGAAGAGCATGTTGTTTTATAAACTGTTGCTTGTGAAGATCACTTATCAAGTTACCTTTTGATGTGAATCTACCTGCAATACCTTCGTGTCAACTTCAGAGGGTTTGGTTCCGAGCATACAATACTTCCAGTGTTTTAACTAATAGTCGAGTTGGCACAAGAATGATTTTTATTTGAGGTTAAGAATCATCTTCAGTATGATTACATCATATGCTGCTTAATGATAGTAATATGGTCTGAGGACAGCATTGCCAAGTGATGCTATTGCTGTGAGAGCATCATAAGATGTGCTTACACAAAACTGGGTGATGCGGGTCCAATCATCAGATGCAAAGGTGAGCAAGATGGTTCACTGGGCAAAGGTGCTTGCCATTCAAGTCTGACCTCCTGAGTTGGATCCCCAGAACCCATGTACAGGTGGAAGAGGGAACCAACTCCACAGTTGTCCTCCAAATGAATAGTATACCACATGTGTGGTCCCTCTGTATGTGTTTACACATGCATGTTACACAGTAATAATAATGACTAATGAAGCCTTAAAAAATAAATGAAACATAAAAAACATAATATGTGTGCACATCTTATGGCTTTGTAGTAAACTTTATAAGTAGAAGTACACAAAATAGCCCTGAAAAGTGTGGTACATCAATGAATAAGCTGGTTGCATAGCGTCTGCTGTCACTCTGCTTTTACATGGCTGTCAGCACAGCAGGCATGCTCACACCAGCACCACCACAGACCTGTAAGTGAAGCGTTGGGCCATGATGTCTTGAGACAGTAGGAATGGCTCCCTCCATTACAATCTTAGAACCCTCCATTGTTTCCTCCATGCTGTAAATGGTAGAAAATCTTATCCAGCACACAACCATGTGCTAAAGTAACAGGAAAGCACAATTGCATTTGCATCCTTAAAAAAAAAAAACAAGCTCCAAATCTATTTCTTTATTGCTCTTCATTTAACCTGGAATGGCATCTAAACATCTTATAGAAAACAAACCAGTTGGCCAAAGTAACATTTGTTTGCTGGCCATGTCCTGAAATATAAATATATCTGGTTGGCGGTAGTGTGTTAGTCAGGGTTCTCTGAAGAAGCAGAACAGATAAAATGAATATATATGATTTATTAGATGGACTTGCAATAAGTATTGGCTGACAGCTGACAGCCAAGACTAGCTATCAGAAACAACATAGCCTTTGAGGCTTGCCTACTGTTTCTTACAGCATCTTCCTAACATTCCAGGGATTGTAGACCAGTAGAATAATCCAAAAGCATCTGTCTAGCACAGAGGAGATGACACAGTGGATAAAGCACCTACTATGCAAGCATGAGAACTGGAATTCAGAGCTCCAGATGCCATGTCAAAGCAGGCACGGTCATGGTGGTTTCTAGCAATTCTGCACTGGGGAGACAGAGACAGATTCCTCTGAGCAGGCTGGCTAGCTAGACAAACTGGAATTGATATTTCAGGTTCAGCAAAAGACTTTCCTCAATAGGCTGAAGAGTTACCGAGCAAAGCACTCACATCGACGTCAGGCCTCCACACGTCTTAGTTAGGGTTTCTGTTGCTGTGCTAAAACAGCATGACCAAGAGAAATCTGGGAAGAACAGGTTTATTTCAGCTTGCAACTTTATAGTCCATCACCCAGGGAAGTCAGAGTAGAAACTCACGGCAGGAACCCGAAGGCAGGAGCTGATGCAGAAGCCATGGAGAAGTGCGGCTTACTGGCTTGTTCCCTATGGCTTACTCAGCCTACTTATAGCACCCAGAAACACTTGTCCAGGGGTGGTCCTACCCACAGTGAGCTTGGTTCTCCTACATCAATCATCAACCAAGAAAAGGCACCACAAGCCAAACTAGCGGGGCATTTTCTCAATTAAGAGTCCATCTTCTTGGATATGTTTAGATTTGTGTAAAGCTGACATAAAATTAACCAGCACAACACACATATGCACATTTGCAATTGCACCTGCATACATGAGCACATACATGTATGCATACATACTTTCACTCACTCATACCACATATACACATGAAAAAATACCAGTCTATGTAGCATTGGATGTCAAATGGTGTGTATTTATTTGTCACTTGTTCATGACTGGTACCTCACAGAGGGTTTATGTTATTCTTGTTTTCTGGGGTGTCAGCCCTTCACAGTGGGGAAATTGGGACAGAGCAGAAAAGCTCATGTCCGGCCAGTCAGGACACAGAGAAAGGAAATACAGGAGAGGTCCAGGGCACTATAAAGCTCTAGACTCTCCCTCAGTGCCCTTTTCAAGCTGGGCCATACCTCCCACCTTAACCAACTCCCCACGATGCCGTGATATTCTAGATTTCTCAAGGAAGTAATGTCAGTTGGGGCAGATGCCCAGTATTGAATCACTTCCAGAATTCCAACAAACGGAGAACACTCCATGTTCAGTATATGCCAAGTAAAATTAAGCCCCATTCAATTTCTTCTGTCTGGTAGCAGGGAAACTTCAGGGAGCCCCCTGGTTCCATCTTGGGGCTGTTGAGACTGTATTTCCATCTATCACCTGTAACTGTCACCTCTGTCGTCTATGTCTTCTTCCATTGCGACTTTCATAGTGGCTGCTAGGCTGGAAGATGCATGCGGGCTACTTGGGAACCCAGTCCATTGCGACTTTCATAGTGGCTGCTAGGCTGGAAGATGCATGCGGGCTACTTGGGAACCCAGTGTGCAAGCAATCAGTGTTTTACACAGCTTGGCCTGCCGACTGTTCAGCCTGCCCTGCTGCCTGCTGCCCTGATATCTGCTTCCTGCTGCCCCGTTGTGCCTGCTGCCCCGCGGTCCACTGCCTGCTCCCCGCTCCCTGCTGTTCCTCATACAAGTCACCAGTGCTGCCCTCTTCTGTCCTGAGCAGCCTGCTCGCACGGCTCAAAGGGGTATTTGGATCAATCACAAGCATTTGGTTGATCACTAACAGACATTTGCTCTGAACCAATCACAGCCGTTTGTCTGGACCAATCATTGCCTTGCCTCTTAGCACCAGTCCACACAATACCGTTTCTAGACTACCCGGGTAACTGTTCCTTGCATATAGTTTCAGGATCCTCTAGAGTTCACCCAGGCTTACGACAACAAAAAGTCTGCTGGTAGCTGTTTCAAACATCCCCGGATTAGGCTGTGTGAAATGGATCTGATCCTGGCCTAAGGGCAGCCCGGCTGGCTGAAAGGCTGATAATTCTTTAGCTTAAGACAGGCAGAACAGCAAGGAGGAGTCAATCAACTGCTAACTAGGGAGTCAAATTGCTCTGTCCCAACATTTTTGCTTATTTACAGGAAAATGTACATCACAGGTGTACAAACTTATCATTGACAGATTTTGTAACTAATAATTTAACAATGTTAACACTTCCCTGGGCCCAGAGAGAGGTGAATCCCCTTGCCTTTCTCATGTCTACTCAAGGTCCTCACTAGATGACCAAACATGAGCACAGAGCGTGCAGGTAATGCTGGCAAGGGGCAGGAGGGAGACCAAGTTGGTCAAATCCCAGCCACTGACAGAAAAGTGGATAACCGTGGCTGTATGTCAGATACCAGCAAAAATGTAGACCCAAGAGGGGCTTCAGTTAGCCTCTCCCCAAATTACAGAAGCTTGGATCTCTATGGGAAGAGCACCAGCAAGAGTGTGTGCACAGGGGTTGGTTTCCAATGTCAGGCAGTGGTCCAGAGTAGCCATGCCAAATGCAGAACAAATCCCTATCTTTGCCCACAGCTGCTACACCCAAAAAAAAATGCCAAGTCAGTCTTTCCATGCTGTAAAGTTAGAATGCTTGCTAAAAATCAGACCCTACTTAAAATAAGGAGCATATGCCCAGTGCTTAAATATAAGTATGTCCTCTGCGGGAGTAGAGTGAGCGCCTTCAGCCTTTACATTCTGAGCTTTAAAGGATTTACAAGAATCACAGGGACCAACGTAGAGTCTCAGGTGTGTAGTACCCAGAGAGCCACAGTCAACCTCCTCATGCAGCTGGGCAGGTGCGTGGAGGGGTGAGAGTTTCGTACCCTGAGTCAATCTCAGCATCTTATGACTTAAGCAAACCACAAGACAGAGGCTAGGAGCTTACAGCATTTGTTTGCTGTGTCTAAAATTATCTCATGATTTCATTTAGCACCTGCATCAGGAAGGAAAGGCAGGAGATAGTCAGTCTTGGATGAGGTATATTCTAGTAGTGTGTATCCTTTGCCTTACAGTGCAGGACCTCTACGCATTGGTCCCCTTTACCACTGGATTCATGGGAAGCCCGTCCTCTTGGCCTGGGTTTCTTCCTACTTAAGCAAAGGGCTAGATACACACTGGAAGAAACTATAATGTCTGGGCATTTGTCCCTCAGTGTGTGTCATTCAGGCAGAATATAGAAGGAATGATTTCTAGATCTGTGTATAAAAGGAACGCCAAGCTCAAGTCAACCTAGCTATGGTAGCCCAAAGTGTCTTCCAACTTTAAAACTGACCTGAGCTTGGAATACAGCAGCCCCTAGAGAGACTGTCAGGCATATTTTCAGGGACCTCCAGATCTGACCTGTACCATCTAGGCACTTACCTGGGCTCTCTGGCACCTTCTGGGACTCATTCTTCATTACACATGGGAACTGGTTGTGCATTTCACTGGAACACTGAGTGTTCCTTGGAGGCCCGGGCACTCTTAGCTCTGTGAAATCCAGCAAGATGATGAATCCTCCATCCTGATTAACTCATCAGTGAAAGGGTCTTATGGTCCTGTTGGCGACCCATCACTTCTGTAAAAGACAAACGTGCATTAGCACCAGCTATAGAAACCTGACAAGTCTACTCTGGCTGTGTGGGAGGATTCACAGGTGGCTTTGTGCCTCAGAAGGTGGGTGATGGCACCTAGCATGTGCCATTGTTACACACAGCACCCACCCAGCGTTCAGGATGTATCACCTGTTTCTTAAGACTGGCTCCTGGCCCTGGCTTCTCCCAATCTCAGGAATAACCTGTCATCCCCCATGACCATCTACTAGAGACTAGAGGGTACACATCTATCCTAAACATTCCCTAGGGCTCAGAGAACTCAGGGCACAGATGAGCTGTCCACATTCCCACTTAATCACATCTGAGGTACTGCTGAGTACAGACCTGGGAAAGTGGAGTGCAAGCTTTGCTGTTTCACAACAGCCCTCTCTTTCCCCCTCAGCCTCCTTTTCCTGCCCCTGGTACCCAATGGACAGGTTCCTGTCAACACCTTTGCTGTGCCTCTGCCTCTCTCACTACCAGCCCTGAGCTCTTGCCAGGGAAGCCCCACTGGTGACACTCCAACCCCCTTGGCCACCTGCCCCCATAGCTCTGTCAGACACATTCCTTCCACCAATTTATGGCTCAGGCATAGCCCAGGGCCTGCGGCTGAGGTGCACAAGTCTAAAGAGCCTGTTAATTCCCCTGCAGGTGGAAGAGGGTAACTGGCATCACCTTTACAGGTCCTGATGGGTGGCACAGGTGGCCACCTTTTGGTCCTGGGTGTCACTCACTTTCCCCCCACGTGTTCCTCAGTGTTGTGTTTGTGTAGATATTGGGCCCATGTAGTGAGACCTACACAGACACAGGTGAGGGACACTGCCCTGAGAAGTTCTAGGTTCAAGAACAGGGTCATTCATTACCAGGAAACAAGATTTGTCACCATGAGCTGCCCCAGGGAAAAGTTAAGTGGGAGACAACTGGAGCAGTGTGCTATTGTTAAGATAGGAGTTAGGGAGTTTTTCTGGATGAGGTGGGGTCTAGACTGAGGTCTTAAGGAGGAATGTTTAAGAACAGTGCACTTGGAAGCAACTAGTAGAAATGAACCCCTGGAGTCCACAGGTAGGCTATGACCCAGAGTGCCTTGAAGGCCACTGTGGTCGGTGGTTTTAACTGTCATATTGACATAAACTAGACATGGGAAGAAAATTGCCATTGAAGAATTGTCTAGTTCAGGTTAGCCTGTGGGCATGTCTGTGGGGATTGTCTAGATTGCTCATTGAAATAGAATACCCAACCCACTGTAGGTGGAACCATTCCCTAGCCTGGGCTTCCCAGATTGTGTAAGAGACAAGAAAATCTGGTAGAGGCAGCCAGATAGCACAAGTCAGTTTCTCTCTGCTCTGAATTGTGAGTATAACTTGACCAGCCATGTCGCCCTCCTCCACTGTCACGTGTCAGCTCTAACGAACTGTAACCTGAATTGTAAGAGGAATGATCAATTCCCTTTCCCCTGAGTTGCTTCTCATCAGGGTATTTTATCACAGCAACAGAAATAAAACTATATTAGATACTTTTAGAATTTTTTTTTCTTTTAAAGGTTGTTGCTGTGTGGCCTGGGGCGAGCTGTCACACCTCTCTATGCGTCCATTCCCTCCCTGGTAATGTGAGAGGGTAATGTGTGTGTGGTAACATACACAGGTTGGTGTGTTAGAAGGCTAAAGTAGTCATTTGCAAAGCATTTATCACAGCTAATCCCAGGAAGTGATCCGGGTGTCTTTGCAGTTTTAATAATTATTATTGTGTCATCACCATCTCTCTTCCAGAAGACTGATGTCCCTGTCACTCTGTCCAAATGAGATGTTGTTTATCCCTGTGGGCGTCTAGTGCTGGGACCATGGAAGCGGAGAGCTGTTTCCTGTTATGTGCCAGGCTGGTGCCTGCTTCTCACAGGATCTGTTTTGTCTAGATTCCAGAGTTTTCTGATGGCTTCTGGACGGGGGCCCAGCTGGCATGCTGGACAAATTCCGAAACGCCGTGGGCATATTTCCCTAAGATTTCTATCTACCTGAGAGATGAGAATGCCAGTCGCTCTTTCCGGATCACCATTCTGCCGCAGGTACAAGCCTGGTTTGTGCTCTTCACATGTAACTCACAAAAATCAAATCTCACGCATGACTAGACACCTGTGGCCACCACCTTGTGGCTCCTTCTTGATCTTGCAGGTCTCTGTCAGTATGCCTTATATAGTAGGGAGTGAGTGAACATGTCTTAACTCAAACCTGGGATATTATGGTCTCACCTCACATGTCAGCATAACAATCTCATGTGTCTTTCCATCATCAAATGCTGTGGTTGATAGTGGAGTTCTGAGAATGCTGGTGTCCATGGCCAGTGAGTTCAGTAACCTGGGAGGTGGTGTGGAGTCAGCGGAAAGTGAGATTCTGACCACCAGTTGAAGTTCAAGCAAGCAGCCTCGAATAGCTTGAGTTGTCAGTCATTATTTATATAGAAATTTAGAATATGCATTCAAACATATGCCGTTTCAGATTTTCCTTTAATCATTATCCAAGAAATCTCAGCAAGTACTTATTAAAATTCATTTTAAGTTCCCTTGTTTCCTTGTGGTCAGTGATTAGCCTTTACAGTATAGTATTACAATTCAAATGATTATGTCATAGCTAAGCATACCTGAATATTGCAGGCCAAATGATTTAAGTATTGTATTGCAAGCCAAATGATTATATCTAGCCAGATATATATTGTACACAGGCTACCAACAGGCATGAAGTTTCAAGGTAAAAGACAATAGAATCCAAACATAAACTTAACAACAGTATAACCTTTGTATTTTATCACCGTCTGATTCAGAAAGCTCGCACCATGTTTTAAGTTGTCTTCATGCCATTATCTGTGTTAGTTTTATCGTATGGTTCTGCTCTATACAGCTTTTCCATAAAGAGCAGAAATTAACAATTAACCTTTTTATTTTCCATCAACCCATACCATTTCTTTCTTTTAGGTAAGCCCTTACCAAAGGAAAAGATGAACCTATCCAACTTATATTTCTTTTAAGAGCATAACAAATTTTACGTACTAACTTATTATAAGAATGAATTAACTTGTCCCAAGAATGAACTCTTTAGTGTTGACCCTTTGGCCCCATCTCTTAGTAGGTTTTGAGGTTCCCCTCACCACAATGTATTGGCAAATTTAGGTCCTCAGAAGAAGTAGTTGACATTTCCAAACCCCTTCCTTTTTCCTCATATATTCCTATCAGTTTTTGAGACCATCCAACAAGTATTCTTCTTAAAGGTCTTGATCAGTCATATCTTTACTTAACCTTTTAAGTAAACAGGAGTCATAGTGCCATTTCCCGAAGACTCACACAGTTGTTCCAGATATCATTCCCATCGATCCTCACCAAGTGGGAAAGAAGCTCAAAGGGCCTTGCCTTGAGGAGGTCATCCCCAGAACACACGCATGCACACACACTCACACATTATTGTTATTATTATTATTATCAATTATTATTATTAAAAACAGACTCCAGCCTAACAGGAAATTCCGGGTTTCTTCATACACCCTTGAAAATGTGCTTACTCTCAGTCTAAATACTGCCAGCTGTCTGATTATGCTACTTTGGTTTAAGGTAGACAAGTGCCTTTTTTTTTTATGAGATTCATTAAGTGTTCTCATAGATTACAAAATATATGGTCGGAATTATTTTATTATTTATTTAGGCAGGGTCTCACCCTACAGCCCTAGTTGGCCTGGCCTAGAACTCACTGTGCAGGCCAGACTATCCTTAAACTGAAGTTTGCCTGCTTTTGTCTCCCAATTCCATTATCTGGAATTCTTTCTGGAAAAGATACACACAAGTACCAGATCAGAGATGCAAACACACTCTGAGTAGCATCTGGCCATTTATCCATGCCTGTCATTTGCTTTATATTTGATACGTAATCTTTTGCTTCTGTGTAGTTTGTTCATTCAGAGGTGGTAAGAGGTACATTATACATGTACTTGGGAAACCTCCAAAACCTCAGATCCTGGCACTGCTGTGGAAACTAACCATATCCTCCACCTTTTCCTAATTCAAGTGGATCCTCTCTCTAGAAGCTGTGTGCCCCATTTAACACTGGCCAAGCTTCACCTCACACATTCATGTAATGCCCATTTGCCAAGCCCCTACTCCAGGCTAACGTCCCCAAACTGTAGGGAAGAGGTGAGTAACTCCTTACCGTGAGGCAGTGCTTACTGACTGATAGTCTAAAAGTACAAGATGGCTAGTGAAGAGTCAGTGCCCTGATATGAAGCACTGTACTCATGTGTACACAGCCACATTCAGAAACACACACATATACACTTAATTAAAATTTTAAAAATCTTTGAAAAATAAAGTTTATTGAGACAATTTTTGTCTCATGTCCCAGATGCCTGGAATGATGTCATTGTCTCCCTTGATCTTTGAGAGAGGGCCTCTGGGCACAGTGGGACCTCCAGTTTTATGCTCTTGTGTAATCCATGCTTCGTCTTGTGTCTTTGCCCTCGCTTCTTCAACAAACAGCTCTACATTCAACCCATGATGGGAGCTGGTTTCAATTATGAATGCTACCGTTTTGGTATCTCCTCTTCCACAAATGCGCTGGTGATTGGTGCCACCGTGATGGAGGGCTTCTACGTGGTCTTTGACAGAGCTCAGAGGAGGGTGGGCTTTGCAGTGAGTCCCTGTGCAGGTAAGTGTGGCTTGCATGGCATAGGAACACCCTAAAAGAAAGCTTTGGTGAATGTGCCCACCTCAACTATAATAGTGGCTTGCTGGGTCCTATTAAACCATATGACATGTGCTCATTTACAATAACCAGATGAACAATAACCACTGAAATGACTCATAGGAAAATTGAAAGTGATCCATGTAAGTGTGTGTGTGTGTGTGTGTGTGTGTGTGTGTGTGTGTGTGTGTGTAAAATACTGGGGGGTTGAACCCAGGTGTGTGCACATATTAGGGTAGTATCTACCACTGAACTATATCCTTAGCTCTTTACTTCTTAACTTTCTTAATTTCCAAACTGCATCTTCATAAATAGCTTAGGCAGGCTTTGAACCTGGGATCCTCCAACCTCAGTCTCCCATCGAGACAAGACTGCAGGCCTGTACCAGCAGGCTCAGCACACATAAAACTTGTCTTTTAGCTCAGGCACACAACAGGTTTTTTGGAGAATGCTAGTTATTGTAGTTGCGCTGAAAAATCACTTCTTCCCACACAAGAAATAAAAGTGCCCATGAGTCTTGCTGCTGAATTACAGTTTGATTTTATTCTGAGGGTTCTGGGAAAGGGACCCAGAGACTCAAGCAAACTAAACACATGTCCATCATTAAACTGTGTTCCCAGGTCATGAATTATAATGTTTTGATAGATGATGCAAAGTTAAAAAAGGAAAGAATCCATGCGAATCTGGGTCTTCATTAGGAAATAAAAAGTCTATGGGTGCTGGTTTTTAGAGCCCTAAAATAATAAGGCAAAGGGATAATTCTCTCACAGAACATCTTTGGTGGAGTAGTGTGATCAGCCACCACAGAGTTGCCCTGCAGAGTCCACCTGAGGCCTGGGTGGAACTCCAAGGGAAGCCCCTCACCCCACCCTCCAGATTGGCAGCTGCTCCAGGTGTGGCTCACATAATACCTGGTGCCATCAAAGACTGGATACTTGTGGCAAGCAATCCAAGGTGCCCAGAAGGAGACAACTGAAGATCCAGGCATGTGATTAAGTTGCTAGACAGAGAGGAAGGAGAGCCTGTATCAGAGAAGGTGGTCAAGATAACTACAGGGTTTCAAAACAGCCTTTCAAGGGACTAAGAAAACTGTTTGGAAACTGGGTGCAGTGTGTGTCATCCTTATAATCCCAGCACCCAGGAGGCTGAGGCAGAAGTCTTGCCTTGAGTGAAACCTGTCTCATAAAATCAAAAGTTTGGGGGTTGAATGTGGTATGTGGGTAAAGAACCTTCCTAGGATGCAGGAAGTCCTGGTTCAAGTCCTACCACGATGATAACATAAAATTGGATGTAATGACATGTGTTTATAATCTCAGCTCTCAGAAGATGAAGGTAGGAGGATCAGAAGGTTAAGGTTATCTTAGCTTTCCTTCCTGCTGTGGTAATAAAATAGCCCAACAAAAGCAACCCAAGGAGAAAGGGTTTATTTGGCTCTCTATACCACAGAGGGGGAAATCAAGGCAACAGTAGCTTGAAGCAGCTAGTCACATCCCATCCACCGTCCCGAGTGAAGAACAATGAATTAATGCACACATGCTAGTGCACAGCACACTTTCTCCACTCTAAAGTTCAGAATCTCTTTTCTAAGGAATGGCATAACCTACCATGGGCAGGTTTTCCCAACTCAATTGACTGTAATCAAGACAGTCTCCCACAGACATGCCCACAAGCCAGTCTGATCTAGGCAATCCCTCATTGAAGCTCTCTTCTGAAGTTGCTCTAGGTTGTGTCAAGTTGACAATTAAAACTAACCAGCACAAAGCAGTCTCATCAGAGAACCAGCATCTCTGAAGGTGTGGTAGCCATCTGGAGAATGTAAGGACCATGTCAAAAGGAAAAACTATGTCTGGTCTGTAAGGACAACTTAGACTAAACAGTCACCCAGCCCAGACATACATGATATGTACTGTGTGTGTGTGTGTGTGTGTGTGTGTGTATTACTGTGTATACAGGTGCATGTGTGTTACAGTACATGTGTACATGTGTGAACATGAATATGGAGATCAGAGAACAACCTAGCTGTCATTCCTCAGGATGCCATCTACCTTGCTTTTTGTAACCAGGCCTCTTGTTGACCAGGCATTCACCAATTTAGCTGGGCCACCTGACCTGCAAATCTCTGCATCTACCTGTCTCTGCCCCTCAGTACTAGGATTACAAGTGTCTGTCACTATGCCCAACTTCTTCACGTGGGCTCTGAGAGATCAAACTTGGGTCGCCATGCATGTGTGATGAGTACTTTACTAACTTGAGTTGCTCCCCGGCCCCTCATGATTTTAATGTGTAATTTATCCTGTTATGTTGCCACTGAGGTCTTTCCCTGTCTCAGGTGACAATGTGGCCTGAGATGTCACAGTATTCTCAACTCTGAATATTGCACTCCTTTTAAGGTAATCTTAAGAACCAAGCCATTTTCCCCCACAAACAGAGTTTCCATATTAAATGTTATTAAGCCAGGGGCTACCTTTACAGCATCTGGCATTGTGTGCACATAACACCTGCTGGAGTGTGGTAACTATGCTATCTGAATAGATCACTGCTGGATGTGTCTTGACATTGTTTCACAGAGAAGCAGTTCAGTTATATTGATTTCACTCTGAACTCTTTGTTGTTGTGATACAGGTTTTTTTTTCCAAATGGCGTTTAAAAAAATATTTTTAAGGCTTTAGCACTTGCACACTTGATTTCCCAGCTCCAAGGAGATACCCTGGTATATGTCTCTTCTTCAACACAAATTATTTAGCTATCAGAGTGATTCCTATCCTGGGGCTGCAGTTACAGCAGCCAAGCTCCATAGCCCTGTGAGAAATGGACTAGAGATACCCTGCCTTTATCATTTTTATTCTTAATTATATAATATTTTAAATTCTAGAAAGCATTCATTCACTTTCTACTACCCTTGGGGGATGGGCCCTAGGATACCTCTCAAGTATCAGTATTCATGGGTGCTTGAGTCCTGTGTGCAAAATGGTGCTGAACCCAGGCTCAGCACACAAATACTTTAACCTGTCTCTTTATCTTTAGTAACATGATACAGTCCAAACACCATGTAAATGATTCCTGCTCTGCTTGCTTAGGGAACAATGAGGGCACAGCCAACTGCATCCAGCACATACATTTCAAGTATTTTCCATCTGAGGCTACTTGAATCCACAAACTCATCGACACAGAGGGCTGGCTGTGCATGAGGCATGCACACTTACAGAAAGTCCAATCTAATAGATTTTTAATCATGTTTTCCTCAAAAGCTTGTGGTAGATGTAGCTAAGACCCCTCTTTCAGTTGGCATGGATTCTTCTTACTATATTGCACATGTCTTATTTTGTCAGACAGGTGTAAGTGTTGCATTAGATGTCTATTGCTGCCTAACAGCTTTTCCCCTGAACTTGGCTATTCTTTACTGTGGTTCCTAGTGCAGTTTCTATGGATCTGGTTATCACCTACAGCCATCTGACATCAGCTGCTACTGCTGCCAAGCTCACTCATGTGGTTGTTGCAGGAGTCCCTCATCCTTTGCCATGAAGGCATTATCCTCAAAGCAGTACCTGGTTTCTCCCCCCCTCTTGAATGAGTAGTCCAAGAGGGGTGCCATGAAACCCTTAAGACATAAGCCAAAGTCTTTCTTTACGCCAGTCTCAGTGGTAGTACTATCATTTATGCCCTGCTCTGTTAGTTCTACAGTGTAGAGGAGAGGGCTACATGGATTAACTATCAGGAAGCAGATCTCAAATAGAAAAGCATATTGAATTCTGTCTACCATAAAATTGGTGATGATTCATTTTCATTGTCAGTTTAGTACAGCCTGCAGTTGTCAGGGAAAAGAGCTTCCACAAGAGAGTCTCTAGGTCAGGTTGTCCTGTGGCATGTCCGTGAGAGATTGTCTTGATTACATTAATTCAGGTGGGAAGGCCAGCCCATTGTGGGTGGTATCATTCCCTTGGTTTCTGTCCTGGACTGTGTAAGTATAGAAAAGAGGATTGCAAACAAATAGACAAATAGATTCTGTTCTCTTTCTGCGCTTGACTATGGATGTGATATGACCAGGTGCTCCAGGTTTCTGCCTCAATCTGAAATAAAGGACTGTGACCCTAAATTGTTGCAGAATAAACCTTTCCTGGGCATGAAGACACCAGCCCTCATGTGAACTTCAGGTCATGGAATGACTCTTCTATACACTACTGTATGTTTAAAACCTGGGATGATATGAGCACACTGGTCCACACCCATAGTCTTTGCTATGTGTAAAACTGAGGCAGGGACATTCCTCAAGCTAGGAGTTTGGAGCTAGCCTCCATAACATTGAAAGACTGTTTATTTAAAAAGCAATACTAGCAATTTAGCTCAGTGATAGAGAATGTGCTTAGCATATCCAAGGCCCAGTGTTCAAGCCCCAGGAAAGACCCAGCTAAATAAATAGTAAGAGCTACACTTTAGCCTCCACCTGTCATAAATCCCCCACAGAACCAGCCAAAAGAATGGAGGCAAATGTTATGGGAGCTTCCAGTATTTCCCAGTGCCTTTATTTTGGCTTTATAACTTTGGACAGTTCTTAGTTTATAGGATTCACTGAGGGTTGCAGTGGAGGAACAGTGAGCAGAAACCCTTCACCAGAATCTCTGAGGCTTCAAGAGCTTTTCCAAGACCAAATTTGTAGACTTCCTGGCTTGTTTTCTGCTGGAGTATAACAGTGTGGCCATGACTCAGGGTCACATGGGGGAAAGTCTCTAGATAGTCTCCTTTTCTTTGTGTGTGTATGTAGACTGTAGGTTGTATGTAAGTGTTTATGTATTCATACTAGTCCATGTGCACATGGGTTCTTGAACTTATGAAGGCCAGAGGGCAACTCCAGATGTCTTTTTGTCACTCTCCATCTTGTTCTTTGAGACAGCGTCTTTCATTGGTCTGGAACTTGCCAAGTAGGCTATGTTGGGCAAGCCCCAGGGATCCACCTGTCTCTGTCTCTCCAACACTGGGATTGCAACAGCATGCCACCACACTGGGCTTTTTTTGATTGGTTGGTTGGTTGGTTCTAGGAATCGAATCCAGGTCCTTGTGCTTACTCATCCAACACTTTGCCATCTGAGCCTTTCCCCAGGCAGCTTTTCTCTGCTGCCCATGCCAATTCAAACCCCCAACCCTGCTGAGAATCTCTAGCTGGAGCTGTGCAAAATTGGAACTGTGCCAATTAGCTGGATACTGTGAGCAGTGTAGAACTGACCCTCCCAAGTCTTTGACTTATTCCTAAACAGATACTCTAGGTACTTGGGACCCCTTCAGTTGATGCCTTGTTGCCTTGTACAAGTGTCTTCAGCTACGCAGATAATAATGATAGAGTTAAATTGACAGCTCTGGTGTCTTAATGCCTCCAGGGCTTTTGAAATACCATCAGTCTCTTTTTATAGACTGAGACATTTAGCACCCAAGAGCTATATAGATTTCAGCTCATACAACTTGAAACACATTGTGGATTATGGCAGTCATTCCATGGAATTTTTCTTGCTGCAGGTTGAAAGTGGATCATCTGGTACAGCTCATGTTTAAAAATAGGGATGGTGGTGTGAAGATGAGCCTCGGAGATACGCCTGTGCTTATCTACTTAGAATATTGTCAAAGACACCAAAACTGAGAACCTCTGGCTCCATGTTGTACAAATGAAAACCCTGACCCCTATGCATAATCTGTGCCTACTACAGAGAGTACAGACTCAGGAGAAGGCTCATCCAGTAAAGTGCTTGCCACACATGCTTGAGGACCTGAGTTCAATCCTTAGCACCCATGTCAAAAGCAGATATAGTGGTGTACACCTAAACTGGGTATAATGCTAGATTAGGAGTCTAGAAGGGGGTCTATAGGAGGATTCCTGTAGGAGGGAGGGAGGAGAGAGAAGAAAGAGGAGGGGGTTGGCTGTGTGCCCAGAACCCTTCTAACTGCAGAGTAATGTTCCTGAAGCAGGCATTTGTAGGGAAGGTCTTGATCACAGATC